>JARGCV010000007.1:16830000-17430000 GCA_034064705.1 Bothrops alternatus | reverse complement strand
AGTAGGATAGTAGGATGCTGGTTACAGCCAAATATCAAAACAGATATTCTTATTATTTAATCAATATTCTCAGAGAGGCTCACTTTCACTTATCCCCCACATTCTGAAAATCTGGTAAATGCTGAGAGAAGAGGCAATAAAAGAACAAAAATCCAAGAAGAGATTCAGATGTTCTTGCTTTAACCATCCCTTTGCAGTGAAAGCCAGAGCCCAAGCCATAGTTTATTTAAGAAGGTAATACATAAACAGTATGTAATCTAACCTTATTATATTGATTTTATTTGGAATTTTGCAAAGGGGATCATTGCCTCCTTTCACACACACACATCGAGCATTTCCCTTTCCCCAAATATATTCCCTTTTATATTGAGAGATTAATCTTCACTTATTTTCTAAGGGAATTTTTCAATAACATCTTCCCCATGGCAATGCCTCTTGCATTTGCTTCTTGCATTTCTGTGCTGGCACATGGTTTGTTAAATTCTATGGTTCTAGGCTTTAACCAAGAAGATTCAAAATACTTTCCTTTCTATTCTCCTAGAGCCGAGGTGAATGAAGAAGTTCTGGATAGAAGAGTCAAGGGCTTCCCAGCTGGAAAAGTAAGATGTCCAATAGTAGCCTATTGTAAATTATCTTTTACTGGACACTCTTAGAAGAATTTCCTGTAGAGGCCAGGGAATTTCAAATGATCCCTCCTCCCAACTTGTAACAGTTATAGTGTACTTAAAATATTAGGGGTTTTTAGCAATATTGTTTTATATGCTGGAATTCCTTCTTTTGCATTTATATTAACAGCATAAACCTATATAGAAAGCTAACCTTTCAGAAAGTGATAACACAGATGTATGGAAATGTTTACAAATGGGAACCACTTCTTGACGTTCATTCTCTGTGAGCTCAAGCTTTTCCAAGAATTTAATAGCCACACGCTCAAGAGCATCTTCAGGCCATGGCTGTAAGCACAAGGATATAAAGTTTTCTTATAATGTGTCTTATTATACATTGTATTTGCTACTCCATTCCACTAACAGTTTGTCATGAAATTTGTCAATTGCAGATGAGGAAAGAAATTGGAAAAAGATTCACATTACCTCATTCCAAAGATATTCCTTTTCCTTGCATTTCACATAAGGTCTTAATCAATATAATGACCATCTCGACAAATAGTGGGGGGAAACCATTTAATTTTTTTTAGTCAACAGATGAATTTTCCTCTCACACATTCATTTTACTGTATTTATTTTACTCCATATGTATTCCTTTGTATTACATATTAACAATCTACCTCAGGCACCACAAGACCACATCCAGGGATTTTTTGGATCCCATAAAATATCTCCATACTGATACCAATATGTTCTCTAACCATGTTTGGAGTAGTAAGTAGATGAGAGTTGGATCCCCACATCCCATATTCTACATAGAATATAATGAATGACAGTAAATGAAAGAGAAGTGATTAATCCACTCTATTCACTACATAGACAAGGTAAAACAATAAGCTGTTGTTTTACACTATACATCACTATACACAACAAAATAGGTCAAGCAAGAACCATTCCCCACTATGATCATATTGGAGTAAAAAAATATATAATCCTAGAATATGTAGTTTATAGTGGAATTCCACTATATCATTCAATAGTATAAAAGATGGCACTGAGATGCTTTAAGAGACTTTTAAAAAAAAATCTATGTAGTATACAAGCATCCATTCCCAGTGACTGCTAAGAGTTACTAATAATTCAAAGTTGGATTATTCTCTGTAGGACAGACTCTTTTTAACATTCATAAAATCTAAGAAAAATATTATCAACATCAAAGAGCGTAAAAAGCAAGTTTTTATGAGCCTGGTAAATATACTGACATCACTCTAAGTATTTCTACAAACCTGGAACCAGTCAATAGTACAACAGTTGATGAGAGATGGAAATTGTCTCAGTCGATTGCGAAAAGCATCTCCAATTGGACTGAAAGCTACTACAACATGGAGATTGTCTTTGCAACGGTTCACAAAGAAAGCAAATAAGGCCAACGGACCAAGCTCTTCATGCTTATGGCCTGCCTGGGCTACAGCACGAACTCCCTAGAAAATAAAGCCCAGAAGTAAATCACCCAGTTCCAAGTCTAGTTTTGGAAAGCAATCTGACTACTAATAGGAAGTGTAATGTATTCATCATAAGTAATTAACTTGTAAAAAATATATGTCCGATTGATATATATATATATATATATATATATATATATATATATATATATATGTATGTATGTATGTATGTATGTATGTATGTATGTATGTATGTATGTATGTATGTATGTATATATATATATATATATATATATATATATATATATATATATATATATATATATATATATATGTCAAGTGTTTTTTATTTATTTTTTTTAGATTGCACCCTGTAAACCCAAATATGGGAGGAAGGAATCATTCTTTCCTTTTGCTTGTTTCAGCTCAACCCAGAGCCATCCTGCAAGCACAAATATATATATGTTGTTTAAAATTGTTGACAAAGAAATAAGGGATTTCTGATATAGCTATTTCGAGTTTCTTAACTCTCTTCAGTCAGAACTCACCCTTCCGGGATTCGAACCTGGGCAGTCTGCATGCTAAGCAGATGCTTTAACCTATTGAGCCACAAGTTCTCTCCCGCTTTGTCAGTAGTCAGGGAGTAAGGATATGTGTCAAGTGTTTTTTATTTATTTTTTTAGATTTAGACTACTGACAAAGCGGGAGAGAACTTGTGGCTCAATAGGTTAAAGCATCTGCTTAGCATGCAGACTGCCCAGGTTCGAATCCCGGAAGGGTGAGTTCTGACTGAAGAGAGTTAAGAAACTCGAAATAGCTATATCAGAAATCCCTTATTTCTTTGTCAACAATTTTAAACAACATATATATATTTGTGCTTGCAGGATGGCTCTGGGTTGAGCTGAAACAAGCAAAAGGAAAGAATGATTCCTTCCTCCCATATTTGGGTTTACAGGGTGCAATCTAAAAAAATAAATAAAAAACACTTGACACATATCCTTACTCCCTGACTACTGACAAAGCGGGAGAGAACTTGTGGCTCAATAGGTTAAAGCATCTGCTTAGCATGCAGACTGCCCAGGTTCGAATCCCGGAAGGGTGAGTTCTGACTGAAGAGAGTTAAGAAACTCGAAATAGCTATATCAGAAATCCCTTATTTCTTTGTCAACAATTTTAAACAACATATATATATTTGTGCTTGCAGGATGGCTCTGGGTTGAGCTGAAACAAGCAAAAGGAAAGAATGATTCCTTCCTCCCATATTTGTGTTTACAGGGTGCAATCTAAAAAAATAAATAAAAAACACTTGACACATATCCTTACTCCCTGACTACTGACAAAGCGGGAGAGAACTTGTGGCTCAATAGGTTAAAGCATCTGCTTAGCATGCAGACTGCCCAGGTTCGAATCCCGGAAGGGTGAGTTCTGACTGAAGAGAGTTAAGAAACTCGAAATAGCTATATCAGAAATCCCTTATTTCTTTGTCAACAATTTTAAACAACATATATATATTTGTGCTTGCAGGATGGCTCTGGGTTGAGCTGAAACAAGCAAAAGGAAAGAATGATTCCTTCCTCCCATATTTGGGTTTACAGGGTGCAATCTAAAAAAAAAAAAAAAACACTTGACACATATCCTTACTCCCTGACTACTGACAAAGCGGGAGAGAACTTGTGGCTCAATAGGTTAAAGCATCTGCTTAGCATGCAGACTGCCCAGGTTCGAATCCCGGAAGGGTGAGTTCTGACTGAAGAGAGTTAAGAAACTCGAAATAGCTATATCAGAAATCCCTTATTTCTTTGTCAACAATTTTAAACAACATATATATATTTGTGCTTGCAGGATGGCTCTGGGTTGAGCTGAAACAAGCAAAAGGAAAGAATGATTCCTTCCTCCCATATTTGGGTTTACAGGGTGCAATCTAAAAAAATAAATAAAAAACACTTGACACATATCCTTACTCCCTGACTACTGACAAAGCGGGAGAGAACTTGTGGCTCAATAGGTTAAAGCATCTGCTTAGCATGCAGACTGCCCAGGTTCGAATCCCGGAAGGGTGAGTTCTGACTGAAGAGAGTTAAGAAACTCGAAATAGCTATATCAGAAATCCCTTATTTCTTTGTCAACAATTTTAAACAATATATATATATATATATATATATATATATATATATATATATATATATATATATATATATATATATATATATATATATATATATATATATATATATATATATATATATATATATATATATATATATATATATATATATATATATATATATATATATATATATATATATATATATATATATATATATATATATATAAAGACATAAAACAAAATCATCATCCCGTTCTGGTATCTACAACCCAGTAATTTCCTAAGAATTAAAGGCTCTGATAGTAAGTTTTATCTTAACTACCTTCAAGTAACCATCAGTAAAAGTGACATTCAAATGTCTTGGGGGAGATCATTTTCAAGAGATGGAGTCAAAATCAAAAAACATTTTCTTCTGCTTCCTCATCCCCAACTTCATATATGTGGGATAATTTCAGCATCCCAAATCTGGAGGAGCATATCTGAGAGATTGGTTCTATCTGAAGGAGGCAATCCTGAAGATATCTGAGTGCCAATCCGTAAAGGACTATGAATTTTAAAACCAGACTTTGAACTGTCCCCAGAAGTGTTTTGAAGCCGACAAAGCAATTGCAAAACCAATGCTGTATATAGTTATGCTGATTCTCACTTGCCACTACGGTAGACAGGGAGCACTTCATTCTTGAGCAACAGTAGGTTTCAGGTAGTCTCTAATAACAGTCCTATATAAAGTACATTTGCAGCAGTAAACCCAAGAAGTGATGAGAGCTTGCATTACCGTTACAAGGCCTCCTATTAGTCTATTAGTGGTGCATTATTATCTATGCAGTATAATATACAGATAGGTTTTAATTTATCAACTAGGGACATGGTTCAATTGAGGTTAAGCAACTTACAAGTTATTTTCCTTTTAAATAAAGCAGAATTAAACTGCAGTATTAGTTGTGGCCACGCGTGGTAATATTTTAAATTCTAATCTTAATATTTTTTAAAAAATAATTCTAATAAGTAATTATAATATTTAAGAGAAATATTATATGGGAATACCTCCATAACTTCCTGTTTCTCATCAGCTGCAAAAAGATTGGGCACTTCTCCTGTATTAAGCACACTGTCAACATCTTCTAAAAATCCTTCTTCTTTGATTTGTGTGTCTGTGATCAAAAACACAGTCTTCAAGCCCTTCATACCTGCGTTCCTCAGAAGGTTCTAGAAGTAACACAAACATTATTAAGTATTCAGAGCAATAGAGACAACAACCCCATTAAGGAACTACCATGACTATCAACACTGTTACCTACTTGGGTAATGAAATGTCTGTAAGAAAACATCCAGGCTCAGAGAGCACCAAGAACCTCACAGTAGTTGTAATTGCTGTTATGAAGACTCTCCTCTCCCTAGTTCTTTCTATGCACTTCTTTCATTTATTAGTTTTTTTTTACTTTTTATTTCTAAAATCTGTATTTTTTTACTCTTTTAAAAATGTAATAAATTTTATATATATATAAAATTTGTGTGTGTGTGTGTATATACATATATATGTATGTATGTATGTATATATATATATGTATATACATATACAGTATGTGTGCATGTGTATCTGTATACGTATCATATGTATAATATCATTATCTATCATATTAGGCTCCTTCATGGATTACTGCCTTGTCGTGGCAAAGGGGCTTGCGTAAGTCAATGAAGCTATGAGCTATGCAGGGCCACCCAAGACAGACAGATCATAGCAGAGAGTTCTGACAAAATGTGATCCATTGGAGAAGAAAATGGCAAACCGCTCAAGTATCTTTGCCATGAAAACCCCATGGCAAAAAGATATGACACTGGAAGATGAGCCCCTCAGGTCGGAAGGTGTCCAATATGCTACTGGGGAAGAGCAGAGGGCTAGTACTAGTAGCGCCAGAAAGAATGAAGTGACTGGGCCAAAGCTGAAAGGACGCTCAGCTGTGGATATATCTGGTGGTGAAAGGAAAGTCTGATGCTGTAAAGATCTTTTCTCCATAGGAACCTGGAATGTAAGATCCATGAATCAAGGCAAGCTAGACGTACTCAAACAAGAGATGACAAGACTGAACATCGACATCTTAGGAATCAGCAAACTAAAATGGACAGGAATGGGTGAATTTAATTCAGAGGACCATCAGGTATACCACTGCGGGCAAGAATCCCTCAGAAGAAATGGAGTAGCCTTCATAGTCAATAAAAGAATAGGAAAAGCAATACTGGGATACAATCCCCAAAATAACAGAATGATCTCAGTTCGAATCCAAGGCAAATCATTCAATATCACAGTAGTCCAAATCTATGCCCCAACCACTGGTGCCAAAGAGGATGAAATTGACCGGTTCTATGAAGCCCTATAGCACCTTATAGAATTAACACCAAAAAATGATGTCCTTATCATCATGGGGGATTGGAATGCTAAAGTAGGAAGCCAAAAGATAATCGGAATAACAGGCAAGTTTGGCCTTGGAGTACAAAATGAAGCAGGGCACAGGCTGATAGAATTTTGTCAAGAGAATACGATGGTCATAACAAACACTCTTTTCCAACAACCCAAGAGACGGCTCTACACATGGACATCACCAGACGGTCAACACAGAAATCAGATTGACTATGTGCTCTGCAGCCAAAGATGGAGAAGCTCTATACAGTCAGTAAAAACAAGACCAGGAGTGACTGTGGCTGAGATCAGGACCTTCTCGTTGCAAAATTTAGGCTTAAATTGAAGAAAGTAGGGGAAAGCACTAGGCCACTCAGGTATGAACTAAATCATATTCCTAAGGAATATACAGTAGAGGTGATAAATAGATTTAAGGAATTAGATCTGATAGACAGAGTGCCTGAAGAACTATGGATAGAGGTTCACAACATTGTACAAGGGGTGGCAACTAAAACCATCCCAAAGAAAAGGAAATGCAAGAAAGCAAAATGGCTGTCTATTGCAAATTGCTGAAGAAAGAAGGGAAGCGAAAGGCAAAGGAGAAAGTGAAAGATACAACCAATTGAATGCAGAATTCCAGAGAATAACTAGAAGAGATAAGAATACCTTCTTAAATGAACAGTGCAAAGAAATAGAAGAAAACAATAGAAGAGGGAGGACCAGAGATCTCTTCAAGAAAATTGGAGATATAAAGGGAACGTTTCATGCAAAGATGGGCATGATAAAGGACCAAAATGGCAGGGACCTAACAGAGGCAGAAGAGATTAAGAAGAGGTGGCAAAACTACACAGAAGAACTATACAAGAACGAGCTTAACATCCCAGATAACCACAATGGGGTGGTCACTGACCTCGAGCCAGACATCCTAGAATGTGAAGTGAAATGGGCCTTAGGAAATCTGAGCAACAACAAAGCTAGTGGAGGTGACAGTATTCCAGCTGAGCTATTCAAAATCTTAAAAGACGATGCAGTAAAAGTGCTACACTCAATTTGCCAGCAAATTTGGAAAACTCAATAGTGGCCATAGGATTAGAAAAGGTCAGTTTACATTCCAATTCCAAAGAAAAGCAATGCCAAAGAATGTTCAAACTATCGCACCATTGCACTCATTTCACATGCTAGTAAAGTTATGCTTAAAATCCTACAAGCTAGACTCCAGCAGTATGTGGACCGAGAACTACCAGAAGTACAGGCAGGATTTCGAAGAGGCAGAGAAACTAGAGATCAAATTGCCAACATACGCTGGATCATGGAGAAAGCTAGGGAGTTCCAGAAAAACATCTACTTCTGCTTCATTGATTATGCTAAAGCCTTTGATTGTGTGGATCACAACAAATTGTGGCAAGTTCTTAAAAAGATGGGAGTACCAGATCATCTTATTTGTCTCTTGAAAAACCTATATGTGGGTCAAGAAGCAACAGTGAGAAATGGACACGGAACCACTGATTGGTTCAAAATTGGGAAAGGAGTCCGGCAAGGCTGTATGCTGTCACCCTGCCTATTTAACATATATGCAGAGCACATTATGAGAAAGGCAGGGCTAGATGAATCAAAAGTTGGAATTAAGATTGTCGGGAGAAATATCAACAACCTAAGATATGCAGATGATACCACTCTAATGGCAGAAAGTGAAGAGGAACTAAAGAGACTCTTGATACGTGTGAAGAAGGAGAGTGCAAAAGTTGGCTTGAAACTCAACATTAAGAAAACCAAAATCATGGCATCCGGCCCTCTTAATTCCTGGCAAATAGATGGGGAAGAAATGGAAGTAGTGACAGATTTTATTTTTCTGGCTCCAAGATCACTTCAGATGGGGACTGCAGCCAAGAAATTAAAAGACGTTTGCTCCTGGGGAAGAAAGCTATGGCAAATCTAGACAGCATACTAAAAAGCAGAGACATCACCCTGCCAACAAAAGTGCGTATAGTCAAGGCCATGGTTTTCCCAGTTGCAATGTATGGCTGTGAAAGTTGGACCATAAGAAAGGCTGAGTGACAAAGAATTGAGGCCTTTGAACTATGGTGCTGGAGAAGACTTCTGCGAGTCCTTTGGACTGCAAGGCGTTCAAACCGGTCAGTCCTAGAAGAGATCAACCCCCGACTGCTCTTTAGAAGGCCAGATCCTGAAGTTGAAACTCAAGTACTTTGGCCACCTAATGAGAAGGAAGGACTCACTGGAGAAGGGCCTAATGCTGGGAAAGATTGAGGGCAATAGAAGAATGGGACAACAGAGAATGAGGTGGCTGGATGGAGTCACTGAAGCAGTAGGCGTTAGCTTAAATGGACTCCAGAAGATGGTAGAGGACAGGAAGACCTGGAGGAACGTTGTCCATGGGGTCGCGATGGGTCAGACATGACTTCGCAATTAACAACAACAACAATCACATTAGGATAATTCATGTATTACTCATTTCAAATCCGCCCCCCAAATCTTCCACTGCCAGAGTACAGAGCACTTCAACTCAAATACCTCATGGAATAAGTACAGTATTCCAGCATGCAGAAAATTTCATTTCTTTTTTTTAAAAAATATTTTATTGGTTTTTTAATTTTTAAGAAAAAGTACTGAGGACACACCGTGGTGTTTGGATAATCAGACATTCAAAAGTAAAAACATAAATAAAAAACTCAACTTAATACATTCACTGTCTCCTCTCTATTTCCCTCAAATAACATAATACATTTAAAATATTCCATTTCTAAATTAAATTTCTATTACTACTAAACCTGTTTTAAAACTTTATCCGTTTACAATTACCAAAATCAAATTTAACTTTAAATCAACAAGTTATCAATTCAGGTATCCCTTCCAGATGTATTCTAGTTCTTAATTTCTCTCATCCCTCCTTTTATCACCAATCTCATTTATTTCTTCTTCCATTACACAATAGCTATCTTAGTTAAAAATAATGTTAAACCTTAATTCACTTCAATTCATTACACAAACTTCAAATTTCATCCAATTGATTATCATACCTTATCACATCTATGTTATTGTACACAAAAAATCATCTAAGTTAAAACACTCTATTAATTATTAAAACCATCCCAATCTAAAAAATCAACATTTTTTCAATTCCAATACATAATTTTCGTCAAAATATATCTATTATTCCAAAAAGTATTCTTAATCTATTTAAAATATCCGTTCTAAAAATCACCCTCATGTATATATGTTTATATTTTTTCTTGCTTCTAACTCTAAAATCATAATCCTTAAAACAAACCATAAATCCAACATTGCCTTTTAATCCATTACACAATTTTAAATTTCTCTTTTCGGTCTAATTCTGACTTTTTTCCTGTGCCAACAGGTTTCCATAAAGATGCTTCCCTTTCAGCCAGTGGATCTATGTCTTGTTGTTTGCAGTAGCCTTTGAAATAATAGAAATCCCATCCTATGCATTAGACGTCTATTTCTCTCCTCCTTGAAGCATCGTTGCTTTGTAGTTTGAAATCTCAGTCTTTGCTTCTTCTGTTCCTCAAAGTTGCAGATGGAAGGTTTGTAAGATAGAATAAGTTCCTCTTTTATCTCTGTTGATTCCTCTTCTAATATATTTTATTTATACCATAGTCAGATGTAGCCTGGACATCCATTTGAAAATTTGAAGTGAAATTTCTGGATCTTATTTCTGTAGTAAACTTTGTCATTGTAGCACATATTTCTACAGTAGTCTCATAGATCTTTTCCAATACAAGTGTACAGTTTAATTGTGACTGAGGTTTCTCCATTTTGATTGTGATTTTAAAAAGTCTCTTTTTTCTTTTTTGTGGAGGCTATGTTTATTATAATTTAAGCAATATCCACCCCCATAATTCCCACAGTTACCCAACTTATCTTTCCTCTTCAAAAGTGTTTTGAAGGTCAGCTATCTTCAAACCAAGTAACCAGAAGTTGCAGTATTAAATGTTTGCCACTAGATGTCATTGGTAAGTTAAAAAAGGTCTTTTCCAAACACTATTTACCTTTTTCTATCTTTTAAAGTATAATGTGAAAAAGAAATAATCTTCCAGCATAGGATGATAGTTCAGTTCTTAGAAAAAGAGGAAAAGAAAAAAAATTTCTGTACCCCAAAAAATATAAAAGTAAATATAGTCTTTAAAATTTTGTTCTATTTTTATAGAGCACCTTCCCAAAAAATGTAGAAGCTGCCTTTTCAAGCCAGGGAAGTAATTCCAACAAGGCTCTTTCAGGTACCAAATACAAAATAGAATAAAGAGAATAGCAAAGAAAGGTCTCACCCGGATTCACCATGGGGGTTCTTACAGCTTAGATGTTCTTTGACTTGCGGTTTGAAGCAGCAGGGTGATCGGCCATTTTACTGGCCGATCTTCTTCTCCGTCAGCCCTCAGAGATAGCTCGGACCGCTAAAGGAGCCGCCGCCCCTCAGCAGCCGAGCAGAGCCTCCTCAACAGAAGTCGCACCCTCCAGGGCGACTTTGGACCCGCATAAGGGTCTGCCGGCGGAGGGAAAGCTAGCCGACGAGGAGACAAGTCTCTCCGTATGACTAGAGATGCCGCGAACCAGAACCGGAAGTCCAGAAAATTTCATTTCTGACTGACCTTTTAAACTATATAAGTTTAATAGGTAAAATCCTGCATGGCATCTGGTTGTATAAATTATTCCAGGGTGGTTTTAAGAGCACAATTCTAAAAAAAACAGTTAATTAATTATATTCTACCAAGGAGATATCAACTCTTAGCCACCACAAAATAGATTTTTTCCAGAATCACTGGTCCCAAGCCTGGTCCTTCAGATCTTTCTAAAACCATTAAGAAGACTTTGAGCAATATAAATTTAATTGTATATGTTTTTACCTTTAGGTCTTCCCTCCACTCATTCATTCCATAGCTCTTGGAAATTTCAGGTTGGAAAATATTCATTTTTGCCATGGATGTAGCCAATCGGGTCAGGGATTGTCGTCCACTTCCTCCCATTCCAACAAGTAAAGCATTACCTCCAGATTGCTTGAGAACACGGCATATACGAGATAAATGTTCCAGTACATACCTTTGATTCAAAAAATATCAATTTCAGCAAACAAAATTACAATTAAAATCAAATCATTTTCATATAAAGATGGAAATTAACAATATTTTCCATCATTTTGAAGTGGAAAACTTAAAAACAGTGGTATAAGCTGTAATATAAATTTAACATAATTTTACAAAAGGAAAATGTCAGATTCTGCCTGCCCCCAACATAAAGAAAAATAGACAAGTTTGGCTGAATGTTAATTAACTAAATATTTATAAAGAATTATTTCTCATTCTATATACTGAAACACATCATTCCTTATCTTTTACTTAAATTGAAAATTCTGGAAAATTAAAGAAACAATGAGGACTTGGGGGAAAAACCTGATGCTCATGTTAAGGGAATAACACTATTTAAAATATGTTTTGATTGTGACTGGTAAAATTTGTCTAATTTATTTCCAAAATCTATACAGCTTATAAAAAATACAATCTGTTGACTTTGGGGGAAAAAAGTCAGTATGATTCAGGACTTCTATATAAGGTAACTACTGCTACCAGACTTGACCTGGGCAAGCTCCTAAGTTAAATTATACTTTGTATTTTTCTAAATAGAAATAAACTACATAAGACTAAAAGTATTCTGTGAATAATTGTTGGCAAAAGTAATGTACAAAGCTATTGCACCTAAAAATTACTAGATTCATTCTTGTTTTATGAGTTTGATTATATTCATCCAAACATAGATCCACAACATCATTGAACATTTGTATACTTGGAATTTCATAATAAATTCTTTCCTCTCCTTCAAGGTCAGGATTCATGTAGTCTCCAAACAGGAGATTTCTCATATCTTCTTCACTTATCTATTGGTGGAAAAGAAATGACATTCAGTCTATTTTAACACCATTATATGCAATTAAGACCACAGAAATTAGGTTATGATACTTGTACTGACAATTGTCATAAAAGGTTAGTGATAAAGATTTGAATGGGCCATTTTAAGCCTCAATGCCTAAAATACATTATAAAAAATCATAGACTGCAATGCAAGAAATATTCAGATTACAACAATTAAATCAGAAAGTACGATTGCTACTCAAAATGGTACTAAGCATTACTGAGTGTTAGTATAATAACCCTTTTCTATGCTAATTTTGCAATCATTATCTTGTTTAGGTCTAAAATCTTGATTTAACTCCTATATGGCTTAATTTCTACGTATCTGTAGAACTGTATCTGTCACATGGAATCAACCTATCTAGTCCAAGTTCTCTGGCAAAACTTGTTAATGTGAATTTAATTCTGAGGGATCAGTAGGGCAGGAGCTCATAGAAAGTGTTTATCAGTTGTAGACATATTTAGGAATAGTGTCCTTAAGGCCAAGTTAATTCTGATCCTAGATAACAAAATAAGATATTCCCATAACGTTTAATGCAGGGGTCCCCAACCCCCAGTCCTTGGACCAGTACCGGTCCGTGGCATGCCAGCAACCAGTCCGCACAAACAAGCAAAGCCCCATCCGCGGGATGCAGGCAGCACACAAAACCATGCCCCTCTGGTCTGCGGAAAAACCTCTCTCCACGGAACCAGTTCCTGGTGCCCAAAAGGTTGGGGACCTCTGGTTTAATGGATTTCTCAGAGCTTCCATATCTTATCAGATTGTCATATTCTAATGGGAATACATGGTTTGACAGATAGACTGGTCCTGAACCAGACAGAATTTTAAAGTTGACAAGCATCAACTTGAATTGCACCCAGAAGCCAACTGATAACTATTTCAGGTGTTGCACTAGTGTACTACTTCATCAAAATAAGTAGCACCAATATCTTAAATTGATATATAGCATTTTAGATCACATATATATTTTGAATGATCTTCAAGGGCAGCTCCATGCATTGCAATTGTTGAATTGTTGAAGGCATGAATTACTATGAAAAGTACCTCCTAATCCAGAAATGGTTGTAACTTAGCATACAAGATGGAGCTGTATGAAGGTCCTTCTGGCCACAGTTATCACCTGCTCTTTAAACAGGAGCTTATGAGTCTAGGTAGACACCCAGATTATTAATCAGTTCAGCACAGATCGTGCAATCCTATAAACGGTCTAATTTACAATTTCTTACTTCCAAAATACAAATCATACCTAATTGGCAATATCAACAATTATGAATAAGATAAAATAAATAATATTTCAACAATAGAATAGGAATGCCTAGGATCCAGCTACATACACTTGGTAGTACTGTGGCAACAAGACTGCAACAGAAGCTGGTCTCTAGGATGATCATTGTGGGCTTTCTTCCAAGGATCTTTCCTTCAGGGCAGTTGAGGCTAATGGCTACAGTATATATATTTGAGGGGTCCTGCTAAAGCAGGTTCATGAGCTGTTGCTTCCCTCTATCTTCCCAAAGAGTGAGGTTCTATTTTTGGTGCCAAAAATAATGTGGGGAAAGAGACAGAAGTCACTCTTTCCCTTCTGTCCCTGATATCTTTTTCTATTTTTATGTGCATGTTTAACTTTGGAGATGTTTTTAAAAAAAACCATGAAGAGAAAAAAAAATGAAGTGAAAATATTCTTCCAAAGGCAGCAAACCATAGAGTGTGTTTTTTTAAAAAATGGGAGATTTTTTCCTCTTTCAAATAGATACTGTTACCGTTTCATACTTTTTGCTGTAAAGAAAAATGAGAGTTTTTGAAACTGTCATGCAGCAATAAATCAAGTGGGTCTCTCTTGCAGTTCCTTTCTATTTCAGAGAATATCGCCACCCAGATACCTCAATTAGGTATCTTCCCAACCATAACTCACTCAAATTGCATAGCCACTGCAATATATCCCAACAGTCATATTCTGTAACCTCTCAAAAGAGCCAGAAGATGTATCAGGAGTCATGGGCTACAATGTCTTCCTATAGCCTTGTTTTTTTTGTTTTTTGTTTGTTTTGTTTTTTAAAAAAAGACAAGTAAAGAAAATATGGCTATTCTGAAATCAATATCCAGCAAAGAAACATCTTGCTTTGCCATATGCAATGACATACAATTGTAAGATTTTGTTCTAGTTCTAGTAAAGCTGGTCAGGCAGGAATAAATAAGAGATACTTTTGTAATAAATACTGTGAGTACTTACAGGTGCATTTCCTTGTCTCAGGTGTGAAAATACTGCATCAAATGCTTCTTTGAAATGTTCTTTCACAATTTCTTTCATGAGTTTGAACAGCCAAGTCCTATCAGCATCATCCACAAGCCGGTCATAAAACACTCGAAATACTTCATGTACAAAGAGACGAATCATTGTATGCTTGTTGACAACTGAATCCTTCTTAATAAGCAAGCAGCCTAGGATAACTCGTGAAAAATCACGCAAATTGAATGTATAATGGGATTTGGCTGGTGTTGGCAATAGGTTTGCCATGGCTTTCTTGTATACCTTAATTATTGGAAAGAAAAAAAGCATAGACTTTTAGAATTACGAACTTCATTAACTTAGATCACCAAACATGTATTTACATCTGTATTGGATTTCAAGGTTGCCCAAATCCATAACAGAGTTGGAAGGGACCTTGGAGGTCATTTAGTCCAACCCCCTGCTCAGGCAGGAAACCCTATACCATTTCAGAAAAATGGTTGTCCAATCTCTTCTTAAAAACTTCCAGTGTTGGAGCATTCACCACTTCTGGAGGCAGGTTGTTCCACTGGTTAATTGTTCTAACTGTCAGGAAATTTCTCCTTAGTTCTAGGTTGCTTCTCTCCTTGATTAGTTTCCATCCCTTGCTTCTTGTCCTGCCTTCAGGTACTTTGGAGAATAGCTTGACTCCCTCTTCTTTGTGGCAACCCCTGAGATATTGGAACACTGCTATCATGTCACCTTCTTTTCATTAAACAAGAAACTGGCTCTGTTTGGATGGGAGTTGTATGTATCTCTGGGGGATGCTGTTCCAGAGGACAGATGCCATAGGAAGTAGAGAAGGCATGCTTCCTCATTCCTGCAAGATGACTTTTAACAGAAGGGACCAGAGCATACCAACTCTGCATCATTGTACTAGATGGCCAGAAGATTTGGTGATGGATGCTCTCTCAAATATCTGAACCTTATGCCATTCAAGGTGATAAGCAGCACTTTTAATTGCAACCAGAAGCCAACTATTAATCTGTTCTGCTAGTGAAGACATGCCCATTACTACCCATGCCATTGTATTTTGAACCAGTCCCGGGCATGCAAAAGAGGCAGTGATTACACTGCAATAATGCAATGCTCATTTCATAATTTCTCTCATCAATCCCTTGCACACACTTTCCTCAATACTATTTCATAAAAGTATCTGTCTGTTAGAAAAATTAATTGCACTTTTCCCCCAAGTAATACACTCATGAGGCTATCTGAGTCATCTTGAAAATCTCTTAGTTGACGTTTTAACTCAAATAACTAAGCAGAGAATATGACCTACCTCCATAGTGCCACTGACAATCTGGTTTCCAATTGTGAAATATTCTGGAATAAATTCATTTACTCTGAGATAAAAAGAAACAACAGTAGAAAAAATCCGAACCATTGTTTCATCACTGAAGGAATTAATGGTGCAAATATTGAAATGTCTCAGGAAACGAGGTGTTACAGGATTTCTTCCACCACCTGGTGGACCCATGGCAGCCATCAACTGAATATCAACTAGTGTTATTTTATTTGTGTCTTTTAAATCATACCTTTAAAAGAAATATGTGATATTCAGACAATCACGGTGATATATGAAAGTTTAGTGCAATAGCATAAAAATACCTTAATATTCCACTAGCTAATATACAGTTATTTTATAGTTTTTCCCTTTCCAATCCTCATCTTTACATCATCCTGCAAACCTCCAAATCTGTTCCAATGGAAAAGGAATTCCACTGGCAACAGGACAAAATTTGGTACAATACCACAATTTCTTAGTACTGCAGAAATGATCACATGAAAGGGGATTCCATATGGAGTCACACTTGCATTGTTATATACTATTATGAATAATGAAACACTCACTAAGAAAATAAAGTGTTATTGTATATGGATGTTTAAGAAGGGTATATGTTTATAAATGTACACTTAATCCTCATTATTCATTAAAACTTTTATGAGAAATGCAGCTTCCTTTTAATAATATATACATATCTAAAATTATCTTCTTAAAAATCCACCTTAGAATTAAATATGTGGGATAGATGACTGACTTTTTCAGATTATGAACTGGACAGGGCAGAATTTTGTGGTTTTTCTTTTTATCCCCAACCAGGAAGACTAACAGGATGCTTCTCTGGCTAGCTACAGCAGTGACTGCTGGCTCTTAGGTTTAAACTGCTGAATCTACCAGTTATGGTCATGCCTTTTAATGAGGATGAAACAAGACACTGAGCATGTTGGTTGCTCAAGAGAATTGTACTGGTTATTGGTTGCATCTTCAGAATAGCCATGGGGGGGGGAGACATCTACTTCTCTAGAGTAGTTGGCAACCCAACAACTCACTGTGACAAAAAAATGTTATAACTCTCTAGAGCAGCGGTTCTCAACCTGTGGGTTGCGACCCCATTTGGGGTCGAACGACCATTTCATGGGGGTCGCCAAACAACGCAGTCCACCATTTCCCCCCCCTTTTCCTTAGCTGTGCTACGCCATTTTTTCCCCCTTTTCCTTAGCTGTGCTACTCCCTCTTATTCTATTGGCTTTTGAAAGCCAATAGAATAGACACTCTTGAATAGAGTCTAATTCTATTGGCTTTCAAAAGCCAATAGGAATTGTCCAGGCTGTCTCTGCCCTGCTGAGCCCACCAAAAGTCCCAGTCTGCAAACGGTGCTGCAAGTTGTCTGCAGCGAAGACGAGCTCTCCAGAAGTTTCCACCCCTCCCTGCTGAGCAACTACTAAAAATGTAAGTAAAAGAGGGCCAGAGGTGGGAGGCCGACGGGTGCAGGGAGGGCAGCTGGCACGCGTGGGGCCCGGCAGGTGCCTTACCTCCCTTGGGCTGGGACAGCTGATGGCCCAGCCGGTGGTCGCCCTGCGCTGTTGCTGCTGCTTGCCGCGGCTGCCCAGGAGCGCCTGGGCCTGCCTGCCGCCGCCCCAAACAGGCGGCAGCGAAGGCAAAGCTAGCGGGGCAGCAGCGGGCGCAGGGAGAGTTTTTGGTGCACGTGGGGCCCGGCGGGTGGCTTACCTCCCTTGGGCTGGGCCAGCTGGTGGCCCAGCCTGTGGTTGCCCTGCGCCGTCACTGCCGCGGCTGCCCAGGAGTGCTTGGGCCTGCCTGCCGCCGCCCCAAACGGGCGGCGGCCTACGCCTCGGCCGGCACAGGGGGCAGCACCGCGCATGCGCGGCGCAGGAGGCAGCACCGCGCATGCGCGGTGCTTGACAGATCGGGGGTCGCAACCTAAAAAAGGTTGAGAACCGCTGCTCTAGAGCAATAGTGGCGAACCTATGGTATGCATGCCACAGGCGGCATGCAGAGCCTCCTCTGTGGGCATGTGTGCCATCGCCCCCAGCCTCACCTCTCCAGCAGCCCCCCCAGAGGAGAGTTGCCCCCGGGCACAGCCCACGCGGAGCAGCACAGCCAAGGACATGGGAGCCGGGCAGCAGGGACAAGACTCTTCCCTTGCACCACATCATGCGCAGATGATGCTACGGGGCACGGGCAGAGGGCATGGCCACCATGGTGCTGCAGGGCGGCCTGGGCGATCTGCGGCAGGCCATGAAGGCAGTAGGTGGCCCTGCGGGCAGGCAGAGTGGGGGGAGGAGTCGGGACAGGTCAGGGGTGGGTGGGGTGATTTTTGGGCATTCGGTGTCTAAAAAGCTTGCCATCACTGCTCTAGAATAACTTGCATTACATGGAGGATCCTTCAATGTTCTAAGGATCTCATTACTGGGCCAGTGTTTGCTTCAGGAAAATGTCTAGTGTTGCTCTCCAGAGCCATCAAATGATTAAATGATATGTCCTTTTTTAAAAAAGTGAAAAATTATGGATGTAATCCTGGAGGGTATGTGCTGCTATGGCACAAAAATATTCAGGTCTACCTACTTCAAAATATCTTGCTCTGAAGAAGGACCCCTCAGGTTGAGTATGAAGGGGAAACTAGTTTATATTACTGCTACTAATAATGAAGCAGTCCCTCCCCAAAAAGGCAGACCCCCCCACAGTGGTATATTCTCACATCTGAAACAGACAGATGTTTTGAATCACTGATAGTTTGATAACATTCAAAGATTTACTTATTATACAAAATAAAAAAGTTACCATATTCCATGATCAAAAAACTGTCTTAAAAGTTCAACTGGAGGCTGAGCTCCATATTGTTCCAGTGCAGGCATATTCATATCATCTACAAAGATTACACACTTCTTTCCCAAAGGTGGCCCAAATATTCCTTTCCGCCTTTTGTCCAACCTGGCCATGATAATATTCTACAATAAAAAAGAACATGTTTCCATTCACTAAAAATAACTTATGAGAAATAACACATCAAATTATTGCATTCTTTTTTAAAATAAAGGTTAATATGTGCTTTACATACAATGCACAAAAAGAACAGTGAGTGACATGGCTCAACTTTAACTGCATAAAACCAACCCTCAACAGATGGACAACACCAATGCAAGAGAGATCACATTTATCACCATGCTGATGATCTACAGTTGCAAAATGTGGAACCTAAGCAAACTGAAAACAGAAGCTTCAAGAAATAGAACAAACGATAAAGATCTTGTTCATAGGAGTTCTTGAACCATTCTCCTATTTTTGCCCACAACAACATTGATGTGAGAGAGGTCACATCAATGTCCCTACAAGATTGCCTATGCTTAAATATAATATGTTTTATTCAATGGTGGGATTCAAATATGCGAACAACCGGTTCCCTGTGTAGATGCTGCTTCCAGAAGTCCATTCTGGGCCTGGGCAATAAAAAATTAGCTACCGGTTCTGCCGAAGTGGTTGAACCGGCTGAATCCCACCACTGGTTTTATTGTTAATTATATCATTTACCTAAGTAAATGATAGTGGGGTGCCCCAGGGCTCTGTTCTGGGCCCAGTGCTCTTCAACATCTTCATCAACGATTTGGACGAGGGGATAGATGGGGAACTCATCAAATTTGCAGACGACACCAAGCTGGCAGGAATAGCCAACACTCCAGAAGATAGGCTTAGGATACAGAAGGATCTGGACAGACTTGAACACTGGGTACTATCTAACAAAATGAAATTCAATGGTGAAAAAAGCAAGGTTCTACATTTAGGCAAGAAAAACCAAATGCACAGGTATAGTATAGTGGGTACCTTGCTCAATAGTAGTATCTGTGAGAGGGATTTCGGAGTCCTAGTGGACAATCACCTAAATATGAGCCAGCAGTGTGCTGCAGCTGCCAAAAAGTCCAACACAGTGCTAGGCTGCATTAACAGAGGGATAGAATCAAGATCACATGAAGTGTTAATACCACTTTACAATGCCTTGGTAAGGCCACACTTGGAATACTGCATCCAGTTTTGGTCATTGTGATGTAAAAAATATGTTGAGACTCTAGAAAGAGTACCGAGAAGAGCAACAAAGATGATTAGGGGACTGGAGGCTAAAGCATATAAGGAACGGCTGCTGGAATTGGGTATGTCTAATTTAATGAAGAGAAGGACGAGGGGGGACATGATAGCAGTGTTCCAATATCTCAGGGCTGCCACAAAGAAGAGGGAGTCAAGCTATTTTCAAGGCTCCTGAAGGCAGGACAAGAAGCAACGGGTGGAAATTAAGCAAGGAGAGAAGCAACCTAGAACTAAAGAGAAACCTCCTGACAGTTAGAACAATTAACCGGTGGAACAACCTGCCTCCAGAAGTGGTAAATGCTCCAACTGGAAGTTTTTAAGAAGAGACTGGACAGCCATTTGTCCGAGATGGTATAGGATTTCCTGCCTGAGCAGGGGGTTGGACTAGATGACCTCCAAGGTCCCTTCCAACTTTACTATTATTATTATTATTATAGAAGTAAATGAACATTCATGTCAAATGAATCTAAATGTAAACTGCAGGCCTAAAACACAGTAGGGTTCCAGCAAAAATAAATTTTAAAAAAATCAAATTTTAATAAAAGATTCCAAATTCCCCAAAGAGAATTATCTCACTAACCTGGGTTTGATTAGCACTGGTTCGAGCTGAAAAGTTAAGGAAGAATGGGAAGTAGAGATCCTTTTGTAAGTGGTTCATTAGCTTGTCTTTTACGTATACAGACTTCCCAGTACCAGTAGGTCCCACAAAAAGCAGAGCCCTTGGTAAGAAATTCAGACAGACATTAGGTTTTCATGACTAGGCTAAACTAGATAATTAGTCCTATTAAACAACAGCAATTGATTCTGTCTTTTTTTATTGCTTGAAAATCATATGACTGCTTTATAATTTTAGTTACCTATTCATGGAATCATAGAGAAATAAAAAAATAAATACAATTGAAATGTATGTAGAAGGCCAATACGTTAAGCAGAAAATTCAGGCAATCATACGTGCAAGATTGATGTCAGTCCCACTGAATGGACTAGACCACTAGGAGTCAATTCCACAGGAAAATTTAAACTATATTTATTGAGACTGGCTATAATAACAGACTTGCAAGTTTGATTGTGCTATATCTCCTCCTTCCTATACTTCACTTGACTTGGAAGGTGTCCATCTGAGCTACTTTCAAACATCATCTGTCTTTTGTGGATTTAAAATCATCTCTCCTGAGTGGCACAACTGACAACAACATCAGCATCATTAGCATTTGTGAAGACCTTTCTGTTTTCCCAAGCATTTGTTTGACTTTTAATTCTATTTTAACTTTATTGTAATTCTTAGTTTTAAATGGCTGCTATGCTATTGCCTGCTTTATATAATGTTTTTATTTTGCAATGTATTTTATGTTATCATATGGAGTTTTAACTGAGAATATATTTTAGTGAGTTATATTGTGCACTGCACAGAGAGTTTTGGTTATCAGGCAGTTTAAAAATTAATACATGAAATAAATAAATAAAAGTGTCAACTTCTGAAACAAACCTGGCTGAAGCCATCTTTGTCGTTTTGAGTTGCCACAGGCTGGGGGGAGGGAAGAAAACAACAGCATTGCTAGACTAAACACGGAGCAGTCCATGGGAACCAAGGTCATTCCCAAAGGAGCTGGAAGGTGGACAGAAGAAGTTTCATGGAGTCCGCCAATTGCTTTCATTGGTTAGCATGATCAATCCCATAGCAAAGGGGAGGGAATTGTTACATTTAATTACATTGAATCCCTAAGGGGAATTTTAGAGTTGGTTTCACTTTTGACCGTGCCAACATTATGTATCCAATAAACATGTTCTTTGAGGAAACTTCAAGCCTCGGAGTTCTGATTTGATTTCATTAGTCGGAACCTTGACAAAAACTACAACTGAACTGGATTTAAAACCCCTGGTCACCAGGAACTTTGTAATATTATTCATGGCCCAGGGCACTACTATTATACCTTTTAATATTTACACTGCTATTTATACAGCTCCTAACTGAGCTGCCTTATTGTACTAAAGTATTTTACTATTACAGCAGTCAAACTTAGTCAATTTTTTATTACTGTTATTACAAACAAGGTGAAGTCCAATGGTGTCCATTGGAATAGAAATAGAAATTGAATACCTTCTACATAGAGCAGTGGATCAACATATTGGATCAACAGTCCAATATGTTAGCCTATGTAAATTAATAGAAACCAATCTTTTATAGCTTATCAGAGTTTGTTGAGATAAATCCATGTATTTAAGTCCAGTGGAGTTTCTGTTTATGCAGCTATTTAACACTGAATTCACTTCAGCATTTTTCTGAGAACATAGTAAGCTCTAATATGAAAATGGAACTCCTCTCCACATAATTTCCTCTCCTTCTATTTCAGCGGTTCTCAATCTATTTCAGGCCGAGACCCCACCTGTGCCGCCCATGCGTGGCGCGACCCCGACCAAAAAAAATAATGGTGGGCCCGCACCACGCATGCATGGCGCATCGCGCATGCACGGCGCGACGGCCCGCATCACAATAGGGGAAAAAATGGCCGACCGAAAAAAAAAATGGCCGACCCAAAAAAATGGCGGGCCCGCACCACACATGCGCGGCGCATCGCGCATGCGCGGCGTGACAGCCCGCATCGCAATAGGGAAAAAATGGCTGACCCCCCTTAAAAATGGCCGACCCAAAAAAAATGGCGGGCCCGCACCGCGTATGCGTGGCGCATTGCGCATGCACGGCGTGACGGCCCGCATCGCAATAGGGAAAAAATGGCCGACCCAAAAAAAAAATGGCCGACCCAAAAAAAAATGGCGGGCCCGCACCGCGCATTGCGCATCGCGCATGCGTGGCACGACGGCCTGCATCGCAATAGGGAAAAAATGGCCGACCCCAAAAAAAATTGCGGGCCCGCACCGCGCATGCGCAGCGCATGGTGCATGCGCGGCGCGACGGCCCGCATCGCAATAGGGAAAAAATGGCTGACCCAAAAAAATGGCAGACTGCGGTGCTTGGCGACCCCCGTGAAATGGTTGTTCGACCCCAAATGGAGTCGCGACCCACAGGTTGAGAACCGCTGTTCTATTTTATGGTGGCCTGCTTTGCAGATACATCCTATTGCATATTGGCTTGAAATATGTATGCGGTAAAATGGTGCTAGAAAGGGCAATGAAATTAAATGAATTTTAAAGAAATTGAGCATTCTACTTTCTTAGAGAAAGTTCTACAATTCTAAATATTTTATGATACAATAATAATACACCATGAGCCATTACGCAAAAATTTAAGATAAAAGTTAATACTCATTAAATCAGATGCATACAAGAACATATTGTTTTAAAGAATATTTTGTGGAGCTTAATATTAGAAACACAATAATACTAGATTATTTTTTGTTAATTAGAATGTAAAACAATTTCTGGATGCTTTACATAAAAAGTTCATGTGGAAAATGAAACATTTGTATAATTAAAAGTAACACGCTTTCTTACTTTCCATATTTAATGCACAATTCCATCAAATAGGTGTATCTGACTGTGTCCATTGTTGGAACTATAACGTCTTGAACTTTAATACTTTTATCACTATAATTGATGTTTTTAACAGCTTCATTCCAATGTGCCCAACGGCCTTTTCCTTTTAACTATGAAGAAATGCAGAAATAATTTCTGCTTCATTAGAACTTTATAGGTATCAACATCTCTTTTAATATCAAAGCAATTAAGTTAAAACAATGAAACATGTAAAAGATAAAACACTATGTAACTTAAGCACATTTTCTCCTTCTATACCAATAATGGAGGCCCTTCCATACATGGTAGGCACCTATGTGTTTCCATTAGAAGTCATACTAATAATAAAGCATTTATTTTCTGTAAACCCTATTCTCTAGAACAAGGATTCCTAAACTTTTCGCCATCACAACTCATTTTAGTATAATATTTCCCTTAAAAATACAAATATAAATCAACACAACAATAAAAGCAATACAATGTAACTTTGGGAAAGGTAAATTTATTGTAACAATGTTCAATAAAGAAATTCTTCACACTTTCCCTGGACTCTGTACCTCCTCAAGAGAGGTAGGTATGCCTCATAGTTTGGGAAACCCTGCTCTAGAAAAAATGAAGAAACGTATTTTCTTGATTTCAAACTAAACTTTTGCAAACATTCCTCCACCCCGTGTCCTTCTCACTACTACTTCATATAAAAGCTAGATGGAAAGGAAGATTTTACCCATTTTCTCTTCTATTAGTACAGAAAGGGATAATATTAAAGAGGCTTATCTTAAAGACAATTACTTAAAAAATGTATTACATCTTTCATGAGTTTTTCAACACTTGACCATATGCACAGATTATCCTGAGACATATATTAATGTTTAATGACAGCTAGTATTAGTGATGATTTGTTTCTTTCTCATATAGCAAATATGAGAACAAATGTAACAAATTAAAATAACTATCAATTAGTCTAGAGCAGATTCCATACCTCAAACATATAATCATACACCAATCCTTTTTCTTCAAATGGATGTTCCCATTTTCCTATGGTTGCTGGTATTGGATGTTCATCCAACTTTCCTATGACAATATCTCTCATAAAGTTATCAAATATAATCCGACCATCACTATCACAGGTTGCTCCAATAGACCAAATCATAGCAAAAGCAAAACAACCCTTCCAAAAGAATAAATAAATAATTTGTATTTTCATAAAATATGGTTATGGAGAAATTAGTAGCTAAGTATAATTATTCTAACTTCAATACATTTGCTACAGTTATAGCAAATTTCCAGATAAAAGATTTCAAGTGCACATTATTTATCTATAGTAACACAATATTTTATGCTTTCCCTTACATTAACACTCAAAGGGTGAAATTTAACAAAGAAATTATAACCAATTTTTAAGGTTAATATATATATTAAATTATGAGACCAACCGTAACCCATTTATGGATATTTTTATTGCTTGGATCTTTTTTTGCTTTGTGACACAACAGTATTTCCAACAGCCGTGTGAGAGATACCACATTATTGCTATTGCTGGTGGGAACTAACTCCTGTAAGAGAAGAGTAAGAAGAGTACTTGTGCAGAACAGATACAGAGATTTCTATCATAATTATTGTACTATTAGGTTTGACCATATTTTATGTTTTAAGAGTGCAAATTTGAACAGCTACAGTTCAAGTGATATTACTGTAATATTTTATTAAAAGTTTATAATTGTTTTTGTTTCATGTTTCTCCCTTAATTACTCGTAAAACTTATTCAACAAATAACTTTTATTATGTTTTGTAACGGAGCATCATAGTGAATGTACAGAAAACTTTCAGTCATACAAATTAAAATTATGCACAGCTAAGAAATGCTGGTTGGTCAGACCAGGAGATATGCCTTTTCTGATGTAACACCTGTCCTATGAAATATTTTGCCTGGGGAGATTAGAGTGGCCCCAATCTTGATGGTCTTTGTAACCAGGCACAAAAGAACTGGTTATATGTCCCAGGCCTGAGGCCCCAAGTGTGTGAAGAGACAAGTCTCCTGTCTGGGTTGGTGTCTCTTAATTTTTATACCTTTATCAGCTGCTAATTTTAATTTTTATATGGCCGATTGTGATTTTTATTTTTATTTTGTTCTCCATGTAGACTCACTTGTTGAGATGGGTAGCATGCAAATTGATGCAAGAGTAACTAATTCTTTGGGAGTTTTCTATCCATTCATTTCCAAGGTTCCATTCATATCAACACATTATCCCTTCCCAGCTTAATTTGACGATGTAGGTTACATTTGCATAATAGATAATGGAACAGAGGTTAAAGTATCCATATAATTGGATAGTTCCATTTTTTAGATTACTGTACTTCCTCCAGCAATTTCATGCAGATGTTTAAAAAAAGAGGGTTGAGGGCATGGATAGAGCCTAGCAGACATAGGGGGAAACAGAAGTCACCGTCATTTGAACTCATCCCTCCAGGTAAGTAAGGCCAGAACCTTCCAACCCAAGAAATAATCTACAACAGTTATTATAGATAATAGCAAACAAACTTTGAGAGTTCTAGCAGAACTAGGAGCAAGATTCAAAAAATCAGTCTTAGTATAAGTAGTCCTCATTTAGCAGTTGCCTTGTTTAGTAACTGAAGTTATGATAGTAATGAAAAAGTAACTTTATGACCAGTCCTTGCATTTATGATCTTCACAGGTCTGTAAAGCAAAGGAAAGCTAAACTGAGATCATTGAGCACAGTTTGTTTTCACTTAACGACTGCTTTGCTTAACAACATACTAAGGTACTGGTCCTTATTGTGGTTGCTAAATGAGTACTCCCTATACTCAAGCAGTTTATTCATATCTTTTAACTATACAAACTTAAAAATATCTACAATTCCAAATAGAATGCCAAATTACCTTGCACTGTTTCCGACGAACTCGCAAAGCAGGAGGTACTAGCCAATCAAAAAGTTCTTCAAACAGGTCTTGGAATTCCTTTTCATTCAGAGGTTCGGGAAGTGTGCTCAACCATGAAGTAACAAGTGGCTTCCATCCCAACTGCGAAGGCTCTAAATAAATCATTCCGCATCGACTGACTGTAGCTGGCTACAGCAGAATAATAAATGTGTTTTTAGAATCTCATTCTGGTTCCAATTTCAGATTCAGAAAACTATTTTAACTTGATTTTAACTTACTGAAGCCTGAGATAGATCCATAGCCTCAAAGATGAGGCTCATCTGAGGTGACATTTGAATAATTTCTCCACTCATCAAACATAGCTGCAAACAAAAACAGATACAAAAAAAAATCTAAATTATATGTATGCAATCCTTTTATAAAGGATTCTACCAACCTTGGGTTGAGAAAGAAAGTAGATGCATTCAGCATAGCTGAACATAAAAATCACCATAGTTTCTATAAGATTTTTCATGCCTTGAAAGTTGTCTTGAGGAGGAATACAATAATGTGACAGTGAATAAACAGGTTTGCTGTTTGCAGCCCATGGCAGCAATTCTGTTGCTTTTACTAGTAGAAACGGTAAATCTTAATATATTATTTAAGGACAAGCTTTGTTAAGTATTTTTAAAAGATAGGGTTTATATTAGAAAGCTTTTACAAAACATTTGATTGTTACATTCTTGCTCAACACATGAACTAATTGTTTTCATTTCCTTTTCTGCAGTTGTTTGCATTCAATCCTTATTTATTTTTTTAATCATGCATCCCCTTTTCTTTAACATATTTTTAAAATGTGAGTTATAATACATATTGTACTGCTAAGCCTTTTTTCAAAATGAAGATTGTTGCTGAAATATAATTGAACTTTTCTTTTTATGATATATTATGCGACTAATTAAAACATAAATAATAGAAAAAATAAATAAACTCCCTAAATTCGGTTTAACTGAAAATTAAGTACAATATATGTATGCAATAATTGGAAGAAGCAGGTAATTTGGAAGCTAATGCAATCCCCACCCCCACCCAGCAATCCAAGGTAATTAACAGCATTACCTTTTTGTTGTCATCCAACACAGTGTTCATACTTTCTATCCAAAGAGTATCAATAGGACCATCAAAAACAACCCATTTGCGGTCAGGTGTTTCAGTTAAAGCAAATTCTCGAAAAGTATTGGCAACTATGCCATCTGTCCACTAGAATGAAGAAGAGAGACCACAAGGAAACTTTAATTGCTTATATTGACCTAACATGTATACTGATTTGCGAATATATGTATATATGTATGTATGTATGTATGTATGTATGTATGTGTGTATATATATATATATATATATATATATATATATATATATATATATATATATATATATATATATATATATATATATATATATATATATATATATATATATATATATATATATATATATGTATATATGTATATAGTCGTGTTTCAAACACATACCATATTAAATTGACAGTCAGCAAACTACATATACTACTGAATGATCAAACTAAGGTTAAGAATTTTTCTCCATGATTGCTGACAATTGTGCAGTGACTTGATAAATTTCATTAAAACACTTCTATCCTCTAGAATAGCATTCCCATGGAGATATGTATGACTCCCACTCTCCAAGTGTCCTGGCAGCCCCTTAATATTTTCCTGGGCTGCTAGGTTAGGGTATGGACAGTGTGGACAGTTATGTTTTGCTATGTTACGTTTTAATTATACAACTGATATTTTGTAAGCTTTCTTTGTGGAGATGGGTAGCCTTAACTAATCAAATAAAAAAGGACTGATCTTTTTCACTTTAATTTGTATTTGGAACATTTTCTGAAACATGCACAAAAATATACAAGTACACATTAGCAATTTAATGGAGCTACCCTACCTGAAGATTTAGATTGATCAAAACTATAAGGTACATTTTTGTAATCTAAGGAATGTACAATGCTTACCTCATGAGATACTGGATCAAATCGCCCAAAGAGTTGTCCCATAGTAATAGCTTTTGGATTGACAGTTCTGTGTATTACCTTTTCTTCTTCTCCATACTCACGCTGGTTCATTAGGGTAAGTGTATCTGCTAATACATGCAGAACTTTGGTCTTGCCAGAAAAAGGCTCTCCTACAAGCATAAACCTGATAAAATAAAAGTTGTTTTTCAGCATTTTTCTTCAGCCCAGAAAAGCAAAGGGATTGAAGATATCTATAGCCATTTATTGCCATAAAAGTGAAAATGGAATTATAGAAAAGGAAAGAATGAGAGAGCAGGAGCACACAGAGTTTTTACGAAGTTACAATAAGGAAAGCCAGCTGAATTTTTCAAGCAGAATAGTGTCCCTCCAGAACATCAGTCAGCCTCTATTGGTTTTCCATAACTTATTAAAAATCCCAATTATTTCAGACAGCCTTTTAGGGTGTGAAGGAATACTATTGCTTGTCAAGAGTTTGTTTAATGTATCACTGTGGTTATTTTATTGTTTGTTTCTTTTATATTTATACTATATACATTTAATGTATTTTATGGACATATGTTTATCACCAGGTGATCAAATTAATCAAATAAATAATGAATCCCAATTCCAACAGCTCAGTCATACCAATAGCAATAGCACTTAGCCTTATATACAGCCTCATAGTGTTTTACAGTACTCTCTTGCATGTATGCAAGCTGCATATATCCATTCACTTTTCAACTTTCACACTTTTTCTCCAAAAATGCAAGGTAATCATACATTAGGTACAGTTATAGAGCTATGTCTGACTTATTACATATTGCACGAAAGTTATAATGTGCCAGATTTTGCATTGCTTTGGAATACTATGTGACTCCAATAATAGACTCCCTATGTTGAACTCCTTACATCAATAAAATATGAGGCCCCCTACAACAGCATACATTTATAAAATCAGCCATAGTTTCCAACTGCTCCTCTTCTTAATCATTCATCTTTTTTACTATGTCTCTGACAACATGGTGAGATTGTTTAGGAAAATCACTTTTAGACAAATAGTATCACAGATAATTGTTAAATATGTCTTTTTCACTTTTAATACAAACTTGAATTAGCTTAAACAAATATATTATAATCCAGAGTTCCGAGTTTTTCACATAGTAGTGTCACTTTGATAGCTAACTCACTGTATGGACCAATCTCATTAGGCTTACTCCATTGGGTCTCTTGAAGATGATAAAAAAACATACCAAAACCCAAATAATTTTGTAATAAATGTTATTAATACCAAAATAAATTGTATTGTATTACTCTTTTATTCTTACCACTGACTCCTCCTCTATCTGCTTTGTTCCAAAATCTGGACTGACTCATTTCTCTAAACAGAATACTCTTAAAACCTGGCTAATGTCCAGGAGTGAATTACAACAGAATAATGCAAGTTCATACAACTGTGATCATGTAATGAAATGTAATGGATTGTTTGGTTGCTTTATATTTAAAAAAGAATGTGAGAAAGTAGAAAGTGAGAAAAAAATGAAATTAGAGTCAAGCTATTCTCCAAAGCACCTGAAGGCAAGACAAGAAGCAATGGATGGAAACTAACCAAAGAGAGAAGCAACCTAGAACTAACGAGAAACTTCCTGACAGTTAGAACAATTAATCAGTGGAACAACCTGCCTCCAGAAGCTGTGAATGCTCCAACACTGGAAGTTTTTAAGAAGAGATTGGACAGCCATTTGTCTGAAATCGTCTAGGATTTCCTGCCTGAGCAGGGGTTGGACTAGATGACCTCCAAGGTCCCTTCCAACATTATCATCATCATCATCATCATCATCATCATCATCATCATCATTATTATTATTATATTGAAGTTATGAAGTAACCCTGACTACACATTCATCACCTATACTAGCATGGTTAAATCTTCTATTGCCATTATATAATGGAAAAGTTAAGCCTCTTGTTTTCTATAACCCTTGCATCTAACCACAGCATACACATAGTATGGCATCATCTTTCTCCTATCCATCCCAGTCATATCACTTTTATCTGCTCCTCAATGGGATAACCTTACATTATCCTTAGTTGTATTGCAGTTAACATTTTCTCCTGTAAACCAACTATTATATTGGTGAAACCATAACAAATAGTTATGAAGGTTACTTATTATAAATTTACTTACCCATGTCTAACTATCATCATTTCATAAGTCTGTATCATCTTTTCTAGAAAAACTTTAACAGGCTGGACATTATGCTCTTTACAACATTCATTTGCGCATTCCAGAAAATCCTGAAATACAGTTTAAAAAAATAAATTCTATATTTTTATTTCTTGAATATAAGTGAATAATAAAATTCAAAATATAACATTGCTCGGTATCAGGAATATATTAAGAATGGCCCTGGAAAGAAAATTAACACTGAGGTAAGTCACATTTATTTATTTAACCAATTTATTATATTTATTTATTCAATTTGTAATGGCCTCTCATCCTACTTATTACAACTCCAGAAGGTAGCTAATGTTGGATTAAAAATAAAGAATAACCAAAAGCAAAACCCAAAATAGAAATAAAACACAATGTATCTGAGAGGGAACACAGTTAGTCATCTAATCCTTTAAAAAATGGCTTAGCTAATACCATTGTCAATTGGCCAGGACAAGAAACAAAGTTTCAAAATCTTACAGGAGGCCACAGGGTCAGAGCCTTCTGAATCTCTGATAGGGTAGGCACCATGACAGAAACAGGGTTTCTATGTTACATCAGATGGCTTGTTTCAGATAGAAGGCCCAAAGTAATTCTAATCTGTTGGGTCTTGTGGAATGGGCAGAAATGTTCAGAGATAGGCAGTCCTGAAAACAGTCTGCCTTTGTGCCATGAAGGGTTTTACAAATGTAATCAGCATCATGAATTGCATCCAATAGTGTATTTGAAGCCAGTGCAGCTTGTGAAGTATTGCTACATACTGAGTGTGCCATGGTATACCTATAACTACGCACGCCATTGACTTCAATGTCCTCTTCAAAAGGAGCCACAGGTAGAGTGTATTGCAATCATCTAATCAGGAACTGATCAAAGCATAAGTGACTGTGAACATACTGCACAATCCTTTATAAAGTACTGAATAATCCTAAATATATTAAATAAGAGTTTAATTGTGTTCAACTGCAATCCTTTGTAGTTGACTTTTGAGTGACTTTTGAGTGGATATGCATAGAATTATACTATCGGTCAGCTATTCTCGTTGTTTGCTAATGGAGTTGGACTTTTTAAATTATGAAGACATTGAAAAACATATTTATCAAGAAAGCTGGGCTAGATTATCAAAAGTCTAGAAAGACCATTCTAGAAGCAAAGACATAAATGTCAAAATTAAGCCACATTTTGAAAGAATGAAATGTGTTTTATTAATTATTAAAAGTTAAAGAACTTCTACAAATACATTGAATTTGAATGAATTTTTGTTTCACCGAAATGGTCTAAACTTTCTTACCATAATTACAACTCAAAACTTTGTCTTCATTCTGCATATATAGCAAATAATTATTAATTAGGGAAAATAAAAATATTACTGGCAAACAAAATTCTACAAATATACTCACACTGTAGTCAGCTTCAGGAAGCTTAATGCCAGGAAATAAATCACTTGTAATTCCCATAAAGAGAGGTATGTCATGAGACAAAAATTTAGGCTCATTTACATCTTTGATTGATCGAAGAAGCTGACAAAACAAAAAAAAGCAACTTAATTAAACAAAATTAATTTATGGTTAATTGCAAAACTGTCCACTTAACCTGAATGCATTAATTTCGAATTTGTACACTGCAAGACAGTTCTTACCAGTATATCTTCATTCTCTGTCGGAAATTTTAGTTTTAAGTTACCAGCAGCTATTAGTACTGCTTTGACTGCACGCATTCCATAGTCATAATGAAACTGAGATGAAAGTTGTTCTGAGCACAATCTATAGGTCATCACTATCTTCACAGACAATGGCTTCGCATTCAGAAATCCATAAGAATACAGAGAGATTTCAGCAATGAGGGCATAATTAGGAACCATCATGGCAACTGTTCGGAAAAGAACCTAAAAGAATAGAATAAAAATGTATGTATTGCTATTATCTCTGAAAACTAGTATCACAAAATTACTGTAGCTTGTATGAGCAATATCTATAATCTTTCGCAATAAAAAGCCATTTAGCAAAATTGCTCTGCAGTAAGGTTTATTTTAGATACTGTGTGCGTGACCAGTAAGTATTCTTTTATTAAAGCAATAGTTCTCACTTCAGATTGAATCATTTCAAAAGCCTATAGAGCAATGCTTTCAAGCTTGGTCCTAGAAAGAAAATTTATATTACTGTATTTCCCTGAAAGTAAGCCCCCCTGAAAGTAAGCCCCAGCTGATTTTCAGGGGGTGGGCCTAATATAAGCCCTCCCCCCAGAAGTAAGCCCTACTTAAGAGCCTGTACAGACCTCTGTGACAAGGCAAAGCCAGTGGGAGAGGGGTGATCTGACCAATGGTATGCCGGTTGCTTACCCCTGCCCGGCTTGTTCTGTGGCTGATTTCAGCCAGCTGCAGTCATTTGCTACCTCACGCGTTGCGCCCATTGCCACTGCCATGAGGCTTTACCACCACCTGGCTTGTTCCACAGCCTCATGGCAGCGACATTGGGCGTGACGCACGAACCAGCAAACGGACGTTTGCCATTGGCCATGGCCATTTGCTGCCGGCCATGGCCATTTGTCGCCAGCCACGGCCATTTGCTACCTCATGTGTCATGCCCAATGCTACTGCCATGAGGCTTGGTCCCATCTGACCCAATACCGGTTCCTTACCGCCTGCCGGCTTGTTCCACGGCCTCATGGCTGTGCCATTGGCGAGCGCAATGAGGCTCGGCCAAAAGCAGCCGCACAGCAAGTGGGCAGATTCCCCCCTCACCTGCCCAGCCTGTTCCCTTTCACTTCCAAGCCAGACTGCTGGCACTTTTGGTCACATGGCCCTATTCACAGCTCTGCTCACAGAACCACCAAAGTGGCAGGTGGGAGCACCGGAGGCTCAGGAGGGAGGGTGCTGAAGCGAGCAGGTGTCCTGCCATCAGCGCCCATGCCGGCTGCCCCTTCCCCGTGGAGCTGGAGAGCTTGCCACACCACTGCCCAGATGCCCTCACTTCCCCCAGGAATCGCATATCTTTGCTTACCTGACTTCCAGCCCTGTCCCATTTCTCCTTCACGCTCCTCTGCTGCTGCATGCAAGGAAACAAAAGAAGTTTGTGAGGAAATAAAAAGGTCAATCAATGAATTCCAACTTCACAAGATCTATTTTTTTTCGTGAGAAGTTGGAATTGATTGACCTTTTTCCCCCCACAAACTTTTTTTGTTTCCCTGAATGTGGCAGCAGAGGAGCGTGAAGGAGAAACAAGACGGGGCATGCTCGCAGCCTGCTGGTACCGGTAAAAAGTAAGCACTACCCAAAAGTAAGTCCTAGTGCTTACTTCAGAGCCCAAAAGAAAAAAGACCAGGTCTTACTTTCAGGGAAACACAGATTTATAGGATCTCTAATTCTTCCATTCTCAGAAAATCATATCCATCTTCAATTTATTAGTTTATTAATTTAGTCAAGACAACTGCCACTTTCACTAATTTATATGCATATCTATCATTAGAAAAGTTAAGTGGTATACAAGTAATATATTGGCACATGATGTTTATATGACTACCTATTTTATGCATATGAAATACATGCGCCTTTCTAGGTGAAGCACTCACAGTCTTAATACATGGCTATTTAAAAGTATATCTGAATTACCCTATTAATCTATTTATTTTGCTATTTTACCTTCAGATTATCTGGTAGTTCAGAGCGACCTGCATAACCTGGATTCATAGTAATAGCAACAAAACAATTGGGATTAAGCCTCAGTTCAGTTCCTTCAAAATTAAATATCTCCAACTTCTGTTGTATAGCTCTCTGGATGCAAAGAATCTGCTGGGCTACCACAGACAGTACCTCCAGTTCAATGCGATTGAATTCATCAAAGCAGGCCCAAGCTCCCGAAGAAGCTAAACCCTTAAAAAACTAAAGACAAAACAACAGACACAACAACAATATATAATTTAACATGCTGCATTAATTTAACCTTCTGAGTCAGGATCCTCAGAACTAACACACCAATAAAGGAGCTCAGGGTTGAAATGAGGGGTCCTTGGTTACTCTCAAAGCTTGGTTGTTTTGTTGCAGATGTTTCATTACCCAAACTAGATAACATCATCAGTGTTAGTAAGGAGTGAGGTCTGCTCTCAGTTTATATGTCAGAGGCTTGCCCTGGGCTGGTCTTAGCGGTTCTTTGGATGGCTGTTTGCCGTTGGCTTGTTTGGCAGTTCCTTGATTGAGGTATTATCTACTTGATTGTTGGTCTGATGTTAATCTTGGAGTCAGTTAATGAACGTATTAACTCAATTAACAATTAATTCCAAGACATGTTCCCTATTAACCCCTAACACATGTTCATTTTTATATTAATTAAATTTGGTTTCATTAGGGAAACAACAACATTATATTAGGTGAAGAAATGATATTGAAAAGCATCTGTAAAATTATTATTTGTAATTTTACATGAAGAAACATGAAGAAGTAATCCTTATGAAGAGTAGCAGCTTGAAATAGGCCCCAAAATTAGAACAGCACTGTACATTTTTCTTAACAAGTAGCAGGGGGCGCAACTCCGCCCCTTTAGTACTTTCATCATGGTATCACACCACAAGCGTGTATAGGGAAAGCTTGTGCAGCAATGTCAGAATGTATTTTCATCATTTGAACGGGCCATTGCTACAGATACTCATGGGAAGCTGGCTGCATTTCCACAACTCATTAATCTAGAATGTGTATTATATTAAGCACAACCAGACAGTTTGATTAGTTCATGATTCAGTGAGTAAATAATGTTACTGTTAACCATGGGATAGCACATTATGTGAATACAATATATTGTCTTCCTTTACTTGTTTTTCAAGCCTTCATTGCACTTATTTATCCTAACCAAGCTTTATGATACTGTATCAGTTGTGAAACTGATTAAATCAGTTCAGGTTAAACTTTTTTATATTTAATGATTGGGTATATAATATTAGAACTGTGAAAAACTATTAAACTTGCCTTTTGGGTTGGATCCAAGCTCCTTGAATAACCCATCCTATCAAGGTCAGGCATAATTCATGCTACCTTGTTATTAGTTCAGGAGCTTGTTTATCAAAAAAAATATCCTTGTGGTTATTTCTTTTTTAAATAAAATAATGTCAGAGTTACATTACTGTGACACAACCTGTCTACAAGCATCCTCTCTTTAAGAAGTACAATATACTGTCCAAACTGTATATATGGGTTATTCTAAGACTAGAAGTCACACCCATTATATGACTGTGTAGCTACTGCTCCAAATCACTATAGCAAAATGAAGTATCCATAAGGAAGAGTGCAAAATGAGGGAAGCACAGGCCTGACATTATCAAAAAAGAGAATGTTGATAATCCTTGTGACAACAACCACGCTATATAGCTATCAAGCTAAACCTTCCAAATCAATAAGGTGTTAAACTGGGGAAATTGGATATTTAGTTGGGACCATATGTCTTAGATACCACCATATCTGTTGCTTGTGTTAAAAGGATGTCTAATTTTGTAAATGAACGGGAATCATAAAATAATATTTAAAACCTGGTTATTCCCCCAAGCATTGGGATATTGTGAGGTTAGAGTGACATGAGAATATTACAGCTTGCATTAGAAAAGTGTGGTTGTGGTGCCAGGTTTTTCTGGTTTTGGTTTTATTGTTTCTTTTGTTGTACTTTGTTTTATTTTTGGATTGTAAGCTTCCCACAGTTTGGTTTTAAGATGGGCAGTTATACAAGTTTTAAATAGATAAATAAATAGTTACATCTAATATAACCAATTAAAAAACAAATAGAATTTACTAAACTTTGCATTCAGCCCTATGAGACTGAAAAAATTACTAACGAACTATGACGTTGGATTACTTACAAGCATTTCTTCTTTTTATAAAACCTGGGAATATTTTAAAAATTAAAATCACAGTTTTAAAAATGCAATTTCAATTTACCTTCCCCATGGCTAGGTAATCAAGGCCATCAGAGCAGTTGAAGACAACACATTGTACCGCAACAGCTTTAGCCAAATCTTTGGTGGTCTCTGTTTTACCTGTCCCAGCTGGACCTTCTGGAGCACCACCAAGATTTAAATAAAATGCTCCAATCTAAAAGAAAGACATTAATGGTAATATTTCAAAATGTAAACCATCACACTTGAGAACTAATGAAACTATATGTAATCACATAGCTAACTTCAAAGCAGACCTGTCATTTTTTTGCTATTCCAAGAACAAATTCCTAATTCAAAACAAACTCATTTATATTTGCCATTTTTCACAATGTTATTTGAAGTTAATCAGAATCAGATATTGTAATTCATCAGGATTAGATAACTTGAGGAATTGCTCTACATTTAGAGAACACTACTTATACATAAATTTCATTTCTTAGAATCATAGGTCTGAAAGAGAACATTAGGCCTTTGATTCCAACTCTCTGCTCAATGTAAGAATTCAAAGTAAAGCATCCATTCAACTACAGATGAAAATATCCAGCAAAGGAGAATTCAATACTGCTATTAAATTGTTGTGAGTGTCTCTAGACAGGCTGGGTACATATCAGAGGATGACGAAGCACAACCAGGCCCCTCTGGGTATTTTCCCCTCCCATCAGCTGAGCTAGACAATGAGGAGATTTGTATGCAGGATGAGTCAGACTCTCAAAGTGATGAGTCAGATTCGGATCAGGAAGCTAGATGGCTTGATCCGAGATTCCGAAGGTTTGATAGGCGGAGGAGTCAGTTAAGTGGAAAAAGGAAGTGACGTATTGAAAACTATATTAGAAGAGGAAGAAGGAACTAAGTCTTTGTCACGAGCAACGTTAATATCAAGAGGCAGTCTGATGCATCACCGAGTTCGTTAGAAATCAGTTTTCTGGTGTTTTTGAAATCTACGGAAGATTAATGAAGTCTTGGACAATGTAAGAGATAAAGAGTGAGTTAATTGGAAGGTGGGAGAATGTTTAATCTAAATGTAAATAAATCAGAATTGGCCGTTCCGGCCAACAAACTGCCAGCAGCTTGCTTTGAAGTGAATCTTTTGAAATGTGTTAAATAAAACTCTTAAAGAAATATTTATGTGGATTTCACTCAGCTGAGAAGGGCCAGATACAACAGATTGCTCGTGACCCAGAAAAGACGAAAATTAGTCCGAGCTTTCAGTACTGCGCCAGTTCAGTGACGTCATGGAGCAGCTTCTCGCTGATAATCCAGCTCTGTATCAACTAATTCAAACTCTCCAGCAACAAATTGGACATTTGCAACAGCAGATTCAGCAGGCTGCCGGAGCCCCAGCCCCAGCTCCAGCCCCCCCACCCAGACAAAGCAGATGTTATTTAGCATTGCCTGATAAGTTTACTGGAGAGTGTAGTAAATTTCCAGCTTTTTTAAACCAATGCAAAACATTCATTGCTTCAACTCCAGCAGATTTCCAGCTTGATGAAACTAAAGTGGCTTTCATTTTAAGTTTACTCTCTGGTCCAGCTGCTGATTGGTCATCTCCTCTGATAGACGGACCAGATCCTGTTCTGCGCAATTATGCAGGATTCTGCCAGCTGATGGAAAGAGAATTTGCTGCCCCCTTTCGTACACAAAATGCCACCAGGCGGATACGAGAGCTACGTCAAGGATCACGCTGCGTAGCGGAATATATATCAGATTTTCGCCGCCTAGCTCAAGAAATTAATTGGAATGACGAGGCTCTCATGGAAATCTTTCAAGATGGCCTGTCTTCCCAGATCTTGAATGGATTGAGACATACTGTAATACCCGCGACCCTGGATGCATTATACCAACATTGTTTGGCTATTGAGGCGCAAACGCAAGCCACGGATGCCCGCCTGGTCAAACAGATGGTTCTAGTCACCGGAAGTGCCAAGCCAGTTCCTGCACCACGCAGAGGATTCCAGACCCTACCTATCACTCCACCCATCCCGGCACCCAGACGTATTTTCCAACCATTGCCGGCTTACACTGAGAGACGTCCTGTACCCATGGCCAGAGATGAGCCCATGGACCTTGGTGCAGCCAGATCTCGCTTGACCGAGGCTGAGAAGGCAAGACGGAGAGCTGAGGGATTGTGCCTGTACTGTGGAGAGATGGGTCACTTCGTCATGGCCTGCCCCCAGAAACGACGTGGTACGGCAGGTCCTACTCCTGTTCCAGCTCGGCCTCCCATTCAGCAGTTTCAAGCCACCTTGCCGGGAAACGGCCAGAGCCCGGCCTAATGGAAACATTGGGTCGGGCAGGCGCCAAACCCAGTCCCAGTTCCGCAGACGAAGACCCCGGTCCTCTGAGACATCTGATCCTAGCAACCAATATACTTCTGGGAAATCATGCCCAAGGCATTCCGGCACACGCCCTGTTGGATTCTGGAGCCACCACTAATTTCATGGATGAAGCTTTCGCTCGTCAGCATGCCATACCTTTGTGCTCCGTGAAGCCGCCTATGTTGGTTGAGACAATAGATGGTCGTGAGTTGTTGTCTGGACCGATCAAGTTCATGACCCAGCCCATACGCCTGGTCATAGGACAACATGAAGAAGCCATCCAATTATATGTTACCAAGGGACTTCATTTCCCCTTAGTTCTCGGCCTAGCCTGGTTGAGAACCCATGATCCTTGTGTGGTGTGGTCCCAGAACTTTGTTTCATTTCCCAGTTTGCAATGCGTAGACCACGTACGCCAAGTTTGCGCAGCCCAGCTACCATCCCACCCTGACATCACCTTGCCGGCCGACCTAGCGGACTTTGCAGATATATTCAGTGAGAAAGAGGCAGACCAATTGCCTCCGCATAGACCATATGACTGTGCCATTGATTTGCTGCCAAATGCCAAACTTCCAGGGGGACGCCTTTACTCCATGTCAGAACCCGAGTTGGCCGCATTAAAAGACTTTGTGGACAAAAACCTGGCCAGGGGTTTCATTCGTCCCTCTTCCTCGCCTTTGTCAGCTCCTGTGTTATTCGTGAAGAAGAAAACCGGAGATTTACGCCTATGCTGTGACTATCGCAAGCTCAATGCCATCACGGTGCGCAACCGGTACCCTCTGCCTTTGATTCCTGATCTCATGGACCGTCTCCGATCAGCGACTATCTTCACCAAGATAGATCTACGGGATGCTTACAACCTGGTTCGCATCCGAGAGGGGGACGAGTGGAAAACTGCGTTTGGGACCAGGTATGGTCATTTTGAATATACCGTCATGCCCTTTGGACTCACCAATGCTCCGGCCATCTTTCAACATTTCATGAATGACATCTTCCGGGATTCATTAGATCAATTTGTGGTGGTTTACCTCGATGACATCCTGATTTACTCCCCGTCACGAGCAACTCATCTCCAGCATCTCCGGCAAGTTCTGCAACGCTTGAGAGAGCATCACCTTTACGCCAAGTTAGAGAAATGTCAATTCTATTAAACCACCATTGAGTTTCTGGGACATGTGATTTCTCCACAAGGCATCGCCATGGATCCTGGCAAGGTTGAGGCCTTGCAAACCTGGCAACCACCATGTAAAGCAAAAGATGTCCAAAGACTTTTGGGATTTGCGAACTATTACAGGATATTCATTCCGAGATTTTCTGCCTTGACTGCGCCCCTTACTCGACTGTTACGGAAAGGCATTAAGTTCCAATGGGGCGATGCTGAGCAACAGGCGTTTCAGACCCTCAAAAAGGCTTTTGTTCAGGAACCCATTCTCAAGTATCCAGATCCTTGTCGTCCCTTTGTAGTGGAGGCCGACGCCTCAGATGTTGCGGTAGGGGCCGTGCTTCTTCAAACACGCCAAGATGGCGGCCCCCTGTTCCCGTGTGCTTATTACTCCAGGAAACTGAGTCCCTCCGAACGCCATTATACCATTTGGGAAAAGGAACTATTGGCCATCAAGACTGCTTTTGAGACCTGGAGACACCACCTGGAAGGAGCCCGCTATCAAGTTGAAGTTCGGACTGACCATAAAAACTTGGAATTTTTGCAATCTGCCAGGAAATTGAATCAACGTCAGATCCGTTGGTCTTTGTTCTTCGCTCGATTCAACTTCAAAGTCACCTACATTCCGAAAGGGTACAACAAAAGAGCAGATGCCTTGTCCCGTAAACCTGAGTATCTACAGATCAAGGACCCCTTGCCGCTTCGAACCGTTCTGCCTATCGAATCGATCGCAGCCGTGCACGATCCGGTAGATCTACGACGACAGATTCGGGAAGCGCAACAACTAGATAACTTTGCGGCACAGAAGAGGCAAGAGGTGGGTCCCGACTCACCTTGGACCTTGTCCGAGGGTCTATTACGCTTCCGCAACCTGTTATATGTTCCAGCAGGCCCACTCCGTGGTCTCATCCTGAATCAATGCCATGATAACCCTGCGGCAGGTCATTTTGGTTTCTTTAAGACTCTCCACTTCGTGTCTCGGACTTTTTGGTGGCCCAGACTTCGCCATGATGTTCAATCTTATGTGAATTCCTGTGTACGGTGCCGTCAGGCAAAACATGCCACAGGAGCCCCTCCGGGATTATTACAGCCGTTGCCCACGCCGGAGAGACCCTGGGGGGCTATTTCCATGGACTTCTTGACTTGTCTACCTGTTTCTGCCGGCTACACCGTTGTTTTTGTAGTGGTGGACATGTTGACCAAGATGGCACATTTCATTCCTTGCCGAAGAATACCGACAGCCAAGGTCACTGCTCAGCTGTTCATTCAACATATCTTCCGGCTACACGGTTTGCCTGACAAAATAGTGTCCGACCGAGGAACCCAGTTCACCTCGGAGTTCTGGAGAGAACTCATGTCTGCGCTTCAAGTCCAAGTTAATCTAGCCTCCACGCATCACCTAGAGACTGATGGGGGTACAGAGAAAGTGATTGGCATCCTGGAGCAGTATTTGCGTTGTTTCATCAACGACCAACAGAACAATTGGTCCAAATATCTCTCCGTGGCCGAATTCGCTTTCAACAACTCTCAGCACACTTCCACTCAGACCACTCCGTTTTTTGCCAACTACGGCTATCATCCCAGATTTTTCCCGCTCACGCTCCTCGATTCTCCAGTTCCAGTTGCAGAGGACTATTTAACCGAACTCCAGTCAGTCCAAGAGATGGTTAAGCAGCACTTGACTAAGGCCAAGGAAGACTACAAGAGGGTTGCAGACCGCTCTCGCCGCGACAAGCCGCCGTTAGCTGTTGGAGATCGGGTTTGGCTCTCCACCAAGTACTTGTTTCCAGGGAGAATTCACCGCAAGCTTGATCAACGTTTCCTAGGTCCTTTTCCTGTGGAGACGGTCATCAATCCGGTGACCTATCGTTTGACTTTGCCTAGGTCTCTTCGTGTACATCCCGTGTTTCATCGCTCCTTGCTTGTTCCTGTCAACCCTGATTCTCCGCTTCGACCTCCTGATCCGGGCCCGACAGCTCGCCGTGCTCACGTTCCTATTTCCCGGTTGGAGGTGTCCGGCATCCGAGATTCCCGATGGCTCAATGACCGCTTCCAATATTTGGTTGATTGGACCGGGGGTGGGCCAGCCGCTGGCTGTTGGGTAGATGCTCATGATATTGAGGCTCCCGAATTAATGTGGGATTTTCATACTGCGTTTCCCTCCAAACCACATCCCATACGACGGACCCAGGGGGAGGGGCCTGCGGGGGGGGATAGTGTTGTGAGTGTCTCTAGACAGGCTGGGGACATATCAGAGGATGACGAAGCACAACCAGGCCCCTCTGGGTATTTTCCCCTCCCATCAGCCGAGCTAGACAATGAGGAGATTTGTATGCAGGATGAGTCAGACTCTCAAAGTGATGAGTCAGATTCGGATCAGGAAGCTAGATGGCTTGATCCGAGATTCTGAAGGTTTGATAGGCGGAGGAGTCAGTTAAGTGGAAAAAGGAAGTGACGTATTGAAAACTATATTAGAAGAGGAAGAAGGAACTAAGTCTTTGTCACGAGCAACGTTAATATCAAGAGGCAGTCTGATGCATCACCGAGTTCGTTAGAAATCAGTTTTCTGGTGTTTTTGAAATCTACGGAAGATTAATGAAGTCTTGGACAATGTAAGAGATAAAGAGTGAGTTAATTGGAAGGTGGGAGAATGTTTAATCTAAATGTAAATAAATCAGAATTGGCCGTTCCGGCCAACAAACTGCCAGCAGCTTGCTTTGAAGTGAATCTTTTGAAATGTGTTAAATAAAACTCTTAAAGAAATATTTATGTGGATTTCACTCAGCTGAGAAGGGCCAGATACAACATAAATTAATAAATTTAAGAACAAGTGTAGAGTATTACAATCTCACTCTTTAATAACAGAAATTTTGAGAACAACAATATTGTTCAAGGTAGCTTCAAAAATGCAAATACAACTAGGATTTATTGTAATTAACTGACTTTTTAGAATCCTTATTAGAAACTGAATTTTTAAAACCTTACCAGAGTACGATAACATCTGTCTGTGAGAGGAGTAATAACGAGTCGAGGAGAATTGCCAAGATATTCATAAGCATATTTTACATTGCAATTGATGATGCGCACACGTACATTATCATATTCCCAGTAATATCGCAACTGAGCAAGCCACTGAAAATCTGTCTCTTTTAACACACCTAGTGGAATATAAAGAAGGAATATGTTTTAGGCTTAATATTTTTTTAGTAAGAAAACAGAAAAGGAAAACAATCCAAAAATAATTGAGACATATCTAAAATGACAGAATTATTATTTTAATAAAGATAATTAATTTAAAAAATAATTTCTTAAATAAGCAGGCAAAAATCAAGCACATAAAAATTATGTTACATACCACTTTCAATCATTTCCATGACGACATCTCTAGCATGCACATCAATAGTGACCAAAGCACCCAATGTAGTCCTTGTTTGTTTAGACAACTTTCCTCTTACCAGCTCTACTATATCATTTAACTGATGTTGAAGAGCCTGATAATAATTCTTCAAACCCTGAACAATGAAAATGGAAAATTCAACTATAATACACACATTCCTGTGAATAGCTAAGAGTTTCTCAGTGTTATTCTGTTGTTCATTCCCAATTTCATCGAACATCAAGTTTTGCTATGATAACTTTAATAATCAAATGCTGGTCATGTACATTTATGACTTTCCTTTCATCTATGCACATAATTTTCTGTACCCCCCAAAAAATTAACCGGGAATTAATTTTTATGTATCTTATTACTTAATGACTAAATTGTAGGAATCTGCATTTAAATCTAAACAGAAAAGGTGTCAGAAAAGATGCTCTAGAATCGATATGCAAGCAGATATACTTCCTCTTTAAAGTACCTTTTCTATTTTGGATCAAAGTAGCTGTATAACCCTACTACAAAATCCAGAAAACAAATGTTGGATTGATGTTACTGTTCTAAAATTACTGAGATAAATAACTAGAGAATTTAGTACTGTAAGAATCTCCAGTATTAATAAAGCCTTGAGACATAAGCTTTTTTTTATATGGATAAATTAGATTGGAAAGTTGAGAAAAAGTTCAGGAAGAAAACAATTACAAATTATCTGGCAGAACAAAAACAAAACTGTATAGATATATACATATAGTCACCAAAAGTAAAATTCTGCTTCATGGAGTGTTGACTTTTATATTTGTATTCATTTACATATATAACTGGCATCATTAATTCAACAGAGACTTAATATCATAAGCATCATAGAATAAATATAACATGGCTAAAAAGATAATACAAAAATAATATCAGAAAAATTATGAGTCATAATAGTACCTCTGGGCCACTAGCTATGGCTTCATGAACTTCACTTGTCCAGAACATTTGTGAGACGCATAGAACTACCTGCCCAGGCCATTCTCTCACCCAATCCTTTCTTGGGCTTTCTGGATATGCCTAAGGTAATTATCAGTGTTACTTAGGAGTAATCATGATTAATAATATATTAAACTGAACCCAGCCACTAATTTCACAAAATGCAAAACCAACGATTAGCATTACAAGGCTAAGCCAGTTTCCCCCCCATTTTTGGAATGGCTAATAGGTGAAGATCAGAATATCCACTTCCATTTTAATAACCATCAGCTATAAACGATAAGTAGTTTTGAGTGAGGTTACTGAAATTTGTTCTACAGTATTTACTACAGTTAGCTAAGATTAACTGTAATCTATCTCGATATTGATGACATTACTAGTTGAGTTTAATCTACGTGGAAGAAAAAACTTTCAAGCTCCCATCTATTCAGCTTTAGTTTCCCTCAAAATGACTGAGGGAACACATCCAATTTAGTCAGATCTAATAATGGTGCATATCAACTGAATAAGATTCTAAATATTTAACAGAAAATATACCAGTCTTGATCTTGTAATAACATCATGAATACTCCTCAACATAATATCTTCAACTTGTATTAGCCATTTTTCAACAGCTCCCCGAGCTTCAGAAGTTGAAATAGTTGAAATAAATTCCACACGTTCACCTTCAGTGCTATACATTGCCTTAATATCCAGATTTGGCCGAAAGTCAAGTTTAGCAATGCCCTCAAAACACTTTTTCAAGTGAGGCTGGACACGGAGAGGGTCTTTAGTCTCTGATAGTATCTCCAGCATCTCATCATTAGACAAGAAAAAAAAGCTAAAATAAATTAATAATGTATCAATTACTACCGTTAAGTATGCTTGCATAAAACATGAATTTAATATATAATCTATTCCAGCTTTATTAAAGAACAACAGAAGCATACCGTGGAAAGAAGAGACGCTTCTTCTCAAGATATGCATTCAATCCTTTCATGATTTTGTCAAGAAGGTCATTACAGTTCTGAAGTTTTTCCAACAACCCGGTCAATGAAGTGGCAGCAAGAACCTAAAAAAGAAGAGAAAACAAAACTAAACCCTAGACTAGAATTTCTTGTCCAACAATTACATTGCTAAGTACATTTGCAACAAGGGCTTGGAAAAACCTATTACTAATTTCATATGTTAAAAAGTGGCAAAAATACATACACCAACATGCTCTTCATACAGCCTCAGCCTGTTTAAGTTTCTAAACATTTTTTCATTAATTTCATGTGGCTGAAAGCACTACACAGTTGAAGATTAAAGTAACGTTCTTCCATATGTCTACCAAAAATGTTATTCATGCAGTATTTATGAACGATTCTAGGTTCAGAAATTTTGCCAGGCATCTGACAAATATTAATGTTTAAACATAGATCAAGTAATTAAAAATTAATTAAAAATGGACTGTGAGGGGAAATCAATAATTATTTATATTGATATTTACAGCCACCTGTCTACATGCACAACCTACCGGTAATTGCCATATTTTGCTAAGTTTCTGGACATTGCCTTGCAGTAGTCAAGCAGTCAAGGAATAGATTTGCACAATTACCAGCTGTGCATCCTAACCCTAAACCAACTGTGACAATTCATCAGTTAGTTGCTCCTTACATCAGAGTCTGATCCCATTCTGAACTGAATGAGCCGCAAATTCAGACCTTTGTTTCCTACTAACAGCAGTATTATCTGATGACTGTTTTGGTTTGTTAACTTTCATCCCAGCCTATTATCAAACTTAGGAATTGATTAAAAGTGCCAATTTTATTGTATTATTTAACATTAAAATATTTCTATTTTTGAAATTTTGGTGAGTGAATCATAATTATAGATTATAAAGCTTATTTCATTAAACGTCCTTTAATAATGATAAAAACAATTAAACATTCCATTGTGCAAAGTCATTTTTTATCAATTGCACACTATTTTTTGTTTCATGTGAAATCTGACTTTTAGATTTGGGAATAATTTTCTTTATGTAGATTTCTCAATTATTAAATAGCCACCTGTCATATAAAGAAAGCTGATATATTTTTTGCAATATATTCAGAATTTTTTTTAAAAAAATACATTTCTGCCATTCTGCTGTTTCACATAGTATGATAAGATGTTCAGTAACGTCTTTTTGCAACTATAATACCAGGCTACATCACAAAAGAAAAGTCACTTAAAGGTTTTGTGCACAGTTTACAAATATATGGTATACTTATTTCACCTAATCAGAGCAGACTCTTCACTACTACTTTACCTTCGGATCTTTAACACAGTATTTCATAATATCTCTCCAATACCTATCCACAGTCTGGAACTGGCGCCCTTCCTCTGGCATTTGTTGCATAATGTCTTCTGAAGAAAAAATTGGTTCCAAGTAAAGCCACTGAGCTTGCACTTTTAACCATTCATCAATAGTCTCTTGAATTCTGATTAAGCGTTCTTCCCATTCCTAAAAATTCATTAAACTTTTAGCACAGAGTATCTCTATATATCATATATTATGAAAAGCAAAGTCAAAACCAGAATAATGCTCAACTTAAATTGAAAACTCTCTTCCATTTATTTAAATTGGGCTACTTTAGAAATTCCTTATGTCTCATCTATAATAAATGAGAGCGGGCAATTCTGAGTAAAGAGATACCGGTAGTCTTCGGGGGAAATCTAAATAAAAGATACAGTAGTAGGCAAATCTTATATTTTAAGAACAGCATTTCTAGAATGCAGGCATTACCACAGAGAGGTTTTATCTGCAAATAACTGAAAGATGAGACACAATGTACCCAAGAACTGGGTGTGATTCTCACCTTCTCTAGTTTTAGAAAATGTAATTCTTGAACCCAGATTTTGAAAATTATGATTGTTTTAATAATTACTTGATCATCTTAATTCTGTCTTCATTGTTCTACTTTATCTTACTTTTGTATCATTTGGAGTGTCATTTCCCATTCTCATTCAATCAAGTGGAAGGGCAGGACCCTCAATCAATCAATTAATCAAATACTAAACAGAATATATGAGGGAACAATGTTTCATCTTGACAGAGTGTTTTCAACCACATAGGAAATGAAATCTATTTTGTCACTTCACCTTGCTCTGAAGTTTTAGCAGGAGCTCCAAGAACTACTTTTGTGAGTATAACTATGTCTCTGCAGACTTCTATTTTGATTACTAAGAATAAGATGGGTGAATAAGGGCTTAGAGTGAAAAGAAGTAAAAGAAAATAGCCTCTTTATTAATACTTTTATCAGCACCCTTTCAAAACTTTCTGTTGTCCTAATATTTAAGAAAAATTGTAATTTTTAAGATTTAAAGATTTGCACCTTTTAATGTATGAATTATGTGTGTGTGTGTGTGTGTGTGTGTGTGTGTGTATATATGAATAACCTACAACGGTTTTATAAATTATATTTTGATTACCTTTGATTAAAGATTAAGTCCAGAGCAAATTTATCAAGAAATGTGGGTCAACAGTTTAAAGATATACACACATCCAGAATTAAAAGAGAATAGAGAAAGCAAATACCTTCATTTGTTTTTCAAATGGTTTAATGAACGGTGATCCTCTCATTGTTTGTGTTTTTACAATCTGATCATCTAGAATTGTCTGGATTTCATCAACAGCAGACAGAATGTTAACTCCAGTCTCACGATATAAGCTAGTTTGGAAGAAAATTGAATCCCAGGTCTCCATCATATTGTGCATTGCTTTTTCTAGTGAAAATTCCTATACCATAGAGGAAATACATTGTTTTATTATTTAATTCCCTTGTATCTTGAGATGTTGAGTTTAATAGTTAGTGTTTTATCATACCTTACTTGCTCCCATACTTATGACTTCAAATTGCTCTAAGTAAGGAGTTAGATTCTGCTTTAACACTTTTCTTAAGGTAGATCCAGAATCTGGAGTTAAATCATATCCAACAATTTCTGACATTTGGTTCCAGTGACGAGCTTTTATGCCTGGATTACAAAGGATAGTCACTAAGGGGATATTTTCCTAGTTGAGAGAAAAAAATTAAAATGTTACCTAAAATTTGAAATTTATTTAGGAATTTTGGCAGGTTAACTGAAAGCACATATTTATTTCTACATACATACTTGTGCACATACTCTCTCTCACACATACATATCTAATGCAAATTGCTTATAATTTTCAGAAGACATTGGCCCTAAATGCATAATACCAGCCCAGGCAGTCATATCTCCTTAATAGTGATCCTGGCAGCTCACATCTCATTTAAATGGGTCAAATCTCAACATTTTAGCAATGGAGAATCCACTTACACCTTCTTCAGGAACTGCCTGATGTCCCATGATCCTTCACACAGAACAGTATTGAGAAGAAGTCTGGAAATCACCAGTGCCTTCTTTTTTTTTTAACATAATTAACAGTGATTTATTATTATTATTATTATTTTTACAAAAAACATTATTTCAAATATAATAAGAAAAGTTAAGTCTGCTAGCTTGTTCTCTCTTTGCTGCGGGAGATCAATAATTCCGTAATGTTCCAACTGTGGGATTATTTTTTTTTTCATAATGAGCCCCTTCTAAAAGAGGAGGAGAAAAAAAACTAGTTGAAAAATATAGAGATTTATATATATATATATGCATATATAATTTTCTTTTAAAAAAGATTTGTTTTAGAGTGTTGTTGTTTTTTTCTTTTTGCAGTGCCTTCTTGATAGATGCTAATAACACCTTTGGAATGATTAAACTATAATGTGGTTACTAGCAGGATAATCCAGATGTAAGTTAGAAAGAATGTTAAAAAGTGTAAAATGTAAGAATGTATAATGTTTTAGCTTAACTATCTGTTGACATATTTTGGGTTTTAGGTGATAGGTTCTAGGCCATAACCAGTAACCAATAAGAATGAAAACTAGTGACCAATGCAATTTGTGGTGATATCTAAAGCACAATGGTCAATCAAATCATAGAATCTCATGCCCCAGACAAAACAAGAGCTTTTTATTGAGTACTATGGTATAATTCTATGCTTTTAACCCTTTCTCCCAAGATGCAGAAACAGGCCATTTGGAAATGATGTGAAAATGTGTCTTCTTCAGAACTCTTTTCCTTTGTTAACTTTCTATGTACTTTTTCTACTATCATCCAAACCTGCAAACTATCTAAGAATCTTGAATCTTCATATAAGTAATGTTAAGATTAAATATAAGTAATGTTAAGATTAAATATTTTTTTTAAAATTATTTTATTAAAATCATCAACATTAAACATAAGATCATATTAAAAAGCAATTATCATATAACCTGCAATACAACTCTAAGGATCAGTCTTTGTAAACGTCTGGTTTAGCAAACATTCCTCTCTCCTCACGTCCAGCCTCAACTATATGCCTGATACATTTTATTTGATTGGTGTTTCTCTTATATATGGTCTATCTACTGTTTCTAGTCTAACGCCTGTTGTTCATTCGAGCTTTAGAAGTAAATTCATCTCATTAGTAGTGCAATCTTTTATGATCCCTAACAAAAGATCCTGAGGTAGAAATTCAGTATCCTGAGGTAAAAATTCAGTACGCCTTTCCAATATTAAAGCAATCAACATTAGATCTGGGCTCATATTAATAAGCTGTCCTCATAAGACCTGAAAAAACAGCTCTTGTATATGGTCTATCTACTATATCTAGTCTATCACATATTGTTCATTCGCGCTTCAGAATTAACTTCGTCTCAATAATAGTGCAATCTTTTATAATCCCTAACAAAAGATCCTGAGGTAGAAATTCAATAACCTGAGTTAGAAGTTCAATCCGCTTTTTCGATATTAAAGCAAACAACCTTATGCATAAGATCATATTAAGAGGCAATCATCATATAACATAAAATACAACATTAGGTATTAGTCTTTGTAAACGTCTGGTTTGGTGAACATTCTTCACTCTTCACGTCCAGCTTCAACTGTACGCCAGATACATTTTGTTCGATTGGTGTTTCTCTTGTATATAGTCTATCCACTGTTTCCAGTCTGTCAAATATTGTTCATTTGAGCGATCTTTCAAATATTTAAGATTAAATATTTAAAATATTTATACATGCTTACATTGGAAAAGGTTTTGAATTTAATATATTTTCTGCTAATTTGAACTAGTACATTTTCCCATCAGTTATGCCTTCTTTGGTCCCTAATTTACCATTTACACAATTCAATGATTTTAAACAATTGCAGTGCAACTACTTCATTTATTCTGTTTTGAATTTATGAACCATTTTATAACATGTTTTTATCATTTTTATATCAGTCTACTATGAATCTAATAAACTTTCAATTTATTTTCTTTTTTGGGGGGGAGAAATCTCATTTCAAAACTTACCTTTCATTGATTTAGTAGATTAACCCAAGGTAAAGGATAAAAGAATGCAGTTTTTGGGTATTATGCTTGATTGATTTATGTAGCCAGCAATATGTTTTATAATAGACATTGTGCATTTCTAACCACTCTATCGTCTCAATTCTTCCTCTTTGAGACTGACTACATAGGTTAGGCTGTTGTTCCACTTTTGACTGAGTTAATATTATCGTGGCTCAGCCGACTAGGGAAGAGCATTTAAATCTAAACCTTACTTGAATTAAATCTGCTCTTCTATAACTTCTTCATTCACTGGATGTAATAGTTTGTATAGCATATTAGTTTTGCCCACAATGCAATTCAGCAAATCATGGAAATATCACCATTGTTAAAAATTTCTGAGTGTATCTCAGCATGTACTTTTTAAAACTTTGCTTTACAATTAAATCACTTACTTTGAAATCTTTAATCTGCTGCATTACAGCATTGCACATTGAAATAGTTGGATTGTCCTTCTTTTCTTCCTCTACTCTCTCTTCAACTACTGCTCTTCGCAGTGACTTTTTTCTTTCTATTTCAGCTTTCTTTAGCTGTTGTTGAAAAAATCTTAATGTCTTATAAATGTCTCGAAAAAATTCATCTACTTCACCTTCCATCTTTTCTCCATTGAGATCTAGAAAAGAACCATCCATCCATCTAAAAAAGAAAAGAATGAAAATACATTTTAGATAGGGATTTATTTCTTTACTTGCAGGCCATACCTAACATATGGTTTAAAAACAGCAAAATAAAAGCAATAACCAAGACGAATGTAATATGTGCAACACACTGAAGAAGGATAAATCAAACTCCATCTCTGTTATAAAAACAAAATACACTATCAGGAATAGATAGATAGATCATCCCATCCTACTGAAAGAGCCAGGCTTTAAATTTCTCACAGGCTCACACGTCTCATAGACTTCTCTTTTGTCAGCTCCATAGGAATGGCTGAGCCAGAGTCCAATGCAAACAAATCCAAGTGGCTTTTTCTGTCAGATGCTAAGCAGATTTTTCACAGCCAACCTTCAGATGTACATCCTATTTTTATTGTTTATTTAATAATAACTCAGAACTGAACATACCCTTCAGGGTGGGGTACAACTGAAGCAGAGTAAATGGAATTTTACTTTCTATGATGTGCAAAATATCCTTGTATTAATGCAGCCCAATACTGCATTTACCTTTTTGGCACTTGCACCATACTGGTGGCTCATATTCAGTTTCTAATCACTTAGTATTCCAAAAACTTTCTTACAAGTACAGGTATAGGTATAATGGCAGTTCTATTGCAATTCTGTTTTATTAACATTTAGGGGATTTTTCCTAAGTGAAGAACTTAGCATTTGTGCATATTACTTTAGCCTATTTCTTTAACCTTTCAAGGTCATTGTGCAGTTATTTGTTTTCCAAGGTATTAGTTATTCCAACCTTAATAGTGAACCTCAGACTGATTTTTGTGATTTCCCAAGGTCCATACCTCTCCTCATTATGAGGAAGAAGCATTTATGACAATTCTCTATATACAGTTGTCAAATAAGCCTTGTATACATTTAATTGGCATGTGATCCAACTCACATTTAATTATTTTGTCAATCAGCATGTTATGGATGACTTTGCCAAATGCTTTGTTGAAATCAAGAGCATGTTGATGTCTACATCATTCTCATTATGAAAGTTATAGATACAGAAGGATCTGGACAGACTTGAACACTAGGCACTATCTAACAAAATGAAATTCAATGGTGGAAAAAGCAAGGTTCTACATTTAGGCAAGAAAAACCAAATGTACAGGTATAGTATAGGGGGTACCTTTCTCAATAGTAGTAACTGTGAGAGGGACCTCAAAGTCCTAGTGGACAGTCACTTAAATATGAGTCAGCAGTGTGCTGCAGCTGCCAAAAAGGCCAACACAGTGCTAGGCTGCATTAACAGAGGGATAGAATCAAGATCACGTGAAGTGTTAATACCACTTTACAATGCCTTGGTAAGGCCACACTTGGAATACTGCATCCAGTTTTGGTCACCGCGATGTAAAAAAGATGTTGAGACTCTAGAAAGAGTACAGAGAAGAGCAACAAAGATGATTAGGGGACTGGAGGCTAAAGCATATAAGGAACGGTTGCTGGAATTGGGGATGTTTAGTTTAATGAAGGACGAGGGAGGACATGATAGCAGTGTTCCAATATCTCAGAGGCTACCACAAAGAAGAGGGAGTCAAGCTATTTTCCAAAGCCCCTGAAGGCAGGACAAGAAGCAACAGATGGAAACTAATCAAGGAGAGAAGCAACCTAGAACTAAGGAAAAATTTCCTGACAGTTAGAACAATTAATCAGTGGAACAACCTGCCTCTAGAAGTGGTGAATGCTCCAACACTGGAAGTTTTTAAGAAGAGACTGGACAGCCATTTGTCCGAAATGGTATAGGGCTTTCTGCCTGAGCAGGGGATTGGACTAAATGACCTCCAAGGTCCCTTCCAACTTTATTATTATTATTATTATTATTATTATTATTATTATTATTATTATTATTATTATTATTATTATTATTATTATTATTATTATTATTATTATTATTATGGATCATCTCCAGTTCAGACTGGATTTGGCATTTTGTCTACCTATCGAGTCCTTACCCAGGACCTGGGATAGGCAGATGTGGATGTTTAATGGTATTACAGATATCGTCGCAGGATGGAAGCAGTTCCTAGTAAGGCTGCCTTTTGCAATTGACTAATAGTGAATTTGTCAATGCCAATGGTGTTCAAGTGGTGCTCCAGTTGTTTTGGGATTGTACCCAAGGCACCTATTACTATTGGTACTACCCTTCCTTGCTTTTGCCACAGTCTTTCCATTTCTATTTGTAGGTCTTTATATTTTGTTATCTTCTCCAGTTCTTTCTTGTCTATTCTGCTGTCTCCAGGCACTGCCACGTCCACTATCCAGACTTTTTTGTCTTTCTTATCGACAGTTGTTAAGTCCGGGGTGTTATGTTGCAGGTGCTTGTTTGTTTGAATTCTGAAGTCCCAGAGCAGTTTAATTTTATCATTTTCTATGACTTTCTCTATTTTATGATCCCACCAGTTTTTGCTTACAGGCAAATGATATTTCTTGCAGATCTTCCAATGCACCATTGTTGCTACTTTGTCATGCCGCTGCTTGTAGTCAGTCTGTGCGATCTTCTTGCAGCAGCTTACCAGGTGGTCCACTGTTTCTTCAGCTTCTTTGCATAGGCGGCACTTACTGTCTGTTGCTGTCTTCTCAATTTTGACTTTATATGCATTTGTCCTTAAGGCTTGGTCTTGTGGAGCCAGAATTAGTCCCTCCGTCTCTTTCTTCAATTTTCCTGCTCTTAGCCATTGCCAGGTCTTGTTATTATCTGCTTTCCCAGCTATTTTTTTAACGTATTGGCCATGTAGTGCTTTGTCTTCCCATGCCTCTATTCTGTTCTTCATTTGGTCTTTCTTGTAGGCCAGTTTTGTCTCTCCAGTAGTCAAGTAAGCCTTCCTGATATATTAATTTCAGTGCATCTGCATCATTGTTCTTCAGATATTCTTCCAAAGCCATTTTTTTTCTTCAACCATCTGATGTACTTGTAGCATTCCACACCCACCTATTTGCCTTGGTAAATAAAGTCTGTCAATGTCACTGTGTGGATGAAGGGCATGATTCATTGTCATTATTTTTCTGGTCTTCCTATCCATTGCTTTTAGTTCTGCTTGAGTCCAGTCCACTATTCCAGCTGTGTATCTAATGACTGGAATTGCCCAGGTGTTGATTGCCTTTATGGTATTTCCTCCATTGAGTTTGGAATTTAAGATCTTCTTCACTCTCTTGATGTATTCACCTCTAATCTTTTTCTTGACTTCAGTGTGCTTGATGTTGTCAGCTTGAAGGATACCCTCATCCACATTCTTAATGTTATTTTCGTGGGGCATCTTGATTTCTTCAGTTTACACTATTTTTCCTTGTTTGATAGTAAGTGTGGCACATTTGTTCAAGCCAAACTCCATTGCAATATTTTGGCTATATATACGGACAGTGTTGAGCAGCGATTCTATTTCAGATGATGTTTTTCCATATAGCTTCCGATCATCCATGTAAAGGAGGTGGGATAGTCTGGCAGATGTTTTTGATATTTGATAGCCATGTCCTGAGTTATTCAGTATTGTTGACAGAGGAAACAGTGCAATAACAAATAGTAATGGTGATAATGAATCTCCTTGAAATATTTCTCTCTTGATATTAACCTCTCCCAGTCTCTCACCCTTGATCTGCAACTGTGTCTTCCATTGTGCCATCGATCTTTGCACAAATTTTCTGATGTTTCTACTGACTCCTGTTATTTCTAGGCACTTGATTATCCAGTCATGTGGCAGAGAGTCAAATGCCTTTTTGTAGTCAATCCATGCCACATTCAGGTTGGTCTTCCTTTTCTTGCAGTTTTCCAAGATCGTTTTGTCTATTTGGAGTTGATCTTTTGTTCCTCTGCTATTGGGGCGGTTTCCTTTCTGCTTAGGTGAAAAGAGATTGTTTTCAACTAGATGCTGTTGTACTGCATCAGCTACCACACCAGTTAGTAATTTGAAAGTTATTGGTAAGCAGGTAATTGGCCTGTAGTTGCCTGGTGTTGCCCCTTTTGCTGGATTTTTCATTATTAGATAGGTTTTCCCAGTTGTTAGCCATTTTTCAATTTCTCCTCCTTGTAGTATATTGTTGAACTGCTTGGCAATGAGTGGGTGTATAACAGTTAGATGTTTCAACCAAAACCCATGCAGTTCATCTTCACCTGGTGCTGACCAATTTTTGATTTTCCTTGCTCTTTTTTCTACCATTTTTGTTGTTATTACTAGTTTTTTCATTTCAACTTCTGTTTTATTTGCATTCACCTCTTTTAACCAAGCCACATCCTTGTTGTATTTCTTTGGGTTATCCCATATCTGCTTCCAGAACGGCACTGTTTCTTCCTTGTCAGATACTGACTGATTCATTGCAGTTTCTCCATTGATGGATTGGTAGAAACGTTTCTGATTGGATTGAAATTGGAGGTTTTGCCTATAGTTTGCAATTCGAGCTTCATATCTACTGATTTTCCTGGCTATAGCTGTTATTTGTTGCTTTATTATTTCCAGTGCTTCCTTGATCTTCCTTGTTTCTAAGTGGTATTTCTTGATTAGGTATTCTTTGGTCTTCTTGTTCTTCAGCTTCTTTTCTTTCATCTGTTCTAGCTTGCTTGCATGTGATCTTAACTTGCTGATCTTATTTTCTAGTCTAACCTTTCATTTTTCTGGTGCACTGTTTGTTTTTCTTCTTTGTTGATTTTGCATCCCAGGTATTCAGTTATAACTGCAGCTGTGCTATACATTAGTTGGTTTGTTTCTGGCAGTGAATTGGTGCTTATACTTGATATTGCAGTATTTGCATCTTTTAATGTTTGTGCTAGCTGTTTCTTTGGAACAAGCTTCAATGCAGGCAGCCTTATTCTGCTGTTTTTGTGTTGTTCTAGATGCTCAGTTATTCTTTGTTTCAATTCTTCTATTTCTTTAGTTAAAGGGTTTTGTTCTTACTGAGGAATAGGTGCCTGGTTTCCAAATGAGAACAGTTGTATATCTCTGCTGGATTCCTTCACTGCCAACTCCCCCTGGTTTGCCTCTACATTCTGAATTACTTCTGGTAAGTAATTTCTTTCCCCTGGGTAAACCTTTGCAGTTCGTCCAATTCTGTTTCTGTGAATACTTTATTTCGTATTATAAATCGGCATTGATCTGCTAGTCTCTGTTCTGTTATTTCTGATTCTGGGTGTTGTTCTTTCCAGAACTGGTGCATTTGTTTTAGATATCCTCTTCTTGTTGGACTTGATCTGTAGTAACAGATCATTATTTCTTTGTTTTCAATCACTGTATCTGCGACGGGTAAACATCTTTTCTTCCAGTAGTTCTGCACTGCTGGCCCTGGTTGCTCAGCCAACAGTCCTGAGTCCTGTAACCCATTTTTCACCAGATATCCAGGAACTCCAATATCTAGTACGGACCTTGTTAACCTGGGTGACATCCGAGCCGGTATGGCATTCTGAAATTTACGTCTCACCATATTTTTTTATGGGAGAGACACTCTTTGTCTGACTCCTCTGATGAGACCTGTCCAGTATGGTTGAACCTCTGGCATAGCTCTCATTTTCCTCAGAGTACACAAGCCCCACAACCACGTCAAGGTAGTGCCTCACTGGGGGATTATTATTATTATTATTAACTGTCAGTTGTTGATTTTCTGGGAAGACTTCTTCTTGACTAATCCATAATGATATCTGGTAATGGATGTATTGTTTTCATGATGATTACAGATAAATTTCTTTTTTAATCTGTTTAAGAATTTGGCTAAGTATCAAACTGACTTCTATAAAATTTTTGAAGATATCTGTTTGCATCCAATCATCTGGTACTTGATTAGTTTTCCAGGAACTCGCAAAGATGCTATATAAAAGTTCAGCCAAACCACAAGTTAGTTCCTTTAATTCACTAAAGTACAATTAATCTGATTTTGGAGATTTATTATTCAAAATGAAGGAGTACTCCATGATATATTGTTATCAGTCTTCACCCTGATTCGTTCATCTTGCTCTTCAAAGTATCCTGATGGAACACATACTTCTTTGCCAGAAAAAAATCAACCAGAATAAGTATTGAATAGCTCTGCCTTTTCTTTGTTGATAGTAATTTCCAGTCTTCATTGAGTAAGTTATTGCTGACTTCTTTTCTTTCTGTTTGAACATATTTAAAGAAACTCTTTTTAGAACATCACTTTGCTTTTTGTGTAGTCATATTGGCTTTTCCTGTTGACTTCTTTTTCATTTTCCTCATTACAATTGCTCATAATTATACCTTTAATGTCTTCACCTGGAGCAATATTTACAACTAGCCATTGGATCTTATCAATGCTCTGAATTGATTAAAATCTATTTAAATAAAACCCATTTAGAATTTTAATAAAAATTTACATTTGACCAAATTGTTTTAGTTTCTTTTAAAACCAAGATCTCAAGTACTATATTGATTATTTTTTCCCAATTTTCTGTCACTTCCACTTCCTCAACTAAATCTTTCCCATAATTACTGCGTATCAAAACGAGGACAGCTGATCTTTTGTTTTCCTCAACCTTTGGAAGGAAAAAAAAAGCATAATTTCAAAAAATTGGAAGGCCTATGTTTTATGTTTGTATGAAAAATTTGCAATTTATGAAGTCATTGAGGTCCCCAAGACTAGAGTAAAGTCTATCTCAATGTCCTCCTTAAATAATGAGACAGTATGGATCAGGGGTAGGCAACCTCGGCTCTTTTATGATTTGTGGACTTCAACTCCCAGAATTCCTGAACCAGCCAAGCTGGCTCAGGAATTCTGGGAGTTGAAGTCCCCGGGTCATAAAAGAGCTGAGGTTGCCTACCCCTGGTATGGATGAAACTGATGTAGACCTGAATATTGGAAGGCAGTTCTATTATTCTTTTGCCTAGGAGGTTCTGCACATCTTTCTTGAGTAGTAGGAATTGGCTGCACAGTGAGAATAAATTGGTAGGTTTTGCCCTCAAAAATCTATTTTAAAATGCTTGTAAATAATTATTAACTCTCTCTGCACAGCTGGCAAAATCACTGTAATTTTAAGGGAGGTAAATTGAACTTTTAAAAAATTATTTACTATATTTCTCCTCAATTTTCTGATAATAACTATATTGAAGACCAGAGTATATGTTCTAATCATTCTGTACTGTTGTCTGGGTTTGGGAAGAAAGGGGCTTGATATTATTGATGAAGAAGACCATTTTTCATCCCCAAATTGAACACTGAGTGCAATGGAAAAAACACAGCTATTTCTCATGTAACGAACAACAGATGATAATTTCTGGATGTGCACCTTCTAATCACTGGTTTTTGCACTAAGTATCAATTTATTTTGTAAATTAGAGGCAATGTGAATGCAGCACTGTAAAAATCCAGAAACATTCACATCACAATGACTACAACTTAATTACATTCATCTTAATTATACTTACACTAACCTAAATGATAATTAAAATCAAACATGTAAATTATAAAACAATGAAAATCACAGGCTTTTTTTTAGCAAAAATCATACAACTGCTATGGAATTCAGATTTAAAAACTATCTAGATACTAGTTGCTACTCCCTTAAAATATTTGTATAACTTACCGTTTCTCAGTCCGCTGCCACTTCAGTATAAAAACAAAAAGTTTCTGATATGGCTCCGTGTTAACCTTTAAGGTCTCCAACTCTGGATATTCAGTCAGCTCCCAATTTAAAAGCTGCTCTTCTTTATTAATAAAAGTAACTGCTTCATCAGCATCTTGTATGCGTTTTTGCAGTGTTCTCATGTCAGTCACGTACTGAAAATAGATTTATCTATCATTAGAAATTTCAAATTCCAAAAAATAAATTGATCGCATTTAAGATTAAGGGATACAAGTACTTATAAATATAAATGTTTTTTTTAAAAAATCAAACAAGCTGAAATAAACAGATTTGTTCACTTATGTTCAGATTCTTGTATAAAAAACAGAACAAAGCAAGAAATCATTTTGGTTTACATTTATTACCACCTCAGTACTTCTTTTGAAGAATATACAGCATATTCCTGATGTTCAAATTTTATTTTGTCAGTAAATTTCTTATAAATACTTAACGTTAATTTCTATTGCAACTCCTGCATGAAACGTAGGTATACAAATGTCATCAGCCCATTAAATCATCTTGTAGCATCATCAAGATGCAAACATGGTACTATCCCACATATAAATCTAAAGAATATTAAACTTTCATCTCATCAACTATGGCTGCCTCGGGACTTTCTACTTTGAGGCTAACATCTTAATATTACCATTCCAACAATGAAATACATGTATGTTTATAGTAGAAGTAGCAATGTTTTAATGGAATTGTCAGGAATAGAATTTAATTTACTAAGCATTAGAGAACATCAAGATTCATCAGTATAATTTTTTGTCCTCTGACAATATAGATAGTTCTTTTTTGCTACTATTTTACACTGTGTATCTTTCTTGTGCGAAGTCTAAGCAAAAATTATTCCAAATGTCACAGACCTGTTGCATGCGGTCCAAATCACAGTACTCTGTGAATTCATGCATACGACGAATCTGCTTTTCTACTTCCATTATCAATTTCTCACGTTTGGCTAATAATTCATTTTCACCCTTCCGTTTAGACATTTCTATAATCTATGAGACAAAGAAGAAGTGGAGTGCATTTATAGATAGCATTATCTAACTTCATTAAATCACACATTGAATCAATTCAAACGTACTATTTGTGAGTTATTTGGTCTGTAATAGTAAATTTGTTTAACAGCAGTCTTCAAACTTAAGAGTTGGAAGCTGAGGTACTTACAAAACTGTATGTAAAATGGTTAAAAATGTATATTTACATCATCATTTTCATCAAAGATAGGGTTAATATTTTGAGGCCACAACAAAACAGTTGCATTCAGTGTCAAGTCTTCTGGTTCAAATAAATAAATATCCAAAAGATAATTCATTCGTCGCTGGCATTCCTATAAAATAAATTAAGTAGTTTACTTCTGCTTTAAACAAGATGTAAATTTGAAGAGAGATTGGGCTCAATTATATGATTGGATATATCATTCCAACACTTATTACTTTTCCCCAATTAGGGAAGAAAAGCTCAAAATAATATATTTCAATCTTCTCAAAATGACTATAAGCAGCTAATAATTCTACCCACCCTTCATGTACAATGGACTCAAGCTCAACCCCAAAACCACCAACTCTAATTAAAACATTAAAAAGTCATTATGTGTAAACAAACCAAAAGTTCATATTAAAACGGTCATGTTTGAAATTATGCTGCAATGACTAGATGTTAATACTTATATCTTAATATAGGAGAAAAATCAAGATAAGCTGAAATTAAATTAACACACTTATCTGCCACTTAAAAACAGGTCTGCTAAAATAGTTACCTTAATCCTTTCATACAACTTCTGGATACCTATGGTTTTAGCCTTGTCTATAAAGGCTATACTTTCCATCATTTCCTCTGTTGTCTCAGGAACTTTTAATGCACGTTCTTTAATGGTTTCAAATTCATTACATATCCTAAAAATAATTTTGATGTAAGTTTTACACATTTTAGATTTGTAACACAATTCTGTACATTTCTATTTCTAATACCTTCAGTACTGTAGTTGCTACAATATAACTTTTATGTAAAAATAACATTAGTGATCATTACATTGAAATGATATTACACAGACCTAATTTTTAAGTGCAGCAATGAAAAATCAATCTGTCAGAAAACAATATAGGTAGTCCTCAACTTACAACAATAATGAAGTCTGCCCATTATGGTCATAAGTCATGATGGTCATAAAGCAGGTGACCAACCAGATTTTACAATTTTTATGTCACATTCCTTAAGTGAATGCCACAGTCATTAAGTGAAGTCATTGTTCGCTATGGGTCAGTTTCCTTGCAATCTGGAAGTAAATGCTACTTTTCAGCAAATTTTTATAAAATATGATCCTGTGTCTGAGGATTGCTGCAACAGCCAAAAATGCAAGTTGGTTGCCAAACACCCAAAATGCAGGTGGAAAGGGGGGGGCATTGGAACTTGGAGAGATCTGTTATAACTTCAAATGGTCGCTAAGCAGCTGATCAGAAGTGAAAGGGTACCTAAATACAAAATGAAAAATTAACAGTGCTATATACAATATGTGGCAATATTTTTCTAAGTAAGAGATCATTTGTAATAAAAAATTACTCACATGTTATTTTCTTCTCTATGATTGCAAGCTAATAAATCCAATAATTTATATGCAAAGCTTTTTGCTTTTTCACATAACCCTTGCTTCAAGTCATCACAATCTAAACGCACCATAGGGAAGTGAGCTATCATTGGCAAGCTCATTATTTCCGTTGAAAGGTTTAAAAATTCATCTATAAGCTTCAAAACATAATTATATTTGTTATTTTACGTACAGATGCATAACTGAATACAGTTGAAACAAATATTTGGAAGAAAGTTCCATTGAACCTATTAGAACTTTTTATGATCAGTTTAGTCTAGAATCTAGATTATGTAAATAAAGTACTATTTTCATTATACAATTACTTGCAAAAAGCACTGATGGGAGCTGCTAGCATAGTATTCTGTTTTCCTTCATGCAAGTGACATCAAACCTATTCTAAAATACCAGCCTCTTACTGATTATGTATACATCATCAAAATTCAAAACTATTTTTTCTTTAAGAACTGTTTTATTTATATCCAAAATTCAAATCATATCACATATAATGGAAGTGCTCTGGAAACAACAAAAAGATCCTGGGAACCATAAAAAGGATGCTGAAGTTTCCACACAACTCATGGGCCATCAGTTGCCCACATTTGCACTAGATGAACTAGCTGTAGTGATACAGTGAAGGATGCACATCTGACATCAACGTTAAAGGGAAATTAAATTGTGATTCCAGGCACTATTATACAATCAGGTTATGGAATTAAGGGTGGGCGTTTTGAGGGGACATTTTGTCTTTTGTTTCAGGAACAAAAGTATAGAGCTGTAAAAACAAAACCCAAAACAAACTACAAGAAAAGACTATAAAGGAGACATCCAAATACAATTTTTTCAAATCAGGTTACTTAATTTTTTTGTCAAAATGTCTATGGTACTCTCATAATAGCTAGAAATGTGAAATCTGGCTGTCAGGGTTGATTTGATAAAAATATACCAGGGAAAAGCAATCAATCATCTATGGTGGGCATCATAATGGTACTTGTTTCCCTTAGAGCAGGGGTGTCAAACTGCCAGCCCGCAGGCCGGTTTCATCATACCGGAGCCGTGCCCACCCCATTGCTGGCAATGGCAAAAAAGCTCTAATACGTTGCGCGACATCATGTCTGTCTTAGAGCCATCAGGGATTGAGGCGGTATTTTAAGGGAAAAAATGAAAAGTTTAAGCCTTACAAAAATTTAAAGCACCAGTCTTTCTCTGGGCGCCGTTCACGTCGGCAAGATGGTGAACGTCCCCAAAATGCGCAGGACTTACTGCAAGAAATGTGGGAAGCATCAGCCCCACAAAGTCACCCAGTACAAGAAGGGTAAAGAGTCTCTGTACGCTCAAGGAAAGCGGAGATATGACCGTAAGCGCAGCGGCTATGGTGGTCAGACAAAGCCCATTTTCCGGAAGAAGGCCAAGACCACAAAAAAGATTGTGCTGAGACTGGAGTGCGTGGAACCGAACTGCAGGTCGAAGAGGATGCTGGCCATCAAGAGGTGCAAGCACTTCGAGTTAGGAGGAGACAAGAAGAGAAAGGGCCAGGTCATCCAGTTCTAGATATTTGGTATGGAACCCATTAAAATTCTGTCAGAACACAATATGTTGTACTTTCTTTGTTGCTCGTTGTTGGGAGATAGCCTTAAGAGTTCGTCCGATATGAAGACTGTTCTTCCCACAAAGTGCACATTGTTAACAAAATAAGGAATGTGATTAGCTGAAGAAGCTGCTCCTGATTTGGGAAAATAAATGTGGGAGGGAAGGCTTTTTCAGTTGTCTCCTGCCTATTGGGTAAGAGTTTCTATCCAATTCCACACATTCTAATTCTACACATTAACTGTTTAGTACATTATATTCAAAAGCATATTGTTGAAAGCATATTAAAATGCACTCAAAATACATTGTGTTCAAAAGCAAAAAAAAAAAATTTAAAGCACCATAACACTTAAAAAACTTGGGGGGAAAAAAGAGGCCAGTTTTCCCAGTTAGAAGTTTAAGGACAAAATTGGAACCATACAACTCTGCAAAGATTAAAGCACAAATTTTGTCTCATAGATCATCCCCTAAGGCTCAGATGGAAGTCATGATTTGTTGAGAAAAAATATCATTGTTTTTCAACTGAGCTGACATAATTCAAATAAGAGTCATGGCATTTTATTTTATGTATATTACAGAACAAAAGCCAGGTATACTTATAAATTATACAATTATACAAATTACCTCTGCATATTCATCAAAACTGTGCTCCTCAGCTATAAATTTTGTAATACGGTCATCTGCAGCACCATCTACAAGCCAGCCATATTTTTCCACTGTAAGAAAATGAAGACGAGAATTTGACAAAAATAAAGCAAGCAAAATGTGCTTTCCCCACCTATTTTTGGCTTGTCTATTGTTTCTGGCACTGTAATAAGCCAATTTGTGCATCAGTGGATTGTGTGCTGGTCTTTAATCCTAAATGATCTTAGAATTCTCCTGTAATAACAGCCACCACAAATGAACAGCAATTTTATTAAGTTTGGAAAATGACTTTGAAAAGAATAATTGTAAACCACTCACCATAAGAATCAAAATGTGCTTTTGCACCTTTCAAATTCTCATTGATTGCTGTCTTTAGTACAGACGAAGCCCATGCTATAACATGGTCAGGAAGTTCAGTGTCAATAGTTGTTACTATGTTTGTACCTCCTAACCATGAATGTATTGCCTGGACATTCTATTCAAAAGAAATTCAAGGATTATTTATGGCTTTTAAGAAATCATTTCATAATATGTAATACTATTTACATACCAGCTTGTTCAACACAAACTCATAAAAATTACTGTAAACATAATGTACTTATCAGCTTTACAGTAACTAAATATTTCTGAATATGCTTTCAGAGTAAAACTGAATGAACACACTTGAATTGCTTTTGACCAAAGAGAATGACTTCTGAATAAACATATACATGAACATATTGCATATCAATCTGCTTCTTCACTAACCTTATCACCTTTTACTTTCATTCCAGAAACAAGTGAATATTTTCAAAAAGAGATCACCACAGCAATTCTGTGGAATATCCAGCTATATGAAATGGGCTATTTATGCATCCCTAGTCTTTACAAATCAAGAATCTGAGAAAAAATTTAAATTCTTTTTTGTATCATCAATATGCACTCAGAAATGCACCTTTTGTTCTAGCAGTAACAATAACACTTAGACTTATATATAGCCCTGAAGTACTTTACAGCACTCTCTGGGCAATTTACAATGTCAACAATTTACAATATTGCCCCAACAATTTCAGTCCTCATTTTACCCACCTTGAAGTTGGAAACTGAGTCAACTTTGAGCCCTGGAAATTGCCTGCAATACTGCATTCTAACTACTGCCACTAGTAGCATCCAGGTTTTCATGGAATACTATTCTGAAAGATTTCCCTTTTTGCCCTAGTGGCGCTCTGCATATGGTATCCCAAAGATGCTTTTTTACAAGGCAACTGGACTTCCTTGTTTTTCTTTGAAGACATTTCACTTCTCACCCAAAAATTTCTTCAGCTCTGACTAGATGGTGGAAAATGGAAAGATTCATATACCTTGCAGACAGGTGGTCATTTGCATTCTTTTAGCAAGTCATTAGTGCTATCTTGAGGCTTATCTGTGTGTGTGCAAATGTGTGTGGAACTTCTTGGAACTGTTGAAAGGACTGTGTTGTAGACTGGAGATAGATGATGTCATATCCCTCCCCCTCTACAATCCAGTCCTTTCAACAGTTCCAAGAAGGTTCCACACTAAAAGAATGAAAATGACCAGCTGTCTGCAAGGAGTATAAATCTTTTCATTCCCCACCATCTAGTCAGAGCTGAAGAAGCTTCTTGGGTGAGAAGTGAAATGTCCTCAAAGAAAAACAAGAAAATCCAGTTGCCTTGTGAAACAGCATCTTTGGGATAACTGTGATCTGGATGACTGAGAATCTCCATAGACACTGCATATAGTATATACTTCTTTTCATATTTAGAGCAGCCTTATTCATAAAACAGCACAATAAATCCATTCACATATTTTCTATTTGTAACACCTAAAACTAGACTTTACATTGAGGAATAAAGTATCTTAAAATTGACATTTTTTTCTCTCACACGGGCCTAGTTTCTCCTTCCAATGGCAATATCTCTAGTATTCCATTTAATAGGAAATCAAGCATTTATTTAGTCTCCTTCACTTCTGGTTACTATAGACTATGAGTTGTTATGAGTGCATATATATATATATATATATTCATTTAATTTCTCATTCACTTAAAAAAAAACATGTTGCTCAAGACTGCTTCAGAGAAGAGAGGTTTTGATATCCCAAGAGCTAGCCAATCAATTCTGTACCTAGCTGCTTCTCAATAAACTGAAAGAACTGTTTTCCTCTGAATCCAGCGTAGATAGTAATGCCTATGTTTCACCAGATTATTTCCGGAGCAGATTCACAATTCAAACAATGTTTGTGTTTTAACTATTAAGTGCAAGAAAGTTATTTTTACATTCATGGATAATGAAAATCATTTAGCATTGGATGTGAGGGTTACAATCATCTGTGCATTACCTGAAAATATCTGAAATATATGGGAATTTAAATTAGAGCTGATGTTTATATTAAGCAATATAAAATTTACATATTTTATGAGATTACTGTAAAATAAATAAAACAGAACCTGCAAAGTTTGTGCAATCAAAGTAATAATACATAAGATGGTATCTTCCAGATCCGGAAAGCTAGGATAAAAGTCCATTTTCTCATCATCAAATGTCAATTCCATTCTGAACAAAGGCAGCCATCTCTGATCTTCTAAGTCAAACAACTTCACATAAGCTTCAACAGTTCTTTTTAATAACTCCTTCAGCTAAAATTAAGGTTTAAAAAAGATTTCAGTACACACAATTAAAGCAATCTTAAGCACATCCTCTATATTGACTTGTTTATTCATAACTTCCATAATATAAATATGTATATTTTGAAATTCAAATAAAACAGGAACATTCACATAACTCTTGCAATAATCTCTCATATATTCAGATTCATAAACCTTTCACAAAGGTTTTTTGAAAGAAAGATTTTTTATGAATGATCTGAATTCTTCTTTTGCTAAGGTGATGGAAAACAAAAATTCTTAAGATGCATATATAATGCTCTACCGCAGGGGGTCTCAACCTTGGCAACTTTAAGACTTGTGGACTTCAACTCCCAGAATTCTGGGAGTTGAAGTCCACAAGTCCTAAAGTTGCCAAGGTTGAGGACCCCTGCTCTACAGAGATCTGAAAAGTCATGAAAAAGAGACCTGATTAGACATAAGTGTAGACACACAGTTATAGAAAGAATCCATTTGATCAGGTTTCACACCCTCCAGTGCTTCTTTTCTGGTAAAGAGATTGATAACCCTTGGATACCATGTGTTTAATATCTTTTCTTCTGTTTTTAAGCATTTTATAGAGACATCATTTTGAAGTGATTCACATTCTATTGGGCCTCTTGACCTGTATCAATTTAAGAAATGAAACGTTAGGCAAAATCAATGGACAACAAATACAAAACAAATGTACATGTTAACAGTTATAAAAAAAACAGAGTCCTTATATTATTTGTGTATTTTTGGTCTTGATTTAAAACTCACATAAAAAAATAAGTGAAATCTGCAATAAAGTATTATGAGGTGGAATGTCAGAATTCTGGGGAACTACAGTTACGTTATTCCACTTCCACTTCTCAGTTTTTTCATATTTTCCGCTACACAGTCATATTCACTCTTCACTAGGATTCTTTTTAAATTTTCTTTTCATAAAATGGAATTTATTTTTTCCTGATTGCTAATAAGGATGTTTTCCCAAGCTTGTTCGGATTCCTTCTTGTCTATACATGCGTCGCTCTGGCTATGTACAATTCCTCTGGAGAATAAATTCATAATTAATGTGGAAAAGAGACTATCAACTGTAGTAGATATTATATGGTGGGTATCTTATATCATCTTAAGAATCCTGAAAATTAATTGCCAAATACTAAAACATTCAAAGTGAATTGTAAAAACTATGTTATTAGTGATATATTTTACCAAAAGAAAATAACAATTAATAAGCAGTGTGCCTAATTAGAATTATGCATATATTCTGTATTTAGAAAATTAAATCCAGAACTATAAATGTTACCTGAAACCAGATACATCTACTATAAGTAACTTGGAAAACATTCTGTAACCAATTTCAAGGAGAATTCTTAAAGTTGGATGGAGAATATGTAAATTTTCAAAAATCTGCTTTCTTGCTTGTATGAAACTTTTATGCCATGGTCTAGAAAAGTCTAATCCTCTACAAAATAAACAAAACGACAATGCTAAATACATGGGAGAAAAAAAAGAAACAATATTACTTTGATTAACAGACAACAGGGAAACATTTTTCAATTTTAAACTCTTTAAAAGTCAAACTCAGACTATCAGAAATAAGAAAAAAATTTCCACTTTGGCTTCAGAAAAACATCTAGAATATAGCTTTATTAATATAATTTACTCACTCAGGTTCAACTGGCAAAGGTCCTTCTTTTTCATATTCAAGTAATTTTACTTCAGGCTTGATAAGAACGCTTCGTACTGTGATATATCGGAAATATGTGTTAGGAAATGCTATTTAAAAGTAATATTTTACAAATTATGTTTAACTTCAAGGACTATTCAAAACATTATGTCAGCTTTGAAAATGAGCATGGCTATGGCCATTTTCCCTATTCATTTTCGTTTGACACATTGAAGGGGGGAGAGGGATTGCCAGGTTCTTTGCTAGTCAAAATAATCTTTTGTCCTGTGGGAACCAAGATCATCAGCTGCTCTCAAGACTGCTGACTGGGCGTTTTGTGCAAAGCCCACCAAGAAGATATATTGGAGAACGTAGTTGCTTGCATAGCTTTAGAGGTGGGATTTCTTAACTTTGCATTGGGGAATTGTTACGTGCATCTTCAGACTTGGTTTCACTTTTGACATGCCAATACTTTGTAACTAATAAACATGTTGTTTGAGGAATTTCCAAGCTTCGGAGTTCTGCTTTATTTGTCTCTGTCTGTCAGAACCATGATACATTACAGAGATGTGCTGATATTTTGAGAAATAGCCTATGCATACTATTTTAGCATATTACTCATAAAATAATGTTTAAAATGTTTTATTTTCAACAAAATAATTGATACTGATTTGGCTTTTAAAAACATGTAAAAAGTACATAGATGCTACAGCATACTTTAGGGATATCAAATGCTAAATTTATTCCTGGATTGTTAAGGTAGTAACATGGTTGTTTAGGGAATCTGGCTTCTCCATTGATGTTGCGTGTTAGAAGATCACAAAAGATGATCACATGACCCTGGGACACTGCAACCGTCATAAATATGAATCATTTGCCAAGCATTCAAAATCTCCATGACTGTGGGGATGCTGCAATGGTCATTAAGTGCGAAAAAGTGTTGCAAGTCACTTTTGTCAGTGCCTTTGTAACATTGAAAGGTGACTAAATAACAACAGTAGTCCTATATATAAATGATAACTATTGTTAACATATATGTAAGTAACATATTAGCATGTTTTGAGAAAAATACTTCTGATAATATCTCTGATAGAATCAGGTATCAATATAGTTTTTGCTATCTAGGCAAGAATTACATGTTTTATGTTATACCAAGAAATATATAGAAAAATGTATGAGAAAAAGGGTATTATTGTAACATGATGCTGTTAGTGGAACTTACCCATATATCTTTTCATACTCATTTCATAATCATTTGTTATCTCATTTAAGAGTTCTTCAACCAGTTTCTCTCTATCCTTGCCCTCCATGAGTGATTGAGGTACCAATGTGAGCATGGAGATTAACCATTCCTGCTGAATAGGTACCACTGGATTACTTTCAACACATTTCTTCATAAAGAGATAATTATTCTGAAATGAAACCATCATTATGTAATGAAATAAAACTAATGATTTTTACTGTTTGTGATTTGAAAGTATAAATTGTAATATTACTCTGAGAGCTTATCCTTATGTTCCATACTCTACAGCAAACATGTCAAACCCGTGACATCACGTGATGTTGCGCGACGTATCAGGACTGTTTTGTCATTGCCGGCAATGGGGTGGGCGCGGCTTCCGCGTGACGCATCCAGCCCACGGGCTGGCATTTTACACCCTTACTCTACAGTATGAGAATGTCTTGCTAGCTGTTGCTAAAAGACAAATAGTGTTGGCTTTGTGTCTTTTTTGTTGCCTCCAGCCTTATTACAGTTCTTTCAGTTTTAAGGGAAAGTTTTCCAAGTTGTGCCAATGAGATAAAATATTACAGCCCTAAAAAAGATGGCCTGGGAAGAACAATAACTTTCTCTGCCCAGTCTCCCAGGAATAAACAGACTCTAGCTTATTTTTATCTTCCTATGCAGGAGAGAATATGTTTAGCATTGTTTGCTGACTGATGTTCGGTATTTTTTATCTTTACACTCTACAAGCATAATTTAACACAAAAAAGTACTACATATGGTAAAGGAAGGATATATGCTATATTTCTATTAAATTTATACATAAACTTTTTAAAAAAATCTTACATATCTTAACTAGAATTCTTAATTAATGTGTAAATATGAATACTATTTTAAAAATCAGAAATTCATGTTACCAATATTTTAATCAAAATCTTTATAATTTTGATTTGACAAGGCTACCAAAACCATGAACATGGCTGTCAAGTTAAATTAATAATTTGCAACTTTAGGATATCCTAACAAATATGATCTTCAAATTACATTAATAAATAGTATAGAGCATCTTCATCATTTGTGTTCTATGGATAAGGAACAACAAACCCTATGAATATTAGCTGTATTTCCATATCTCATAAACTTATAAAGTTTATGCAACATGTTACAATCATAATAAGCCTTTTAAAAATCCTTAAATCACTTACTCTAATTTGTTTCTGTTCACTGTTCATCTGTTGAAAAAAAAAAGAAAAGATCACAAAATTGAATGAGAAATTCTCCTCCTGTTTTATACTGTTGCTGATATCTGCAGCATTGCAGCTCACCCAGCTAGTATAGATCTGCATTAAAAAAGGGAACTAAGCAGAGTATTCATGGTGAGAAAAAAGAAACAGCAAGTAAGAAAACATACAGATATTTACTGCAACCTGACTTTGGTGAGAAAAAAGAAACAACAAGTAAGAAAACATACAGATATTTACTGCAACCTGACTTTGGATGAAAGAACTAGACTTCAAAGTAATCAATAAGTTCCTGACCTAGAAATTATTATAAGATATTTTCTATCTATTCTATCTATTCCACCTTTCTACCCATAAGGCCCTCAAAATGGTTAATATGATTTCCACGAAATAGATTTTAATTATTTCCAAAGTTCAGTGTAACCATTTATGCAGTAAAAGTGAAAAATTCAAAACCAAGAAACTTTGTTAACACCTGCCCAGAGAATCATAAATGCTTACTAGCTAAAGCGCTCATAGTGATTGTATTGCTTATCCAATGTTTCTCAACCTTGACTATTTTAAGGCATGTGGACTTCAACTCCCAGAATTCCACAGCCAACAATGCTGGCTGTGGAATTCTGGGAGTTGAAGTCCACATGCCTTAAAATTATCAAGGTTGAGAAACACTGGTAATAAAAAACTTCATAGGTTCCTCTTCAGCTTAATTGAAATTATCTGCTATCTAAGGCTATGGGACTTTTATAAATGAGGATCAAGTCTCTTTGGTTAGGATTGAAATAGATCCAATAGTAGGATTTATACATTAGTAACCTATAATTTCTTGACCTATAGTTTGTTGAATGAACTACAATAATAAGTGAAAACCAAACATACTACACAATGGTGTAGTTATTTATGAACCGCTCAAGAGTGCAGTGTCATTTTTTTTTGCTCTTCCAAAAAGCAGAAAGTTGCTGGTTCCCTCACACCAATATTTATTATTTCTCTGAAACTGCTCCTCAATTTGTTCAATATTTTGTTAAAATGTGATGACAGAATTTTTCTTTACTGCAGGGTTTATATGTAACTACTTGAAAAAGCATGGGCCTGTGTCACCAGGATTTTTCACAAAGGTTTTTCAAAGAATAAATCATATTCAGTAAGGTAAAGGAAGATGGATGCAAACTGGTTTGAATTCAGATTAATAACTAGCAATTCATCATGATTAAATACAACACAGACTGACATGACAGTGCTGTAAAGAAAATAAAAATAAAAAACCAACTATTATTATCCATATACATATTGAAATAAAAACTTACAGTATATGGCAGTTGTGGAGCAACAGGCTCAGGCTCTCTGTTAATAAATTCCTCCATGGACATTGTATAATCTTTTGTGGCAACATTAATTCTGAAGTACAACAAAAAAGAGTGAGCAATATAGATTTCTTTTATATTTCTGTACGTGTCTCAGATTTGTATCTATTTCTTACCAAGTTGATACTGAACAGCAAACTGGCTAACATTCAGACATAATCAAATTACATCACATAGATTTGAGAAGGATTAGCCATTTAATTATTTATAATTTATTAGCAGAATAACAGAATGGAAAGTGACCTTGGAGATCTTCTAGTCCAACCTCCTGCTTAAGCAAGAAACCCTATACCATTTCAGACAAATGGTTGTCCAATCTCTTCTTAAAAACCTGCAATGTGAGAGTACCCTCAATCTCTGGAGGCAAGCCGTTGCATTGATTAATAGTTCCGTCAGGGAATTTCTCCTTAGTTCTAGGTTGGCTCTCTCCTGGATTAGTTTCCACCCATTGCTTCTTGTCCTCCCTTCAGGTGCTTTGGAGAATAGCTTGACTCCCTCTTCTTTGTGGCAGCCCCTGAGATATTGGAACACTGCTATCGTGTTACTCTGAGTCCTTCTTTTCATTAAATTAGACATACCCAATTCCCACAACTGTTCTTTGTATGTTTTAGCCTTCAGTTCTCTAATCATCTTTGTTGCTCTTCTCTGCACTCTTTCTAGAGTCTCAACATCTATTTTATTCCTACTTTAAATTTAGCTCTTCTTAGCTTACATAGCATCATGATGACAGTGGTGGTGGTATATTCCAGGGAAAGATAAAGGAAGACCAGTAACATATGCCAAAAATATATATTCTCAGTAGGGTCATTCAAGGGATGGAAGTCAACCCAGCTGCCCACTTAAAACCACAGATAGTAGCAATATAAGTTGTTGCTGGAAACAGATGATCACCTTAGTGACAACACCAAAGGCATGATTTCATATTGCATGGGAAAAGTCATTCGTAAACCAGCCCTGTATTTTAAAAAGAAAACTACATGGATAGACAATACAAAGTGATCAGTGGTATAGTACCAGATGATGGCCCTTCAGGTTGGATGGTACTTAACATACTACTGAGGAAAAGCTGAGGATTTTTGAAGTACTAATGGTATTTTAACATTATGAAGGTTAATTTAATACTTTCATAATATCTGATTGCAGATATTGCCATGCAGGAAAAGAAAATCCAAAGTTGCAAAGATGATGAGAATGTGGAAAATCTGAATTTAGTGAAAGATGAAATGTATCAAGTAGACATTGTCATCTTAGGATCAGGTAACTGATATAGATTGGAATTGGATTTTATGGTCAAAAGAAGTTAGTACTCAGATAATAAAAAAAACAACAAAGGAGAATTTATGTCTCTTTCATATTTAGGAAACTCGTAGCAAAGATTATACATGTACACTTAATTAATTTCTATAAATGCCCATCTATCGGTGGAACATAAGAGACAAATCAATTAAAGAATGAAGTGAAGATCACTTGGTACAATGTAGTTAACAACTGAATAATATTTATTTATTTGTTGAATTTATTTGCTGCCCATCTCATAATAAATTGACTCTGGGCAGCTTCCAGAATTAAAGCATCAAAATTCTAACAAATAAATAACTTTGAAAGAATAAAAACAGAAATCCCAATCAAAATAAAATATAGTTAAACATTGGGGAGGGAGGTACAGGATGCGCAGTGGAGGGAGGTGGGATTAATTCAACAACCACCTCCAATGTGATGCTCCCCCGTTAGAGCCCTGAGCCATCTGGCAGAGCCAGGTTCCTGCAGAAGGACAAAAGAGTGGGAGACAATCACACCTCAGGGGGTAAGATGTTCCAAAGAGCAGGAGCCACAGCGGAGAAGGCTCTTCTCCTGGACCCCACCAACTGGAATTCCTTTATAAACGGAGCTCAAATTATGTCTCTTCTGCCAGCACAGATTGGGCAGGCCAGTCCCGGTGGGATGAGACAATTAGACTTCACAGATAGTTGTGTAGAGTGTGCTTTAATCTGGGAAGATTCTGCCTATTTAGGTCAGGGGTGTCAAACTCAATTTCATTGAGGGCCACATCAGCATTGTAGTGCCCTCAGGGGGGGCTGGGGGGGCATGGACCACTGGATGGGCATGGCTGCAGTGGTCACAGCTGACTGGATGGATGTGGTTGGGGTGGACATGGCTATCTTGCTATTGTTCGATGGGGGGACACGAGCGTCTGGTGGCCCATGGCTGCGGCAGGTACCAAGGTGTGCGAGGGGAATGTACTCCACCCATGGACCAAGGGCAAGACCCATGAGGGGGCTGAGATGGCCAGTGGCGACCTGCTCTCCAACCAAAAAGAGATGGGACAGAGTAGGCTTGTCCGGTGGTCTGCATCACGCGCCCCGACTCCACGTGCTACCAGTGCCACTACAGTTCTGCTGCTGGAGGGCCAGGCCAGTATTCATAGCGGGCTACGCATTCCCTGCTGCCGGATGACGTTGGCCCCCATGCGCTCACCGCCTCCTGTGCACGCGCCTTGGGGGTTGCCGGGTTGGGCGGAGCCAGAGCCAGGGCAATGGGGGCCAGTTCCTCACCATCTGGGAAACATCTCTTCGGGCCAAATATCAGCCAATCACAGGCCGGATGCAGCCCACGGGCCTTGTGTTTGACATGTCTGATTTAGGTGAACAGCAATAAAAGAATTACTTTGGACATTTACATGTGCCATTCTTGGTTTTCCATACCTGACAGAACCAGAGAAACTCTGCAATGAACTCAAATATGTTGTTACAGATGAATGTGAAAAAAGATACAAAGACCAAGAAAGAGAAAAGTAAATCGGATGTCAGAAGAAACTTTAAATTGCCAAGAAGAGATGCTGAAGCCAAGGAAGAAAAAGATCTCAAGAAGAAACAAAGCATTTCAAACAACGGAGACAAGAAGCAGTATTACAATGATATTTGTAAAGACATCAGAGATGGAAAGAGACATGTTAAAATAAGGTAAATGTAGAAGAGTACAGAAATGATGTTGAAGAAAATATGCAGTAATGTTTGGAAAAATAAGAACTAGTATAAAGAAAACTAAACTAATCATAACAGGCCAAGCCTTAGAACTGACAATGAACATTTTGAAGCAGATGATAGCTTCTGCCTATTAGAAACAGCTATCAATGGCAGAACCTGGGGGTGGGTGAACCCCCAGCCTAGAACCCTTACATAGCCACAAGCAAACTAAGTCCAACCCCCCCCCTTGAGTGCCATTGACCCTTATCTAATTCTAACCAGGTACTGACTGAGAAAATTCCTTTACATAGACTTTTAGCAATAAATCATTTGAATTGAACCTTCATGTGTGGACCTGGTCTTTCAGCCTGACATAAAGCTTCAACAGTCAAGGGATATGCCTTAGACTAGCATTTGAAAGGTAGCCATGAAGATCTTGGAAAAAGTATATAGATGTGGAGATGTGCCTATAACTACAACTACCAGAATTGTATAACCAAGGTTTCCCTTCTGAGTGTCCATGGAAGAGAAATTTGCATTGGAAAAAGCAAGATAGAAAGTGTACTGACACTTCAACACTTTTGAACTTTGGTACTGAAGAGGATTTCTGAGAACACCATTGATAGGTCATAAAACAATCAATTGGACCATTAAAGAAATTAATCCAAAGTTCTCATTGAAGGCACAAATGACCAGGCTCAAATTTTGGACACACTATGAAAATCTCTAGCTTCCTTGAGAAGACTATAATGCTAGGAAAGGTGGAAGGAAAGACAACAAGAGAACAGCAAAGTGGAAGAATTCAATTACAGGAGGTCACTTGAAACCTTCCCTTCCATTGGGGGAACTTTGCTTGTTAGAAGTCAGTTGGGAAGATTGCAAATGATGATCATATGACACCCAGGATGCTGCAACTGTTATAAATGCAAGCTGGTTGCCAAGCACTCAGATCATGATCACATCACCAAGGTTGTAAGTGCAAGGACCAGTCATAAGTCACTTTTTTCAGTGCATTGTAACTTTAAACAATTGCTAAGTGAATGGTTTTAAGTTGAGAATTACCTGCAACCATTAGCTCTGGTTTATACCATTGTACTATGTAAGGTCAGCTCATGCTGATATTTTACCTTTTAAGTATCTGCTTTTCTGTACATTTTAAGGTAAAGAATTTGATATTGAATCAAACATGATCATCTGTTAATATCTGTATGTCCAGCAACTTACAGCACAGATGTATGGGTAGAAAATAGTGCAAGGTATGTACAGGTGAAACTCGAAAAATTAGAATATCATGCAAAAGTTCATTTATTTCAGTAATGCAACTTAAAAGGTGAAACTAATATATGAGATAGACTCATTACATGCAAAGCAAGATAGTTCAAATGATGATTTGTCATAATTGTGATATTATGGCTTACAGCTCATGAAAATCCCAAATCCACAATCTCAGAAAATTAGAATATTGTGTAAAGGTTCAATATTCTAGGCTCAAAGTGTCCCACTCTAATCAGCTAATTAAGCCATAACACCTGCAAAGGGTTCCTGTGCTTGATTGGCCAGCAAACTCGCCTGACCTGAACCCCATAGAGAATCTATGGGGCATTACCAAGACAAAGATGAGAGACATGAGACCGAACAATGCAGAAGAGCTGAAGGCCACTATTGAAGCATCCTGGTCTTCCATAACACTTCAGCAGTGCCACAGGCTGATAGCTTCCATGCCACGCCTCATTGAGGCAGTAATTGCTGCAAAAGGGGCCCAAACCAAGTACTGAGTGCATATGCATGCTTATACTTTTCAGAGGTCCGATATTGTTCTATGTACAATCCTTGTTTTATTGATTGCATGTAATATTCTAATTTTCTGAGATTGTGGATTTGGGGTTTTCATGAGCTATAAGCCATAATCATCACAATTATGACAAAACATGGCTTGAACTATCTTGCTTTGCATGTAATGAGTCTGTCTCATATATTAGTTTCACCTTTTAAGTTGCATTACTGAAATAAATGAACTTTTGCACGATATTCTAATTTTTCGAGTTTCATCTGTATGTCAGGTAGGAATCTACAAACTGCCTTTTGAGCCCTGGAGCAGAGAATAAGGCAAACACAACTACTACCACTCCATAATAATTGCTGTATAGAAACAGAAATGTTACATGATTTTGTTAAGCAACTTCTGCTGTTCTGTTACTCTTCGGTATTTCATCAATTTCTTCTGTTTTTCAGTTGGCTCCTTAGATGTGGAAGGAAGAGCTATAGGTGGTAACTGAAGGTTCCATACATCTTCATCTTCATCAGGAGAGTTTGTTGATTTACTTGGAGCCGACATCTAAAATAAAAGCAAGTATTTTTGACAGAGAGAAAAACAGTAAGATTATTAAACTAATTTTCATAAAGATTAGATTACGCCAATATTATTTTTAATGAAAAAATCATTTTAATGTAGATAAAGGTGTTAATTTACTGATTATGCAGAGATGGTTGGAAGTCAAAACTTAATATATCATATTAAGTAATTCTATGTCGATATGTGCAGTGTTATACAACTTTATATACATTCTCATTTGACTGATACAGTTCTTTTTCAATATTCTAATAAATAATGGAAACTAATAACATTCAGGATCATTGATTTAATTAAGTGCTTTGGATTCCTGAATATGACCCTCATTTTAAGCAAGAACTTGTGATTATTTTTGTATGAAGGCATATATACATGTATAAAAAAAGTGTTCCTAATATTCCTCACTCTTGATATGGATCAAGATACAGAACCTAGAGTAGAGCTACACAGACAAATACACTTAGTTTTCAGTGGCTCCATTAGTAAATTGAAAGTATATACCCTGCAGTTCTTACAATTACCATATAAGAAAAACTGAACTGTTGACTGAAATACACAAAAATGGTGCAAAAATGTGAACTCCATGTTAGGGGAACTAAGAAAGGGACAGAAAATAAAAATATTGTGCTGTGGTATAAAATATGACTCATAGACAAATTCCTTATTTTCCTATTGCTCCGTAATAGTATGTTGCAAAATCAGTTTGAACACATGCATCAGGAACTTCGCTTTAAGAAACTTACTGATGTACCTACACCAAGTAGCTGGATTGTTTTGCTGGTTCAACTTTACCAGCTAGGATAAAACATGTAAAAACAAATCAGGAATCTATTAAATAAAAAATACAAAACAGATTGTTCTTTCCCTTGATTGGATGAGAGGAGAAATTTTTCATCTACTTTGTGCAGCTTGCTGATATGCTCAATATTTGTAAGCTGCAGTATTATGTGAGAACAGGGACAATCATTTCAAAAACATTTGTAAGGGGAGAATTAGAGAAATATATAAGAAAATAATCTAACAGTTCCTAATAATAGCAATATAGCTAATACATCCTGCAATGATACCTCTAACACCATAAACTAATCATCATCTGCCTGTTCCAGGTCCTTGTGAAAGACTCTATAGGTAGATAAAAATGCCAAATCCAGTCTGAATATCTGGCTGACTGTGCAACAAACCATTCAGATACCTATCTAGTCAATATGGTACCAAATATCACTGAATAGGGAATAACAATAAGAGACAATTTTTGCATCCATTTCCATTTCCAGCAATTAAGATATACAGTGTTTCTCAAAGTGTGAACCCTTGGGGTCTCTCAAGACCCTCTCAGATTCCACAAAATCAAAATCATTTGCCAGCTTATGTTGAAAAAAATAATTCAGTAATGAAATCCCATCAAGCAATTGTGAGAAGCATTAGTGGAAGGCAATGCATCCATTTTTAATATGGTACACGTAAATCACATACAAGCTAAATCTCATTTGAGGACCTCCATTTTAAAAATAGAACGGGGTCCTCAAAGGAAAGGGTTTAAGAAACACTGAGATACACCATCTATTTATACACATTTATATCCCGCCACAAACAGAATACAAGCTCTTCTCATTCCAGAGAAAAGGCTCCCCAAGGGAAAAAAAATCACCATGAGTTCACAAAGCAAAACAGGTGTTTTTATTCTTATCCCTGCAAACTTGCAAGGCGAATATAGGTAAGTTCAGTTAATTTTTCAAGCACCTCCCCGAGAACAGCAGCAGCTGCACAGCCGTGAATTCAACAGCGGATTGGTTTTGCAGAAAAAGCAAGGTAACTTCATTTGCAGCAACAGCTGCCTTGCCCTATCTCGGAAAATACAGTAAATCTTCAAGCAGGCAGCAGAAGGAATGCTAGCTGAACTCCTGGAGCCATAAAACACCCCCTTGTTTGGAATATATCTCGCTCGCTCTCGGTCTGCAGCCACGTTTGGGAGGCATCCGGCCGAGCCCAGCCGTCTGCTACCTTCTGGGCCCCTCACCTCTCCCAGTGATGGTGCTCCAAGCTAGGTGGGGTCGGTTGGGGTTGGCCGAGAAAAGGGGACCGACGACGGCAAGAAGGGCCGGCGTCCAACTCCACCAGCTCCTGCACTGGGTCGTCAACAAGGCGTTGGTTGCTATGGGCACGAGGTAAGAGCTCCACCCACCCACCCCCCAGTCTGTTTGGCGGACGGTCCCGCCCTCCGCTTTAAATTCACCCGCCGCGCGAGGAGGCTCGCGAGGCCCGAGGCTTACCTGGGGGAAGGAGGTTTGCTTGCTAAACGGGGAGGTGGAGGCGCTCTTAACGGGCGTTGACTTTGCTTAATTTCTCCAAAAGGGACGCATCGTTGGGCCGGTGCCAAATGCGCCTCTTTATCTTTGAATTCCTGCCTTTCCGGAGGGTGGTTCTAGCATCTTAAAGACGAACGCCGTGAGGAAAAGGTGTCCTAACTTCGGCTCAGAGACACTTGGCTGCCACTTAAGTTAGCAGCTGAACTCTAAAGAGGAGCGCTATGAGCATTTTGACCACTGTGGAAAATGTCAATTATATTGTCGTTAAAAATATGGGTGACGAGATACGAAATATCACTTCAACGAGATGACTCGGGTTTCTTTTTAAAATATTGAACCGATAAAATAGTGCTATTCAGATGATCCCTGTGTATTAAGAATATGTAAAAGCCAGTGTGCTGTGGTGGTTCAGATGTCCTAAGACTAGGGCAACTCAAATTCAGCAGAATAGAATAGAATAGAATGGGATTGGGATAGAATAGAATAGAATAGAATAGAATAGAATAGAATAGAATAGAATAGAATAGAATAGAATCTGGAAGGGACCTTCACTGCAACCAATTTTGGTCACCATACTACAAAAAAGATGAGACCTTGGAAAAAGTTAGAGAAGAGCAACTAAGATGATCCAAGGCCTGGAGACTAAAACATACAAAGAATTGCTGCATGACTTGGGTTTGGCTAATCTAAAGAAAAGGAGAAATAGGGGAGACATGATAGCAGTGTTCCAGTATTTGAGAGGCTGCCACAAAGAAGAGGGGGTCACGTTATTCTTCAAAGCACCACAGAGCAGGACAAGAAACAATGGTTGGAAACTGATCAAAGAGAGAAGCAACCTGGAATTAAGGAAAAAGTTCCTAACAGTGAGGACAATTAGCCAGTGAAACAGCTTGCCTCCAGAAATCGTGGGTGCTCCATCACTGGAGGTTTTTAAGAAGAGACTGAACAGTCACTTGTCTGAGATGGTATTGAGTGGGGGGCTGGACTAGAAGACCTCCAAGGTCCCTTCCATCTCTATTCTATTCTATTTAGGTTTGATTAACTTTTTTCTTAATGTGTGCTGTTTGTACCTTCTGGTTTAAATCTGACAATGTTCATCTAATATACTAAATCACAAAATGGTATGTTTTGTATTTGTAACAATATTGTGCAAACTCCCAAATTGGATTGAGTAATCATGGTTAAGCTATATTGTGCAAATACATATTACAATATAGAAATTATGTGATTAAACCAAATATAGAATTTTTTTTATCAATCAGTCTTCTAAGAATGTTAACTATTTCTTTGCTTTCTAAATATGCAAATAAAATTACTTTATCACTGCAAATATTTTTCTATGACTTGTTTCCTAGAATATATTCATAAAGTGCTGTTGAGGTGTTTTTGTATTTGTATTTTACTTTGTTTTGTTTTATTATACATTTCCTAATGTTTATTGTTCATGACCCAAGTATAGAAATATTAGATACAAATACTGAAACAAATGAAACAACTGGTTGGAATGAAAGTTACCTGATCTTTATTTTTGAAATTTAAATTTATCTGATCTGAATCTCAACTAATTACATTGACATCTTTGTATACAGTACATAAGGATTTTTTTTGTGAAATGCCTTGACATGAATGTAAGAGCTCTATCAGCACAGGTCAGAGGTATGTCCATTATTTCCCACAATGAGACTCTGGAAAGCTCAGAAGCTGAATAGGAAGACAACAGCTGTCATCTATAGTTGAACTTCAATGACTGGCATTCTGAATTTGTTTCAGATGTAGAAGTTGAGCATAACAAATATAATGGATAAATCTGACTCTTGGCAGAATACAGACTGAATAAATGATCAATTTGTATTAGTTTATCATAGTTGCTCTATTCCATCATATATGACAACTATTCAGTGCCCTTTGTACCCTTTGGGTCAAAAAAAATTGTCCACCATTTATGCAGATTAAAGGTGCACATTGTATAAAATGTGTATCTAATTTATATATGTGTACAGATTCAGAAAACTGCAGCATTAAGAAAACTTTCATGGACAGGTCTTTAAAGTTATTTTTAATTTTTATCCCTCATTTTTATATATAACTGAAGGCAGCAAACATACATAATACTCCATCCTATTTTCCCAACAACTCTGTGAGGTGGATTGGGCTGAGACTGGCCCAAAGACACCCAGCTGCGGCTTTCATGCCTAAAGTGAGACTAGAATTCACAGTCTCCTGTTTTCTAGCCTGGTTACTAGGACTCAAGTTAATTTAAAACTATTACCGTAGACTTAATCAATTTGCAGCAATATCTAATGTAAACTAACTTTCCAAGTAAAATAGAGTTAATAATTTGTACTTCTACCAAATAATTAAAAAAGTAGTCCCTCTTCAGTTTCTTTGCCCCTAATTTTTTAACTTGCAGTAAATTGTTAAAAAAATATGCTTAAGTATTTTACCGCTGTTTAACATTAACAATATAGAGCATTTCCATTGCCTCTTTATATTAGTTCTTTAGAGCTCCTGACATGCATAACAGATTCAGATTTTATTGCATAAATAGGTAACAGTAGAGTAGGCATGTTGCTTCTAAGCTTCAGTCGAGACAGCAGAGTTTTTGTATCTATCCATTGTTTTTGCACCTGGCCTTACTTAATAGAGTTTTATCCTCTACTACAGGGGTTCTCAACCTTGGCAACTTTAAGACTTGTGGACTTCAACTCCCAGAATTCCTCAGCCAGCAAAGCTGGCTGAGGAATTCTGGGAGTTGAAGTCCACAAGTCTTAAAGTTGCCAAGGTTGAGAACCCCTGCTCTACTAAAACACCAAATTCCCAAGCGCCAAACACTCATCCAGTTCTGGGATAGAGAAAAGAACACATCCACAAGCCTCATTTGTTAGCACACGGCAAACCGCTGACGAAGAAAGGCTGTTTCCGGTCAGTGGTCCTTCATACGTTCAGGGCTACGCCTAAAGAGAATCTTGACCTTCGCCATCTTCCGGGTCCTTCATTCTCCTCCCCTGTCTTTTGTCACGCTACCTAGTTTGAATCAGCCCTTAGGGGCGGGGCGCTATTTCCGGCAATCGCTCGTTTCCTTTCCCGGGTCGCGCTTCCTCCTTCCTATTCCCTGGCTGCGAGTTTTCTCATTGGCCGTCGCGGAGCTGGGCAGGGCAGCCCAAGTGGTTCTGTGCTGCGGGGCGAACGAGGAGACGAGCAAATGAATGGTGTCAGCCACGGGTTCTTGCGGCGTCTGCTCGGCACTTTGAAGCACCTTCCCCTGTTCAGGCGTCAGAAAAAAGAGCGGCTGAACTGGTGGTTGCCCACCACCACCGGGACGTTTCCCGCCATGGAGCGGGCTGTGGTGCGTTGCGTCCCGGCGGAGCCTAAGCTCAGCGTTTCTATCGTGCTGCAAGACGGTAAGACCCGGCATCTGCGCCGAGACCAAACGGAGCCTCTCGGCCAGGCGCTGGCTCGCATCGCCAACAACGTCAGCAAAGGCCAGGCCAAGAAGGCCAAGAAGAGCAAAAAGGCGCAGGCCGAGGCAGACCCGGGGACGCCGGTGCCGCCTTCTGAGCTCCTCCCGGTTCGTCTTTTCTCCCAGGATGGGGAAGCCGTGGCCGAGGATGTGCCCAACGAGGAGGCCTGGAAGGACGGGACGGTGCTGCAAATTGGCGAGACCCGCTACCGCGTGGAGCGCAATCCGCCCACTCTGACCGAGCTGCAGCTTCCGCGCTCGCTCATGGCTGGCTTCCCCGTGTGTCCCAAGCTCCGAGTCGAGTTCGGCTCTGCCCAGGACTGCCTCTTCCGTTGGTATCACGAGGAGAAGATCGACCCGGTTGAGACTGCGTCGACCGCCGCGAGCAACAGCTGGGTGGAAGCCCCAGCCGGCTCCGAGCGCGTCTTCATGCCGACCAACGAGCATATTGGGCGCCGCCTGAAGCTCGTGTGCATCCCGGGCAACGGCGAGCGGCGCTACGGGCTGCCCCGCGAGTTGGAAAGTGTAGGCCCCGTGGAGGCTGGCCCGGGTGCCTGCACTTTCGAGGCGCGGCATCTCTACACCAAGAAAGTCACAGTGCCCGGACTTATCCGCATGGTTTCCTATAATATCTTGGCCGACATCTACGCCAGGACTGAGCTCTCGCGGACCGTCCTTTATCCGTATTGTGCTCCTTACTCGCTGGAGCTCGACTACCGGCAAAACCTGCTCAAAAAAGAACTGGCCGGCTACAACGCCGACATTATTTGCCTACAGGAGGTAGACAAGTCGGTCTTTGTGGATAGCCTGGGGCCTGCGCTTGATGCCTTCGGCCTGGAGGGGCTATTTCGGATCAAAGAGAGACAGCACGAGGGCCTGGCCACTTTCTACCGAAGGGACAAATTCAGTCTCCTTAGTCAGCACGACATTGCCTTCAATCAGGCTCTGCTTGAAGATCCCTTGCACAGAGAATTGCGGGACAAGATGGCTACCTGCCCGCAGGTTGAGGAAAGCCTGCTTAAGCGATCATCAGCTCTCCAGGTATGCCTTATGAGTTCCTCTGTCTAAGGGGAATGGTGGGATGACTAGAGGAAGATAAGAAAATGCATGGCCAGTTAAGTTAAATGGACTTTCATTAAGACATTCAAAGCCAAAACTCTCTCAATTCCCCACCTTTTGGTATCTTAAGGCATTTTTTGCTTATTTTAATTTGTTAAGAAAACATAACTTAAAATATGGTTTCAAAGAAAAAGAAGAGTAAGATAAAGTCCTCACAAATTGACCAAGATAGAAAATAACTGAGATACTGCATAGGTGGCACACAATCGCCAACCCCTCAAATATAAAGTAGCTACTGATGTTCTTTGAATGGGGAAAACAAATTAGGTAAAGGGATTTCAGACTTTGTCAGCAGGAGAACTCTCTGAAAACAAAAAAAAATGGGACAGAAGTTGGAAAAGATTATACTGAGTGCAAAAATCTGGCTGGGAGATGCAGAGAAAAACAGATCCAGACAGCATTCATCTGAGGTGCCTTTCCCAGAGGGGCAACTGTACTGTGGCTTGAAATGTTGCTGACTGCTCCATTTGTAAATATACCCCTTTCATGGTCATGCAATGGGGATGCTGCAAGTAAGGATTGCAAGCAACTTCAAAAGCCATATGCTGCGTGCCTTCAGATATCATGTTATTCTTTTCAACCCAATCAAATGTTGGAAATCAATTATGTAAAGGGGCCTGGATTTTGTCCATCAGCAGGATAGTTCCCTAAAAATAAAATAGAATGGGCCCAAATTTGGTGTGTGGAGAAAAGATTTTGTGTATGAAATGAGTTGAAGCCAACCGGGTTTATGGAGGAAAAAAATGTCCTAATATATTATTATGGAAGAAAAAGGTGGGCAGTAGTTTGGAATGTTGCAGAGTTCTCCACAGATAGTTTTTGACTTACAACTATTTGTTTAATGACTGTTTAAAAAGGGCGGCACTTATGACCATTACAAAATGTCACATACTCATACACATGCACACACACTCTAATCATGTGATTATGATTTATTTGGGTGCTTGGCAACCAGTTCACACTTAGGACTGGTTGCCAAACACACCACAATGATGGCCATTTGCAGTCTTCTCTGTCAACTTTCTCAGAAAATCAAGAAGGCAGTAGAGAAGATTGCAAGCTGCTGTCCCCTACAGAGAGGACTCCTTTTGATCTCTGGAACTGGCTGAAAGAACGTGCTGTCAGTGTCCACACAGAGCTGAACCCCTCAGGGAAGTAGTTCTGAGAGCAAAAAGGCTGACTGCTGGAGGATTTCAGCTCTATATGGAATTGAGTCTTTTGGAGAACAAAGGGGCTGCCTGCCTGAGACTTTAAGCCCTGCACCAAACTGAATCCCTCCAATAGATACCTCTTTTTGCTCTTAAAAATATTCAGCTTCACATATTGTGGAAACCCTCTGTCAGATAACCCTTCTATTCACAATCAGGAGTGCCAAGAATGTGATTATTGAACAAAGCAAACATGACATCTCACTTAAAGACACCCCTTTCATCTTTATCACCGACTTGTGTCTTATGACAAAACTATTTTTGAGAGGTTGGAAAGAATTCTAACCACTATGCTCTTTATCATTTCCCTAACTTAGATACTATATACAGTATTGTGAGGTATCAGAATTCATGAACATTTTTCTTACAGGTTTCTGTCCTTCAGTCTCAAAATGATTCTTCAAGAAAGATTTGTGTAGCCAACACTCACTTGTTTTGGCACCCAAAAGGTAATTTCTGTTTCTGATATTTTTTAAGCAGGTTATTATCTTGTATTTTGGATTCTGGAGTTGGATATAAATTGAGAATTGGTAAACTGCAGAATGGAAGCCTTTGTGGTGCTGGTTTTTGTCACAGGGATAAGATGAGGTTCTTTCCATGTGCAGAAACATTCTTACTAAACTAAAGCAAGAACAGCAGTGGTTTCCAAGGAAGTCTATATTCTTGTATTGTTCATAGGTGGATGACGCCCAAGATCTATTGTTAATAGGAGCATACTTGAATACCATGGAATAAAGTGTTTTAAAATGATGTCACCATTGAACAGCAAATACAGGTAGTCCTCGAGTTACGAATGTAATGGAGCCTGCCCATTCCATTTGTAACTCGAGGATTCATAGGAATGAATCTTGTACCTTGAATGAGATCACTTCCTGCTTTCACCCACTCATTCACTAATTGAATGCGGGATTCATTAAGTGCATATGAAGTATCTCAGGGTGGGGAGAGTTATGGGAGGGCCTGGTGATGGAACAGGTTCCCAAGGCCTCCCTGACTCACTAAGATACCTCATGCTTCCCCCTCCCTTCCTGCCGCGCCAGACTCATTTATCTTGCAAAGATCTGTCTGCTCTCTGCCTCCGTTTCTTTGCCTTTGAGGGAGAGTCGATGGAAGTTCCTGGGTGTGAAAAGTGTGATGCCTGTCTCCTGCTCCTCCCCCCCCAACTCCTTTCCACCACCACTGGAACACTTTTCTCCTGGATGGAGACCTGCTGGAGACTGGAAGCTTCATCTGCGTGCAAATGGGGCAATTGCTCCATTTCCAAGCACCCCATTTGAAAGCAGACAAAGCTTCCAGTCTCTCAGTTCTCTGTCCAGGCAAACAGTGTTTGAACATCTATGGGGCACTTGGAAATGGAGCGAATCACTCCGTTTCCAAGTGCCTCATAGATGCCCAAACACTTTTCACCCAGAGGGAGACTGGTTAAACATTGGAGTGGAGAGAATGAAAGTTTCTGAAGTCCGGGATCTCACAAGACTTCAGGCACCCATTCTCTGCAAGAGGATGGGTGCCTGAACTCGTGCGATATTACAGCACCCAGGAGCTTCCATTGACTCCTCTCCTTCAAAGGCAAAGAAACTGTGGCAGAGAGGAGGCAGTTCTTTGCAATATAAGTGAGTCTGGCACAGCAGGAAGGGAGGGAGAAGCAGTTGTGGGGAGTGGGGGGAATAGGGTGAATGTTACAGAGCCTCTGCAGTCGTTTGTAAGGTGCTGTGATGCTGCAACATTCTTTATTTCGGGACTTGCTCATAAACACTAGGAAGCACTTATTGTGTAACTTTGAACAGGTACTAAGTCACACGCTGGTAACCTGTGGCTCCGGAGCCGCATGCGGCCCTTTGAGCCTTCTCCTGCAGCTCCTAGCCTCCTCTGCCATTTGCAGAGAGACAGAGAGAGGCATTTGCGCTTCCCTTCTCTCTCTCTCTCTCTCTCTCTCTCTCTCTCTCTCTCTCTCTCTCTCTCTCTCTCTCTCTCTCTCTCTCTCTCTTTCCTCTACCCCCCCTCTCTCTGTATAAAAAAGAGTGGCCTCACCCTGTTCTCCGACGAGCTGACAAGCTTATTGAGCGGGCTCCTGCCTTGGCTGTGTCTCTGCAGGAAACAAGAAGGGCAGGAGAGAGGCAGTCTGTTGGAGAACAGCTTGAAGCCAGCTTGCCAGGTGAGCAGAAGATCGGAGAGAGGGAGGGAGGGGAGAAAGGGAGAGGAGAGAGAGAGAAAGAGAGAGAGAACGAACTCATGTACAGCAGCCTCTATTTTTAATTAAACTCTTCAATCAAGCTTCTCCCCCTTGTGCGCACATGTGCACGCAAGTTTTGCAGCTCCCACTGTTTTCTTTTCTCTGGGAAACGGGTCCAAGTGGCTCTTTGAGTGTTTAAGGTTGCAGACCCCTGTACTAAGTGAACACTCGTAACTTAGGGATTACCTGTAGAATAATTACTTGACTCCTTTGGGATGTGTATTGCTGTAGGAGAGACTAAATACTTGGATTAATTCAGGGAATGTTTAATGCCAACTTCAAGCTAGGGGCAGCACTCACCTGACATTGAAAGACTAAGCACAGTCACTGATTACCCAGTCACCATGCTGCTTTCCGAATACTTAAATGTAAAACTGGAAAACCAATAAAATTTGTTAAAAAAAAAAAAAGACTAAGCACAGTCAGACCAGATTAGTTGGGAAAGAAACCATCAGGAAATTCCAGGTAGAGTAGAAATTCAAAGGACTGCCTAGAATGGGGTCTCAAACTGAAATTATCACAAGAATCCTTGAGAAGTGTTAATCTAGAGGCTGCAAGTGTTCTCAGACAGGAATAAAAAAGGTCTCTAATGCAGGGATTCAAACTCAATTTCATTGAGGGGCGCATCAGAGTTGTGTTTGAGCTCGGGGTGGGGTGGCCAGCTCAACATTGCTTGTGTAAGGGGACACCTGTGGTGGCCCAGATGAGACTGGGGGAGGAAGGTGAAACCAGGGCGAGCACCATACCCTTGGCCACCAGAGGAGCCTTGCTGTCCCTCTCAGGCCGTGCGGAGGACCCCCAGTGATGCAGATTGCCTGGAGCCCTGGGCAGTGGAGGGCAAGCACCCAGTCCAGCCTTTCCCAAGGGGGCACCCGGCTGCACTTACCTCCTCAAGGCTGATGCTGATTGGCTCACTCTCCTTGGCCAAGTTGCTCATGGTGTGTGCTGGAGGACAAAATGTGTGGATCAGAGGGAGGCCCACTCTCTTTTCCTGCGAGGAAACCTGGCTTTGTAACCAAAGCATCCTCAGCGATAGGATGGGAGACCACCAGGAAAGATCAGGACAAGGGGATGGCAAAAGGGCAGCAGGGCTGCTTGTGGCCAAATGCTAAGGCAGGACTTCCCTCAGACCCTCCCTCCCTCCCTCTCATTATAATCTTCCTTCCTTTCCCCCCTTTTCTTCTTTTTCCTTCCCTCTTCATTCTCCTTTCCTTGTTCCTGTCCCTCTTTCCTTCTTTTTCCTTCCTTGCTCTCTTCCCCTTTTCTTTCTTTTTCTTTGTCTTTCCTCTTTTCCTTTCTCCTTTCCTGTCCCTTTTTGGATGCTCAAATGCAAAAGGGGAAACATTTCTCAATGCCTCCTTGCTTTGTGATCAAATGCCACTTTTGCTAGTAGTCTGTGGCCACTTAAAAGACTGAGAACAAACCAGGCTCGGTTTATCCCGTGCTTGCATTTATTGGGGGCATCTACAGACAACAGTAGAGCAAAACTGTCAAAATGGTGGCTGTGAAAGTTGATCAGAGCTCCTCTGTTTTTTATGTGCAATAGCTTTAGCGTTTAGGAACAGGTAAGTTAGTTGTTTTTCTATTAATATATAATTCTTAAAAGGGCTCTCCTGTAGAGACCTTTCCATGGTCTAATTCAGACTGGAAATATAGCAAAAGAAAATATTTTCCCCAATCTGCTTTGTCCTGTTTTCCCCACTGAAAATGGTTGTTTGCAACACACGAGGAGATATTTTCCTAAGAGCTCACAATTCAAGAATACCAGCGTTAACTTAGATTGTCAACAAAGTCCTGTCTATGACAAAACAGAACACAAAATTGCTTTCTCCTTTGAGCCCAAGTCCCATTGGATCCAGGATTGAAGCAGAACTGCGTGAACTGGGGCATCTCCAAACTCCTTCCTTCCTTCCTTCCTCCCTCCCTCCCTTCCCTGTTTCTCATTCCCATCTCTTTCCTTCCTCTGGGCTCAGGAAGGAATGACATGGGGGGGGGAGATTGCCAATGCTGCCGCCGGCCATGGCTATCCCACGCAGGTGGGCGGGAGCCGTCCCAGTGAAAGGGAAGTCTCATGGCTGCAAGGCTAGGGCCATGGAGATGCTGGTGGAAGGGGGGTGGCACTGATCTATAAACTGGTTGCATCCATCAAAGCAAGAATGTGCTCAGCCTTAGATCCACCGGGCAGCCCTGGAACCAGCGAGGGGCTGCCCTGCCCCCTGGGTGTGCGCACAGGAGGCATCCTGGGTGAAGTCAGCCTGCTGGGCAAGACAGCCAGCAGGGACACCGGACTCTGCGTACTCGCCACCACTTGGACACATGCCCAGAGGGTGGAGCAGGGACACCCGTCACTGGTTCCAGGGCTGCCTCGTGGATCTAAGTCTGAGCGCATTCTGCTTTGATGGCTGGCACCAGGTTGTAGATCAGCGCACGATTGGCTTGGGCTGGGCCGAGGTGTTGCGGGCCGGTCCTTCACTGTTTCCAGTGCAGCTCTGCGGGGCAGACGCAACCACATGGTGGGCCGGATTTGGCCTGCGGGCCTTGTGTTTGACATGTCTGCTCTAATGAGCACAAGTGAGCTTTTCATAAGTTTATTAAATCAGAAATGTTATTGCAAAACAACTATTTTTCTCACCATTTCATTTTTGCCACAGCCTGGCATATTTTTCATTAACTAGAACATGAATATCTAGTTTGATAATTGTTGAATCACAACATATAACCCTGGTGTTTGGCCATCTGAAACTTAGGATGATTTATCTGCTTAACAGAGGCAATTGCTAGAACGTATCCCAGTAATTCTCTTTATAGGAAAAAAACCATACTTGTCTTTAGTTTTGCATGTTTCACTTCCTCTTAAGTATTATATATAATTCTGCAAATGTAGCTCAGTTTTAGAGTATTATTAGGCAGGCTAAAATTTATTAAATACATTCTGTAGTATGAGGAGGGATGTAAAGCAAAGGAACGCCGACACTTCCTTCTCCTCCTTGACTATACTTATTTGAAAAGGAAATTGCTGCAAAGAAAGGAAGAGAAAGCATGGAAAACTGAAGGAGTCAGAGAAAAGGAACATTGAAGAAGGAAGTCGGAAGAAACAAAGAGAAAGATAGCAAAAAGTTGAAAGTACAGGAAAAGAGTACTGTAAAGAAAGAATTGGGAGCATGGGAGATGAGCCAAGAGGAATAACTAATTGTGGGCCACAATTTGCAAAACCGGCAAAATCAGCAAAGCAATAGCAGTGGAAGCAGTTGACAAGTGCCAGCTGCCAGGGGAAGCAGAGTAGAACATCAGCCAGATCATCAGCAGGTGCAGCGACCAGCAATGGCTGCAAGAACATCATTAGCACTGAAACTGGCTCTGATAACCCTGCAGGAAGGTGGTAGATGATAGCAGAGTAGAAAAGTCCAAGAAGCCGGAAAATCTGGGTGCCGGTAAGCTGTACTGAGTGACAGTTGCACTACCCAACCATTGGTAGAGGCTAAGTGCCTTTGAGCTGCAGCCTTCCCAAAAGGAAAATAGACAGCCCACGTCTTCTACCCAACATCCTGTTGATGGACACCACACAAGTGACTGCAGCATCGTGGGTTAGAAGGGAGTGAAGGAAGTCTAAAGATTTAGAAAGAATTCAATCCAGGCTTGATTCAGCCCAAAGAGGATCAGGGTTTTAAGACTGCATGTGTATATGTAAATAAAATTAAAAGGTCTTAGAATTTGGAATAGTAAAGTGCCAGGTGATTGGTTGTAGAATTGGAATGAGACTAGGATACAACAGAACAAAGACTAATTTCCGGGAATGAGATTTTTATTTGTTTGGTAAATTTGTATGGCTGTTGTCTTACATATATGACTCTGAACTGCATACAAAGTTAAAAACAAAATAACCAAAAAATCACTAAAAGCAAAATCATTAGTCAAAATTATTTATAGAGAAATCTCTTCTGAAGGGAATTGTTTGGCCTCTCGCCTGGTTCTGTCACCATCTCCCAAAATGGACCTGTGCCGTTTCTCATGGACAACAGCAATGGTCAGCACCCTCTGCCCCTGCCATCCCTGCAGCTTCTTGCTATTGCTGGCAAGGTGACAAGCTCCAGTCTGAGCTGTGACAATACCTCCGTATATGTGTCAGCCTCTCCATCCTAGGTACAGAGCCATCCTCTATCCATAAAAGAAAACAATGCCCGACTAAGACTTGCAAGCTGCTGACCTATTTTGCCTGCCACCATGCAACTGTACATCAGCATGGCATGCTTTAACCCAGCGGTTCTCAATCTTTTCCGGGGCTCGACCCTGGCCCACATCGTGCATGCGGGGCGCATCGCAATAGGGGAAAAAATGGCTGACCCCCCCCCAAAAATGGCCAACCAGAATAAAAAAATGGCGGGCCTGCACCGCGCATGCGCGGTGCGATGGAGCGCATCGTGCATGTGCGGCGCAACGGCCCGCATCGCAATAGGGAAAAAATGGGCGACCAAAAAAAAATGGCGGACTGCGGTGCTTGGCGACCCCCGTGAAATGGTGGCTCGACCCCAAATGGGGTCGCGACCCACAGGTTGAGAACCGCTGCTTTAACCAATATCACACGGAAAGCTACAAATTTGAAAGCCCTGTCCTAACAGAAGGCAATGGCAAACCATTTCCATGTTATAGTCGGGTGTCAAACTCAAATTGGGGGCTTTACTTTTTAAAAAAAAAAAATAAAATCTTAAGACTGGGTATGAAATGATTTGAAACCTTAAGAGCCATTGACTAAACATAGCGGTCCTTGCTTTCTTTTGTTTTTAGGTGAAAATATCCGTCTAATCCAAGTTGCAATAGCATTATCCCATATTAAGCATGTGATCAATGACATGTATCCTGCTACACCTCTCATACTCTGTGGAGATTTTAATGCCACGCCATCAACTGGAACATATACTTTTGTCAATAGCGGTAGTATTACCGAAGATCATGAGAGCTGGGATTCAGAAGTTAAAGAGCAACGATTTGCTATGTCTCTAAACCACCAGTTCAGTCTTAAAAGTGCTTGTGGAGAACCAGCCTACACTAATTACGTTGGAGGCTTTCATGGATGTTTGGACTATGTTTTCATTGATGCAAATGTTTTGGAGGTTGAACAGGTAATTCCACTGCCAAGCCATGAAGAAGTAACTACCCACCAGGCCTTACCAAGTGTTTCACACCCATCAGATCACATAGCACTTATATGTGATATAAAGTGGAAATAATTATTTTCTGAAATGTCTGCTACTTGTGAAACGTTCAGTTGGAATGCTTCTTTGATCACAATTATATCTCATTTTTAATTCTTTGTAAGTGGTCATACTTTTTATGACAGCGTTCTTATGTACCAGTGCTGTATTATTCTTCTGTTAATGAACAGAATCAATACATTTTGAAACTATCGTTGTCCTACTTCATTTTTAGATGACTTTTAAAATAAGGAGTAAGACTGGCTTGTTTAAACCAGGGGTTCTCAACCTTGGCAACTTTAAGACTTGTGGACTTCAACTCCTAGAATTCCTCAGCCAGCTTTGCTGGCTGAGGAATTCTGGGAGTTGAAGTCCACAAGTCTTAAAGTTGCCAAGGTTGAGAACCCCTGGTTTAAACTAATATTTATCAATCAGTCACTACTGACATGTTGAGGGAATATCCACTCTTGTCTTTATAAGACTGTATTAAAGATTCAAAAAATATTCTGGCAGTTCCCACTATTGGGAAAGATCTTACTCAAAGAAACCAAAATAATTTGGGTTTAAATAATAGTGATAATATTGTGGTATGCTTGGGCAGTGATATTTTTTTCTGACTACAGAGACTGATTTTGCTAGGGAGTGGTGATTTTGGTTCATTGTAATCCACCTTTAGGGGAGCTTAAGGGCTATTGCATCCTTCTTTGTTGGAAAGCTTTTTTAAGAAGAATTTTCATGGTTTGAGCAAGGTCTAAGCAACAAAGACTAGGTGGAAGACAACTGCCTCCTATCCCACTTCTGTATTTCATTTTAAGCAAAGGGAAGTAATAAAAGAGATGCTGTAGCTGCAGCAGCCCCATCTTTGAGAAGCCTCTATAGCAGCGGTTCTCAACCTTTTTCAGGCCGACGCCGCGCATGCGCGGCAGCCCACATCGCACATGCGCGATGCTACCCCGCACATGCGCGGTGCTGCCCCCTGCGCCGGCCGAGGGGAAAAGGGGAAAAAATGGCGGACTGCATTGTTTGGCGACCCCCATGAAATGGTCGTTCGACCCCAAATGAGGTCGCGACCCACAGGTTGAGAACCGCTGCTCTGTAGTGTCTTGTGTCTGATGGAGGCTAGAAAAAAGTAATTAAGCTCCAGTTAACCCTCTTCCAGACTGGTTCACAAGACCGAGTTAAGAAGATACTCAACTGTTAATCCGGTGTACAAGGGTAAACTGTTTCCTTTATTATCTAAAGATGTGATCAATATACTGGTATTGCTAGTAACCCGGTTAAACATGTTTTGCATCCTGAACCATTAAATCCTGAATCTTTGTTAGCTTCCCAAAGTTACGAATTTGAGATAGGTGGCCATATAAAACAAACAAATACATAAACTAGCTGAAATGATTAGTTAACTGATATGTGTCCCCGATCATATGAGTGCTAGATCTACTTCTCGCAACTTATGTTAACTGTGACTAATAATGGGGGATATTGGCACCCCATTTCATGGCCCTAATTTGTGTAAGATAGACTATGTTATCGCTAGCTGCTTTATGGCAAAAGGTCATGCAACCATAGTTACAGCTACTTTTATGATGTCAGTTTGCATAGATCGTTCAACTAGATAAATTTAATGAATATCTGATTAACCATGTTTTAGTATCCCATATGAATACAGTATAGCTCATTTTTGTCAGACCTATTAATTTATGTAGTTTCTAGATCCTTTATTTGCCTAACCAGATTACTACAGTATATTCATTTTGTCGTGTTATATACTACTAAAGCTTCGATTCCTGTAACATTTAACTGGGCAAAACAATGCAACAAAGAGCTAAATATTTTGAATCAAGGTAGCTCAAATGGGCTAATTTACAGAATGCGTCCAAAAACTGGGACCAATGACTCTTGCGGAATTGAAATTTGGCAAATTCTATAAATGTTTTATGATATAAACATCATAAAACAAATTTATGACATAATACAAATGTCAAAACCTATTTCCTATTCTGATGTTGACTCTGCTATAGAGTTCAACATGAAGTGTTTTCAAGGATGATACATTTCTGCATGTATCCCAGCTTTTCCAGTTAAGGCAGTACTTCCAAAGCTCTGCCGTTGTCAACTGCATCTTTAAAATGGTTGAATCCAAGAATCCTTTGGAAAATCATGAGATGCAGTTTGGAAGCATATAGCAATTTAAAAAAACCCACTATCCTGAACCCCCCTACATTTTGTGCTTAGAATACAGAACAATTTAACATAATGATGTAATAAGCTGCAATAACCAACCTTGATCATTTTGAGTGGCAAGAAATAGTATTTCAGCCATAAGCCATGATATAAATGCAAATTTATCCCTTAAGAACAGCATCTTTTAAAAAAATTAAATCTCTTTTTGTTTCCTGTAAGGATATTCAAGCAGCCTTGCCTCAGATATACAAACTGGAAAGAATGCAGCATGAGCTATTTGTTTTTTAAAAAATTATTTTGGGGTTTGAGCACCAGATTTAGTTTTTCCTCATTTGAATAGCGTAGTAATAATCAGTGTTCCTGCTTGATTAAGATTGGAATGAGAACGTGAGCCAAAGAAATAATCTGTGCAAGCCCTATTAAATAACACATGGTCTTATTTTTTTGAACCAATAATTTTCTGAGTAGATATAGGAATGTTGTAAAAGTAAAGTATTTGCCAAAATATCTTATAACCTTTGGGTAGATAGAATGATTATTAAATGTATACATACATGTCTGGACATTTATAATCGAAGTAAAAAAAACTGGAGAAGGCATCAAATGGATTGCCAAACATGCAGTCATGAGACCAATGTTCCTTAACATTTTTATTAATGACTAGGATGAAGAGGTAGATGGAAATATGGATTCTGTCGACACTACATACCGCTAATTACATCTCAACATTTTTGCAAAGTACTGATGGCAGTTCTCCAATTGTGCTAATTTCTTAAATACCATATTTTGTCAAAAGTATAACAAGCCTGAGAAGATATAGCTTAAGATGAAGTATGCAGCTAATGTATTATTATGTCAATTTAGCAGTTTGGAGAATTATTTGAATGATATAAAGTAATTCAATAAATTAAAAATTCAGTTTTAAATGCATCATTTTTGTGGTGCCAGTTATAACTGAGATTAAAAGAAATTAGAAAATTCAGATTTTTGAGCAGAGATATACAAAGGTTTCCGAATTAAGCGCTATCTAAGCATCAGATAATTGACCACGTGGAAGGAACTCGCAAGACAATTGCTAGCAAACCAAAGTGTTCTGTCAATCATTAATGAAACAGACTCTTTGGGCAGTTTGAACTTTATTACCATTCTGAACTCTAAGTACTCTCATATCTGGACATCTTAAAAAGATTTAGATTTACAGCTTCAAAACACTTTTACAGGATTTACCTTTGATAATTAATCAGTTATGTTGTACACAACTTTAACTGCCCATCTTAATTTTTTTTGCCAAATTGAAAACAATTCAAAATCTATTCAAGATCTGTTTGTGTTCAAGGTACAGAAAAAACTCCGTTTATTGAAAAAGAATCTGTCACACATTCATATTATCAGTTCCACAAACGTAAAATTCAAGGAGCATACACAAAGCTATACATTTGTATCATTTTAATTAGGAATAATTCTGAATAGGTTATAAGAAATTAATCCATCAAGTCTGAAGAATTTTCAAAATCTCTTCATGAAGATATGTTCACCAATAAACAGTAAAACTTTAGCAGAACTATTATACACTGGGCAAAACAGGCTGATACTGAAAGCAACATGCAAAAAGGAAAAAAAAAGAGACAATCTGCTGAATATTTAAAAACTCCAATGAGCTTGTTGCAACCAGCATAGTAAGTATTAGGCTGAGTTCACACAAAGGCAAAAGTGGGTCAATTGGGAGGGGAAGTTAATAAAATGTTCCTCAGTGCAGAAGATTTGAATAGTGTTTTAGAGAATTCTTGGCAACATCAGGAAGTGTTTTTATAAGGGAGAGAAATAAATATAAATGGAATGGTAGATTAAGTCAGCAGACTGTCTTATGGAATGAAACAAGGTATTGGTAACTTAAGAGATAAGAGGGGTCTTAAATATACTTAAATTGAATTGGGGCTCAATAAGCATTCAATAGATTTCAAAGTCACAACTATATTCAGGCATTTAGGCTAACAACAAAAGGAAAAATCAGAAGATACACTTTTTCCAAATTAAGGAGTTTCTCTTTTTAATCCAAGCCTATTGTTACCTTGGCAACATATAGCTTGAAGAACAATAATTGGCAACAAAATAAGTAAAAATGCTGTAATATCCTGCCCAAATCAGTTCCAGATACTGTATATTAACCAAGATGCAGCTAATTTTGATGTAACAAGCCTAGACCACTTATATCAAACGTGTCCTTGGTGCGAAAGTCATCCAGTTGCAGTTAACGCTTTGATAGCTCGTTTGACAGCCAATCAAGTCCCTCGTATAGACCAGTACCTTGTGTAGCACAGGTAGCCTGAACATACCACTGTAGAACAGAAAGAAGTGATATTTTAATATTTGGTACTGTTCTTGAGAATACATTTCAGTTCTGAAATCCAGGACAAATTCCCATGTCTCTCACTATATTAAGCAATAATAAACCAGAACACAGGCAGGAATGTCAAAAAACATCCTGGAAGAAGGCAAATACAATCAGCCTCTGTACTGCTATCATCTCCAGCAATTACTAATTTCTAAAGAAATATTTTATGTAGAATTATAGTCAAAGATAGCATGAGTTTTAACTTGAATGAATCAAATGACTTATTTCATTTTCATAGTACCCTTCTTTCCACAGTAGGCCAGAATGATTATAGATGAATATAAACATAGCCCTTGTTAAAATTATTATACCGTGCTTCCCCAAAAGACTTACCCCGAAAATAAGCCATAGTTTTGAGGCGAGGCGCACGCTTAAAAATCAAGTTGGGGGGGAGGGGGTGGAGCATACCATTGCAGCCAGGCACTTGCCTTGCCGGCCCACTTCTGCGGCCGAAGGAGCAACTTCATTCTGCAGCTCAGAATGATGCTCAGGCCTGTACTTCGCAGTCACAGGCCTTTCTGGAAGGCCTGGGCAGCCGATAACCGAGCTACGGATTCAATCCATAGCTCGGGTCTCGGCTGCACAGGCCTTCCAGAAAGACTTCTGACAGCGAAATGCAGCCTGAGCTCCATTCTCAGCTGCAGAATAAAGCCGCTCCTTCGGCCGCAGAAGTGGGCTGGCTGGGCGGGGCTGTCGATGGCACTGCCACAAGTTGAGTGGAAAAGATCCCCCTTTCCAAAATAAGACCTGGTGCCTCTTTTGGAGGGAAAAAAAAAAAGACTGGGTCTTATTTTCAGGGGAAAATGGATATATCAACAAAAGCAGTCCTAACAGAAACACCAATTCAAATATTGTTAAACATAACTACAATTATGCTATCAGAATTATCTTAATTATGATCTTATCAATGATTTCTTAACATAAAAAATATAATCTCTAAAAATAGAATTATAATTCAGCTCAGCAGTTTATTGTTATATTTCACTCGTTGAAATATCAATTCCTCTTAGAACAGCTAGTGCTGATAGCTGAAACTGAAATTCAGAAACCTCTGATGGGCTGCAACCAAAGGTCTGAATCTATGAGTGGATAGACATATACGCATTGGCAGGAAAATGGGTTGACTAAAACACTATGCCAATCTCCCTTTGCAGTATTAAGCGCCACTTACAGACATTTGGGTATTGTTTTCTGAAGAAAATAGAAAAACACTGCCCCACTCAATAGCCCAAATACTTATACCAAATGCCAGGTTTTTATTCAGAAGTTTCACTGAATGTACAAAATTTCAGTACTTACAGTTCTATTACGCAGGGACTGAAGGCCTAGTTTATCTGTCATTTCACTGATTGCCATGGCATTTGGCAAGTCTTGTTTGTTTGCAAAGATAAGGAGCACCGCATCTCTCAACTCGTCTTCTTGAAGCTGGAAGGGGGGGAAAAAACATTATAACTTCCCTCTTTTAAGTTTCTTACAAACAAACCTGCAAAGGAAGAAGACAACAGCAGAGGCTGTATTTTTTCTTTATTTCGCCAAATGGTGTTCAGTCACTAATATCACCAAATTACCGTATTGTCCAAGAAAAAATTGATGAAAAGTAACAAAATACAACAACCAGCTTGAAAAAATAGCCGTTGCAGGTATAAGTAGTATAACTAGATAAATGTTGAAATATTGATGTAGAATGACTGCGCAACTAATTTTCCATACGTATAAAGGCTTCACCTCTATCTCAAATTTGGGAGAATCTATTATTGTTTCTCTTTGCAAAAGGAAAAGGGAGCAAGCATGAATGCAAAAACTACAGGGAGAATTAGTTAGTCCCTGGGAAGATGCTTGGCAGAATTCTGACTGAAATGGTGCCAAAGGTGACAGTGAGCCAAATGCAGTCTGGCTTTATGCTGGACATGAGACATGCAGACTAGTTTTCTACATTAGGAAATTCATTCACTGAAAAAGGTACTCAGGTGAGAATGAAAGTTTATTGGACATTCTTAGAGAGCATGTTATGTGAATGTCTGATTGGGAAGTTAAGTTATTGAATGTTGTAAGACCTATATATCATAGAAATAAAGTATGAGTATTAAATGGAGCACATTTCAAATGGCTCAACCCTGAAGCTCTCTTGACTGTTTTAGGTATTTATGGGTAAATTTCTAAAGAGTAATGATAGAGCTGTTAGATGCATGGCATGTAGGAATATGAATGAGCACGTACTTTTGTATTCAGATGCCATGTTGCTGGCTGAGAAATCTAAATGATTTGCAGAAAGTATTAGATAAGTAATATATAACAAAGAGAATGAATCTAAAAACTAATATTGCTATTTTTAATGTATGCCTCCTAGAATTTTTAGGAAGTCAAGCAGGAGCAACTAAATGAGTTTGGGTACCTTGGTAGAATGTCTACTAAAAATGGAAAAATGGATGAAGAAATCTCAAGATGTACAAATGCTGGTAGAAATGTAATGGGGCTATATGTGCACTACTGCACAAAATGTTTCTCTAAAAGTGAAAACTGCTTTATATAAATGCATGTTTGCATCTACGTTTTACACCAGGAGAAGCATAAAAGTAGACCGAATGCTGTGCGATTGGAGCACTTAAGAAATGTGTGCAATAAAACAAGAGAAAAAGAGTCAAGAATGAATCACTGCTGAATAATTGTGACTGAATATTATAACATATAGCCAATAGGAAAAAAATAGTAGTTTGGTCCTTATTGTGAATGATTACAACTAAATGGCAAAATAAATGAACTATGGATGGAGGAATGAACTGAATATGAGGAGCAAGAACATGGCCATCCAACCTGGCTGGATGCAATTGACAACAGGAATGCAAGATTTTTACATTCTGATTAAAAGTTACCATTTTCTGCAGTTCTTCTGCTGCTTCTTGAATTCTCTCTCTGTCATTGCTATCTACCACAAAAATGAGACCCTGGGGGGAAAAGTATTAATATAGTGAGACAATAATAAATAAAAAGACTCAAGTCAATTCTGTCTTGATTTCATATATCTTTACCACCAAAACAGTTTCAAATATGAAACCATGCAAAGTATCAAGCTTTTCTCCTAACATGCCATCTGTTCCTAGGTGCCAATACCTCAAAAGAGCCAGGAAAGCAAATAAAGTATATCCAAACTTTAGCAATTTATTATAGCTTTCAATGAAAAACCATCTCTTCAGCTACAAATGAATTAGCAGTATTTGCAAAATGATGCAACTTGCTCTAGCCGACTATAAAGAATGCATCTCCAGACTACTATTTCTATCAAACAATCCTATTAAATGATACCATAAGGTTTCTTTTTTAGTTTAAGCTTTCAAACGGTTACATTTTTGGACTAATTAGTTTCCATTCCTGCACTGAGAGCTGGACCAAATGGCCCTTGCTGTCTTTTGTGAAGTTTCACTTATGCTTTCAGCCATTTTTGCTCCAAATATAGTTTTGCCCATCATGACTGAAGTTCTTCATTAAGCTATATAGCAAAACAATTCTATTCTGAGGGGATAGTAGCATAAAGGACTATATCTAATAGTCTGCCCTCTGATGGAAAAGAATGGAAACAATGTCCAATGCCTCAGCTCACCTTTCACAAGACTGGAAGAGGAGCACAGCTCATGAGAACAACTATGTAAGTGACATGAGACAGCTACTATATCCTGCAGTTTCCCTTCCCAATCATTTGAGAAATACTAGGAACCAAATATCTATACGTCCACACTGTTGTAGTTAATTCTTCAGCCTTGCAGAATCATAAGCCTAAGGAACTTATGTTTGCGATGAGGACATCACAGATAAAATCCTTAAACCTTGACCTATCTTGCTGGCATCAGGAGAAACATAATCTTCAAGACACTTTTTGTACTGGTTTTAGCTATAGGATCCTGTCCCCAACAATAAACAAGTACAGGTAAATGAAATAATAAAAACAAACATAATTCAGTTAATTAAATGCATTAACTTACATAGCACCATGAAATAAAGCAAAATTAAGGATATTATTTATATCCTAAATAACAGAGTCATTGAGTTAATTCAATGCTAGGACTTACCTGTGTATTCTGAAAATAATGCCTCCAGAGTGGTCTAATTTTATCTTGACCACCAACATCCCAAACAGTGAAACAAATATTTTTATATTCTACTGTTTCCACATTAAAGCCTAAACAAAAATAAGAAAATTATAATTATCAGAAATATCAATTACATCAAACTGCAGTATTATACAAACTAGCTAATTTTAAGGACATTTCAATGCTTAAAGAGCTGATTGATGTAGGGGTGGGGATGGTATTATATAAACCTGACAAAAACAAAATATATTCACAAAAAATTAAACATAATTTGTTTAATCACTTTTTAAAAATTATAGTGCTAGAACACAAAAGAAATACAACAAAGATTTCTTTTTATCTTGGCTTGTAGAACATTTTTCAATGTTGGTTTCTTTGGGCTTCTTTTATCAAATTATTATGAATAAAGTTGATCTTGGAAGCAAACAAGTAGCAGGAAAAATGGTATACTGGCCACTGACACTTTCATCTCTGGCTCTAGAATTTCTTTTTGTTGGGATTATCTTTAGTCATAAAATTTATGAGCTCAGTAATAATGTACCATAAAGAGTGTAATATTCTAGAAATTTCATTCAAGCATATACTGTGACAAACTGAAATTCCCCTAAAAACCTAAACTTAATTAACATTATTATCAATAATATTAACAAATTAATATATTCCTAAGTTCTTACCAATTGTTGGAATTGTAGTGACAATCTCTCCTAACTTGAGTTTATAGAGAATTGTGGTTTTTCCAGCTGCATCCAAGCCAACTAGGGGGGGAAAAACAATAAAGCCAATTTTCACTCTTCACACTTTTTACAACAGGTTCAGCCATGTGTGTTTTTTCAAAATAGATTTTCTATCCTGTAAATGTTCCTTGTCCATCTCCTAGGGTGGATTATATCATAATTGTACTCTAAATCATATGATGAAAATACAATTTCTTTTCCCTCTTCATTTTGCAATTTCTTTTCCTATTTTGAGATTTGTAACTGGTCTCACTTCTGGACCTGCTGCTGCTTAACCGAAAGAGTTAAATATCAAAAGCAAGAGTTCTGAACATTAATTCTGGTTCACTAGATCTGGTATTCAATATAGCTTGCAATATTATTTTTTGTCTCTAGGTCATCTGATACAGCTTTGTATCCTTTTGGTTCCCAAATAGAAGATTGCCAGTTTCCTCAACACAAGACTGAATTAACTATGAACTGGCAATTGGCAAGTCTGAATAAAAATGGACAACAATATGTGCCAATCAACAATGATAAAAATTTGATTCATTATAGGGAAAAAAACTTCTCCATAGCTCTCCCTGCAACATCAGTATTAAAAAAATTGCTAACATCTTTGAAATAGGGTCATGGGGGGAGGGGAGGGAGGAAATATTAGCATACTTGTAGAAAAATGCAAGATTTGCAGAAGTAAAATTGTGTTTTCCCCCTAAAAACAAATATGTATTATTGAAATGCATGTTACTATAAAGTTCAAATTCACATGAGTTGCATTCCATGCTGAGTAACCATAATATGTTAGCCTTAGAGTTTTTCAATTAACCTTTTTTTAAAAAAAATAAAGACATACTATATTTTTACATAGGTTGCCTAGATAAAAGCAAATTTGCATTCTGAGCCTTATTTAGAAAAATGCAGTAATGCTAAACAAATATCTTATAAATACTTATAAATACAATAAATACTGTAATAATGCAGTTTCAGCCTGAGGCTGAAATATATTAGATATTAAAATACATAAAACATGACAATTTTGCATAAAGAAATTAAGCTCAAGAACTCACAAAATTTTGCATTACATGTTGCTATCCTTGAGAGATGTGAGATATTTTGTAATACAGCAGAATGCTAAGAATTAGCTTGAAAATTATGCTTCTTTTACATATAGCATTTCATAATTATTTAGTAAGCATGCTGGGGATCCTGATAACTGTAATTAAAAAAGACTGTATACCAGGGGTGTCAAACGCACAACGTCAAGTGTCGTGTTGCGACGTATTGCAACTTTTTTCCCGTTGCCGGCAATGGGGTGGGCGCGGTTTTGGCATGACGCATCCGGCGTGCGGGCCAGCAGTTTGACACCCCTGCTGTATAGTGTCCCCTTTCCCCTGCAGACTTATGCATACACAAATGCTTAGTATGAGAAGTATGTAGTATAAAGCATAGGATTGTCATAAACAATTCAAGCAGATTCTGTATTAACCTCCCAAATGTGAAAGCTACATGGAATTGCAAGGTGAAAGGGGAGAGGAAAATTCACGTTGTTACAAGTTTTAAGATCTAAGCCAAGGTTTCATATGAAATTTTATATTTTGGGGATACAAATGTCAGGCTTAATCATTCCTAACTTGGATAAAGTACTTGCATATGCTAAGGTAGGCTGACAGCAGAAATCAGAATATTTTTATTCCCTTCTTTCTATTTGATGAAGGAATGTGAATTTCAACTGGAAATAAGAAAAAATAAGGCTATATTACGCTCAACAGAAAGCCTTCTGAATCTTTCTCACCAAACAAAATTAGGTGCTGGGCCTTCACATTTTCTTATGCTATTTTTTTTAAAGAAATGTTTCTTAGAATTTCATATATAGTTTGTGAAAACATGTGACTTCATTTTACACCCTACAGTGTGAAAAGCAGTTCTTGCATATGAACAAAATGTATAAAATTTATAAAAATTTAAATATGGCATTTGATTGACTTTCCTGATTTTCAAGACAATGATGTAGCATGGTCAAAAATAAAAATGTCCAGAATACTGCATTAATTTTAGGACTTCCCTATACAAAGAAAAACAACAATTGAAAAACTATTATTGTTCTACATAGGCACTAAGCAGTCAAATTCTTGCCACAGCCCTTTTTACTTTATAACATCAACCATATGCCCATGAAGGTATGTTTTTGATTTGCATGCAATCCAATCATCTAGTTAATTCTCATATAGTTTACTTAACTTTCAAATTGAGCCATGGCTGAAGTATAGAATCCAAGTCTGAAACTATGGCTTGTTATTAAAATAAGGAAGAATCGCAGAACTGAAGCTGAAGCAAACTTAACTTTTATGGCTCAGCATATCTTGCAAAAATGCCCATCTTTCCTTCAAAGAAATCTTTCCCAGATTTTTCTTTCTTCCTTACAGTGGCAACTCTTCACATAGAGGTCTTCTATTATTTGATGCATTTAGTCTCACAAAATAAAGTTCATTATTTTCTCCCTCACACAGTACCATTTTTGATGTGTAAACTGAGAGATGCTCTTACAAGAGGATTAGAGAGAGGTACATTGGAATAGAAATGGGATGTTACACTCTACTTTTTGATCAGTTAAGAATATTTAAAGCAAGCCTTCCTCATTTATAAAAATGTAATGCATGGGGTTTTTAATTTGGAAGAATATATTTCAGAGTGAAGAATAAGGTAGGCTGGAATAAGCAAATAATATATAAAGGGGGGGGGAGGTTAGAATTTGGTAGAGAAGTGAACAGCTCTGCAGGAAAATTGAAAATGGTGTGATAACACTATCCCACATCCAGAAATCAGATATACAGCATTCTCAAGAAAAAAAAAAGAGAAAAAGCCTTTAGAGATGTCACCACAAATAAAAAAAACTATGTATGTTTTTTTTCATGGCACCTAAGCTTCTGAAACTACACCTTAAGTAGCGTTCTTACTTACCAAAGTGAAAAATATACTTTGGACTAAAATGAAGCTTCTTATCTAGAGTACTGTCACTGATTGAAATGATTTAAAATATATTTAAAACAGATGATTAACAGGAACAACTTTGTCATTATTGAGAATATCTGGAACAGTTAAGCTGAAGCTGTATAAGAAAAATTACGGCTGAGCATTTTTACATGATTTTTAAAAAGGATTAAAACAGATCAATATTATTTCCTAAAGACTGGCACCTAGTTTAGTAATAAAGTCAACGACTATAATAACTGTAATAATAATGTGCTGTAATGAAGCCAAGCACTGTTAAATATCCAGTGATTGCAGTACAGAAGAGTTTTTCCAACTATGCCTCTCCATATAATACAGCTTGCTCTGTTCAAAGGGACCACTCAACCCTCTGAAGCTACCTGAGGGCAAAGAGAGAAAATAAAGTTTGGTTGTGTGAGCTCTGGGGTTTTTTGGGGTGGGGGTGGGGGGTTTGCACATGAACTGGAGAGCCCTGTGAGACAATTCCAACATACCCAATTGTACTGCAAAATTCAGATAGGCACTAAAATGCTTAACCCAATTTTTAAAATATCCCATTCTTTATTGACAGAAGAAAGAGTTTTCTTGAGTTTTGTGTATAACATTCCAAACTTTGGTGGAAGAGATTTTTTTTGGGGGGGGGGAGAGAACCCAACCCTAAAATGCTTTTAACTCTCTTTACAAACTACTGCATATATATTTTTTTTATGATTTCAGAGTATTTCCCTGGTGAATACAAGTTTTGAAATCATGCAGAATTAATATGAAATGTAAAAAAAAACCACACTGGGATATTGTTTCATCAGCAAATGAAAGTCAAACTGATACACCTACAATGTCCATGAAAGAGCATGCTCTCAGTACTCTCTTATTTTTCTGTACTGTATGCACAAGTCTGATACATTCTTCATTGGATGAATAAATAGAAATCTGTTACTGTGTCCAACATTGGATCTGCATAGTTTAATTTGGTACAAGCCATACTTTAAACTATGTTTTCAACTCTAGTTGGCATAACAACTAGCCAAGGAAGACAGCACTTTTAATACTGAAAGGTATGCAGCCAGAAATGTCTCATTTAAATTTGTCCTATAATACTGCTGTTTCAGTTATAAATTGAAACTAGTTTAAATCTAAAACTTGAAGTTTCCAATATTCTGTTCTGGCTTTTAGTAGTGTGAGAAGACACATAAGTCAAACTAGACCATGTTTTCATTTTTCAAATTAGAATTCAAGATATATATTAAACAAGATTCAGAACATATGCTGGGGTTTCTGAATAAATAGAACATCTTCAGGCAGCTGAAATATTTTTTTTAAAAAATTAAGCTTAGATGAAGAAACTATCAAAATATTATCCTTAGCTAGCTATAAGAGAATAACAGAAAATGTTAAGAGAAAGCACAACTCTATAATTCGAAATAAAATCTTCTATCAGTTGCACAATTTCAAATACACATACTTACTCATTTAACCTGACTTCAAAACCATGGCTATTTTAGAACAGCAACTATATATTTAGGACAAATTTTCAAACTAATATTGTAGGCTATCAGCACATATAGCGAATGCTTTTATACATCTTTTCTGCGAACATCTGTTTTTTTCCTCATTATTCGGGTCATTACCTAAAAGTATTTTTAGTATCTCAGTTTAAAGCCCATCTCCCAACAGCAAATACTAAAAATATATGAGCTAAAGGTCCAGCCTCATGCACAGATTCATTTGTACAGTTAACATTTCAACTTAAGCCCTTGCAATTAGAAACGATGTGAGCAGAGAAAAAAAGAAAAACCTGTAGGCGACCTTGATTCGAATGCCTATTAATAAGCATTAGGGCACCTGTCTTCTCTTACTTTTATTCCAACCCTCTTCCTGGTGCGGAAGAACATTTGGATTGAACAAAAATAAAACAAAAAACAATGTTTTTAAAAGGAACCCTAGCAACCACGAGGGCTTTGCAAAGGACCAGACCTAAGACTTATTTTGAAACACAGGAAGCTCCATCGCACGGAAAACAAACCACATCCTGGCCAGGGCCTCCGGGGGGGCTGGAGAGAAATCGCCTTGACCTAAACCTTCTTCCAAGGTGGATTCTCCTCGGGAAGATCCTGATGAGATCCTGGCTCTCACCACCCCGAGCCTCCACCCCGCCCCGCTTCTCTCTCCCTTTTTCCTTTCTCTTTTGGCGGCTCAGGCCTCCCCGAAAGACACGGCGGCCGCTTCCTCTGCCTCCGGCCTCAGCTGCGCCCCTGCCGCCTAGACGAGGCGTTCGAAGCCCCGCCAGGCAGCAGACAATCCCCGCTACGTGGGGGACTAGAGCGCGGTGAGGAGCAGCCCAGTCTCCCGAGCAACGCGCAGGGCCGCCGGTTATACCCGGGGTGGGGTCACCGCAGGCTGCCCGGCTCTGCGCCCAGGAGGAAAGGCTGCGCGGGGTGCGGAATCGGCGACGCGGCCTCTCACCCATGAGGATGCGCATCTGCTTCTTGCCGAAGAGGCGCGAGAAGAGCGAGGAGATGGTGAGGCCCATGGCGGCTCCCGGCTGGGGCTGCGGCGCAAGGAGCGAGCGGGTTGGTGCTGGCCGCGTCGAAGGGGGAAGCAGGAGCAGCGAGCCGAACGCCGGTCCCTGCTGCTCGCTTTATTTCGCTTCGCTTCCTCTCCGGATGGCGCTGAGCTGCCGCAGGGCGCTGAAAGGAGCTGGCGGCGTCCGCTCACCGAGGCTGCTCTGTCTGCGTCCGGGGAGCCTGGTTCGCTCTTCTTCGCTCGCTCTCTGCCACGTCACGACCGCCCCGGCTCCAACGCGGACAGAATCGCGTCACGCCCGCCACATCCTCACCGCGGCACCGCCCCCACGAACCTTGGAACCAGGCTCACGAAGGGCAAGAAGACTACAACTCCCGGGGTGCCCCTGGCTCGCAGCAGCCTTGAAAGCTTTAGTCTTGTGCTTATGCGGCACGACGGGAAAAATAGTTCTCGAGAAACCCGGAGGTTTAGCCTTTCTAAATGGAATGTGGCGCGGAGCATGCTGGGGAGTGTAGTAGTTTCTTTTTTAAAACTCTTTCTGAACTGCTCTTCCGTTTTTTTCTGCTGCAATGTGTACTGGGAGGCATAGTCTTCCTAGTCAAGCTCGAGGCCTACTTCCGGTTGATAGAGGCTTGAACAAAGGTAGTGTAGTTTCAGTTGTCACAGATTTAATTCCTGCAAGTGATGAAACTGGATGACGACCTCTAGATTCCAGCTAGCCCGAATCTCATAGAGATGGAGGGAAGTTATGTGAGAGTGATTCATTGTAGACCAGCAAACGTTTTCACCTCCATTGGACTAACAACAACAGTAACAAAAAATGCTTTAAATCAAGAAAACTTTGAGAAAAAATTAGAAGCCTATCTATCAAAGAATGGATGCACACAGTTCTGATACTGAAATTCCTGGAGTGAACTTGTCCTCTATGGTCCCTTTACTTTTATATTCTTTTTTTTGTTGTTGTTGTTGTTCTTTGCTTTTGAATCTGACAATTTCTGACAACTGCTTGGACTAGTCTCTCCAATTTTCATGTCAAGTTTTTTTGGAAGCAATTTGCCATTGCTTCCTTCCCAGGACTGAGTGAGTGGGCCAAGGCTGTACCTAAGGCAGAACTAGAACTCAAAAGTCTCCTGGTTTCTATCTTGGCATGTTAACAACCAGTGCTTTTTTTATTAAAAAAAAAAAAAAGGTGCCGGAACTCACACGTTATACAACTTGCCTTGCCTACCCTACAAGGTTCCATCCAAAAAAAGTGCCGGAACTCTGTTCTGGGCGTTCTATGACAAAAAAAAAGCCCTGTTAACTATGCCAAACTGGCTTTCCTTCCTTTATATACATTAATTATTCAGCTATTCACTAGTAATTGAGATTTACTAGGGAAGAAATTAGACCACAAGGGTAAACTTTGCCATTAGGACAGAATGAACCAACTGCTTCAGGTTATTCAGAGCTGTTCACCCCACACTGTTACCCCCATCTGGTGACAGATGCTCTGATGTTCAATATACATAAGAGAATGCTGTATTGTCCTTTGTTTTCTTCAATAATAATATCCTGAGCTAGTCTAATATGTGCACTCTTCTTCCACAGATGCTGGAAACAAACCAATTCTTAAAGGGCTATGATGTCTCTGAAATATTGTCAATCTTTCCCAAAAAATCATTACTCGACACCATTATGCAACATGATTTGTACTGATATAAAGTTTATTGAGAATTATTTTTTGAGAAGTCTATTTGTTTAATAATGATTCTTTACTCTAAAAGGAAAACTTCAGCCAAAAACAAGCTTATTGAACTTATTGCAAGTCCTGATGAGTTTTGCTGAATACCTAGCACATGTATTTAGAGTTGCAATATAAGACATATAAACTACCAAAGTCCACAAACCCAGTCTAAGGTGTTAATCAAAATAATTCATCATCTAACCGATCAAATACAAGCATTCATATGTGTCTTTGAATTGCAGTGATTGTTCACAATTACAAAGTTTTTCATTATCTCTCTCTAAAAATTACTGTATATCAACTATAACAATAAAATATATACAAATATTCACACTTACCTGAGGTTACTTCATCCCTGCAGTTCAATTGACTTAAAACCAGCCCTAGTTTTAAGAAGGAGGCAAATTCATGCAGTGGCAGATTTCTCAATAGGTATCTCTGAATGTTAATTCAATGTGAAGGACAGAATAAACAGTATGTGATCTGGAAAACAGCTGAACAAATTAGCAAAATCTGCTTTCTGCTTTAAACGGTAAACTCATCAGAGGCAAATAGTTCTCCTTTCAGTGGTGGCTGAGAATGCAAATCTATTTCTTCCTATAATGGATGTTCAAGTTGTATTGCTGTGTAGCAGGGGGAAAAAGAGCAAATCAGTTCTACTTCAATGTTATCTCAGATTATAATGAAGCTTGCATGATGGGTTTTTCATTTATCTGTCCTCCGGTTACTATTCTCTCTCTCTCTCTCTCTCTCTCTCTCTCTCTCTCTCTCTCTCTCTCTCTCTCTCTCTCTCTCTCTCTCTCTCTCTCTCTCTCTCTCTCTCTCTCTCTCTCTCCTCTCTCTCTCTCTCTCTCTCTCTCTCTCTCTCTCTCTCTCTCTCCTCTCTCTCTCCTCTCTCTCTTGGTAGTCCTCAACTTACAACCATAACTGAACCCCAAAATTTCTGTTGCTAAGTGAGACATTTGTTAAGTGAACTTTGCCCCATTAAATAACTTTATTGCCACAGTTGTCAAGTGAATCACTGCAGTTGTTAAATTACTAACAACTGGTATTCCCATTGACTTTGCTTGTCAGAAGGTCACCAAATGATCACATATACTATGCCAATATATTATGACATCCTAGGATCTTGGAAAGAATGTACATTTTGGCATACGAAGGCCAAAACCACCTAACAAACTAGCAGTTATCATTTCACATTTTTGTGTAAATAATAATGATAATGATGGTGATAATAATAATACACTTTGGGTGCAGTTCTAAAATATCTGAAGCACCATTTGAATCACCATCAGCAATGACAAAATCCTTATCAGTCAATTACAAAAGGCAGTTTTATTTGGAAAAGCTTACATCTTGCAATGGTACCTTTAACACCATCAAACACCATCTGCCTATCTCAGGTCCTAGGGCAGCGGTTCTCAACCTTTTTCAGGCTGTGACCCTGACCTGTGCTGCGCATGCGCGGCGTGACCCCAACCTGCAACGTGCATGCGCGGCATGACGGCCCGCATTGCGCATGCGCAGCGCGCGCACGACGGACGCATCGCGCATGCGCGGCGCGATGGCCCGCGTCGCGCATGCATGGTGCTGCCCCCTGCGTCGGCCGAGGGGAAAAGGGGGAAAAAATGGCGGACTGCGGTGTTTGGCGACCCCCGTGAAATGGTTGTTCGACCCCAAATGGGGTCGTGACCCACAGGTTGAGAACCGCTGTCCTAGGGAAGGACTCGATAGTGGATAATAATGCCAAATCATCTAAATCTCTGACTACCCATGCAACCAGCATTATGTGAAATGTAGCTTTAGAGTTTTCATCACTTTTAAAGTGTTAAGTGCGACTCTTGCTACCAAGAGGATGTTCACACTTGCCATGTGTGACTTGAGTCATAAACTGTGCTAAACCAAAATGAAATGAATTATGTTATGGCCCTATTATACAGCTTTGCTAAGCCAAAAAGCTTGTTTTTTACTGAAGAAACGAAAAGGCCTAGTAAAAACATTAAGTACAAAGGAAAAAAATAATTAAAATTTGGGATGTACCCAGAATAAAATTTGTACACTCAAAGACTATCTATTAGAGTTTGTTAAAATATAGCTAATAAATCCTGATGAGATTTTTAAAATGTGTAAAGTTTTCAGTAAATTCAATTAATATCTCTCCCACAAGCCCTTGGGGCTTCATACTACAATAAGCTGCATCCTGCTTATAGTAGCTATTGGTACATTCCGGCATCTACCACTTGTCTCCTGCCTAAACTTAGCACGCAAGAGAGATTGGGTTCTCATGCCCTGTGATACCTTTCTGATCAACATTTGAAAGCTGAAAAAAATCTAGCTAGTTCAGCAGAGTAATGCCTTTTTTGCAAAAACAACACAAATTGTGGACAAGCTCCTGGACCCAATTCAATGAATTGGATGCTACCTATGAAGCTGTATATGGCTTGGATCCTTGTTGTCTTCAGGACTATCTTCTTGCCCTCCATCATCTGGCAGAAAGAAGGTTTTCTGAATGTTGAATGGGACAATTTGCCATGACCAACTCACCACAGCTATCTTGTCATGGCCCGCCCGCTGTGGGACAACTCGTCGCAGACAGTTCCATGCAGGATAACTCAACACAATAAATGTTATCTGCCATTGTTTCTTTCACATTGTTTCCATTGACAAAAATGGAAATAATGAAGAAACAGTGGCACATAACATTTATTGTGTTAACCCCCGTGGAATTGTCCATGGCAAGATGGCCGTGGTGAGTTGACCTAGACCCCTTCTAAATGGCCACTCTTAGAGAAATCAGGGAGGTGGGGATCTGAACTCTCAGAGTGAAATAGTTGATTACACAGACCTGTGATGTTATCTGTCAAGAAGCAAGCAAAGACTTTGTACTTCTGCAGGGCTTTGAGGAATGAGTTGGAAAGACAGCTTCAGAATAAGACTGAACATTATTTTGGAATTTTGGATTTAATGGATGTTTTTAAAGTATTATTGCAAGCTTCCTAAAGTTGTTCAAGTAAATAACATTCAAATAATTGAAATCAATCACATAGTGCCTCCTCTGAACCATTTAACATAGTGTCAAGAGCAGAGGTCCCCAACCTTTGGCGCACCAGGGACTGGTTCCATGGAGACAGGTTTTTCCAGGGACCAGAGGATGCGCGGTTTTGTGTGCTGCCTCCATCTCGCGGATGGGGCTTTGCTAGCATGCTGTGGCCTGGTACTGATCCAAGGATTGGGGGTCTAGAGGATCCATCTTTTCCTTCTTTCATTGGGAGAAAAACCAATCTCAAAGGAGATAAACAAAATCAATTTTAAAAATAACCCTCTTTAAAACATTATTAACAGTTAGACATGCAGTGTGAAAGAAGATAATTACAGAGCTTTCCAGACAGTAGTAATTCAGCAGTTTCCAAATTAGTTAAAAAAAAGAAAGAAAATGCGGTCTTCCAAGCAGATTATAAGATGGTATATAAATGAACTTGTACAGAGGGACTAAAAGAAAGTAAAAATGAGACTTAGCACAATAAAGAAAATAAAAATGCAAAACCTAATGCAAATTTCTGACTATACATTATACTCATTTCTGTAGTCCTGAAGCAAACAACCCTCTCCTTCAAATTCTTCTCTTGTCTATCTCCTTGAAGATTTCAAATGTTAAATGAAGGCTGCTGGGGAAAATGGGACCTGTAATATTTACTTAGCCTCTCTGCACAGTCTTCTACCTTTCCATTAAAATAACCTAAAGAGAGGGGGTAATTTGATTCTGAACATGGCAAACCGATATTTCTCTCGTGAGGATGGACATTGCCTTATGACTCTAATACTTAATTTACCTGATGCTGTCACAAAGCACATGATATGGCTTATACCAGATGGCTATGTTGCCTACAATGCTGCTCCTACTGCTTTGGCAGTAGCCTTCCTCCACTGCTATAACTTTGTTTTTACTACTGTGACCAGCTGTTGCCATTTGCCTCACTTTTATTCAATCAATATCCTTGTCCATGTTAACACATCATGCTTTGCCTGTAATGTGAACCCAGTCAGTGGTTGAATTTATGCTTTGCAATAAGCCATGATGTGGGATGTATCAGTTCACACATTTTAAGCCAAAATCAAATGTATTGTGGTTAGCAGAGCATGGCTCAGCCCCATGTGTGTGAAGTGTGAACAAAATTAAATTTCCATTCTTTGGAAATGTTGCAGCAATAAAAACAAACCATACTTCCCAACACCAGGAATTTCCCTGCCAATAGTTTCTTGCTTAGTTGTTTAAATTGAAAACATCTAGCTGAAATGAATATGCAAGTTGTAATTGAAGCCAGAGCTCTCATTACTTTGCTTTTATTACAGTCAAAGAAAAAGGCAATTGGGATTACTGAATAGATCCATAACAGCTCTGCCAGATCTTGAACCTGTCTGTTGTCAAATTTGGGGTGGGGGTGGTGGAAAGCAGATGTAATGCTATCAGCACAAAAGACAAACAGATTTTATCCTTTACTTCTTTGCCCAGGCAATCCAAAGGCTTTCATCAGTGGCCATTTTTGGTATAGCAGGTTATGGAGCCCAGCCAATACTTTTACTGTATTTGACAAATGTTAATATGAGACTAAATTTGAAAAAAAAAATGCTTTTAAACCTCAGCTACTCCATATTACGAATGAGTATGGGTTATATTTTTTGACTGAAATTTGAGAGCCAGCTTGGTGTAGTGGTTAAGCATCAGGCTAGAATCCAGGAGACTGTGACTTCTACCGTAGTCCCATCTTGGGCATGAAGCTAGCAGTGTGACTTTGCGCCAGTCTCTCTTTCTCAGCCCTAAGAAAGAGGCAATGGCAAATCACTTCTACAAAATCTTGCAAAGAAAGCTGTGGGGGCTACTACAAGAGACAACAGAACTCAAAATTGAGTGCACGCGTGCACACACGTATTAACACAATATCCAGTATATACAATATCCTTGTGGCAGGATTATCAATAATGGGTGAAGGATCCTAACCAAGTTGCCATATCCATCATACATGTTAGCAAGACAACTTAGTGAAAGAACATGTGGCCCCATTCCCTCACATGGCTCTTTTAAGTTTTCAATTTATTAGCTACCTCATGCTGTGGTTAAATACTTTAAAATGTACCGGTAGCACAAACACAACCAATATGGGCATCTACAGAGGAAGGGAAGAAGTGATGAAAGATATAAAATTACACAAAATCCAGGACAAATGTACCTGCACTAGATGCCCAGTTGAAGGAACACTAAGGCAAGGATTTGTATCATGTTGCCACATGTACCATAATTTTTTATATCATGACTTGCTGCCTGCTGACTTTACCAAGCCAGTGATGAAATCTTAAAACAGCTTTCATTTTGGAACTTATTAACCTGATTATTGTAGATGATAAAAACCTACAATTATCAGGCTTTCCCTCCCAGAGAGGATTAGAAATCCCTTAGAAATTCAAAAGGAAAATCAAATAATTGAGAATACTGTATATATTTACTGAGGCAGTTTGGAAGCCATAACCAAAAAAAAAGTTTCACCAACAATTGTATGGAGATTTAAGGACAAGATTTGTGTATAGAATCCATTTTCAAATGTTTTTTGCAATTTGCCCCCCTTTTGGTAGCATCTCCATCCATCATAATTTATTACTTTTTTCTCTCACAAAAAAACCTGTCTCACCACTCTCACATTTTCAATTTGAATTCAAAGGTTCTGAGACATACTTTTTAAAAGTTTAAATGATACAATGACAGTATTAATAAACTAGGGGGATAGAGGCAAAAATACTGGCATAGAGGTTTTTTGAGGTTCCTTGAGTATCAGAAGTACCAAATGCTTTCCATCACATAACACACTGAATAAAGATAGAAAGTTTCTATAAAAGTGGTATTTATTTCATTTAAAAATACTCTTGGAAAATAAGCTAATGTAGCTAGTTCAAATGTACTATGTAATGCTTCAGTTAATGAAGATTTAGTGGCCATTATTTAAAATGTGCAAAAAGAATATGAGAGACAATGCAATAGTGGCATAATTACAGAAGTCAACTTTTTACAATTCAATTTCATCTTGGTTTGGAATTCATATAAATGAATATTAAAATACATTTTCTTAAAAATACAGAGAGCAGTTTGGAACTAAATCTAAGGACTCTAATAATGGTACAAAATGTAAAGAGACAATTCTCTACAAAAGGCCTACATGTTAATCTTACTCAAAATGAATATTCAGTGAAACAATAATTATGAAATCTCTGATATGAATGTACATATGCACATATAATTTTGGACACATTCTTGGAACAAATTCTCCAAGTCCTATTTCATATATGTTATAAAATGCTTGTTTGAACAAAAATGTTATACATTAGCAATTATTTATTACCTGTGAAAAATGGCTCATTGTACAGACAGATGTGATTTGCATAACCTCTTCAAAGAAATATGTTAAATTAATATAACATAATAGCAAAACACCTTAAATGTTTTGTAACACTGGAACAGACAGTAATTTAATGCAAATTAGTGTTCTTTCAATAGCTATGCAGCAGACATAATTTGAAATAACTGTTAGTCCAGTCCAACATGGGAAAATTACATCTATAATCTGTCCTTTTGGATCAACTGCATATGCACAAAACTGCAGAGAATCTGGTTACGATCTGTAGGATTGTTTAATCCAAAACAGTACTTGTACTTACATGATGTGCAAATTACTTGTTAATGAACAATAGTATTTTGCTATGTTATTCAGTTGCATATGACTTTTTTTCTGAGACTAGCAATTTACTCCATTTATGGCCTAAAGTGACTGTCATTTTGGATTTTCATAAACCAGTGTATAATCTAGAGACCACAGGGACAAAGTCTGCTTTACATTCATCCATGATGGTTAGTTGAATAGGATCTGCCTGATGTAGTACACCAGAGGGGGAAGAAACATGGCAGCAAGAGCATGCTCACTAGTTGCACTTACAGTTAATGTGTCGTGTGAATTCACATAAAACAGTAGGCCGCCTTTGAGGAAAGTCTCTTTACACTAGGACATGTCAGAAGGGACCACTAACTTATACATTTCACATAAGGAAACAATTTTTTTCAGTACAGTAGCCCATTTGGTGTGCAACGTTTTCTACAGCCTCATATGTGTATATTCTTGAAAATATTTTAATGTTTATTTACATATTGATTTGATATGTGTGGTATTTTACATAGAACAGGTAGAATGAGTAAACATGAAGCCCATGTGCCTGCTTCATTTATATGAACTTTGGCTCATTTTAATAATATCTGGAGATGGGAGGTTTCAAAAGTTTCCCCAATAAAGTGATTTGTGATGTTTGAAGTAAGAGAGGCAACTGATCATTGTATATAGATTTCTAATTACTTACACTTTGAAAGTGAATGTTGATACTACACTTTAATTTTAACTTCAGTATTACAATAAGGCCTATCACTGTAAAGGTCTAATTAAAAAGGCCTTTAGTGAGAAATACCGACTGAACTCTACAAAAATTGAGAAGGAAGGCTAAACTAATGATAGTTTTTTCATAGGTTTCTAAAAAAGAAAATTTTAAGAAAAAGCATTTAATTATGTTATAGTTTAGCTGATTAACATCTAGAATTAGATCTGTGATCAAAGAAGTAATTTACTGTTATGCACAGAAGGTGACAATCAGCTCCATTCAGGTGTCACAAAGCAGATGTGACTAGTCATCTTTTTTCATGAACTCTCCTCATCCACACATTAATTAATAACATCCTAATTTACTGGAGCATCTATGCTAGATAAACTGGGACTACTGATAATCAATTGCCTTCCTGAAACCAGGATCTGAAGGGGTTTCAACCTCAGTTCAGACCTCTCTTTGCCTATAATTTGAACAGGATATTTTATCAGACTACAATTAATGCAGAAATCTCAAAAGATAAGTAGAAGAGCGAGAGGTGCTCCTGAATGCTGAACCATACCTTGGCAAACAGAACTGTGATGTCTAAGAAGGGCTGTCAGGATTAGACAGCAATCTGAGATTTTATTAGGAGATAAAATAAGAAAATACCCACTGGAGAATATAAGCTATCATCTTGAAGTGGGCAGTGTTCCAAACCAGCAGGAATATTGCTTCCCCTGAGTGGAATAAATCAGGCAGAGCACCACCAGCTGAAGCAGCTCTGCAACGCCAGCATTGCACATCTAATTCTAAAATACATTAAGATTCAATAAGAGCACTTAATTTTACACATAATTGACACCATCTTCTTCTGTATTCAAGTTGAGATTTAAAGTCTGCTTTAAAAGGCTTTTTAAAAGCATTGATGAGGTGTGTTTACATAACAAGATATTTTTCATGCTTGCAGTTCTCCCAAGTCTCCTCAAGCCTTTGAAATGTGTGATATGATGAATATGGCAGTCACACAGAACCTGTGTTGGTCAAAATACCCTGTAAGTCATCCGGCTGTGCAAGTATAATTGAATCAATGTGCTTCTTTAACTTTTCAATAGTTCCAGGTTTCACAGGTAAGTTTTCTCCATCAGTCTATAATTATAAAAATGCAAATTAAAATGTTTTACAATGTTAAACTAAGACCAAGTTATCACTGCTGCACCTAATATCTATCTACTTATTTCTAAAAGGCAAAATTCAGTAGTAAAATAAAAGATCAAAGGCTCAAGTTTCTAATATTTCAGTTAGGCCTGGGAAAGATATTTCTCTGAAACTGGAGTGCTACTCTCCATCAGTATATGGAGAACTATATTCAAAGATTTGAACCAATGATATAGGGCACTTTTACTAATTCATTTTTGACAGGTTTTCAATGTTTTCCACCTCTTGGAAGTAAATTCAGTTTTAAATTAAATGGAAAATAACTTTTCCCTTCAACTGTATTTGACCAGCAGATGGAGCTATGTGTCAACTGGAATAATTAAAGAGGGACAACAGGTAAACATTAGCAAAGGCGTACAAAATGCCTTGGGGGAAAAAATCTACATACCAATTTAGCTTTTAATTTTAAGACTAGATCCACTGTCTCCACTTCGGTATGTTTCTGACTCCAGAAAAGCAAGTCCTAGAAAAAGAAAAAATGTGCCTGAAAATTAATTACATCCATAAATATTACATCAAGCAAGATGCAAGAAAAATAAACCAATTCTGAAACAACTAAACTATTATCGATTTTAATACTACTACTCATACCAAGTTTCTGCAATGTAATTAAAAATCAGGGGTGGGAAACTATCTTCAGCACTTGGTATCTAATTTGATATGCACATAATTTCAACTGGATTTTCAAGTATAAACACTGTTCTGAACTTAAAGAATGGATAGGTGAGAAAAAGCTTGATGGAAAGATGCTGATCTAACCTCATTACACAATGCTTCCAAATGAAGTGCTTCCAGTTTCCGTGTCATTTCTTTTCGCCGTGTCCGGAACCAACCATCAAAATTGTAAGATTTCAGAAAATGCCTTTAAGACAAAGGGAAAATCTGTTTCACAAGAATATTCTGCAATCAAAGCAAATATCTATCCTTTTAACCAGATGTATTTCCAAATGAAATGTATCGTATAAGATATAATTTTGAATTACTTACATTTGTATGTTGACAAAGAACCCTCTTGTAATATATGTCTACTATGTCTCATAACTTATAATTAGAGTTAGGGTTAGTAACAAATATTGGCTTTTTATTTGCAATATAAGCAGCCAGAGGAAGAATAGACTGATTCTTATGAACTTCAGCATTATTGTGTTTTGAAGACATAATATTTTGAATGTAGAAGAAACGTCCAAAGAACTATCTCACAAACCAAAATACTATGAAGTGCCCATGAAACTGTTATCTGAAGATGTTTCAAGAATGAATGATATATATATATATGCAGATGCACTTTTTAACATAATTTTCAGAGACTTGTTTATAAGCAGCAGGTTAATCATGAATTTCCTATCTATCCTTCATCTACATACTCCATTCCCAAACTATAAAGCAGTTAAAGCTTATCTTATAAGGGATTGTGGATAAAGGGCAATATTTGACTTAGCTAGCAACTGGAAAAAATGGCATATTAGATTTGCACTGGTATACTCTTAGCATGATTCTTTAGGAAGCATCAAAACACATTCTAATGCCTTAGTAATAATAGCCTTCAAAACATAAAATAGATTTTTAAAAAGTATGCATTTTATAAGCAAGAAAGAGCAAGTGTAATGAGATGGTTACATTGTGTGTAGTAGGATGCTGGTTCATTCTCCTGCAGTCTTATTCATATTTATGTTTGATTGTTATTTCAAATATGTTTTAACTGCTTTATTATACACTGTCCAGAGTCATGTTTGTGAGATACGTGGCTATATACATTTGATAAATAAATAAAATTCAATGTAGCTGTACATGGTCTACTAGAACACAATGAGCATCATGCTAAGGCTCTTTTAGTACAAAAAAAATTACCTGTACAATCCTATCCAATCCCCCTTTAACCGAGAAGTAAGCTGAGGCCCTGTTTTTTCAAGAGTTTTCATAAACTCCTCTTTGCTGAAAGGCTTCAATTGTGGAGGACTCTATGAGAAGACAAAACTATAAGCTAACGGGGCAGAAATTGTGCATGTATATGTAATAAATTCTTAGCTTCTAAAAATATTCTCACCTTCCAAGGTGATATGCTTTTTTGTAGAGGCATTAAACTTGCTACGTATCTTTCCTGAACAAAAACAAGATGCAAAAATAAGATACTGTCCAGAAAGGCAGGTATTAACCAAATCTAACATTGTATTTTATTTGATTCAAAAAAGTGACTAGAAGAGCTGTTTTGAAATAAAAGGTGTAAAATTGGCATTATGCTAATTCTAGCATCTATTCTGTGAAAGACCAAATTTTGAAGTGCAGCCTTGCCTAACTTCAAAATATGTGTTACCTCTGTATATGCACAACAGTACGTGCATACAAGATCTAGTACTTTTTATTCTTGAGAAAACTCTTAGAATTTTGAAATCCTAAAATAAATTATGAAATGGACACAGTACAAAATAAGAAAAAATAGCTGTGTTTACTTTTCTTGGAATTGCAAGTAAGGTGCAAAAGAATATACTGCTAAGAAACATGTTTTTAGATCCTTTGAAAGAATCTAGAACTGGAATCTAGGCAACTTACACATTTTGATAAATAAACAATTAAAAAGAAATTGCACTCAGGATTATGATATATTTTATTATCAAATAGGTTTTGTACAATTCATTTTTTAGAAAGAAAGTCTACTGTTCAAATTGTCTCTATTCTAGGCCTAGAAATAAATGATAATAATAAAAAATACAGTTCCCACTAAGAAACAAATGGGTTTCTTGTTTACATTCACTTACTAGAGGAATAATGAAGCTCTGAGTCAATTCCAAGAAATAACGACGAAGGATTATGCTTTGGGCTTCTGCAGGACGCTTCTGTTGTACTCCCTGAAAAAAAGCAATTATGTTCACTGCAGATAAACTCTACTGAAATGGATAAGCAACTGTTAATGTACAATGTTTATATTGATAATGTTTTACAATATAATGGGGGGAGAGAATGTAGGCCAGAATTTTTGTCAAATTATTTAAAGCCAGAGATTAAACCATGCTATAGATCTTTTAACATATGACAAGGATAAAATGTGGCCCATTTTTGGTCCAAAAACATAAAATAGTAGAGCACAAATATGTGAATAATGGAAAACATTGTGATGGTGGTATTTTAAGGGTCCCATTCTTACAGAAATAATCTGTTGGGGACTGCAAGGTGGATGAAGTTGAAGGAAGCAATGGGTGGTATCAGAATACAGACAAGAATGAGGACTCCTTCTTTGACATTACTTTAAAAAAACTTTCTGCACCCTCTTCTCTCTTTGCCAAGTAGCCAGCTGTAAGAAAGGGACAGTTAAAATGTTTTTGTCATAGGTATCTTGCGGTAGGTTGGCTGAGGTGAAAATTAGTTGAAAGATTGAAAGATTGTTGCAGTTTTAAGGCCACAACTCAGTTCCTGAATACCTCATCAGCATATAAATACCAAACAAGACAACAACCCAAACAACAAGGGAGCATGGCCATCTTCCGTTTTGTACAGTTACGAATTCACAGGAGGACGAGCCCTAATTAGGAAATATGTGAAAATGGAGCATAGTTTGTTCAAAAAAAGGGAGAAAACAAGGCAAATAAGCATTGTCTCTGTCCATTATCAATTACTGCTAATACTTCAAGTTTGAAATAATACCTTTTGTAATTGTTTTACGATTTCTTCATCTTTGTTTAAGTATGGTTTGTATGATGTATAAACACCTAGGAAGGAAGAACACTACATTTATCTCATGGGCTCCAAATTGAAAATTTATAATGTGAAAAAAAATGTATTACCTGGTTTGGAATCCAAGGTTTTTAAGTTCTTCAGCTTTTTTACTTTAACTTGCTTCGGAACTTCACCTGCCAAATGGCATGAAAAGGTCATCCTTTAATAAAATATTAGTATCTTAATTAGTATCTTTCCATTTTAGTTAATGCTAGGCCCCACGGCGGGGGGGGGGAGGAGGGGGAGAAATACAGAAGATAATACCTGCTTCTAACTCTTTTTGAAGGATCAGGTTGCTGACAATTTTCCCATATAAAGTCTCCGTGCATAGTTATTAACCATCCTGCTCCCCAGGATAAAGAAAAAACTAACTGGGGTGGAAGGGACTCACTATTTTGGTAGACCTTTTGAGAGGGCCAACATGTTGGCCCACATCAGCTTTCACACTATGACCAAACAGGCAAGATGGTGGTGACATTAGCATGATCAAAGCTCTAACACAGCGGTTCTCAACCTGTGGGTTGCGACCCCATTTGGGGTCAAACGACCATTTCATGGGGGACGCCAAACAACGCAGTCCGCCATTTTTCCCCTTTCCCCTCGGCCGGCGCAGGGGGTAGCACCGCGCATGCGCGATGCGGGCCGTCACGCATGCGCGATGCGGGCCATTCGCCGCGCATGCGCGATGCAGGTCGGGGTCGCGCCGCGCATGCACAGCCCAGGTCGGGGTCACAGCCTGAAAAAGGTTGAGAACCGCTGCTCTAACAATTTGTACATGCAACGTATCATTTGCACCTAACCACTGTTATCCATACCACCTTGACAAGGCAACACACTTTATATTGGGCTGCCCTTGAAAAATAGCAAGAAACTGCAACTGATACAAAATGCAGTGACCCATGCAAAGCATAGGTGCCGTGCATATTCCACACATATTTTATCAACATTTAACCACAACGAAAGGAAGAATATAGGTTTAACTTTCTGTACATCTCAAAAAAAAAATCACCAATCAATTTAAATACTTTACCTGAGACTTTGATATCTCCTATTCGAATGATGTGTGGCCAATGCTGAAGTGTTTTAGCAAAAAATGGATTTGTCACTCCTAATATGACAGAAGGCCTGTAATACACAAGATGCTTAAATGAGACCAGTAAGAGGTGGAAATCTGCTACCGTAAGTTCCAGAGGGGAAGCATATTGGAAAACACATAAACAGAAAATATGCAGCATATTTTACATTAAGCTCAGATCCAATGTAGCTCTTTCCCGAACAAAAGGGCTCACTTTGTACATTCATAATAAAGAATTTCGATTCAGCGCCAATGACAGAAGCTGCTGTTCTCAGAAAGGACTGTAATTTTGCAAATTCCCCTCCAACTTGCTTCCCACATGCTGTTTTTTTAAGCCAATCTGCAGTTATGAACAGAATTAGAAAAAAATATTTCCCAATTTCTCTTAGTGAGACATGTTCAAGTTCATAGATCTCCCATAAAGGGGCTCTGCCAGAGCTTTACCCCTCAAAATAGTAACAGCTTCCTTAGCCAATTTTGTTAGCTGAAATTTGAAGAGAAAAGTGTGTGTGTGTGGGGGGGGGGGAACAGAGTTGCTCGTAGGTGCCAGAGGATGAAAGCCCTTGTAAATATGAATAGTGGATAAACATACTGTCTAAAGCCATGATTTGCTTCATCAGTGTTTGTTAAATCAGTTACAATAGGTTGAGCTCACACTACACACCAAGCCACATCTGACAGTTTATAAACCACAGTGGATTGGGATTGGGAAGGCACAGATATGTGAGTCCCTTTCCTTTCCTGAAAGTGTACAAGCAGCACACAAGAAAACAAAGGAACTCAGCCTTTTCCTTTATCCCCCCTCCCCCCAACTGAAAAGAATGTGTGTCCTTTTCCGCCTCTAATCCTCAACAAGAAATGACATATTTTTATTGTCTATTATTACTCAACTTAGTTCTGCTCTTTTCTATCTGGGGACATTATGGTTCACAGCTTAAGCAAAACTTTACCCATTAAAAGTGAGGAACATAATAGATCCCCAGAGAATTAGATGCCTTCACAAGATCTGGAAGATCCTGTTTCCATGTGACTGAATGCCAAGCGAGAGTCTACCACATCTCAGTACATTCCACGTCCTGGAGCGCCTTCTTTGGATTCATGATGGTCTATGCTCAGTTGGCAGAGCTTGATAGTTATACACCTAGGCTTTGCAGATCTAATTGTTTATTTTAGTTAACCATGCATGTATCTCTAGAAATTGATGCTAACATCATACAAATATAATCATTATTATAAGAATCAAACAATTGTAAAGCAAAAGAGCAAGTGAGATTGGAAATAAAAGGAAATGGGGATTATTTTAAAAATGTAGAAAATCTCAGTAAAATAATGCAAGCTAAAGTGATTTTAACAAAAGGACTATGATAAAAACAACTAAATTAAACCCGTATCATGAGAAAAGGAAAAACCAATGTAGTAACTTATCATACTTGATAAAATCATTGACTTGGCTACATTTTCGCCAATTTAATTTTAAAACGAGATAAATGAAATGTACCGGTATATATCAACCTGCTGAACTGGAATTCTGTAAAACAGTAACATTGCTTTACATGTTATCCTTAAGTGTTTGATCCAACATGTTGTAAGGAGTGGTGAACCAGCCTTCCCATCCCGCATAAATTAGATTGGTGATGTAAGTAAAAAACTGATCTCCCTGCTTAAAAGTCAATTGCTTCCACTAACTCTATGCATGATTTCTTTCTTCTGAACTAGAATTCTGAGAGTGGATGATTCAGTTCACAAGGAAATTCTGCATTCATTTGAAGGCTCCTTGTGGTATACATCCAGTTATTTTACCAACAGATTATGAGACAGTTGGAGCTGGTCATTGCTCCTTCATGTTGAATTAAACACTAATGGTGATATTACAACAAAATGCCAAGAATCAAATTACTAATCATAAACCTGCTGCAATGCTTTTTCAATATCCAGAAAAAAGCACAGTATCAGTGCAACAACTGAGAATAAATGCAAACCTATACCAGTCTGAGGGAGGGACTAAAAATGAAAAAAAAAAAGAGAGATTTAGTGCTAAGTTAAACTCAAGAATCCTCCCACAGTTGCTTAAAAATACAGGGCATTCTAGAGCAGCTTTTAAAATGAACATTACTTTATATTTTGAAGGGCTTAACTTTATTTTACTCTAAACAGTTTAGACATGATTTCATCTCCCTCTCAATTTATCACCATAACGTCTTTCAATCAACAGTTCTAGTAAATTCACACACAACCAGAATAATCTTTTGAATGTATGGGCAGTGAAAAATTCCAGATGTGACAACTGGAAATGCTTGCTTAAAATTAAACCACAAGGAAGTGTAGACCCCAAAACAAAATATTCATAGAGGGATGTCAGCTCTGTTTGAAATAACAGTATATCTAAGCCACAAGTTACTTCATCTTTTACATTTGTTTAATGGGATCATCAACATTCCAAGCATTGCTTTGTTTCCGTGAGGATGGTTAAGCACAACACAATTTAATTTCTAAAAATAACTTGCACAGAAATGTTTTCCATATTTGGATATTTAATCATTCTGAATAGATGACTTTTTAAAGAAAATACACAAAACTTATTATTTTACATTTCTTTTCCACATGGGAAAATAACATAGCAAGCAATGTTTTTTCTTTTTTTCAATTCTCAATTTAAATTCAATTAATTATGGAAAGCCAATCTGAAGAATATATTCCTGTTAAAACTTCCTCTGTTAAAAGTTCCTAATCGTTTCAATCAATATTCCACCACCAAATTCAGTGAGACACTTTTGAGTAGACAGGCATAAGATACTTTGTCAAGCCAAATTATGTCAGAAAAATTACTCTAACAAATAACCTGTTTAACATGACCATACATTTACTTACGGGGTCTGTGTACGAGTGGTATAGTCTTTGAATTCACTGTCATGTATTGTAAAATAAGGTCTAAAATCACTGTAGTACTTCAAAGGTGAGATACAGCTGTGAAATGAACATATAGGAGATAAATGTTTCAGTTTATTACATGTTTGCTAGTTAGTATCGATAAAATCTTCCAAGATGTAGCAATTTTCTACTGTCTTTCAATGTATAACTGAAACCCTGAACAAATGCAAAGTGCATCACCATTGGTTAAAGAAGCCATGGTGGTGCAGTGGTTAGAATGCAGTATTGCAGGCTAACTCTGCCCACTGCCAAGAGTTTGACCCTGATGCACTCAAGGTTGACTTAGCCTTCCATCCTTCCAGGGTCAATAAAATGAGGACCCAGATTATTGGGGGCAATGTGCTGACATTGTAAACTGCTCAGAGAGTGCTGTTAAGCACTATGGAGTGGTATATAAGTCTAATAATATGTGAAGTAAAAAATGAAAAAAATTGCCTGACAAAAACACTGTGATGATTCAATGAAGGGAAAATGTACATCTGTATGGACAGAAAAAAAAATCAGGCTGTCTTGATGCATAACATAACAAGAAAGAAAACAGCCATAGTGGCCTGATGATGCATTCAGGTAAAATCTCCAGGCCTTCTCACAATTGCCTGCAACCTTTTTTTTTTTTTTTGAGGTTAACTTTTGCTTATTAACATCTAAGTATTTAATTTCAATATTTTAAAAAAGTATCAACACAAAAACAAGTATTATGTAACATTAATTACTCAGCTGGTTAAACTGAAAGCTATCACATTTACTACCCTCAACAACCCCCCTGCAGCTTCTAAAATTACGTATACATTTAGGGACACATCACATTAAGAGATGATCTGTTTAATTGTTTTTTGTGGAATAAAGTATTACTAACTGGGGTTATCCACAATGATAAATCATGAAAAAGCAGCCAGTTTTATGGCTTAGGACAGTGTTTCTCAACCTTGACCATTTTAAGGCATGTGGACTTCAACTCCCAGAATTCCACAGCCAGCATTGCTGGCTGTGGAATTCTGGGAGTTGAAGTCCACATGCCTTAAAATGGTCAAGGTTGAGAAACACTGGCTTAGGACATCTGATCCAAGTTTTCCTTCTGTTTTTTTTTTTTAATAAAAACTTAAAGGCTTTTAATCCCGCTACACCCTTTCCATTTTGTCATTCACTCCAAGAGCCCCATCATACAGCTTTTTAAAAATACTCCATATGTTTACCTCACAAGCGCCAAGACAGTGTCTGAAGATTCTGATGGTGATGGTGCCATGACAACTAATGGTTCCCCTAACAACACTAGTTCCCACAGCATCTGGACGTGAAAGAACACTGGCGAGAAACATCTGAAACAGATTCACAAAAGTAAATATTTTTTTTCCTTGCCCTAGTTATAGCAGAGACAGCAGAACCAAAATTTGCAACAGAAATATAATCTTGGGTTGCACACTCAAGACTCTAAGGGAAAATAATTATTAAAGCTTCTCGGAAAACATAGAAGTAGAAAAGCTGTGCAGATAAAGGGGGATTTGAACTTTTGGTTCAAACCATACCGTTGCCATGTGCCTACATTTAGCCAGCTATCAGGACAAGATGAAAGCTGAATTCACTCATATTGCAGCATTCGCAATGGGAGATCACGCAGAATGTTAAATTCTCAATAAATGATTTTCTGATTTCTTTTACTGCAAACATATCTAGACACTTTCTGAAATACAACAATAACAATTTGCATAAAGGGAGCAAAGAAAACCTACAACAGGAATTGCTTTTCTAATTAGCGGTTAGAGTTCCTCTCTAACTTCTATAGACTCATCTCACACAAAAAGAAATCTGACCAAATTGCAGTAACAGTATGTTAAAATTAGTGATTATAATGTGCATCAAACAAGGATAGGTAATTTTCTTGGACTGGGCTCAAAAACATTAAGCAGATAGCAATCACACTTAGACTTATATACCACTTCACAGTGTTTTACAGCCCCCTCTAAGTGGTTTACAGAGTTAGCATATTGCCCCCAACAATCTGGGTCCTCATTTTACCAATCTCGGAAGGCTGGAAGGCTGAGTCAACCTTGGGCCGGTGAGATTCGAACTGCCAAACTGCTGGCAATCAGCAGAAGCAGCCTGCAATACTTCATTCTAACTATTGTGCAGCCACGGCTCAAATTCACAAATGGATATGGTATACGTCTCCTTCCCACCTCAATTTTGACCTCATCTCTACAATACGTGGTGAAAAAGCTTTAATCCCTACTAATCCAAAGAATGAGTAAGATTCATGCTTTCTCATTGCTATTAGAAGCAAGATTAAAGTTTATTTAATTTTAAAAGTTCTTCAGCAGTGATTGTAATGAAAATGCTGTCTCTCCACAGTTAAAAGGAAAAGAAATAGCTATCTGCTTTTACTGCCCAAATAGGCAGTGTTAGCAAAAGAGCCAAAAACATAGGAAAATGACAGGAGTGTTTCTTGTGAGAGCACATAAACAGCTACATATTATACAAAGATGTGTGTAACATAAATTTAAAAACTGTGTTTCATAGGACATCTTATCTCAGTGTCTCTTTGTTAATTAATCAATTCATGCTTCCAGTAAACTTTGATGTAATGTGTGAACTTCAAGAAATCAAACCAAGATGCTTTTTAATCTTTACCTAAAGAGATCTACTTCATAGACAGTTGGCAAAGCAATGGAGATTTGTGAATCTGCCTAAAAAAAAACCAAAAAAGATTGTGAGCAGAGAAGCACCAAATAACAAAATAAAAAGTGTATTATGCTATCTTTGCAACAATGATCTTTTATAATAAGTTTATCGCATAAATCTATAAAGTGTCCTTCATTAGATTCCCTACTTTTTTATTTCTTAATTTGTATACCACCTTTTACAAAATTACCCTGGGCATTTTACACAACAGAATTCACACAACTAGTAAAAATAACAAGAGGATCAACTCAAAAGTAGAATACATGGCACGTATCAGAGAAGGATAACTAAACAAACTTACTCCCAACAAGCCATCAGGGAACCAATCATTACATCTATTCCAGGGGTTGCTGAAAGAACCAGGCTTTTATGCCTTTAAGCCATAAGTATCAGATCCATACAGACTTCAGAGGAATCTCCAGGGTCCAACAAGATGACATTGCTTTATAGCTGGGACCTGGATTGTACCAACTCGTCCAGAACTTATCATCTGGACAGAAACAACAGTAGAGAGACTGGCCTATTGGTAAACAGTGATATGTTCCATGGGCAAAATTGGGACCATCCATAATTATTCATGCGGCTGTATTTTGGATCAGTATAGCTTCTGAATGTTACAAGTTTCAAATAGAATACATTGCAAGAGTCCAAACAGGAGGTGATGATAGCATGGGTGACTGAGGAAAAAGGCTTTTCAGTCCAGGAAGGGACACAACTTTCACACAATATAGCCACGGCTACCACAAGTCTATAGTACATATCTGCTTCTGAACAACTAGATTTATTCCATTTCAATCTTTCCTTTAATGAATATATTTCAGCACCCTCCCTCAGCTGCATGGCTTTTGTTAAAAATTCAGAGTTGAAGTTTACAGATCAGAAAGGTCCCCAAGGGGAAGACAACTCTAAAGCTGCTACTAAAGAATTTTATGCTTATTATCCTCTCCTTAACTCACCGTTCAAGTCCAAACAGCTGAGATGGGCAAATCTGGGCTTACTGCAATGAAGGCTGGATAAGAAGCAATGGGTGGAACTTTTACAGTGAGAGATCCAAACTTAAACTAAGGAATTTCCCAATTGCGAGAGCTACTAAGCAATCAAACAGCCTGTCTCTTGAAGTTGCAGGTGCTCCATCGTTGGAGTTTTTCAATAATATATTGGATAGCCTTTTATTCAGAATAGGAGGATTTCTGCAGTGAGCAAGAGTTTGGACTAGAACACCCCCATCTCCTTGATTCTATGAAAAGAAGGTTTGACAGCCCTTTATAGCATTTGTAATCCTGCATGTCTATGGAGATTCTATCATCCAGGTCATAGTTATCTCAAAGATGCTTTTTCACGAGGCAACTAGACTTTCTTGTTTTTCTTTGAAGACGTTTTGCTTCTCATCCAAGAAGCTTCTTCAGCTCTGACTGGATGGTGGGGAATGGAAGGATTTATATTCCTTGCAGACAACTGTTCATTCGCATTCTTTTAGCGAGCCACTAAAGCTACCTGGAGGCTTATCTGTGTCTTCAGGGTCACCTGAATAGTGCAGATGGGTGTGGAGCCTTCTTGGAGCCGCTGAAAGGACTGTGTTGTAGACTGAAGATAGATGGTGTCATATCCCTCTCCTTCTGTTGAGAGAGGGCTGTTCAATTTTGACATAGATGGCCTCTTTGACCCCCTCTTTCAAACCAGCGGTCCTCTCTGTCCTGCAATAATTGTAATCCTGCAATACTCTGATCAAAAGGTGATCTGAGCTTCATCTAAGTTCTATCAATGAGCTGTCCTGATTAAACAATCAAAACATAAAATTGATATACTTTGTTTTTATTAAAAAAGAAAGCTGTTACTGCCCTATCCTGTGGCTATAGATTGTCTTGACTGCTTTGACTAAGTCTGGTTCAATACTTTCTTGCCCCTTGGTGCTGTAGAACAGGGGTTCTCAACCTTGGCAACTTTAAGACTTGTGGACTTCAACTCCCAGAATTCCTCAGCCAGCAAAGCTGGCTGAGGAATTCTGGGAGTTGAAGTCCACAAGTCTTAAAGTTGCCAAGGTTGAGAACCCCTGCTGTAGAAGATAATATTGGTTGCTGCTAGTCCAATCACACTTCCTAGCTTCTGCTGCTTCCACCCAAGGCTGCTCTCAGTATCTTTTCTTGACTTTCAGTATCAGTATCAATTATGCTTTGCTGCCTCCTCCTATGGGAGGGGGTGGGGGGCAGCTGCTGCTCTGCTTGTTTTCTGGTGACTCTACTAACAGACTGCAGCTGCACTTCAGTCAGCCCAGCCTTCAAGGTCGCTTCCTATATCCCCTCTATCTTACCATTCCAAAAAAAAAAAAAAAAGGGAGTGGGGAGGGTGAGGGAAAACTAAATATTTCTCCTTGCTTTTCCAGCTTAGTCACTGAAGGCTTAAACTTTCTGTTTGTGCTGTAGCCTCCAGGGGATTTACTTCACTTGGACTCCTCTTGGCATCAGCCAATTGTAACTCTTCTTCTCCTACCCTTCGGCTGAGTCTGCTGCAGGCAACTGTCTCTGGAATTTCCACTCCAGCTACCAAGGCCTTCACCCCACCCCAACCCCAATCACAGGCTTTCACATGCTGCTGGCTGCAGGTTTCTCATTTCCACAGCATCTTTGGGCTTGCTTCTTGTGTTTATATGTCTCTTTTTCTCCTCTTTTAACTTTTCTTTTTTCCAGCTTCTAAGACTTTGAAATCCAGCCCTACCTCTCCTGCCAGTCCAGCAAACTCCCTTTTTGAAACTAGGTAGCTTTTAAAGAGAGTGTTTCCCTTCTCTAAGCTGGGCCCTTCTTGGTCTATCAAAGGAAAGGAAATGAGAGTTTTCACTTCCACGCCAGTCCTCTTACAGTGCCATCTGTTTAACCAGAATCTCTTTCTCTATTAATCAGGCTTAGAAGCAGCTCTGATCACCTTGTAGGTCACAGTGTTACAGGATTATGAATTGTTCTAAAGCAGTGGTTCTCAACCTTTCTCAGGTTGAGACCCCACTTGGGCCACCCATGCGCGCCGCGACCCCGACCTGGGCGCGCGTGTGCATGCGCGCCAAAAAAAAATTTAAAAAAATTTAAAAAAACAAAAAAACAAAAACAAAATGGCAGCTGCGACGGGCGGATCCGCGCATGCGCAGATCGGCCCATCGCACACGCCATGCATGCACGCATCCACCCGTCGCGGGCCGCCATTGTTTTTTTTATTTTTTTTTTAAAAAAAATTTTAAAAAATCCAAAAAAACACAAAATGGCGGCTGCGACGGGCGGATCTGCACATGTGCAGATCGGCCCATCGCACGCGCCATGCATGCGCGCATCCGCCCGTCGCGGGCTGCCATTTTGTTTTTTTATTTTATTTTTTTTAATTTTTTTTAATTTTTTTTAATTTTTTTTCCAGCGCAACGGGCAGATCTGAGTGTGCGCGGTGCGCGTGCGCCAAAAAAAAATTAAAAAAATTAAAAAAAGTTTTAAAAAATTTAAAAAAAAATTTTTTTAAAAAATAAAAATAAAAAAAACAAAATGGCGGCCGGCGGTGCCCGGTGACCCCCGCGAAATGGTCGCGCGACCCCAAATGGGGTCGCGACCCCAAGGTTGAGAGAACCACTGTTCTAAAGGCATCACTTTTTTTCAACCCTTTTGGGTTGAGGAAAACAATGTGCAATAAGCTGAAGAAGTAGGAGCCCCCTCACACATTTTTTCCCTTAAAGGCAGGATGATCTTTTAAAGGGATGGGCTGAAAATAAATGACATCCACAAGATTTATAAAAGTGAAAGTATTCTCTGGAATGATAAAATCTCAATATTTAAATTATCAAAATTCCATTACACAACTGTAATGTGAAATGTTTGCAGGGTAGGATCCATTTACAGGAGGACTCCTTAATAGCCAACCCTTTCTCCCTTCCTCTTTCTTTGAGACTGAATAGCTCATGTTTACCAAGTCTGACCGAGTGGGACAACTCGGCACAGCCAACTTGCTGCAGCCAACTCACCATGGCCAACTTGACACAGGACAATTTAACAATTCAATTATTTAAAATAAATTTAAAAAATATTTTAATATTTGTCATTCACATTTAATAATAACAAAAATAACAAGAATAACAACAATAAAGTTGGAAGGGACCTTGGAGGTCATCTAGTCCAACCCCCTGCTCGGGCAGGAAATCCTATACCATTTCAGACAAATGGCCATCCAGTCTCTTCTTAAAAACTTCCATTGATGGAGCATTCACCACTTCTGGAGGCAGATGGTTCCACTTATTAATTGTTCTAACTTTCAGAAAATTTCTCCTTAGTTCTAGGTTGTTTCTCTCTTTGATTAGTTTCCATCCCTTGCTTCTTGTCCTAACTTCAGTTGCTTTGGAGAACAGATTGACTCCCTCTTCTTTGTGGCAACCCCTGAGATATTGGAACACTACTATCATGTCACCCTTCATCCTTCTCTTCATTAAAAAAAAAATTATACTCCAGAACTTGGGACTAAGTTGCTAGGAAATGAAGTGTTTGAAGTTAGATCTTTGTATTGAGAGAGTATTATTCTGATAGTGAACTACCTGATGTGTCAACTGTAATACTTGAGTCGTTCCAGGCTTGTCATGACAGGTAGGAATCCGCACCTTAGGAAAAAAATATGTATTCTTCATTCACCCCAAATGTTAACTTTAATTAGCTTTAAGCTTTAAGACATTGTTCAAGAAAGCAATATTTTGCTAGATTTACACCTGTGAAATATATTACTCTATATACTACTCTAAACAGTTCCCTCTGTGTGTGTGTGTGTGTGAATGTGAATTAGGAGGCAATTAAAAATCAAAGTCCAGCAGTACCAATTAAAACAACTATTTAAGTTGCCAAAGAGGGGTAAATGCTCTGCTTAAGTTCATCAAAGTCTCACACAAAGATCAAGTAAATAATCACTAACAATATCAAATGCCATTATAGAGTGCATTAAGAAATGACATGCATGCTTACATCTCTCCCACAGTAACCAATTAAATATAGTGCTCAACTAAAAGACCCCATACATCCTACAGAGGCAGACAAGTGCATCTTTTTAAATGACAGATCCGCATTGAAAAAAATATTCAGAAACACACTGTTCCTTTAGAATTTTACCTATACCAGGTTCTCCTTTAGATACTCTTTTCCTTTTATTTGTGCAAGTATGAAATAAATATACATTTATAGAACTAAGGCTTTTAAAAAATGATACTGTTATATATAATAAATGTATTATATATAAACACAGATATAGTTGGCTGAATTCAAGCAACAAACAAGAATGGAAGAAATTTAAAATTACCTTAATAACAATGCCCATAATGGGCAAATAGAGTGTATTCCCTGGGACTGGCAGTGGCCATCGATCAACATCACTACAAGCTAAAGCAAAGAAGAAGTAATCAGATTTGTATATAAAAGACTTTATTAACAATGCTCCCTAACATTTGTGAATAAAAAATTTATTTACTGAATTAAATCTATTCAAGTTCATCTGATCAGTTATCACAGCGGTTCTCAACCTGTGGGTCGGGACCCTTTTGGGGGGTCACACGAGCCTTTCACAGGGGTCGCCTAAGACCATCGGAAAACACATATTTCCAATGATCTTAGGCAAGGCTTGTCAACCACCTTCTCTCCCTCCCCCCCCTCTGCTCCACCTCACTTGTTTGTGGAAAATATGCTGCTTGGCGGCAGTCTGCACGAACTCTACCAAATGTGCCCTGCAGGGGGCGCATGAAGAGCGCAGGCACAGAGCAAGGCCCCACCCTCCCCAGAGACTCATTGTGCAGAACCGGATTGATTTCTTCTCATGCACGCAGGTCAGCGAAGGGGAGGCCACCACAGCACCCAACTCCTGCGCCCGTCAGCCGGGAGGTCTGGCGATGGCCACCAGTCTCCTTTGCCACCCCGACCGTCCTCGACTCCTCCTCCGCCCGTTCATGTCGAGCCCGCTGGGGCTTGAAGGGAGAGAGGGAGGGAAGGAGGAAGGGACTCCTCCTCCTCCCCTAAGCTTCAAAGCACGATTGGCTTCCAAAGGGCGCCACAATCCTCACGAAAGCGGGGGAGGAGGGGAGAAGCAAAGGGGGCGAGAAAGCTCACGGCGGGCTCAAAGGAGCACCTGTCAGCGTTGGTGATGAGAAATTCCCCACAAACCCAGGGAAGGGGTGGAGAAAAGGAGCCCCCTTTGGGAGGAAACTGCCACCTTCTTCTCCTTGGCTTTGTGCTCTTCTGTTCCTCGGCAGCCGGGCTGCCAAGCCTCTCCTGGCTGGAATTTCCTTTCCTTCCTTCCCTCCCTCTTGGTCTCTTCCTCCTTCCCTCCCTCTCCCATTGTCCCTTCCTTCTTTCCTTTCTTCCTTCCTTCCTTCCACCTCCCTTTGTCCCTCCTTCCCTCCCTCTTTCCCCTTGTCCCCTCCGTCCTTCCTTCCTTCCCTCTTGTCCAGGATTGGGGCGAGCCTCTACAGCTGATCCGCGTTTCTGCAGCTGTAGCTGCTCTCCTTGGCTCCTGCCTAGCAAATTTGCTCCAGCTTTGCTAATTTAGCAGAAGCGCAAATCAGCTGTAGCCCAGCTTCTGCTAACTTAGCAAACGGCATGTCTTTCAGCCAAGCTGAGCAAGTGAGCTGGGCGGAGCTTTCCTCTGTCGCTGCCTGTGCACAGGCAGGTTTGCTGGCAACAAAGCCCCCAGCCACGCTGGCAGCCTATCCCCCCTCCCCTTGTCCCTTCCTGGGCACGGAGGGGGGGAGGAAGGAAGGGACGAAGAGGGAGGGAAGTAAAGAACAATAAGAGAGGGAAGGAAGGAACAATGGAAGGGAGGGAAGGAAGGGACAAAGAGGAAAGGAAGGAAAGGAAGGAAGGGACAAGGGGAGAGAGGGAGGGAAGGAGGAAGAGACTAAGAAGAAGGTGAAGGAAAGGAAGGGACAATGGGAAAGAGGGAGGGAAGGAGGAAGAGACTAAGGGAGGGGAAGGAAAGGAAGGAAAGAAGGGACAATGGGAGACAGGGAGGGAAGGAGGAAGAGACTAAGAGGGAGGTGAAGGAAAGGAAGAAAAGAAGGAAGGGACAAGGGGAGGGAAGGAAGGCAGGCACCCACCCCAGTCCCATCCTAGAGACCCACAGATCCCCCCCCCACAGGCACTCTGCAACCTGAGTGATCAGCTGGCCATGCCCCGTGGCCATTGATCACGTGACCCTGGGACACTGTGAATGTCATAAGTATGAATCAGTTGTCAAGCATCTGAATGTAAATCACATGACCCTGGGGATGCTGCAACAATCATAAGTGTGAAAAATGATCATAATTCGCTTTTTCAGTGCTGTTGTAACTTCTAATAGTCACTAAGCGAATTGTTGTAAGTGGAGGACTACCTATACTTTCCCATTTTTTTTTTTTTGGTCAAGTTTTTGATACCCCCCGGCCAGCTGGATGGGGGGGTTGGGGGTCACCACATGAGGAACTGTATTAAAGGGTCGCGGCATTAGGAAGGTTGAGAACCACTGAGTTATCAGATGATCTGGATTAGCTGATAAACTGGCAACGGCATCCTCACTAGTATGTCAGAAATAGCAATTTTGAAATCAAAGTCAATGTTCATCCACTACAATTCACAGATTATAGACTGGTGAAAATTTATAATGAATATGCTTTGAAAATATACAATATTAGCAAACCATCAATATTACCAACCTGCTTCCAAGAAGGGTTCATTTTTCTCAAAATATTCAGGTGCAATTTGTCCAAGCACAGTGTTAAATAAGTGGATATAAGGCAGCTTGCTAATCAGAACTAAAGACTATGAGAGAAGCAAAATAATTTATGATTAATTCTTCTAAAACCACTATAATTTATAATAAGATCATATTAATTCCTCACTAAATTCAGATATTTTGCTTGTGGGAAGCCAACAGGAAATGTCAGAAACTGTGATTTTGGCTGTGGCTCACTATGATATTGTAGTCACAAACTGAGTTACCAGGTCATAACCAAGTGACTATAGGTATAGTGGCTGGAACTTTGAGGACTAGTCATAAGTCTCCTTCATTCAGTACCATCGTAACTTTGAACAGTTGCTGAATGAATGGACATAACCTGAGGACTGCTTGTATTTACTTCTGGGGGGAGGGCTATATTCCTAAGCAGATTTTATAAACTAATTAGACCAACATGTTCCAATGTGATTTGGTGGGATCACTAAAATTAAGTGGTCTCACAAGTTTTCAACTATTTTTTAAACAAATACATTTTAAAATATTCTTTATTTCATTTGGGTAACCATGGACTGCATTCAGCTCAGCTAATGTCCATGAATTTTCTGATAAAGTCAGCTTCATATATGAAAATAATGACAAATGTAGAACAGGACAATGGATAAGGTAAGGCAATCAGTTTGTTGTGTTTTTGAATGCCTTTGAGTCAGTATCCTTACAGTTGTCCTGGCAATATTTCAGAACTGCTTTGCTCTTACCTGTTTCTCAGGGCTGATAGAGGTGGACTAGCCCAAGATCACTCAGATGGCTTTGTGCCTAAGCAGGATTAGAACTCACGGTCTCCCAGTTTCTAATCTTAACTCTTTATACCAAACAAGTTCTCACTTATTTTGTTTACATATACCTAATTTCCATTTGCTATGACCCAAATATGTACTGCAGATAGCATTGTGATTTATGTATTCTGGCCTTTCAGATTAGCCAATGTAATATGTTTACAACTGGGGAGTGAATATTAACTCCTCAATCTTAAACATATAATAGGCAATACTTTCCACTGATTTAAACGGAGCTCTTTTTTTTCTTGAGTATATTTAGAAGAGAACCATGAACAATTTAGCTAAAACTAAATTACCTTCTGAAAGTAACCTCGTTTTAATGTCTTGTCTTGTACTTGTCTAAAATACACATATCCATAAAAGTATGCAGGATCCCTCTGTAAAATAAAAATAAAACATTACAAAAGACTGAATAGTTTCTGAGTAATGCTGTGTACTTAGCAGGTGTTCTTTAAGGAAATTTTATTAAAATCACAGGAGGATTGTTCAGGATATTTACATTTTCAGACATGATGTCACTATAAACATTTTAACACATTCTAGATCAAGCCTATGAAAATTAAGAACCTACAGGAGCTAACATTATTACAATTATACAACATTCATTACACAATTGCCTACATAGGTAATCCTCAACCATAATGAAGCCTGTCCATTACAGTCATAATTCATGACAATCATAAACGAGGTCACTTTTTTTCAGTAGTCGTTAAGCAAATTCATTAAGTGAATTCATGGTAGTTAAGTGAATGCCACAGTCATTAAGCAAATCCATTGTTGGCTATAAGGTATTTTTTGCTGAAAACTGGAATTAAACATTGGCTTTAGGCAAAAACCAAATTATAAATCTGAGTCACAGAACAATGGGACATTGCAAACGGCCAAAAATGCAGGCCGGTTGTCACAGTCCGAAATGTGTCTTGGAACTTTGCAACCGGGTTGTAAACATCTTTACGGGTAGTCCATTATCAGTTTGAACAACCGCTAAGCAACTGGCCAAAAATTAAAGAGCTACTTGTATTTTATATACTTTGTTTCTAACATTTTTAATATTTACAGAAGAGGAACAAGAGTTGTTGCATATATTACCTGCAATCTGTGACAATATTATGTCGCATACGATAAGTCTCCATGAAGGAAAAACAATGATTCCCCCCACCCCAATTTAATTTACACTATAGGTGCTTTGGACCACAATTCTTTATCAGCGTTACATAATTGTGAATTACATAATTATATGTAATGTTGAAGAATACTATGCAGTACTAGAATTTTAATATGTAATTTCTGGTAGCTATTAAATAGTAAACAGAAGTATTTTGAACTTTTACCCATTACAATTTGCCAGCCCCTGAAAGGGTTGGGTATGACCTGAGATTAACTGGAGTTTAATAATTCCCAGAATCCTCTCAAGATTCAGAAACAAAGGGGTCCCTGAAGTCTAAAACAGCTGAATATAACAGCATTATAATTAGGTTCCCCCCCAAAAACACCCAATTATAAATACAATTAAAGCGGCTTTATTTATTACTATTTCAGCAGAAAGGATAATTAATATGTTCATTATTAAAACAATCTGAAAGTTATTGGCCACACAATACAGGGCAATGCAACAGTACACTAAACAATGTCTTATTAGGTACAAAACTTACAATTCCACCATTAAATACCATCACAATAATTAGAATTAGAAAGAGACCTTCATGCCTGGACAAGATAAAACATTCTACTTTCCCAACCTTCAAATAAATTGGTAGATCTCTGTCCAACTGATCCAGCAAACAGTGCCACGAAAGCTTTCTGTTAGAAGACTGCCGAAACCTAAAACAAAATTGTGTGTTTCCAAGGCAACCTAAGCCAAAAAGGAAAGAGGAGAAAAAAACAGCAAAGGACTATACTGAGTGGGTAATATTTAAAAAGAATATATGTAACTAGAAGTGCTTCTAACAAATATTAATAAGTTTTTAAAATGCTCCCTAAATGCCAAGCCCGGTTCTAGGTAACTCCATGCACAGAAAGCAAACCTATTGTGCTTTACATTGAGAAAAGGGTGAAGAAGCAGACAGTGGTGTTTTCTCCTGGGAGACTTTCTACTTGACAAAGTCCAAGTATGACGCCATCTTCTCTTGTTGAATAAACACAAATACTATGGTTGCAGCAAAGTATACCTCTTTTTCTCTGCCAATAAGGGGAGTCCACAGAATAATACTATGGTTGCTGCAAATTGTATCTCTTTCTCTGCCAATAAGTAAAAAATCTCTGCCAGATTATAATAAAAAGATGTCAAGATGGTGTGATCAAAGCTTTTCCTGTTTTTAGATGCAATCCACATTAAAAAAAAACATATTCTGTGGATACCCCTGCTACCAAGAGAATATAGGTAAGCACATGTGACCACTTTGCACTCTAAAGTGGTCACATGTTTATACCTATATTCTCTTGGCACTGATTACTGTCTTTCACGCATTAAAATGAGAATAATTTGTCCTCTTTTCACCAGTTTATTTGGGTCTCCTTTAGATGCTAACTATCTCCAAAAGGGCAGAAAGCCCTTAGAAAGCAGTATTACTCCATTTAAACGAAACCCCATTGTCCTGCCTACTACTGATGTGGAATTGTAGTGCTCATTTCCTTCTGCCTAGATCAGGAGTGTCAAACTGCTGGCCCATGGGCTGGTTGCATCATGCGGAGGCCGTGCCATCCCAGCTCCGGCAATGCAAAAAAAGTTGTGATACGTCACGACACGTCACGTAGCAAGTTTAATACCCATGGACTAGATGATTTAAGAAGAACCTGTAATATCTACTGAATGTGAGTTGCCAATTAAAATCATTGCAGATTAAAGCTTTGCATCAAAAACTTTCAGGGCAGCACTTTGTAGAAAACACTATTTTAACTTTAATGTGATTTTAACTTCATCTCAAATCAGATAAAACTGGAAATCCATACGCACTTCATCAGATGGAGGTTTCAAAAAATACCAAGGTATTTTTTAATATTCTAAATGCTACAAGAAAAATGAATATATTCCACCCAAAACCTCACAATGTAAATTCATAGTCATCAAGATTCATACTACTTATAGCTGCACAGATTTCCTTATTTAAGAACCCCCCATTTATATAAAATTCTAACCATATAAATTTTAAAAGACAAGGTAAAAACAAGCTTTTCTCTTTCTTCAGCATCAAGCTGATCCCAAAAAAATTCCTTTCACTAAAACTCTTAATATAAATAATCTTAAAACAACGAGACAGGCAGCATATAAATGTAATAAATTTGATTCTGAACAAAAGAAATCGTTTTAAAAAGAAAACCCCACTTTTCACAAGACTGAAATAATTTAAATTCTCTTTATAAATAGCTAGGTAAAATATGACAAATAGTCAGAGGGGAGTTATATAACTTAATGAAGTATTCTTGAAACATTATTCAATCATTATCACTCAAATTGATTCATATCTATGAAATATATTTGAGCAACCAATTTCAATCCAAAAAACAAATTCAATCTAAACCAGCAGTCTCCAATCTTTCCAGCTTTGTGGACCAGCGGGGTGGGAGAGTTGATGGTTCCGCACGAGTGGTGGGCGAGCGTACATGCGTAGCTCCACCTGTGCAAGCAGCAGGCAAATGGAGCTATGTGCTTGTGCAAACTCGCCCACGACTTTTGCAGCCCGGTTCTGAATGGGCCACGGCCTGGTAGTGGGCCATGGCCTTGTGGTTGGGGATCCCTGATCTATTTCTGGTAAGTAGTCTATAGAAAAAAAAAATCTCTGAAATAACGTATAGATGTTCTAAATGCCAATAAAGAATTGCAACCTAGCTTGACCAAGGCAGAATGTTTCTATAAGCGTATACAAAATAATTACTACCGTACATTCTTACTTTGAAACATTTTATGATGGAACACTTTACGGACTAGGCAGTCCAAGCCAAACCATCTCAATCAAGCATGTTCTAAGCCTTTTCCTTAGAAGTTCCACTAATGTTTTCACAATAATGGTAATGAAGGTGTCTTATATTTTTTTGAAAAATTAAGAACCGTCTACAAAATATTTACCAAATTGCTGACAAAAAAGAAATCTTGTAACCTAACCTATATTCCAGGAAAACATCCAAAGCATTTGTAACAACTGACAAGCATTTTACATTTATTTAAAAAAACATTTTAATACATTCAGTAATTTATAAACATAGTGTTATTTAAGTAACCTTATGCTTAGGTCTCAGCCTAAACTACTACTCCGGGCTAGAGATTAATCTGAATCCTTTTGAATATTGTAAAATATTCTTAGCCGCTGGTGTCCACAATTAACTAAGATGATGACAAAGGTGATTGTTCGGATGATTCTCAGCATTTGTGTGATGATGTGATTAGAAACATGTAATTTGCTTCTTCCCATTTGCTTCCTACGGATGCCCATTCTTAATTATCATTTGTAATATTATATGTATTGCCCTCAAAACAGTATAGTAATCTTAAGATAGTTCAAGGAGCGAAACTGTACATAGTTTGAATATATATACAATTTCTAAAATGAAAATTAAGAAATTTAGCATACAAAATATTGAATCATCTCACAGTTAAAAATCTGTAATCACTTGAGCCAACAACTACAATTCATCACGTAAAATTTCAGGTTTAACTACCACAAATACTTCAAGATTTTTTTTTCACCTGCACTACAAGCATGTAATTTTAAACTAAGAGGTTGGAATGGATATAACAGGTTTCCAGTACTATATTGTACACATTATTTAGGAGCAGATCTCACTGATTTCAATAGGACTTGCTTCTGAATAGATATACATAGGATTGTACCTGCAATCTTTGTGTCTAGGACAGACATGTCAAATTCATGACGTCGCGCAACATATTGGGATGGTTTTGCCAATGCTGGCAATAGGGTGGATGCAGCTTCCGGATGACGTGTCCGGCCCGCGGGCTGGCAGTTTGACACTCCTGGTCTAGGACATTTGCAGTGTATGTACGTGGGGAGTATCAATGAAATCAAAATGACAGATACAAGAGGGCAGTTGAAGCCCCATCTTTTTTGACATATGTTGCACACATGAAACACATTAAGAAGGGGCAGGGTTTTGATTACCACATTGTCCCCACCATTTTGATATTATTGATCCTCCTCTGGATGCATCTTTTTGCATCTCTGCATTGGTACCGTTGAGTTTACACGCAATGCTAAATTATGGTTTGCTTAACCACAATTACTGACTAGATTAAAACGGTGAATTGGCACAACATACTAAGTCATAACTTTACAGACTAAATGACTTCTCATAATATGCAACATTAAAAAACAACAACAAATAAGCTTCTGGCTTAGTACAATGTATGACGTAAGCCTACCATCAATATTAGTAAGACTATGTGAAGCATTGAGAGGAAGTTTCCGGAACAAGCAAAGTATTTCTCAAAATTTCCTGCTGGGAGTATTGAGGCTGCCACATTTCTTACAAGCTCAGTATGGCCTTTTTGAGGCAATGTCCAGGTGTTCAGGACAGACATATGCATATGAAGAAGGCACTTCTGCTGGACAAGGCTTCCAAGCTGTGACCCTGAACTTTTAAGAAATGCAGCCTTCTGAATATTACAAGCAGTACAATCCTCTTCCAAATATTTTACATCATTCTGGCATCCAATTATACCTTCTAACCCAGGGGTTCTCAACCTTGGCAACTTTAAGACTTGTGGACTTCAACTCCCAGAATTCCTCAGCCAGCTTTACTGGCTGAGGAATTCTGGGAGTTGAAGTCCACAAGTCTTAAAGTTGCCAAGGTTGAGAACCCCTGTTCTAACCCAACAGCTTCCTAGATTTTGACCGTCTGTGAAACACTCAAATAAAAGTATACTTATCACTCATACTTCACTTAATAAAACTGAAATAAAGACAAAATAAAATAAAAACAGCTATTGCACATTTCTAGCTAAACAGGAATAATTTATACAAATATATATGTAAGTAACATACATATCTGATTACCTGAATTGGAATCTGGGAAAGACAAATAGCAAATATTGGTTTTCTAGGGGAGAAAAATAGAAGTTACATTTTGAAGGGGAAAATATATTTTATAAATGTCTTCTTAATGGTTTTACTCACCTCTTTATCCGTAAGTTTTGAATGCTGTGGATATATTACCTGTAAATGAGAATCTCTATCAGTCGAGAAATGAAAATACTCTATTAATTTATCACATAGTGCACAGGACCAGGTACCAATATGACTGGGCCTTTGTTTATTATAGGTTAGCATACACACTGCTAATCTATATTCCTATGGTAATTCAAAGATACCAATATACAACACCAAATGCATCCAATAAGACTTTTCCAAATTAATATTTCCCCAAGCAGTTCCAACAACAATCATGTCAAATAAAGACCTGGCATGCTTAACAGATTTTATAACCTATTTTCACTGGCGTCCTAACACAGATTAATACTTCACCTCAATTATTATAGTATTTAAAAAAAGAGTGAAACTGTCTTGCTTCTTATATTAAATCTATAGCATTTTTTTGATTTATAAAAATGTCTTTTACTCTTATCTTGGGCTCCAAACAAGTTTTTTTTTAAAGTGGGGGGAACAAGCTGGAGGAATGCTCTTTTTGGGAAGTGAACCATCCTGTCCCTAAGAAAAGCAAAAGCCAGGTGTGGAAATTAAGAGGATCAGGGAAATGGCTAGACTAGAGCAACTTAACTGATTAGACTTCTGGAACTTGTTATAATATGTATGGGAAATTCCAAATGTGCTCATCAAATCCAAAAGCTCACCAACTCACACAGGGTTGGCCTCCTACGGGTCCCATCTGTTAGACAGTGCCGTTTGGCTGGGCCTAGGGTTAGGGCCTTCTCTGTTGCTGCCCCAGCCCTCTGGAACCAATTTCCCTCAGAGGTTCGTACTGCTCCCTCCCTCCTAGCTTTCCGAAAACTCTTAAAAACACATCTATGCAGACAGGCTAGGGGCGTGTGAGCTGCGCTCTGCCCCTGGGCCTTTGATTGGGACTGTATATTGTATGAGTGGGAACAGTTTTATAGTTTTTTATATTGTATACTACTATTTTAATTAATTTATATTTTTGTACTTGTATTATTTGCTGTGAGCCGCCCTGAGTCTGGGGAGAAGGGCGGCATATACCTAAGTCAAAATAATAAATAAAATAAATAAATAAACTTGGGCCCCTAGGCTACTTAATGCCCAAAATCTATGTTCATGAATGCTGTTGGGAAAAAAAGTGTTATGAGATTGTAACTTGTAATCACACAATGCTTATAATTTCATTAAACTCTAACATAAGATCTATTTAGTAAATACATGTCCCAATTCCTTTTTCTTCTAACAACTCTCAGAGGTATAGAATACTTAATACTGGGTTGTTATTTATTCAATTGTTTATACTCTTCAGAATAAAAAAAATGGGGTTAACTAATCTATTTAGTATGTGGTTGAAAATTATAGCAATTGAAATCTTACACATCTGGAGGGCATCAGGTTAGGAAACACCACTATACTACAATCTTACAGTGATACAGTGCGAGAAAACTGAATACAGTTTTCAATTTGTAACATAAATCTACAGGGACATTTCATAAGTACAGATCAGGACAGATAAGAATAGTAAGTTTAACAATATAAATATCAGTCTAAGTTTATCAACACTATGCTGCATTGAATAAAATTACCCTTTACCCCTATTCCTTTTCAACAACAAAAGCCATGGTTTTATTTCCAGCTAGACCAGGCCAGAGCAAACTCATGTTTAGTAAACTCTAAGGATGGAAATTAACTGGCCTGATTCATATTTAACTCTTGCCACATGCTCAATTACTCCTATTTGAAACAAAACCTTGCCAGTATAAATCACAAATGATATTAGCTTAATACAAGTAGCAACATACAGAACATTCTAGTTTCAATGTGGCTTCTAGGCAATTCATTTGCAACCACATATTCATTCAAATCCGAGATTTCTTTCATTTTCCTGTCTAGCTCTGTTCCATTCTTCCTTGGCTATTCTTATCTATTTAACTATTTAGCATATCGTATGAAGGCTCGGAAGGCACACAATTCAGCAAAGACACTGAACAGTCATGACCAGAAGAAATAGGAGAACTGCAAACTGCTGCCTCTGTGATTGCACTGCTTGTCCTGGGAAGTTAAACACACACAACACATCTTCTTATCTGGAAGCCTTAATTGGGGAATAAACCATCAACAATGAGATCCAATGTGTGGATGGAGTTCTTCACACAGGTTCCTATATTTTTCAGGGATGTCTCTAAAAATTACAGCCATTCTGCACATCACATTTGGACCAAAAGCCATATAAATAAACCAACATTACATAAGTTGCCATAAGCAACCTACTGCGTTTTAGAAGGGCAGAAATGAAACCAGAATCTATTTGAAAGGTTTTTTTTTAATCTATTTATTTTCTAGCCTGCATGAAAACACCGCTTGTATTAAAGACCTGCGAATGAAAACCCCAGACAGAAGGGTTAGCTATCATTCAACGGCAAGCGAAATTCTTGCGCTAGTTGTTTGCTGCACCAAAGAGGAGAAGAAAGAGCCTCTTCCCGCTTTCTGGGCGCCTATCCTCTGCAACGCACCAAACATCGTTCGGCGCCGCCTCCGCGGTCCCCATCTAATAAAAAGTACAAGGCAGAAAAGGCTTCCACTCCTGGGTTTCTGTCCCGGGCCACCTTCGCCTAGCCCGCAGGCAAAGGAGGCGCCGCTTCTCCGCAGAGCACGGTGTCCTGCCTCGCCCGAGGACCGGCTGGCACGGGCGGAACACCCGACCGAGCCCCTCGCGGTGTGGCGTGGCGTGGCGCGGCACCCACCTCCACAGCTTGGCCGAGCTCCAAATCAAAGCCTACCACGCACACGCAGTGCAACCAGGCCGAGAAGCGGTCCCAGGGCAACACCGGCGGCGGCAAGGTCGGACTGGGCGAGCCATCTTCGCCTTCCTCCGCCCCCGGGGAACCCGCCAATCCTCCGCTTCCGCCCTCGGCCGGCTTCTGCAGCGACATGGCGCTCGGCAGGATTGCAGCGTCGGCTCCGGCACCGCCTCCGTCGCAGTCTCTACACCCGGCCGGGCTCCTCTCGTCTTCAATTCAAGACGCGGCGGCGTCCCTTCCTAGCCTCGACTCCGGAGGAAGAAGGACCACATGACGCACGTCTCTTTGGGACAACCATCCCCCACACTCTGTGGGAAAATCCACAGCGATTCGAAAGGAGGGACGTGGAAGAGTCCAAATTAGCAATGGGGGGGGGAATGGAGCGAAGGGAGGGGACTAAGGTACAGTTGCGCGGAGGAAAGGAAGTTTCTAAAGCAGTGTGGTACAAAGGGAAGATGTTGAAAGGTTCTCTCCCCTCCCCCTGATATGGAAGGCAAGATTCTTGGGAAACAGCAAGGTTGCTATGGATGAAGGGAACAGTCCTTTTGTTTTTAGCATCCCATTTAAAGTTCAGTCCAGAACGTGTGGGTTTAAGAACTAATTTCTTAAATTGGACGCATTGGTACTGCAGCTTGGAGGACTGGAAGAAAGATCCCGGCAATTTGATCTAGTACCAATGAAGGAGAATATTTGTAGCTCAGGGTTGAAATGAGGAGTCCTTGGTGCTCTCTGAGCTTTCTTTTTTTCTTGCAGACGTTTCATTACCCTAACTGGGTAACATCATCAGTGCTAGTAAGGAGTGCTGTTTGCTGTCAGTTTATATTCTGGTGTCTTGCCTACCTTGTCTGATGATGTTACCTAGTTAGGGTAATGAAACGTCTGCAAGAAAACAAGCAAGCTCAGAGAGCACCAAGGACCTCTCAATTGATCTAGCTCTCTGCAGCAAGGCAGACTTCCCCTCTCCACTCTTCTGATGCTTTATAAATGGATAGGAGTTTTCGCTGTTGATGAAATACTGTACTGTAATTAAGTACCGTGTTGTTTTCTAGGCTTCGTTTGGTAAAGCGCATCAGTATCACAGCTACATTTATTTACTTGCATAGAATATGGTTTTGTGAAGCTAAAATGCATATTAACTGAAGATTGCTTACTTCCTGCTTCTTCAGGCCCTACATGGTACAGTTTTCTAATAAAATAAATGGAAGTTGTCTTTTAAGCTTTCTGTTTGGTTTTCCAAGTGGTTAAAATGTGAAACACTGAATTGTGTGCTAAATGAGCCATTTATTTGTATGGCTTGGGTTTAAGAGTGCTGCATCAGCAGGGCTGGTCAATTCCTAAACTATGTTTGGGGCTCAATCTGCTCAGGGAATCCACTCATTTGGTTAAAGCTCTCATGCTGCAAAACCATCTGCATGATATCCTTGGTTTATTCAATAAACTAAATTTTCTAGATTGCTGTGGCACATTGAACCATAGATTAATCATATTGTCATAGCTCAGAGGTGCATAGCAGTATTTCCTCTAGTTTTTCTACATCATTCCTGAACAGTAGGTTCGGGTAAGACAATGGCTGGTTCAGAGTTTTCATTTCTATGGCTGAGGCACTTTTCTAGTGCAAGTCACAATCACTTAGTGATGTAGCAATGAGCATGTTTAGGGCAATTTCCCCTAATTTGTGGCTATCCTGGTTGGGCCACTATATTCACTGCTGAATTTTCCAGAAGGCATCCTCATTCAGGGTTTAGTACTTGTATCTGTGTCATTTAAGATTAAAAGTTCATGTAAAAGTCAACCTAAATCCCATAGTTGGGAAGGGAAATCACTGATTCTGGGATAACTGGAAATAATTTACATCAGCATAGAAGCGCTATGAGAGAATCTGCCTGTGGTCTATAATAATATGTTGTAAATCAGGGGTTCTCAACCTTGACAACTTTAAGACTTGTGGACTGCAACTCCCAGAATTCCTCAGCCAGCTTTGCTGGCTGAGGAATTCTGGGAGTTGAAGTCCACAAGTCTTAAAGTTGCCAAGGTTGAGAACCCCTGTATAGTGACTATGAGTAAGAAACATGGTTTTGCTTCATGTGTACTTTGCATAATGAACTCATGAAATCCTATTTTAATGAGTGGGGCTTGGAATTCACTCAAGGATTCCACTGTGGGTGTATCTTGGCTCAAGAAAAATTACTTTTTGCAAGGTAATTTGAAATTTCCTCCGTGCATTGATGGAAATGAAGCTCCTTTCAAAATAACAGAGTAACCAAGTTGGAAGGGACCTGGGAAATTTTATAGTTCAACCCACTGCTCAAGCAGGAAATCCTATATCAGAGTTCCCCAAATTTTCTGGCTTTGCGGCCCAGCGGGGGGGGGGAGAGGGGATAGTTCTGTGCAAGCAGCAGGGACAGCACACACTCACCCACTACTCACACAAGTGGGGATGGCATGCGCGCTCACTACTTCTGTGGCCCAGGTCCAAACGTCTCAAGGCGTGGCAGTGGGCTGTGGCCCTGGGGTTGGGGACCCCTGCCTAGTACCATTTCAGACAAATGGTTGTCCAATCTCGTGAAAACCTCCAGCGATGGAGCACCACAACCTCTGGAGGCAAGTTGTTCCACTGATTAATTTCTTCCTCATATAAATGACCACAATTTTAGAATTTTTGAAATGAAAGTGGTACTGGATCTACTTGGGTTCACTTTATGCAATTAATGCTTTTTGCAGTGCTGTACTGCCTAAAAGGTTTTCTTTCCCTTTTGTGATACCAATAGGTTTTTCTTTTCTTTTCTTTTTTAAGTAAAATTAATGTTTAAAAAACAAACAAAAAGTGTTGGGCAAAGGTGCTGGGATACTATCTAAAATAACAAGTCAGCAACAAACCAGAGCTGATTTTGGTTTCTGCATCATTTGACACCATTCAGATGGATAAATGGCTTACCCATTGCTGGCACCAGATGGAGCTTAATGTTTACTATGAATGTGAAGTGTCAGAGGATAAAAAGACTAAGTCTTCTAAATATTGAAATCCATTGATGAATGAGGACATCAGTTTAAGCCACGGATTGTTTACTAAGCCGTAAGTTTTGAATGCATAAAACACATTAAGCTAAAGTCACATAATAAGGTGGAGTGTAATATGTGAATCCAGTAAAAAAATTATAATAAGACTAAATTATAAAAATGTATCATCCAGCATACAAATTGCGTTAAATAAATCTGAATAAACAAAACTACTAATGGTATAATAAAATGAAATGTATATTACCAGTGGTGGGATTCAAATATGTGAACAACCGATTCTCTGTGTGCTTCCAGAAGTCCATTCTGGGCCTGGGCAACAAAAAATTAGCTATTGGTTCTGCTGAACTGGTGTGAACTGGCTGAATCCCACCACTGTATATCACAGGTATTTTAGTTTTATGAAATCCTTCTAAAATTGCATTCATGATGCATTATAATTCCTATTACTGTTACTCAAAATATTATTATTATTGTGCCAGATTATTAGACTTTCTGGAATGCAGTTTAGTAGACAGGAATTCTTACAGCAATAATAATTTATATTTCTATCTTTTAATCTACTCTTTTATTTCAAGTTTTTTGCCCATTTATAATGTTGCATATTTCAATGACTGAAATCATTAAATAGCTGGCACTTTAAAAGCAACCTACAATCAAAAGTTAAAACTTTACATAACTGAAGTGCCTAGCGGAGATGCACTAATAAGAAAAATTTTGTATTGTGCAGAATTGGATAAGATGACTAAAGAATTAAAAAAACAGGAAGAAACAGAATACTACCTAATTTGGAATAAATTTTACAAATGGAAGGAAAAAAGAAGGAAGTCGATAGAAGGTTATATAAATAGAGGAAGATTAACAGAAATGTATAGCTGCATATAAATATATAATATTTACTCTTATACGGTATGTACAGTATGGAATGATTAGACAAAGATATATGTCAAGGATGATACACTACGTTCAATGTTTTTTTAATTTCTTTTTTTCCTTTTGTACTTAATACAATTTATTTTAAAAAAAAGTTAAAACTTTACAATTTTAAACATATGGCTGAGACCCATTACTGTTACACCTTTCACAGGGAGAACAAGGATGAGCAGTGCCACAGATTGTAGTTGCTAAGGGCATACTACTGTATAGTCCAAAACATAGACAGGCCTGGGAGGAAGAAGTGAGAAGAGTCAGAAAGTTAACAAAATTTGATTTGCTTTCAAATTTGATGTAATTAAATGCAATTAAATTTATTACGCCTCGTGTACTGTATTTATCACCGTGCAGTACAGACAGACCATTTGAATTTTAAAAGATCCCCTCCCTCCTGAGATAAAAATCCTGTGCAAAGCTCAACTTTTCAATCTTGGATCGTCAATTCTAGCTGAAATCAATCCTAGAGACTGTACACGCTACCCAGCTGAAATCAATCCTAGAGACTGTACACGCTACCCGTAGATATGTCTAAAAAGTAGATTAGCTGAGTTAATAATTATGTACAAAATCAGTAATTGCTTGAAGAGAAACATCTTGTTTCCATAGTTCCTTTCACCTGGCATGTATTTACAAGACCTGGCTGGGCCTAGTGGGAGGTGCCCCTCTCGGAAATATGCCCAGCTAGATTTAGGGTTTGGCAGGAGCTGAGACCCCAGGGCAGGGGAGGAAGGGTAGTGATTGTAATCCAGGAATCTCTGGTAGCCATCAGGGGCCTTGCTCCACAAGTTGCTGGTTGTGAGACCCTGTTCTTAAAGTTAGGCTCTTGGGAGCAATTGGGATTGTTGCTACTATACCAGCCTCTCTGCTGCATAGCAACTTCCATGCCTAAATTCCTTAAGACATCTCAGGGCTGTCTGTGATGTTCCCTAGGCTTATGGTTCTGGGGTACTTCATCCCAGGGACTTCATCCCTGGGATGGACATCTGAAGCAGCCCAGGAGATCATGGCCTCCATGATGGCTTTGGGCCTTTCCCAGGTCATTCTTGGCTTGACTTGGGACAGTGGCCTCACCCCAGACTTGGTTTTCTTGTCGGAGCAGTAGCAATGTGATCTGGGGGAAGAGCTTTCCTTAGTTCCTCTGTCATGATCAGATCATGTCCCAGTGACTTTTTTGAGGCTCTCTTGCACTGCCCCCCCCCTCTGTAGGGAGGCTGGACTCCCCAGGGTGGCTGGATTCATTTTATTGGTTTATTCCCAGCAACTGATGGAACCAACTGAGCTTCAAAGAAAGCTGGGGAAAATATGTGCTGATCTGCTATAGCATCCTTCAGAGGCCCCAATGAATGTCTGCAATAGGGAGTTGGCCGGAGCCTTAGAAAAGATTGTGCCTATGTGGCCTCTCCTAGCCCATCACTCCTGTTACTCCCCATGGTTCATCGATGAGTTGAAAAGGGTCGAGAGATGCCAAGAGCACCACTGGAGGAAAACAAAGAATGAATTCGACTGAACACAAATTAAAGCTGCTTATAGGGTTTACCTCGTGGCAGTAAAAGTGGTGAAGCAACAATACTTCTTCACTCTTATTGCATTCACAGCTGTCACTCAGCAGCCCTCTTTAAGGTCCCCTGCACTCTTTTTGGAAAGGGTGACTCAAAGATTCATCTCAATGCCATGTGGAGGAATTTTCAGGCATCTGGAAGATAAAATTGCTCAGATTCATTCCTAGTTGGATATTAAGCATGGTGCAAGTCCTGTGAAGATGCCCAGGAAGCAGGCTTATCCAATTATTTGGAAATGTTTTGATTCTGTTGGATCTAAGGAAATAGACAGGGTCCGGCAGAATGCAAATACCACCACCTACATTTTAAATCCATATCCTTGCTGGCTAATTAAGGCCACTCAGGAGGTGTGTGTATGGGTCCAAGAAATAATGAATTCATCTTTGTTGGAGGAGATGTTCCTAGCTCCTTTTATCATCTTTGGTCTTGGATGGAGTTCCACTACTCCAGAGAGATCTGGTGCATAACTTATGGGTCCTCTTGAACTCATGGCTTCTGCTTCAAAAAGTGGTGGCCATGGCTATGTGGGCCTTTGCTCAGTTTCATGTTGTGCCCCCGTAACGTCTTTCCTGGCTAGGGAGGCTTTCCATTCAGCACTCATGTCCTTGTTATCTCCCATTTGGACTATTGCAACACGCTCTACATGGGGCTACCCTTGAAAAGTATCTGAACTCTTCAGCTGGTACAGAACACAACCACGCGAGTGGTATTGGATGCCCAAAGAAGGACACATGTAGCATTTGTGTTCTACAAACTGTATTAGGTGCCAATTTGCTTCTGGGTCCAATTCAAGGTCTATAAGGCCCTACATGGCAAGGGGGCAGGCTACCTATAGAACTCATCACATCAGACTGTCCCACCCAATCAGTCAGGGAAGATATGCTGCAGAGCCAATCAATCAAAGAGTTCTGATTGGCAGGATCTAGGAAGACAGCTTCTCTGCCATTGCCCCCATCTTATGGAATATTCTCTCCCTGGAGATGAGGTGGACTCTTACTCTCCTGGCCTTCCAAAAGGGGTTAAAAATGGCTCTGTGACCTTGCATGGGGAGCATTCATAGGATGAAAAACACCCTCACAGCATGAACAAACGAGATGATACCTCCCGCCTACCAGCCACTTGGAAACCCACCCTTATTGACAAACGTGTCCATAACACAAAGAATGACACCAGACCTACACTCACAAAAACCACACAGGATATCGCCACCACACATCCAGGCAAAAAGCAAACCCAAACCCACACCGATGATGAGGCACGACCACAAACCAGAAGCTAGACCACAGCTGCATCATTAGCCACCTTAAACCCCTCCAATCCATACATGAAACAAACTGACACCCACCATGAAGATGAGGCACGACCACGAACGCGAAGCCAAACAGCTATGTAGTTCACCATCTCTAATCCCCCTGTAACTCAGACTAACTTGAGCACAACAAAACCCCCACCCAAACAGAACACTCCCCCATCCAATCAGAGCACAGCCAAGCCCCCATCCAATCAGAGCACAGCCAAGCCCCTAACCAATCAGAACACACCTCCACCCAATCAGAACACAGCCGAGCTCCCAGCCAATCAGTTCAAACCCCCACTGGCAGTTAAAAGGAAGAAACAGTTACAAACACACAATGCTCCTAGAAGCACGAAGCCGAAAGCACCAGCCTGAAGATGACGAATGGGACTTCGTCGAAACATCGCCAAGACACTTCAAATTCTATATGGGAGAAAACCCGAAGAACCAAAGACCTACATACAAACACCCGCGATATTTCAAAGGGACTTTTTTTTAACTTTTCATAAGTCAGCCTAATAGAATTGTTTTGAAACCTATAGCAGCGTGTTACTCTTAAACCATTTTAATGTATGTATCTTATCTAGCTATTTTTTTTCTTTTTGAAAGGCTAAAAATAGATATCTCTGCAAAAATGCTAAAATTTAATGGCAATGTGCCAGGCAGCAGCATTGTCTAAGTAGATTAATGTAAGCAGAACTGGTTGTCTATAGTACAGTACAGAATTTTTTTTATAAATTATTGCCTAAATTCAATATTTCCTTCTGTAGCAATTGATTTGCCTTAAGTCATATGGAGCATAATACTTTAAGTTAAGAACTTAACCTACCTATTTTTGTACAAGCATTATGAAATATTTCCATTAATTTAGAATCTAAACACTGAGCTATTCAATTATATATTTTTAAATTTTAATCTACCTGATACACAACGATTTACACAGAATTTTCTTCATAGCTGAATATAAACTCTATAACCTTTTTCAGATGAGATGGTGATGCTCTTCTTTCTTTTATCATGTATTTGTGTGTGTGTTTAAAAAAAGGAGAAATGTTGTAATTAAAGAAGGAAACAGGAAAAAACACTTCTATCAGAAAAATGTACTCAGATCAGCATATCTAGGAAGCATCCATTCATCAAAATATGAGTTTTGTATAAATAAAAACAACAGTGCAAGATTTGCATACTTCAAAGCAATTTTATTAATCTTTTTTGTAAACAAGCACATTTGCTCAAAATTCCATTAAGACAACACCAAAACCACCCAAATTCAAACTTTTTTCTTCTTCTACATATTATAATACTTTAAAATGCACTGCTGCCAGTAGAAAATTCTCATTTATACATATATTGATGTTAACAGTTGTAATAAAATAATATGAAATGTTTAATAAGGGAAAAACAGGAAACAGAATAATTTTTAATATTTGCCTTTAAATGATCTTAGTTAACCACATTAAAATTAAAACCAAACATTATCAATTTTTGCAGAACAGAAGGACTTTTTCAGAAAATGTGATTAGCCAGAGGGGGATTTATCTTATTTAAGAATAATATGTTTAATTTTATGTTCCTAAAGAGGTCCAATTTTTATTCCCAACTTATCTGTATGCCTGCTACTATGGAGAAGAACTATCAGAATTGACTCCTTATTTAGTTACTTGCTAAGCATTTATGTAAATTAACATATATTCTAATTTCCACAAAGTTATTAGTATCATCCTATAATCTTCAAAAACATTTTTGAACCCTCCTGCAAATGTCCTCTTCTCTGCTAGCCACACAGTCCTGGGAACTGCTATTGGAATACTATGGAATACTTGCTAATGCAGTGGTTCTCAACCTTTTTCAGGTTGAGACCCCACTTGCGCCGCCCATGCGCGGCGCGACCCCGACGTGCGCGCGCGATAAAAAAAACAAAAAACAAAATGGCGGACCGCGACGGGCCGATCCCCGCATGCGCAGTGCGCGCGCGACGGCCCGAACTGTGCATGCGCGGCGCGCGCGACGAAAAAAAACCAAAATGGCGGACCACGATGGGCCGATCCGTGCGTGCGCAGCGTGCGCGCTACGGCCCAAACCGCACATTCGCAATGCGCGCGCGACAAAAAAAACAACAAAACAAAATGGCGGACCGCAGTGTCCGGCGACCCCCGCAAAACGGTCGTTCGACCCCAAATGGGGTCGCGACCCATAGGTTGAGAACCGCTGTGCTAATGGAAGGAATACTAGCTGCCTAGTAGTTTTCCAGTTGACCAAAAGGGAGTACAAGGATTAGTAGCCAGCCAGGAGCCTATACCCTATCCTCCTCCTCGCTTTGCAGCATTTATTTCTCCATGGGATAATGATCAAATGCTGCTTAAGCCATTCATCTGATTAGTGTGGCAACTTCCTAGCAGCTCATGGATTGGGAAACCAGGGAAAGCCAATTTCCCACATTGAGAAATTACTCTTCCCAAGTTCCAGCAGAGCATATTTCCTATTTCAGCCAAATTATATCATTTGAAACTGAGTAATTATCTTATATACAATTACTTATTGTTACCACCCTCACATTGCACACTTGGCTCTCTGATATCATCTAATGATTGCCCAGATTTTTCCAACCTAATATGATAGTCCTATATTGTATTGGCTCAACCTGAAAACATTGTTGAGGTTTGCTTTCTCTTCCAGGGTCTGGAAACAATCTTACAGATGGATGCTTACAATGGCATCATAAAGCAGGACCGGTTCTGTAGATTTTTTTTACACATTTATTCCATTGTAATCACAGTTATTTTAACCCATTTGGACCACTATTGTTTGCTTGAAAACTTTGACAAAATAACCAGAACTGTCATGATGTATGATAGTGAACAAAACAAGTTAGTTGTCCCCCAACCCCCATGGATTAGTTGTTTTTAGCTGGTACACCAGGTAAATCTTTTATAATAATGGCAGACTCAGTCATCTGTGCTGTTTGAATTCATCTAATATATAAACTTAATGAAATTTTGAGTTACTGTTGGGAATCATAAGAAAACCAAATTTTGTAACTTTCTCTTTATCAATGAAGTGAATAGTTTTGCTAGCCAGTTAAAAATTACCTTCAGATGGGTGTTTGATTAAAACCATTAAAAGAAAAATCAACAGGTCCAGTTCCAAGCTGGGAGTAAATAAAATGGAGGTTAAGATGCTGGAAATAAAATGGAGGCTGGTTATTTGGAAAGAAGGTTTAATGATGAGCAGAATCACCAGCAGCATGTGGTTTTGGGACAGCTGACCAACTGGCTGAATCAATGGATGGATCTTTATGGGGCTCTGAGACATTGAAGTGGAAATAGAGCAGAGCAGAGCAGAGCAGAACAGAATAGAATAACAGAGTTGGAAGGGACTTTGTAGATCATCTAGTCCAACCCCCTGCCGAAGCAGAAATCCGTACACCATTTCTGACAGATGGCAGTTCAAGAAGAGACTAGATTGCCATGTTTCTGGGTTGTGCAATGAGGTGGGCTTTTGTGTCTTTTGCTAGTCTTGTGGTGGTGGGTTAATCCTATTATGTCCTAATGGTCATGTCCTGTTCTTAGATTTTGGGTAAATTCTTAAATCCCTTCAGCTGTGGGGGTGAAGGCATTTTTGCTTATGAATGGTTTGCCTCAGTCTTTCTGAAAAGATTGCCAAATCTGCATTTCTATGGGCTGGCCTCCTGAGTTTTTCCTGGGGACAGGGGCCGCTTTTAAGATTTTTCTCCATTATTCCTTTGGGGAAATATAATATTCTGCCTTTTTAATATTCCCCAAAGTATTTCCTTCTCTAGAAGGGTTGGTAGGTGCTGACTTTCAACAAAAGCAAATGGGCAATTATTTTGTTTTAGGTATTTTTTATGATACCTCACTGTTCACAGATGGGCATATTTATCCCAAATTAAAATAACTGATATATTAAATTTCAAACTGAATATCTATCTTTTCTAAAATTAGCTAATTATCCTGAGAGTTTGAGACAATTTAATTTCATTCAAATTTTCCTGTATTTTGACATGCAATATATGGAGTCTCCTTATCTTACTGAGATGACTACTGTACTATGTTAATCTCTTTATCTTATAATTCTTGGAATGGGTGGCAAACTTTCCTATCTGTTTCGGCAGCTCCACCTGAATGAATGTGAACTAGCTATTTAATTATAGCAAACAGCTACTGAAGATAGCAAATAAAAAACTGTTGAACAACATTTACCTGTTTTTCCACATTGGATATTATAATTATATTCTACAAGTGTCATAATTAGCTTCTTTGAATCATAGAATATGACTCCAAATTCTTAGGAATGCCCTTAATTACATGTGTAATATTTTTATTTTACTAAAAACATACATTATGTTTCAGATAACCTTTTAAATAATAAAGCTGTTTTCCTACAAAGAGCCTGAGTGTATTTCTATACCAGGGGTCCCCAACCTTGGCAACTTTAAGACCTGTGGACTTCAACTCCCAGAATTCCCCAGCCAGCTGGGGAATCTTAAAGTCTTAAAGTTGCCAAGTTCTGTACTTTATCTATATCAAGCAGGAATAAGGGATCATGTAGGTGCCACAAAGTTTGGTCCAAGATTTAATACAGGTAGTCCTTTACTTATGATCAGTCACTTAGTGACATTCAAAGTTATGATGGACCTACCTGGGGACTACTTATGACCTGGATTCAAGGTTCCAATGGTTGGGTTCCCCTTGTGGTCACATGACCAAACTTCACGCATTCAGCAACCAGGCCCTATTTATGTCTGTTTGCAATGTCCCATGATCATATGATTGCAGTTTATGATGGTTTGGCAATATCTGGCATTTTCTTCCGCTTTTTTGGCAAAACTGCACCCAGAGCAAGTCATTGGCTCACTTAACAATAGCAATGTTTGCTAAATGACCACTGCAAAAAAGTCATAAAATAAGGTTTGTCAACCCATTTTTATGAATTATGACTGTGATGGGTAGGCTTGTCAGTCAAGACCCACCTGTACTGGTTTGTGTTTTATTAATAACTTGAATGTATAGAAAGAATGCTTATCAGATATGTAGGTGATTCAAAACATAGTGGGAGGACAGTTAATATTCTAGAAGATGTTAAAAGTGAATTTACAGGTTGGGGAAATAGGTTGAACGTAATACAGTGGAACTTAAAAGATACCAATAGAAAGAAAAAAATTAAATGTACCAGGATATGCAAAAAGAAAGACCTTGGGGTAGTCTGATCACTAGCTTAATACAAATTTGCAGTGTGAAGTGACTGCCAAAAAAGGCAAATGCAATTTTAACATGTAGCAATAAAGGAACCATTCCCAAATCATCAGTAGAAAAAAGCCAGCTCTTTTCCCCATTAGTGGGATCCCACCCTGAGGATTGGTATCCTATTCTTGTGGTCACTGTGCAACAAAGTTGTATGAGGAAAGATGGAAAGAACCATGTACTATTGTGCTTAAACCTTTATGAACCCTTCTGAATTTTCAATATTTCTTCACTGTCATGTGATCAAAATTGTAGTCAAGGTGTAAATACAACCAACATGTACGTAGGAGATGACCAGCTAAGCCAAAGGAGGGGTCAAATGCACCATTAGTCTTGAGTCCTTCATGCCCACAAGAGATCTGAGTCCAGCCCACCTTCAATTCCATCGACTGTTAGCTCACTACTTACCACCTCACTACTCAACATTAGTAGTTCAGATTCTTGTAGCTTTACTATGCAATAAAGCTATATATTCATTTGAACTGCCTGGAATCCTGATTTCCTGTCCTTGACAGTGTATTTGTGATAATTGCGGTGTTCCGGGGTCACATGACTGCATTAGGGGCCTTCCCAGCTGGCTTCTGACCAAGCAAAATCAATGGAGAAAGCTGTATTTGCCTAAAGACTGAAGTGATTCATTTAACAACTGTAGGGGGAAAAAATCGAGTGCTGCTTAACAATGGAAATTCTGGTCCCAGTTGTGGTTATAAGTTGAGAATTACCTGCATGTTTTTGATTCATTTGTTACTAGATAAGAGTTTTAGGATTTGTGTGGAGAATACATCACGTTTGAGGTCATATTTATGCAGAAGTATTGAAATAAAAAAAAGTTTCACAAATTTTTCAGTACCATTGGATATTTAGCCTTTGAATAGGAGACCAAGAGGGAATATAACTCCCTGAAAATGTGGCCCGTGGAAGAATGCATGACCTGTTTTTTATTCTCCCAGAACCTGATTGAAGGTTAGGATAAAAATTCTGTACGCAAAGCAATAACCTAGAGGTAGAAATTTGGATGTATTCCAGGTAATTACTTTGGATTCCTGAACTGAGAAGGGTGTAGGAAATGACAACCTAAATTTTCTTTTCCAGCTTTCTGATTCTTTGATAAGGAAATTATACCTGCAGGATATTATGCAATTATTGCAAATGTACTTACAGAACTGGATGTCAATTTATAATGCAAAAGTTACATTTTAAACATACAATTCAAATATTGGAAAAACAAGTACATGTGGTCCTCAACTTACAACCACAATGGAGCCCAACATTTCTGTGTCTAAGTGAGACATTTGTTAAGTGAGTTTTACTACCTTTCCTGCCACAGTTATTAAGTGAGTCACAGAAGTTGATAAGTTAGTAACGTTGTTAAGTGAATCCAGCTTCCCCATTGACTTTGCTCCTCAGGTCGCAAAAGGTGATCATATAACCCCGGCTCACTGCAACCATCGTAAATGTGAGTCAGTTGCCAAACATCTGAATTTTGATCATGTGACCATGCAGATTCTGCAGCGATCGTGTGAAAAACGGTCATAACTCACTTTTTTTTAGGTTATTGTAACTTCCAACGGTCAATAAATGAACTGTTGTAAGTCAAGGACTACCTGTACAATAGGCGGTTGTGGTATGTATCTGAAGACTGGGTTGAGACTGTAACACTTGATAGGATTCCTTAGGTGAGCACTCATCTCTACACTGTAAATCAATGAGTGGAGCTTAAGAAAGGAAATTTACTTTGTTTACAGGAGACTGCGATCCTACTGATAATGCTGATCAACCACCTCTGACATGCATCACTACTAGCCATACTGGTTAGGGATATTGGGTGTGTGTTGTACTTTGACAACAGACGATGTGACAAGATTGCCTATCTTTAGCCATGCCTGCATGTGTGTTACGGAATTATAAAGAGAAAAACAAATGCATCAAGCCTATACTGTTGTAAGAGGAGAACCATGTTAGTTTATGATGGCAAAAAAATTAGAAGTTGTTTGGTAGCACCTTTTCTAACACATTTTATTAAAAGGCAGTTCCATCAGCAGGCATACAGCTCACACAAGCTTATGACTTTTAATACGGCACAAATAGAACTGATTTTGAGCTTATGATAGCAAAGCCTCAATGCAGCAAGGTACTGTACTAGTCACAAACCTGGAAGTGGAAATTAAGCAGAGTCATGGAGCCTATGGCTTTTAGGCTAAGTTAAGAGGGTATTATTTTTCAAAGGAAATGCCTCTTGGTTAACATTTGTTATGAAACCTGCATTGTAGAGGGCTGTTTATACCCTTATTTCTGCTTGTGAGCTTTCAGTTACAAATTCTGTATTGTGAGAGTAAAACATTTGAGTGGATCGACCTTTCCTTTCTGCCAGCTTGGCTCTTATGATAATATGAACTCATAAAGTAGCATGGAGATGTCATCCCAAACATTCCCACCCTTTGGAGAGTAAAGCTACCCGTGTGTTTGTCAAGACTAACCGATCTGGGTAGCAAAAGTATGGATGATGCCTATGAGACAATGAAAAAAACAAAACCCTGTTTGTTACCATCTAGCAGTGGCTGGTCTTGCAGCCCAAATCTGCCAGCTGTAATATTTGCAATGTAAAGGAAAAAAATGGTTTACTAGGTCAAAATCTCACATGGGATCTATAAAAAGAGTTGCAGGTAGTAGACACTTGCTTCTCTTGCTGAAAATAGTGTATTTGTTTACAGATTCCTCCCAGGTAGAATTCAAAGTCCTATTGATTTTTAAAGCTCCAAATGACTGAGGACCAAGTTACAGTATTAAAGGATTGCTTTTTCTTGTATAAACCTGTTCATTTATTGATATTTTTTTCAATGTATTGCTTTGTCCCTCTAAGGCAGTGGTTCTCAACCTTGGGGTCGCGACCCCATTTGGGGTCGCGAGACCATTTCGCAGGGGTCGCCGGGCACCGCCGGCCGCCATTTTGTTTTTTTTATTTTTATTTTTTTAATTTTTTTTTAATTTTTTTTATTTTTTTTTATTTTTTTTATTTTTTTTGGCGTGCACGCGCCGCGCACGCTCAGATCCGCCCGTCGCGCTGGAAAAAAATTTAAAAAAAATTAAAAAAAATTTAAAAAATAAATAAAATAAAAACAAAATGGCGGACCGCAACGGGCGGATCTGCGCATGCGCGGTGCGTGCGATGGGCCGATCCGTGCAGGCGCAGATTCGCCCGTTGCGGCCGCCATTTTGTGTTTTTTTTATTTTTTTCAAAAAAATTTTAAATAAAAAATAAAAAACAAAATGGCGGCCCGCGACGGGCGGATGTGTGCATGTGTGGCGCGTGCGATGGGCCAATCCACGCATGCACAGATCCGCCCGTCGTGGCCGCCATTTTGTTTTTTTTATTTTTTTGATTTTTTAAAAAAAATTAAAAAAATTTTTTTGCGCGCACACGCACGCACCCCCAGGTCGGGGTCGCGGTGCGCATGGGCGGGGCAAGTGGGGTCTCAACCTCAGAAAGGTTGAGAACCACTGCTCTAAGGAAAGAAGTAGAAAAGATATTAAAAAGAATTAAAACATACTGATGGATAAACATATTTAAAAAACAAAAACCAATGTTTAAAACTTAACCAGAGGGTAAAAATGAATCAATTTGTCCATTGAATCACTATAAAAAAATGGGTAGGTAAAGGGTGATAACATATCATCAAGCCAGCATTTAAATTGAGTGTAATAGTCTTTGCACTGAAATAAAACAATCTTCTTAGCTATGCTCAGTTTGTTATTGTTGTGAGTGTCCCTAGACCAGCTTGGGAAGTGTCAGAGGATGAGGATGAGCAGCCAGGCCCCTCTGGGTGTTTTCCCCTCCCGGCAGCCGAGGAAGAGCAGCCAGGCCCCTCTGGGTGTTTTCCCCTCCCGGCAGCCGAGGAAGAGCAGCCAGGCCCCTCTGGGTATTTTCCCCTCCCGGCAGCTGAGACAGACAGGGAGATTTACAGGCAGTCTGGGTCAGATTCGCAAAGTGAGGGGTCAGATTTGGATCAAGAAGATAGATGGCTTGATCCGAGATTCCGAAGGTTTGATAAGCGAAGGTGTCAGTTAAGTGGAAAAAGGAAGTAATGGGGGGAAGTGACGTATCGGAAACTATATTAGAAGGGGAAAGAGAGACTACGCCTTTGTCACGAGCAACGTTAATCAAGGAGTAGCCTGATATCTGGAGCAGTGCGTTTGACTTCAGTCTTCTGATGTTTTGGAAATCTACGGAAGAATAATGAGGTATTGGACAATGTGATAAAGAAAGAGTGAGTTAATTGGAAGGTGTGGAAAGAGCATGTTTTAATCTAAATGTAAATAAATGAGACTTGGCCATTCCTGCCAGCAAAATGCCAGCAGCGTGCTTTGAAGTGAATCCTTTTGAAATGTGTTAAATAAACCTCTTAAAGACATATTTATGTGGATTTTAATGAGCTGAGAGGGGCCAGACAGAACAGTTATAGATCCAGAATTTTTGATGAACGAATTCTAGATTTTCAGTATATAATTTAATGTTGTATAATGTTAGTATCAACTAAACTTACAAAATGTTCTGTTGAATTATTTTAATCTAAAAGTTATATAAAGAAAGCCATTTGATCTAGTCTAGTGGTTAAGGCACCAGGCTACAAAGCAGGAGACCATGAGTTCAAGTCCTGCTTATCCATGAAAGCCAGCTGTATGACTTTGGGCCAGTCACTCTTTCAGCCCAACTCACCTCACAGGGCTGTTGTTGTACAGAAAAATAGGAGAAGATAATAATAATAATAATAATAATAATAATAATGATGATGATGATGATGATGATGGTGATGATGATGATGATGATGATGATGTTGGAAGGGATCTTGGAGGTCATCTAGTCCAACCCCCTGCTTAGGCAGCAAACCCTATACCATTTCAGACAAATGGTTGTCCAGTCTCTTCTTAAAAACTTCCAGTGTTGGTATGTTCACAGCTTCTGGAGGCAGGTTGTTCCACTGGTTAATTGTTCTGTCAGGAAGTTTCTCCTTAGTTCTAGGTTGCTTCTCTCTTTGGTTGGTTTCCATCCATTGCTTCTTGTCCTGACTTCAGGCGCTTTGGAGAATAGCTTGTCTATTTTGTATGTTGGATAGCTTCTCCACCTTATTTGTAAAAATAATAAATGTGGAATACAAATTAAATAAAGAAGAAGAGATACAATTAGTTTTATTTAAAATTCTATTTATTGATTTGTTAAAAGAGGATGTCTCAACTCTATACCAAATTTCTTGCAGATGTTCGATTTATATTAATCAGTGCTTTTTTTGAAAAAAAAAAAAGAAGGTGCCGGAACTCACACATGTCATACAATCCACCTTGCCATACAAAAAAGGTGCCGGAACTCTGTTCTGGGTGTTATATGACAAAAAAAGCTCTGATCTTAATACTTCAAAATATGGAGTTAGTTTAGTATAATTGAAAACTCTTTCCAATGCTAATAATAAGTTTTGGTCATAAGGTATTTTAGTTGAATATTGCCTTTCAGCAATTTTAGGCAATCTAAAAAATTCTTCTTGAAGCACTTCAAATGTTTTAAAGATTGATCGACAATAGATATAAAGCAGTAAGATAATTTTTTGCTCAAAAGCCCCCCCCAAATAAATTACCTGAAATTTTCAAATCAGGATTAATCAAAAGTACAGTTATTTTTACAACATATCCAAACGATTCTTGTGGACTTTATTAATGGAAAAAATCTGAATTTTGATTAGTCCCTTCCAAGATATCTCTGGAGTTGTGTCCAAAATGATAGCTGAGATAAAGGACATGAATCCTAGAAAGAAATAGAAATATATAAGCCCAATAATATTGTTGAAAATCAATATACTGTAGATAAAAAAGATCTTCATATCAAAAGTGTAATTTAGAAAAAGAAGTATCAATCCATCCAATACAAATTTTCTCACTTGTCTTAGCAATGTTTAAAGTATCTTGAAAATATTAACATGGGAATCAACTTAGTTGCATATATCCATTTTGAAGTAACATTACTTTTAGCATTTATTCTCTCCCACAGATTCACAGGGAATTTCAACCATCCCCTAGTATTAAAATTAATCTGACTTAAACAATTTGCAATATTTATCCTTACAAAGGGGAAAACCTGTAAGTTCTAACAAACTTTGAGATCATTTTAGCTGAGCCTGAAGAGAGGGAGCTCAGTAATTATGTCTGGATTCAGGAATTTTGCCACCTATAGAATTCCCTTTCACTTCCTATAGAGGAGCACCAAGATGGGGTTTGGAAAAGATATGGGGAGATTGTTAGTAAAATATGAGTTCAAACCTTTATAGAACATCAGCTCAGTCACGGAAAACAAGGAAGCATGAGAAAGAAAATAAAATTGCCCAGCCTTGATTCTGTTGGATATAAGAAAGAAGGAAAAGGAAATGCTGTCAGGTTTTCAAATTATTATATCGTTTAATAATAAAGTAGAATTACAAAAGTTCTTGTGATCTTTGCCTCCAGACCAGACCTAGCATGAAACACTGACACTTCCTATTCAGCAACTTTTTGGAAGTTATTAAAGTGATTCCATTTTTAACATGGAAAACACCACAATCGTTCTGGGAGGGAGGGGTGAAAACTTCCGGAGAGCTCGCCTTTGCTGCAGACAACTTGCAGCACCGTTTGCAGACTGGGACTTTTGGCAGGCTCAGCAGAGCGGAGACAGCCTGGACAATTCCTATTGGCTTTTGAAAGCCAATAGAATTAGACTCTATTCAAGAGAGTCTATTCTATTGGCTTTCAAAAGCCAATAGAATGACAGAATACTGAATGTTGAAGGACATGGATTACTATATGGTTGGCACGCATATTTAGTGTATGACAAGAAGGTGGATAAGAGCTTCAAGGAGCACACACTGAGAAACCCGCTGTTGCGTGTCTGGAAGAAGTATCAGTACTTACTACACGGAAAGATTCCCATATGGACGATCCCCAGACATGCAATAGGGAACATAAACATAGTACAAGATCAAGATGTGGTGCCCTATAGTAAACTCGTAATGGAAGAAGGAAATGTGGTATCATTAAAGCCATCGAATATGCTAGCAGATGAAGGAATAGTTTGTACCTGGTTTTCATATTTACAATTGCAGTCCAGATGGCAAAAAGACCTGAAAAAGGGTTTATCCCTAACAGATGAAAATTTAATTAAACAAGTTAGAGAACAAAGGCCCATGCATATCAAAAGAGTGTACAATGTATTGATAGAAATTGACTCTGAAACTGAACTAGTCAAGGATTGTATGATAAAGTGGGAACAAAATTTTGGGCAACCTATCATGATGGAAACGTGGGAGAGAATTTGGGTGAAAAATGTAAAATTTACACAAGCGCAACATTTAAGAGAAAACTTTTACAAAATGTTTTATAGGTGGCATCTAGATCCGAAAAATCTATCATATATCTACCCTGACCTCCAACCTAAATGTTGGAGATGTGAAAGTATGGAGGCTACATATTTTCATGTATGGTGGACATGTAGAAAAATTAAAGCTTTCTGGAGAAAAATATGGTGGACACTTCAAACCATTTTGAAAAAGCGTATTGAATTTCTACCTCAGTTGTTTTTGTTAGGGATCACAAAAGACTGTACCACCATAGAGACGAACTTAATTTTGAATTTGATCACAGCAGCTAGACTGTTGGTGGGACAATACTGGAAGAAACCAGAAACACCATCTATTGAAGAATGGACTTTGAAAGTCATAAATATGGCAGAAATGGCTAAAATATCTGCATATTTGAAGGAGCATTCAAATGAAAGATATATGTGGGACTGGAAACATTGGATAGACTACATACAAGAGAAACACCAATCAAAGAAAATATATCTGGCTTATAGTTAAATTTTGATATACGGAGTGAAGAATGTTTACAAGTTTAAAATGATTGTATTAAGTTGAATAGCATTTAACTTGAATTTTTTTCTTTGTTTACATGTACAAATATATATCTAATAATAAAAAATATTATAAAAAAGCCAATAGAATAAGAGGGAGTAGCACAGCTAAGGAAGACGAGGAAAAAATGGCGGACTGCGTTGTTTGGCGACCCCCATGAAATGGTTGTTCGACCCCAAATGGGGTCGCAACCCACAGGTTGAGAACCACTGCTTTAAAGTATCTGACTCGAGGCATAGCTAGGGTTATCTAGAGTCACATGTTTTAAAGGGGCTAATTTTGTCCAACATATCATTATTATTTTAACTGTGTTTTATAGCAGGGCTTTTCAACCAGTGGTATGGGTACCACCTGTGGTACATTGGCACCTGGCAGGAGGTACGTGACCATCCTAGAAAAGTGGTAGTGGGGGAGGAGAATGAGCTGAACCAATGGCAGCACCGCACAAGCCTGAGCGAGAGATGGATGGAGCTGCAGGGCTGTCAGGGCTCAGCGGAAGCGCCAGGATCAATGCCAGGCTCCAGCTGATCAGCGCTTCTTCAGGGCTGTCAGGGCTCAGTAGAAGCGCCAGGATCAGCGCCAGGCTCCAACTGGAGCTCGGCACTGATCCTGGTGCTTCTGCTGAGCCCTGAAGAAGCACCAATCAGCTGGAATGTTGCAGCATCTCCAGGGTCTTGTGATTTACATTCAGATGCTTGGCAACTGATTCATATTTATGACAGTCACAGTGTCCCAGGGTCATGTGAAATGACCAAAACCTGCTGCAATCACCCAGCAGATAGGGGGAATAAAAACCAAACCCCCCACTGCCAATCCTCAACAGAAATGCTCACAACAATGAAAACCTCGGACAGGAGGAAGAACGCCGCTGGGTGGGCAGGCAGGTGTCTTGCTTGGCTGTAGCTTGGGGGGCACTTTTTTCAGTGCCATTGTAACTTCGAACAGTCACTAAGCGAACTGTTGTAAGTCGAGGACTACCTGTACTTTATTACTTCTTTCTTTTTTTTTGCTCATCAAGTTTTTGACACTTTCCTGGTGGTCCTTGGATGTTGCCATATCTTAAAAGTGGTACAATGGGTGAAAAGGTTGAAAGGGGCGTTGTCTTACCTGAACGCCTTTTCTCAGCATGATGATGTAGAATCTACCGATGGGTAATCTCAGCCTTCCTGCTCAGATGAGACTAAGTCAAACTTTAGCCACGCCTCCCTCTGGGTGTGTCTTTCCAGTTTTTTTTTCCAGTATAAAAATTCTTTTATTAAAACAATCAACATTGAACACAAAAACATACCATGCAGCAATCATCATGACACCTGGTATACAATACTAAGTATTAGTCTTTGAAAACGTCTGAATTAGTAAGCCTTTTTCCACTTCTCGCGTCTAGCCTCAACTATACTCCTGTTACATTTTATTTGATTGGTGTTTCTCTTATCTGGTTCAATATTAATGTGATCAACATTAAACATAAGATCCTATTGCTAAGCAATCATCCTAGAACATAGCATACAACATTTGTAAACATCTGTTTTAGTAAACGTTCTTCCCTCCTCCCTTACATCTTCAAGTATACTCCGAATACATTTTGTTTGATTGGTGTTTCTCTTATATATGGTCTATCTACTGTATCTAGTCTATCGCATATTGTTCGTTTGCGCTTCTGAATTGACTTCATCCCATTAACAGTGCAATCTTTTATAGTCCCTAACCAGAGATCCTGAGGTAAAAGATTCATATCCTGAGGTAGAGATTCAGTCTGCTTTAACAATATTAAAGCAAACAACATTAGTCATAAGGTTATGTTAAGAGGCATTAGTTATAGAACATATACATTCAACATTGGGTGTTAGTTTTTGTAAACATTTGATTTGTTAACCCTTCTTCCCTCCTCCCATCGAGCCTCAGCTAAACGCCAGCTGCATTCTGTTTGATTGGTGTCTCTCTTGGATATAGTCAATCCACTGTTTCCAGTCCGTCAAAAATTGTTCATTGGAGCGATTTTTCAAGTATGCTGATATTTTCGCCATTTCCGCCAAATTTGTTACTTTCACAGTCCATTCTTCAATAGGCGGTATTTCCGGATTCTTCCAGTATTGTCCCACCAACAATCTTGCTGCTGTAATTAAGTTCAAAAATAAATTTGTCTCTGAGGTAGTGAAGTCCTTTGTGATCCCTAACAGAAAAGCCTGAGGTAGAAATTCTATACGCTTTTTGAAAATAGTTTGGAGTGTCCACCATATCTTCCTCCAGAATGCTTTGATTTTTCTGCATGTCCACCATATGTGAAAGTAAGTAGCCTCTCCATCCCCGCACCTCCAGCATTTGGGCTGGGAGTCCGGGTAGATGAGTGATATTTTTTTCGGGTCTAGGTGCCATCTATAGAACATCTTGTAGAAGTTTTCCCTTAAGTGTTGCGATTTCGTGAATTCTACATTCCTCACCCAGATTTTCTCCCACGTGTCCATGGTGATAGAGTGTCCGAAGTCTTGTGCCCACCTTATCATACAGTTCTTGACTAGCTCGGTTTCAGAGTCCATTTCTATCAGAATGCTGTACACTCGTTTGATGTGCCTGATCCCCTGTTCTCTAATCTGTTTAATTAGATTCTCGTCGGTCTGGGAGAAGCCCTTCTTCTTATCTTTACGCCACCTTGATTGCAGTTGTATATATGATAGCCAGGTACCTCCTATTCCTCTGTTTGCTAGCGTTGCTTGGGGTTTCAAGAGGAACCCATTTTCTTCTCCCAGTACAAGTTCACTGTAGGGCACCACTTCTTGCCCTTGGGATGTGTTCATATCCCCTGTTGCGTGTCCGGGGATCGTCCAGATGGGAATCTTGTCATGTAGGAGGTGCTTATATTTCTTCCAGACCCATAACAATGGGATTCGTAGTGGGTTCTCTTTGAAGTTCCTATCTGCCTTTTTGTCGTATACTAAGTATGCGTGCCAGCCGAATAGTAGACCATGCCCCTCAACATTCAGAATTCTATCATTTGTCATGTTGATCCAGTCACTCACCGCCACCAACGTCGCTGCATAGTAGTATAGCTTTAGATTAGGCATTTTGAGTCCCCCTCTCTCCCTTGCGTCTTGGATGATTTTTAGTTTCACCCTCGGTCTCTTGCCGTCCCAAATAAATCTGTTGATGCCCTTCTGCCAGTTGTCCAGGTCCGCATCCTTCTTGAGTATGGGTAGCATTTGAAAGAGAAATAAAAATCTGGGTAAGACATTCATCTTTACTGCCGCTATCCTGCCCAGCAGGGACAGACGTAGTGATTTCCACCTTTCCAGGTCTGTTTGTATCTTATTCCACAGGACCTTGTAGTTATTCTTGTATAATTTCGCCTTTGTTGATTCTATCTCCACTCCTAAGTATTTGACTTTCTTGACTATTTCACAACCCGTTATTCTTTGTCTTTCCAGTTTTTGATGAGGCGAAGCATCCATGACGAAGTCTGACGCACTGGCTCCAATAATCCTGACACTGGCCTAGACTGCTCTAAGGGGAGGGTGTGGATTCTACATCATCATGCTGAGAAAAGGCGTTCAGGTAAGACAATGCCCCTTCTCCAGCATGATGCCTGTAGAATCCACTGGTGGGACATACCAAAGCTGCTCATGTCTCCACCGGGAGGGAAAAGTCTAGGCGTGTGTCCCCTGAGAAGACACTACTTGCTGCAGAACCTGCCTACCAAACACAGCATCTGTCGCTGCAAATTGATCAATCTTGTAGTGTCTTACAAAGGAAGAAGGGGAGGACCAAGTCACTGCCCTACATACCTCTTCAATCAAAGCCTGGGTGGACCAGGCCACTGACGCTGCTGCACTACATGTGGAGTGAGCAGTGATGTGTGTAGGAACTGGAAGCGATTGAGAAGTATAAGCTCGAGCAATGCAAGCTCTGATCCATCTACCTATGGTCGAAGAGGAAACCTTCTGACCCATGGCAGAAGGTTTAAAAGACACAAACAAAGCCTCCGATTTACTGAAAGCCGAGGTCCTCTTAATATAAAGATGCAGAGCCCTGCATACATCTAACTTATGCCATTGTCTCTCCAATCGATAGGACGGGTTGGGACAAAAATTAGGAAGAACAGGTCCTGGGACCTGTGGAACCAAGTATTAACCTTTAGAATGAAGGAGGGGTCAGATGTAATAGCTACCAAGAATGCCACTTTTAAGGAAAGAAAATGAAGGGAACAAGACCTGAGTGGCTCAAGAGGTGGGGAAGTCAGGGCTTGTAATACCTTAGGTAAATCCCAAGACGGGTATCGATGTATTGGAGGTGGTCTGGCATTGACCGCCCCTTTCAGAAAAGCACTAACTGCTGGGTGTTGTGCCAAAGAGACCAGGTTGTTGCAAGTCAGGACCGTTGATAGGGCTGCCACTTGCCTACGGATGGTGTTAGGTGATAACCCTTTATTCAAGCCTTCTAAGAGATATTCTAATATGTTAGGAATGGTGACCGATAGCGGTCTGAGATGCTGCTTAGCGCACCACATGCAGAAGTTCCTTCATGTGGCATCATAAATCCTGTTAGTCAAGGGGTGTCTCGAAGCCTGAATCATTGAGATCACCCCTGACGAATATGCTTGGTAGTTAAACTTCCCCGCTCAGGTGCCAGGTGGCTAACTGGAGCCACTGTGGATCTGGATGTTGAAGGTTCCCCTGGCTGAGGGCCACTCGGTCCGGGGGAATCCTCCATGGTGGTGAGAGCGACAGATCCACAAGGTAGGCAAACCATGGACGCCATGGCCAGTGTGGAGCAACTAAGACTATCTCGGCCCGTTCCTGAATCATCTTGTGAATGGTTGCTGGTATCAAAGGAAGGGGAGGGAAGGCATAAAGCAGACCCCCCGGCCACTTGCACCGGAAAGCATCTGTTCCCTCCGCCCCCTGTGTGGGAAACCTGGTGAAGAACCTGGGGAGCTGCAAGTTTCTTGGAGAGGCAAAGAGATCCAGTTGTGGATGACCGAACCTGATCGAGATCTCCCTGAACAGTTCCGGATCCAGACTCCACTCTGAGTGGTCGACCGTGACCCTGCTCAGGGAATCTGCCTGTTGATTTGCCTCCCCCGATATGTGTTCCGCTTTGATGGAACCCAGATTGGACTCTGCCCACAGACCCAGGGCCAGGGCCTCCAGCATGAGTGACCAAGACCGGGTCCCTCCTTGCTTGTTGACGTGAGCCTTGGCGGCCACGTTGTCCATCAGAATGAGGATGTGTTGTCCCTTCACTACAGAGAACTGATGGAGTGCCAAGTGTATGGCCCTGAGTTCGAGCCAATTTATGTTGTGAGCTAACTCTGGCCGGGACCACTGACCCTGCGCCAGATGAGTCTGTAGATGGGCGCCCCAGCTGAACAGACTAGTGTCTGTGGTCAGATTGAGTCTGGGGGGCTCTTTGAAGATGGTCCCCTTGGTCATTGTGGATGAAGCCCACCATAGAAGAGAGGATAGAGTGTGGTGGGGAACCCTCACCCGTCTTGTGGATGAACTGAGGTTCTGTTTCTGGAAGGGAAGAAGAAACCATTACAGGTTTTTGGAATGAAGTCTGGCCCACAGAATGATCCCCATGCAAGAGACCATCTTTCCTACCAGTTGAGATAGCTGGACCAAAGTAACTAACCTCTCTCTCCAAACTTGATGTACGAGCTTCTGGATGCTGATCCAGCACTCCTGTGAAAAATAGACCTTGCAAAGGTTTGAATCTATTATCGCCCCTAGATGAAGGAGGCGCCTTGTGGGAGTTGTGTGACTCTTCTTGAAATTCACTGAAAACCCGTGGACCTGAAGAGTGTTGATTGTAATTTCCAAGTCTGACAGAGCCGACCTGAAAGAGTTGGATTGGACCAGAATGTCGTCCAGGTAGCATTGTACGTGCACCGGAATCATCCTGCGGTGGGCTGCCAATATGGCCAGAACCTTCGTGAAGACCCTTGGAGCTGAAGAGAGACCGAAGGGGAGAGCCCTGTACTGGTAATGCCGGTGCGCGTAACAAAACCGAAGGAATATGCAGTGTTCCGGGAGGATTGGAACGTGCAAGTAAGCCTCTGTCAGGTCTACGGAGGCTAGGAAATCCCCTTTTCTGATGCTGGCCAGAATGGACCTTAGGGACTGCATCTTGAACCTTTGTATTTTAAGAAATAATTTAGATCCTTTAGATCCAGTATCGCCCTCCAACCTCCCGATGCTTTGGGTACCATGAACAGAATGGAATAAAACCCCTGTTCCTCCTGTTCCTGTGGTACCTGTTCTATTGCCCTGATTTCTAACAGATGGGAGATGGCCGTGGCTACCAATTTTTCCTTGGATGGGTTTCTTGAAACTGGACACCGTATGAAACGGTCCGGAGGATTTGAGATGAATTCTAAAACAAGACCCTGTTTTATTATTTCCCTGACCCAGGCGTCGGTGGTGGTAACCTCCCAAATATCGCTGAATAGCTCCAACCGACCGCCTATGGGAGACTCCTCCCTGGCGTCACTTAGACCATCTGAAGGGATGGCTCCCTGTGCCCCGGAAGGGGCGTTTGGACTGGTACTGGCCCTTGGCTCCGGTATTCTGGCGGTCCTGCTGGCGATCCTGTCTAGGGAGAAAGGATCGTGAGCCTCTGGGCCATTCCCAGGACTGCCCGGGCTGAAAGGGCTGCCTCCATTCCCAGGAACCACTGGGGCAGAAGGTCTGTCTACGGAAATCCTGCTGAGGTCGTCTATTCGACCTTTTGGAGGGGTGTGCCAGAATCTTGTGCTTGTCTTTGCCCTCAATTATGTGCGGTTCAAGAATTGGACCAAATAAATTTGTACCACTGTACTTGGCTGTCAACAGACGCCACTTAGACTTTAAGTCAGTCTGCCATTGTTTAAGCCACAGCATCCTTCGAGAGGCAACTGTGGCCGCAATGGATTTAGCAGAATACCTGGCTGAATGAAGCGAGGCATCTGCCATATATTCTGACACTGCCACTAACTTACCCAGTGTCTGATGTGTGCGAACCTGGTCAGGGGGAACAAGAGCCTGAAGTTCGCAGAGCCACATGATTGAAGCCCTTGCAAAGAAAGAAGATGAAGTCGCAGCCTTAATTGCCCATGCCGAAGCCTGATGAGCTCGGCGCAGGGAGAACTCAAACTTCTTGTCCTCCGCCTTCAGAGCCTCTGCTATATCCCCTGGAATAGCAGATGTGGAGAATAAGGAGGTTAGTGGAGTGTCCACAGACGGCACCTCTAAGAGAGAAGCAAAAGAGGAAGAAACATTGAATAGCTTCCTTTCTGTGCTATTTGGGGGAGATAAAGTGGCCAAGCTCTGTTTCTCCTCCACAACCTGTTCCGCAAACAGAGGATTAGATTCCTGATTGTGGAGGTGGAAGGTTTGTCATCCTGTGAAGAAGAAAGGTTAGCTGTAGTACAGGTCTTCATAAGTAGAGACCTGAAAGGGGAAGGATCAAAAAGACCCAAGGTTTGTGCTTGTTCTGGTGCTGCCTCCTCATCCTCTGACATGGGCATGTCGGCTACCTCCAGGTCCACTGACCCTTCCTTGCCTAATTGAGAAGAGGTCTCAGAGACACCAGAACCGGGAACTGTAACACGTCCCATCTGTGAAGGAGGAGTGGATGGAGGAGGTGGAGGTTGTAAAGGTCTTTGACTCCTAGAAGAAGACATAAATTGTGTAAATGCATGCTGCATGAATGCATGAAACTGATCTGACCACAGATTCTGTTGGTCCTCTGAACTAACTCCAGCCGCAGTTGAAGCCTGTGTGCCTTCATGACCCTGTTGCATGAAGGAAGAAGAGGAGGACGAGCGAGGGGGATCAACCTGTTCGGTTTCCCCCTGAGGAGACTATGCCCTAGGGGCATCCTGTGAAGGTGCATATGGGGGCCCAAACGGAGAACGGTCCAGTGGAATGGGGGGAACCACTTCAGCCTCACTGGACATGAGCCTTTGAGCTTTGGAGAATTCCCTCTCCAGCGCTTGGTGTCTCCTCAAGGCCTCTTGCTCGGCTGCTTTGGAAGTCTCCTTAGGTGCCAAATGCTTTGTCTTGGCCTTTTTCTTTCCCTCCACTTCCAAATCAGCTGATCTGCGTTTTGATTGTGCTTGTGCGGGGGGAACATCAGTGTCTTGTGATGCCTGGGGCGAGGCACTGTCTGCCATTGCAGTCAGGATATTCCTGATAAGAGATACCCATAAATGGGGGGGAGCCCAAACACGCAGATCTGGTTGTCAGAGAGGGAAACAACCCGTGCTCTGAACAACAATGGCAAGATAGCCAGACAGTTCACTAAAACTGCCTGTCTAGGCCTGTGGCACCGCACCACAAACTAAATGGAACAGGTGGATTCTAGATAAATTCCTCCCCCGCTCAATATACCACTCTAGCAAATGGAGTATGACCTGATCCTCAGAGAGCAGAATTAGACCAATAAACAATGCAATAGGAAGTCACACGTGACTATGATAATATTCAGTGAATTCTAGAATGCAATAATATGCTTCCCTCCGGTAAAAGGTCAGACACAGCAGACCTGGTCAGTAAAGAAGCAGGCCCCAGTGGACTGCTAATAACACGAGGCCCTTGCAAGATGGCGTCAGTGCCTGAGGCAATCAATCAAAGTGGCGGCCGCGCTCTGAGCACACAGTCAAAATGGCAGCCGTGCCTTGTATTCTCCTTAACAATTACGATAGCAACAAAACAACATCTACAAGACTGCCTGGGAGGGAAATACTGTAGGATTCCTTCCTAAAATCCCTCCCTTTCTGTCACAATAACTTGCTGTTCGTCGCGCAGCCTCCGCTGCGATCGGAAAATGCCTGCTTGCAGGAGGACCTTGTGGCGTCGAAAAAATAACTGAAACAGCTTGCTGTTGATAGGAAGGGAAGACCTCCAGTTACCTGAGCTCCGTGGAGATTCCAGTCTTCCGCAAGTCAGCTGCTCGTCTGATCAGCTCTCCCGCTGATCAGCTAAATCTGAGGCAAAAGCCCCATTTACGATCGGCCTGGAACTGACTCACACATGAGCCTGGTAGACTCAATGGAGCCTGGAGGCCAGATCAATCTTCCAGAAATTTTAGCAATTTGGATCCAAATTTAAAGAACACAATGATTTAGAAATGGTTGAATTTAAAGAAATCCAGTTAGTGAAATCTATCAAACTACTTAATTAACCTAGTCTAACTAAGGAGCCTAAAATCTTGCGTCCTACTGAGCTGAGACTAAATCAAAAAACTGAAAGACACACCCAGAGGGAAGCGTGGCTAAAGTTTGACTTAGTCTCATCTGAGCAGGAAGGCTGAGATTACCCACCGGTGGATTCTACAGGCATCATGCTGGAGAAAGCCCTGTTTTATAGCAATGACTAACTTTTCAGGTTTTATATATCAAAACACACTATTGCATAAAACACTACACTGAAATGTAAATTATACATGCTTCAGAAATGATTCAAAAAAGACCTTTCTGCACCAGACGTTAACAAAGACTAATACCTAATGTTGTATGTTGTGTTCTATGATGATTGCTTCTTAATATGATCTTATGTTTAATGATGATTGCTTTAATATTGAAAAAGCGGAGTGAATTTCTACCTCAGGTTGTTGAATTTCTACCTCAGGATTTTTTGGTTAGGGATCATAAAAGATAAAATGTAACAGGTATATAGTTGAGGCTTGAAGTGAGGAGTGAAGAATGTTTACCAAGTCAGACGTCTACAAAGACTAATACTTAGAGTTGTACTACAGGTTCTACAATGATTGCTTCTTAATATGATCCTATGTTTAATGTCGATTGTTTTAATAAAAAAATTTTTATATTTAAAAAAAACAAAAAAAGACCTTTCTGCAGCTCATTAAAATCTGAGTGTCTTTTTTTCCATTTTTTTTGTGCAAGTGTGAAAATGACGGTGCTGCTCAAGAGCATCCACAAGGAGGGACAAGGGATGAAAATGGCTTTGAGGTGAGGCAACACAAGCTCTGCCTCTTCTGTGCACGCTGTGTCTGTTATAAACAAGCAGGCATGAAAGAGGTAGAGGTTGCATTGTGATGGCGTGATGTTATTTTCAACTTTTTGATCAAAGCGCTCGATCCTCAGGATGCCTTTGCTGCTTCTGTAATGAAGTAAATTATTAAAGCAGTATATGTTTAATGCAATTCTTAAAAAATAGCAGTATATTTTTCAGACTCGCATGGAAGCCGGAAAAAAAAGGCTCGTGTGATTTAACAAATCATACAAAGGTGCTGTGTTTGAGCAAAGTCCAACACAATTCTTTTTGAAGCTATGCACAGCACTAGTGTAATGCATTTAATTAGTTTGTAGATTAATACGCTGGTATGAACACATCTGGCTTGTTTATGTGACAAAGCAAGGCATATTCAGCATTAATCATCATTAAGGGCCCCACCTAGCAAACTACAGACAAGTTTTGACAATTTACTGTTTCACTTGGTAACCTAGTAAACTTTGTTGGGCTTTGTAAGTCAATTATTTTTGTTTGTTTGTTTGTTTTTATTTACTTGAATTATTGAAACAAACAAATCATGGTAGTTCAGTGAGGCAACACCCATGCAAAGCTATTTCACTCCCTAGCCTCTTTGTTTTGAAAATAGCTCCTTGTACACCTGGGGATGGAAGCAGCAGCAAAAAACAGGCAGAGGAAATCCTTCTACTGTACAAGACCCATTCTGGTTTGTGATTGTATTGCTTTCTTCCCTACCAATTTTTTCCAAAGAAATTAATTCCCAAATCATAATTTAACCAATAGTCTAAGTCTAGTTGGCTTGCTGTACTACAGTGAACTAGCCTTCAATAAATCATGGTTATAAATTGTGATTAAGCTCTTCTTTTACTATAATTTAACCTATAGTTTGGATTTGGATGTCAGATCCTATAGATTCAGAAAACATGCTAAGCCAAAATGACTTATGACCATTAGTTTAGCAACTGGTAAAAGTTAAGACCGCCCTGAAAAAAGTGACTTACAGCCAGTACTTGCACTTACAACTGTTGCAGCATCCCCTCAGTCACGCGATCAAAATTTGGGCACTTGGCGACCAGGATGTATTTAAGACAGTTGCATTGGCCCAGAGTCACATGACTGCCATCTGCCCCCCTTGCCAGCTGGATTCAAACAAAGCAAAGTCAATGGGGAGGAAACTGAATTTGCTTAATATCCGCAAGATCTAACACCACAGCAAAAAAGCTTGTAAAATCTGGTGTGACTCCCTTAATGACCATCTCACTTAGCCATAGAAGTTCCAGTCCCAACTGTAGCCATAACTCATAACTGTATATGAATAGAAACTAGACAAACATGGAGTCTAGACACAGATTCAGATCACACTAAACCGCAGAAATGGATCCAAGTGCAATTAAGAATCTATGTAGGTCAGTGATGGCGAACCTTTTAGAGACTGAGTGCCCAAATTGCAACCCAAAACCCACTTACCGTATGTATCATCAGGTGCCAGGAGGGTGTGGCCCATTGGGTGGGTGTGGCTCATTGGGTGGGCGTGGCTGCAGTGGTAACGGCAGACTGGGTGGGACTAAAAAGTTCAATCAATCAATTCCAACTTTGCGAGATCTTTTTTTTTCCCCAAGAAGTTGAAATTGATTGATTGAAGCTTTTTTTTTTTGCACACAGCGGCAGAGGCCTAAAGTGAAAAGGTTTTATAACACCCAGCTGTAGGCCTAGGACTGGGGCGATGGTGCGTGTGCCCATAGAGAGGGCTCTGCGTGCCACCTGTGGCACGCATGCCATAGATTCATCACCATGGATGTAGGTCATTAGCTGAGGCTTAACGTATCATATAAACTTGAAATTGTTACCATTTTGGACTTCTATAAATTGGAAGTGAAATCTTCAACCTGATTTTAAATTGTTTTTGCACATCCAACATAGGACTTACTCGAGATTCAGATATATTAAACCTCTATTGTTGTTGTAAAGAATTACATATATGGCAGAAAGGGGAGAGGTAAGAAAACAGCATATTTTGCATGTTGCTAAGGGATGTCTTACAAATACAATTACAAATTAGGATTGTAATTTATATGGAAAAAAGGAAAAGTGTTGGCAAGGAAATGATTTTTAGGAAAGACTGTTACTGAGAGAGGATGCTCACATTTAAAAACCGGCTATTATGATTTGAAAATACCTGAGCAATTGCAATTAGGATTTTATCATTGTTTCAAAATTATACATATTTAAATAGGTGTGTTTACAGTGACATACTTAACCATTGTTACCTTATTGGATTCAATGGTCATGTACTATGTAATTACCCATTAGCAGAGTTTATATAATCTGGACAGATACTCCATATTCAGTGTGCTCATGTCAACAGAGCCAGTGTTTATTTTAATTTTTTAATTAACTGGTTTGAATATTGAATATGAAAAACAGATTAATTTAAAAACAATTGATGTGATAAATTGTACTAAGTGATTATATTTGCATGACAGTCATAAATTAGTGCAAGCTTTTTCAGTTCAGTGGGACTTACTCCCCATGAGCAAAGCAGAATTAGATTACTGTATAACTCAACTAATTTAAATGTTCTGTAAGCAGTTATCTCCTATCCTTCTACCGTTGTTTCCTCAACAATTTAAACTTGACCTTGGTTTTGCTAACGTTGCTCTTGATTTGTACTCAACCTTCCAGTTCAAGATAATTTTAAATACTGTTTTGTTTGACATGTCACCTCCTGATATCATTGATGAAAATATAGGAGGCATTTGTGTGAAAGGGAACGAAGGGCTAAAGAACTATCTGCAAATCGATCCGCACTTATACTGGAATAAATCTCATGGAACGAATAAAGTGCTTAATAAACAGTTATAACATAGATATACACGTGTATATTATAGTATTTATTGCTATACTAGGAAGCCTCTATTTTATGTGGAATTATCCCCAGGTAACTGAATATTATACATGGTTTCCGCCTCGGTGTCTTGCTGCAGCAATTTCGCAAGACCTATGTCTCTTTGGCATTTCCAAAGGTTTGAAATAAAAGTTTTCCCACTCGTTCCGTGGAGTAACGATATCCAATTTTTCTTTAGATTTCCCGTCTTCCTCTTGGTCGCCCGCTTTTCCACCCCTCACCATTCAACGTGATGCTTTCCCCTCTACCTCCTTTCCTTGGGGGAAAAAAAAATCGTATCTGCAGAACTTAAATTTCCTTCGGTCACCGAGGCCTTTCCATTTAGTCCTCTGGTGAGTTTTTAACCCTTTTTTTTTTACTACCCGGAAACAGCGCCAGCAGCGCATTCCCAGGTTATGGGCAACCACGGCTTGCCAGTCGCCAATCAAGAGCCTCAGTGGTTCCCTGTGCGCATGTCTCCCTGTTGCGCTTCCTCAGTTCGCGCCTGCGCAGAGCGCCTGGCTGGCCGTCAGCCTTTCTTTTGGTCAGGCCCATTGCAAAGCAGCTCCTCCCCTCTCATTCCCTTTCCCCTCCCCGGCAGCGCGGCGGCATCGGCATCGGCGGCGGCTGCTGCTACACCGGGTAGGTTTCTAGTCAGTATGGCCGCTCCTCCTCCTGCTGCTGGGAAGGTAAGAGCGCGCGGGCGAGCTGGCGGGCGGAGGGCGCTGAGGCTCGTGCGTTCCGCTGTCCTTTCGCCCTGTGCGCCTCGACTGAACGGAGAAGCCCCGCGAGGGGCGGTCGAGCCGGGGCCCGCCTGAGCCCCGAAGGCTGACCGGGTTTGTTTTGATTTTACAGGTCGAGGGAAAGTTTTCGTTGACGGCGGCCGCTTGACACCCAGCTCGTAAGGCGCCCGGCCTCCAGGCCTCTCCCCGGGCGGGAGCGGGACAGAGCTCGAGCAGGCGAGCAGAAGGCGCCTCAGGAGGGGAGTGAAATTTTTCTTCTCAGCCACCTGCAGTCCCGACTCTTCGTAGCCCGCGGTTCCACCGGCCTTCGCCCTCCCAGTTTCCTGAGGAGATTCTGCCGCCGTTTGCTCCAAGACCACCTCGGCGAGAGCCGCCAGATGCCTTTTCTCCCCCTTTCCCCATAAGTTATCTGCGTTGGTTTAGACCCTCAGCGGAGGGACCCCAATACCCCTGCTTTCACCAGACGTCGGCATCTGGCTGTTTAGCCTCCTGTCCGTTTCTCTCTACTGGAGAAGACCATGTTATTCAGTGGCTCAGATATGTGGCCAGGTGTATTGCGCTAAGATGTGTGGGGAAATACTTGCATTTCCTTAATGATCGCACTGGGGTTTCCGTTGGCTCCTTGAAAATTGGAGTCTGGGCCTATGCTGCCTAGGGAGGGGGAGAACCTGTTTTTTAGCTAGGCATCCTCCCTTTCCTGATCCTGCTGATGTGTGAAACGGACGAACCACAGACCTATCCTTGGATCATTCTCCAGTTCTTACTCCTGTCTTGTAAACCTCTTGCGTCCCGCTCTCTGAAATTTTTATTGTTTCTCTGGTGAAGAAAAGCTTGGGCAGTGATTACGGAAGAGGATAGAGTGCGTACATCCCAAACAAGTATTTTTGTGTGAGTCATTCACTTGGATTTATAACTATCTCCACCTTAATTTGAACAAGTTTTGTTTCTCTTTGGAATGGTCGTATGCTTGTTCACATCATTGAGGGAGATGGATTAAAGCGGAACTGCTTAAACTTGCTACAAATCTTATTAAAGAAAACAATGGGGCTTCTCTGTTGGATTATTGCCTGCTTTAGTTCACAGACTGGAGGTATGAGTTGTTAGATCTTGATGGCAGGTAATGTTTGTCCTGCTTTAATGTGAAGTATAGTGGGAGCTTTGCTTATCAACTGTGGAGGGGGGCTTGGATCAAGAAGAGTTTCTCTTCTTTCCTGGCTGGTGTGACACCACATATCTATCCTCAATGCCTTCAGCCTTGGCTATCTTTACTTGCCGCCCAAACTCTCATCCATTTCAAGAACGCCATGTCTACCTGGATGAGCCTGTCAAAATTGGACGATCAGTGGCTCGATGTCGACCAGCTCAAAATAATGCCACCTTTGACTGTAAAGTCCTGTCTAGGAATCATGCACTTGTCTGGTTTGACCACAAGACTGGAAAGGTAAGACAATTTAAATTTCTCAAGAAAATGTTATGATCATGCATGTTACTTTAATGGTGCTAACTCTTTGAAGATTGAAATGTTGATTTGATTTTATAAATTTTTGCCCTAGGTAATGGTTTTTAAGAAATTATTTATCAATAAATAGGCTATATTAGCTGGTAAAGTGTTAGAAATAATTATTGAATTTATTCTGACAACAATCTTCTCATTGCACTATTATAGACTCGAAATTGAGATATGGCTTGTATGCAGATACTGCACATCCATCTCAAATAGTATTGCTGACTTATTTTCTTCAACTGCTTTAGTACTATATAATTTGATGTCTGAAGAATAGCAGATATTTCCATGCCTGATCAGAAGTACCTTACTCATTGCTTCTCTAGTAAATGTTTTAATTTAAAAAATAAATCAATTTTTATCTCCACTATCTATGCTTAAATGTTTTTTATTATAATATGGTTTAAAATTGGACAAATGTTCCAGTTTTTTAAAATTGAATGCTGCAGCTAATGATGCAGCTAGTTTTTTTGCTTGTCATTCTGAGGAAAGCAATACTGAAGTAATTTTTAAATATTCTGAAGCTATAATTTAAACCTCCAACTTTACATGGCAAGCAGATGCATATTTTATCATTATATTCACCTTTCATAAAATATAACTGATTACATCTGAACAATGTTTCTTTATTTGGTTTGTATGTTTTAAAATATATTTAAGCAAGAATATTCCAGTTTTAAGAATACACAATTTAATTTTAAGTACAGGTGGACCACAATGGCACCCAAAATTTCTGTTGTTAAGTGAGACTTTTATTAAGTGAGTTTTGCTCCATTTTACGAACTTTCTTGCCACAGTTGTTAAGTGAATCAATGCAGTTGATAAGTTAGTAACCCGATTGTTAAGTGAATCTGGTTTCCCCATTGACTTTGCTTGTCAGAAGGTCACAAAAGCTGATCACATGACTTTGGGACACAGCAACAGTCATAAATATGAACCAGTTGCCAAGTACCTGAATTTTGATCACATGATTATGGGGATACTGCAAAGGTTATACTTATGAAAAATGGTCATAAATCACTTTTTCAGTGCCATTGTAACTTTGAGTGGTCACTAAATCAACTGTTGTAAGTCAAGGACTACCTATAATTAACACAAAAATTTGGAAATACCTGTACTGGCTATTGTAGTTTACATTAGCACTGTAATGGAATGTATACAGTTAAGCTTTTTAAAAATCAGTGGTACACAAAGTAATCATAACTAAATTCTCAACTGATTGACTTTGGTGTGATCAAATTTGTCACTAATATCATTTAAAACAAGTCAATCATTTCCTGAAAGGTACAATCAAAAGTCTAGGTTTCTTATAAAAACTTCTTTTTTTGGTAAGACTATGTTGGGTTGCATAGGCATTATATATTATTTTAGCTTTAGCTTATATTAAAAGTTTTTGTGGTATAAAGGCAGATACTCTTAAATGTTCAGCATGCCGTAATTCCTACTTTTCTCAAGTAGAAACTAAAATAGCATACTCAGATGCTGCAATATGTTCAAATCAAGGCTTTAGCTATCCAAGTTGTACAGTAATTACATTTGTTTAAAGTACCGGTAATCCTCAATTTATAACTACAATTGAGCCCAACATTTCCCTTGCTCAGCAAGACAGTTAATAAGTAAGTTTTGCCCCATTTTAAGACCTTTCTTGCTGCCATTGTTAAGTGAATCACTGTTAAGTTAGTAACATGGTTGTTAAGTGAATCTGGCTTCCGGATGATTTTCCTTGTCAGACTCTGGGACACTGCAGCTGTCATAAATACATGCCAGTTGCCAAGCATCCAAATTTTGATCAAGTGACTGTGAAGATGCTGCAATGGTCATAAGTGTAAAAAACAAGTCACTTTTTTCAGTGCTGTTGTAACTTCGAACACTCATTCAGTGATTACAACCAGTCACTAAGTGAATGGTTGTAATTTGTAAGTAAAAATACTTGTAGTATTTTTCACTGACTATAAAATAAGTTTTTAGTGTTAGCATGCATTCCTTATTTTGAAAATACTTTTACTCTTTTGGTTTATTTTGATGAAGGCTACTAATTAATATATTAGCAAAAATTACCACCTCACACAGTATGGCATGACATGATAAGGATGTTTTTTTTCTTGTACATTATGCAATAGAAAAAAACAGAACAAACTGAAAAGTTGTAACATGAATGTCATATGACTTTAATGTAGAGTAACTTGTATTTAAGGTGCAAATTAACAGTTCAAAATATAGAATCCACTCACATTTCTTGTAATATTTTAAAGGTCCCACTTTGAGTTATTTTTAATAGTGAAAATTAACATTAAATAATGAACAAAGTATTAAAATAGTACTTGTCACTAAAGTCTGTCTTCAGTCCTAAAATCAATCTTTCTAGTTAGACTGAATATGCTGAAATACTTTCTGCAAGTATGTTTCTATATCTTTGACATAATTCTATACATCATTTTAAAACTATACTACAGTTTTGCATAGTGGTAGATTGTTCAGCTGAGGTACAATTTTCGAGTTTCAATATGGCTACTACAATCTTGGAACAAATAGGAGATTTTGCATATCTTGGTTTATTTAGTTGTCCCTTTTTTCACTTCACATTTAAGTGGATGCACTTACTTGAAGCTATCTTCCTACTGGTTGTCACAGGTATTTGTCTTAGTTCACAGTGGATAGGGAGCAGTGCTACATGTATCCTCCTTACTTTTGCCCTCTTGAACATAATTCAATATTATGAACTCTTGAAAATAGGAATGGAGATCAGCGGAGCCACCATAAGGAGCCACCATAAGCAGTAGTACAGTAAATAGTTGAATTTGAAATGCACAAATATTGTAATGGTTGAAATGAGATTGAGAGCTGTTTAATCTGAATTTAAACATTAGGCCTTTTATTATTTAATGCTTTCATAGTTGGTACTGGTATATGCAGGATCACTGTCCTCCATGATGGCCTTGAAAGATAATGTGGCCACACTTGCACTCTATTCATCTGGCAGTCACAATAGTGATAAAGAGTATTAGGTGCTACCATCGTTTTAAGTAGCAGAATCATTCTTGAGATTTTTGAGGTTGCACAAGGGTAAAAAGATAGATTTTATGTTATTGTTTGGTGTCTCTGGCATGCTTTGGCCCCCACCATCCCATTGGCCTTGTGACTGCTGGCACTAGAATGGTTTGTCTAAGCTGTGTTCTCTATTGTGTAACAGAGATGTTGGCAGAAAAGTGATCCTTGCTATACTTATGTTTATATATTTAGATTCTGTCAAAGAATGAAAGCAGTCTGGGAAAATATATATGTACCTTGTGCAATTGTGATCTGTGATTTATAGTCAGTTGCTCATTATCAAGACTATAATGACCCTAGAGCAGTGTTTCTCAACCTTGACAATTTTAAGGCATGTGGACTTCAACTCCCAGAATTCTGGGACTTGAAGTCCACATGCCTTAAAATTGTCAAGGTTGAGAAACACTGCCCTAGAGTATCATTTGTCAATTGCTAAATATTCTATATTCTACATCTGAACACTTGTACACAGTAAATTAACATCAGACCAGGGTTCAGTCTTTTGCCACATTTATATAAAATATGATGAATGGAAAATCTGTAACTATTAAATATTTTAAGAGTTGAATATGTCTGATTTAGGAGTATTTATGGGAAAATCTAACAAGTAATGTAGTACAATATCTTAAACAATCAAAGTTTCAATCAATAAAAAATCAGACTAATTATTTTGGGATAAAAAGCAATATTTTGGTCAGATTTAATCTGTGTTCCTAAGTGTTGCAAGGCATTTCTTTCTCCAGCTATTGAATGTTCTCAGAAGCAGTGTCTAGTCAGTAATTTACAGAGGAAGCATTAGTTACAAGAGGAGAAAATTGTTCCTCTTATATTAAATTAAAACAGCTTTATTATTAACAGTATTTTATTTTAGAATTTGGAAAAGAAGTGACATCAGCAGTTAATAGCTAAGAGATGTTAACTGCCTACTGATCAGGATTTTCCTGCAGAGATACTAATGTAGTCATTGCTGCAGAGCTAATACTGTAATTGTTGGAGGTGCTCCAATATATTCACATAGCTTTAGTTTTCTTGAACCTCGACAATTTAATGACATTTTATATATATCTCAAAAGTTCACCTTTTAGCTTTCCAGTGTTGACTTAAAATGGGCATTAAGCATTTTTAGTTAATGTTAATTCAATTGTTGACTTACAGTAACTATTAGTGGAGGCAATAGAAGGCTATCAGTTTTAATATGAGGTCATTGTTAAAATGTATGTGTTAATTTGCATATGCATACATAGACATTGGAGGATAGGATAGGATAGAATAGAGCTGGAAGGAACCTTGGAGATCTAGTCCAGGGCTTTTCAACTGATGGTATGCGTACCACCTGTGGTACATTGGCATCTGGCAGGTGTTACGTGGCCCTTCCCAGCCCAGCCAAGTGTAGTGGGAGGAGGGAACAAGCCAAAGCGGCGCAGTGCAAGACTTGCTGTGAGAGAGTTCTCAGGAGCTGCAGGACTGCTTGGGGTGAGACAAAGGCCCCAGGATCGGCTCTTCCGGCTCACCCGGAAGAGAAAGGACGGGGGGTGGAGACAGGAGAGGCTATAAAAGGAGGCAGTTTTGGTGGGAGAGGGGGAGAAGAAAAGACTCCGGAGAAAGAGGCAGAAGAGAAAAGGCTTTTGTCAGAGAAGCAATGAGAGACGTGCGTGTGAATGGGGAAGATATTGGAGGAACGTATGTGTGAGAATGGAGAGTGCCGGGTGAGCCGCGTTTTGCAGGATGAAGCAGGCGGATGTATGCCAGCAGGCCCGTCGGGACCAGGAAGGCTCCAAAGGAAGTAGCTGTGGGGGGGGGAGAAAGCAGGTGGCTTTGCAGCAGGTGCCGCCAGGCTTGCAAACACAGCTTTGCCCCTCCGCTTTCCAATTCCGAAATTCCGGAGTGAAGTTGAGTAGCCTCTGAGCGCCCCTGACAAGCTGCAAATCTGCTGTAGTCTCGGCTGCCGCCCCCTTCCTTGGCAGGGTGAAACTGGAGCGCTCGGCCTTTAGTCGGGGCTGCCGGCATGGCGGCAGGTGGGAGCGCCGGGTGAGCACTGCTTTGCAGAACGAAGCGGACAGAGGTACTTGCAAACCCCACCCCAGCTATGGTGAGGAGCTGCAACTGTGTCAGTGCCCTGGGACTGAGGAGAAGGAACCGGAGGGGTGCCGTGGTTGGGCTGCCTTCTGGCCCGCTGGATTCAGGTTTTTCGTTTGATTGGAGGTGTATGGCCTCACTCTCTCCGAAATGCAAATCCCCCTCTAAGCAGGGATTGGGAGGCTGAAGGCCTCTATCTTTGTGGCCATGCAGTTCTAAAATCCATGGGCTGCTGCTAAGGAGGAGAATCAACATAGGGCAAAACAAGCGTAGTCTATTATGGTTTATTGATTGCAAAATTTTCCTCAGGTTTTCGTATCCCTTTCTGGGCTATTAAAATCACATTGGCAAGGTCTGTACCCAACACCTGGCTGCAAACTACTCAACTGGATTTTAGCCTAGCTAGCCCCTTGTGCAATCCCAGGTGACATTTTAGAGGTAAGAGGATGTAGTAACAGGAGAGAGCTGCAAAATTGATTTATCATTTATTCTTCTCTTTAGCAGCAATAACTACGTTCTTTGATGACTTTGCTAGCAACCTGCAGGCTGTGAACTTTCCTGTCCCCCTTGGGGAAAGAATTCAGAAGTGCTAAATATATTTTTCCTGCTAATTACAGTACACCTTGTTGGTTTTTAAGGAGCTTATGAGAAAAAGATGTGTCTGAAAATTAAAGGATGTATCGATTGAATTGTGAGACAGGAAAGGGAAGTACATGGAATTTTTCTGGGTTCTGATTTTAAGGTGAGTATCCTGAGCTACGGAAGGAAGCCTTTGATCTTCTTAAATACATAATAATAAAATAATGAGAACGAAAGACTCAGAGGGAAGGCAGATTAGAAAGAACGAGACCTTTTGGGTTTTTAAATTCCCTTCCTGTTAAGAGTTCCTTAATAAGGTTTGCTCTTCCTTCCTAACATCAATAAAGGTGGTTTTTACAGAAAATATGTGAAGAGCTGTAATTAATGATTTAACTATGTTTTCTTTTTGGCTGTGTTTAATTTATATATAATGTATGTTTAATTGAGGAGGGCTTGAAGAGGCAGAAGTGGCCAATATGGAGGCTGTACACTGCCCTCCAGATTACTGTCTCCCCTGTAGATCTCTGGAGAGGAGGAGGGGATGGCAGGGGAAGGCTGCCCCAACAAGCCAGCATTCTTACCACGCATGATTGGAAATGGGAATTCCCTTCAAGAAGGGCCAGCCTCCCTTGTGCAGGACCCGGGAGCGCTGCTCCCCTGCCGCCTCCTCTTGCTCTCCAGAGATCTGTCAAGATAGAAGTTGGACTTGGAGGAAACTGCTTCCTGCAAACGTCCCCCATCTTCTGCTTTGCCGGGAGGGGGCACTGGACAGGGAAACACCAACGATGTCTGGGATTGTGAAAAGAACATCTCTTTAATGTGCTACACACACACACACACACACACACACACACACACACACACACACATTCCAAACTTGGAGACTTGTATCCACATCTGAGCTAGAAAATTGCCAATCATGCCTGGGCTTGGGGAGAAGGCCCTCTCCTTCCTCTCTGGATAAAAATCCCCAAACCTGGAATGTGTGTGTGCGTGTTTCTGTGCACCTGCATGTGCTTGGCTGCTAGCAGTTTGGGGAGGCGAGTTTGTGGGGCACTGAGTTGTCCCCACATTGAGTTAGCTGGTGCGACTTGTTCCGTTCCAACCCAGCTGTCTCGAGTCAGTTGTGTCCAGTGATTGGCATTGAGCAGGCCACATCCACCTGCTAGGCGATTGGTGGTACTCGAAGATTGCCATATCCTAAAAGTGGTACAATTTCTGAAAAGGTTGAAAAGCCCTGTTCTAGTCCAGCCCCTCCTCCACGCTCAAGCAGGAGAAACTATACCATCTCAGACAAGTGGCTGTCCAGTCTCTTCTTAAAAACCTCCAATAATGGAGCGCCCACGATTTCTGGAGGCAAGCTGTTCCACTGGTTAATTGTTCTCATTGTTAGGAAGTTTCTCCTTAATTCCAGATTGCTTCTCCAGCATGGTGGATGTAGAATCCACTGGATTGGGTTATTTCAGCCCTCCTGCTCAGAGAGACTAGGAAAAAACTTTAGCCACGCCTTCCCCTGGGTGTGTCTCCCAGTTTTTTTCCTAATCTCGGCTCAGAGCAGACACCTTTTTCCTGGCTCCGTTGGAATTGATTCCAACTTAAATTAAATCAGTTTCCAATTGAACTTTTTCCAAATTTCTTCCAAATTACCTCAAACGGGCAACTGGTTGCCCTTTAGACCAGGCTCTTGGAGCAGGGGCTTCGTCCCTTCCAGAGCTGGGTCCTTTGATTCAAAGAGACTCCATTCCCCCCTCGGAGCTCGGATCCTCACCAGGATTCGCAGGCAGCCTTGCCTGCGCTTCCAGAAGCTCCAGCAGGGCGAGCGGCAGCAAACGAAGCCGGAGGACATTGGATCCAGGCGCGGGGCTCTGTCGTCGCTGGAAACGCTCCAGAAGTGCCCGATCGGAGGGGGGGTAGCGGGGAGCACGGATTCGCCCCGTACGGCCGTTTTAGAGCCGTTTCTTCGGCTGAGGGATTTTCCCTCGCAAACGGCCAAAGCGCGGCCGCCATTTTGGCCACCTGGTTTACAGAGGCCGCCTTCTGCATAAATCACGAGGGCCGCCATCTTGGATTAGGGCCTACTAGGCCTCACCGGTCACCATACCTGCCTTGGTCTGGGGTGCCAGGCCCGAGCAGGGACAGTCTCCCAACGCGCTTCCAGCGTCCGGAGGCTCATCGACGACCATCCTCCTCCGAGCAGGCCGCGTCTCCTGGCCGGCCCTGTCTGACCCTAGGCCTCCCTTCGGGACAGCATAGGCCATAAGGAGGCTCCTGGGCCTAAAGACCCTATCCCCCAGCGTGGTTTACCATTGCCTGACTGCAATCCATCATCCCTTCTAGAGCTGGGAGAGGAGGCAGTACCCCGTGGGCCCTGGTTACCTAGGCCCCGGCAGGAGTGAAGGCTTTAACAGGCCGCCTGCTATTCCTAGCCATGGCCTTTAGCCACTAGGCCTACCGGACAGGGTTATAGCCTGCCCAACTGTTCTGCCTTATAGTCTGTAGTCACAGTGAGGGGCGGCTGCGCTCTGACCTGACTACCATCCTACGACCGCAATTCCAAATTCTTCTGACTAGCCACCCTCTTGTAGGCTTGGTTAGTAACAATGGCAGACAGTGCCTCACCAATGGCTCCCTTGGTTTCAGGTGCTCCCCCTGCGCAATCAAAGCGCAGACCCACAGAATTGGATACAGGGGGTAAGAAAAAAGCTAAGACAAAGCACCTTACTTCCAAGACCTCTAGGGCAGCCGAGCGACAGGCCTTGAGGAGGCACCAGGCACTGGAGAGGGAATTCTCCAAGGCACAGTGGCTCCTATCCAGTGGGGCCGATCCGGTTCCCCCTGCCCCACTGGATAACAATATCTCGGAGCCAACCCAGGCACCTGTGCAGAATGCCACCTGGATTGCCACTCCTCGGGGGGAAACCGAGCAGGCAGGTCCCTCTCACTCCTCCCCTCCTCCCCAGCAGGGTCCCCAAGTGGTTCTTGCTCCAGCGGTGGTTGGGGCTACCCTTGGGGGCCAGGGGCCTGCATGGTCCCAGGCCCAGTTCCAGGCCTTTATGCAGCACACCTTCACGCAATTCATGGCCTCACCGAGGATCACGCAGGTTCCCTCTCAGGCCCCTCTCCCTCCCACCGGTCCTCCCTCCTTGCAGGACTGCCCTTCAGCACCGGGATCAGTCATCTCGGAAACCTCATCCCAAGTAGGAGAGGAGGAGTTCAAGGACTCGGACATAGCAGATACCCCCATGTCAGACGAGGAGGAGGCAGAACCCGACCAGGCCTCTGCATCTTGCCTCCTTGATCACTCCATCTTCACATCCTTGCTGTCAAAGGCATGTGCCACTACCAGTTTAACCTCCGTGCAGGAGGAGAATCCCTACACCTCAGCAGACAAGGAGTCCAACCCGTTGTTCAAGGTGAAGGTGGTGGAACACAAGCAGATTCCCTGCCCCTTTGTGTTCCGGGATGTGGTGGAGGCCCAGTGGGCCTCTCTGTCCACCATTCCCAAGGAAATCACCCTGGAAAAGAAGCTCGATAATGTGGTCCCGTCTTTCGCTTCCCTGCTAGACGTCCCATCCGTGGATTCCCCTCTAACTTCCTTGTTTTCAAATTCTGTCGCCTCAGGAGACATGTCAGAGTTCCTCACAGCGGAGGACAAGAAGTGCGAGGCCAACTACAGAAGAGCGCACCTGGCCTCCGGTCAGGCCATCAAGGCAGCTACAGGGGCCTCCTTCTTCGCCAGGGCATCCATCATGTGGCTCTGGGAACTTCAGGCCACAATCCCTCCGGAGCAGGTCAGAGTGCACCAGACACTCGTCAAGCTGGTAGGGGCCTCACAGTATATGGCCGACGCCTCCCTCCACTTGGCCAAGTGTTCAGCCCGCTCAATAGGCGCCACAGTGGCCTCCCGCAGGCTCCTGTGGCTGAAACACTGGAGGGCGGACTTAAAAGCAAAGTGCCGCCTCTCCTCGGCCAGGTACGCAGGCAAGGACCTGTTTGGCTCCATCCTTGACCCACATGTGGTCGAGGGTAGGGACAAACGTAAAGTCATTGCCCACCCCTCCAGGAAGTCTAACAGACGGCAGCAGACAGACTCCCGCAGGCAGGCCTCACGTCCCTCGAGCTCTTGGGAGTGGCGGCAGCCCTTTCGGACAGGGCAGTCCTGGGATGGGCCCAGAGGTTCACATTCCTTCCCCCAGAGGCAGGACCGTCAGCAGGACAGCCAAAATACAGGACCCAGGGGCCAGATTCAGGCTAAACGCCCCTTCAAGGGGTTGGGCCGCCCCTTCCGGCGACCCAAGTGACTCCCTCGGGGAGACCCCAATAGGGGGGAGCCTAGAGCGCTTTTATCAGGTCTGGGAGCAGACCACCACCGACTCCTAGGTCAGGGACACAGTCAGGCGAGGCCTAGCACTCGAGTTCGAGGCGATGCCGCACGATCGTTTCCTCCAGTGCCCGGTGTCGCGAAACCCCTCCAAGGCACGGCTGGTATCCACCGCCATCAAACACTCCTGGACATCAGGGCCATAGAGCCCGTACCGGGGGACCAGGCTGGGTCAGGTTTCTACTCCATCCTGTTCGTGGTCCCCAAGGCATCAGGAGGGTGGAGGGCGATTCTGGATCTAAAGGGCCTGAACCGGTTCCTAGTGTACCGACGGTTCAAAATGCAGACCCTAAGGTCCATACTGGCCGGCATCAGGAAGGGGGACCTCCTCTCCTCCATAGACCTCACAGAGGCCTACCTTCACATCCCAATCTCCCAGGACCACCGCAGGTTCCTGCGTTTCTGCTACGTGTGCCGGCATTACCAGTACCGGGCCCTCCCTTTCGGGCTCTCTTCGGCCCCAAGGGTCTTCACGAAGGTACTAGCGGTCTTGGCCGCCCACCTCCGGATGATGCCAGTGTGCGTGCAGTGCTACCTGGACGACATCCTCGTCCAGTCCAGGTACCTTCGGTTGGCGCAAGCAGACCTGATGACCACCATCCAGGTACTCCAGTCCCACGGGTTCTCAGTGAACTTTGGGAAAAGCCACACTTCCCCCTCAAAGCGACTCCTCCACCTGGGGGCCCTGACTCCTCCACCTGGGGGCCCTGATAGACTCAGAACGGTGCAGGGTCTACCTATCCCAGGAGCGACAGCTGAGCATCCGGAAACTGTTATCCCAGATCCGGGGCACGAGAAGGGTCCCCCTGGTGCAGCTGTCCCAACTCCTGGGAAAGATGCTATCCTGCATGGGGATAGTCCCGTGGGCGAGGCTCCACTCGAGGACCCTCCAGTGGTTCCTCCTCCCCTTTCAGAAACAAAACCTCAGCGCCTCTCCCCAGAAGGTCCAGGTTCCACCCCACGTCCTCACATCCCTCCAGTGGTGGGTTTCCACAGCCATGTCCAAGGGGACCGTATTCAAGGAACCCTCCAGGGTAGCCCTGACCACAGACGCCAGTCTGTTCGGCTGGGGTGCTCACCTTCAAACCCAGCTGGCCCAGGGGCGTTGGTCCAGGGCGGACCTGGAACAAAACATAAACTGGCTAGAGCTAAGGGCCATCCACCTGGCCCTCCTCCACTTCTCTCCCCTAGTGTCAGGCAAGCATTTCCTAGTCCTGACGGACAACGTGGCGGCCAAGGCCGTCAACAAGCAGGGGAGCACACATTCCTGGCCCCCCCTCCAGGAGGCCAGGGAGCTGGGGCTGTGGGCAGAGACCCACCTGAGGTCGATAAGGGCGGAACACATTTCGGGGGAGGCAAACCGACAGGCAGATTCGCTGAGCAGGGTAACCGTGGACCACGCGGAGTGGCGACTGGACACCAGAGTATTTGACCTGATAGCGACCAGGTTCGGCAGGCCGTGCCTGGATCTCTCTGCCTCCCCGGCCAACGCCCAACTCCCCAGGTTCTTCACCAGGTTCCCGACCAGAGGGGCCGAGGGGACGGACGCTCTGCGGTGCAGGTGGCCCGAGGGGCTGCTGTACGCCTTCCCTCCCCTCCCCCTGATCCAGGCCACCATCCGCAAGCTGCTACTGGAGCGAGCGGAAGTAATCTTGGTTGCGCCATATTGGCCTTGGCGCCCGTGGTTTGCAGATCTAGTGGATCTGTCCCTGTCCCCTCTGTGGAGGCTCCCGCCAAACCAAGTGGCCCTCTCTCAGGGGGAGCTCCGCCACCCAGACCCTTAGTGGCTGCAATTAGCCGCCTGGCACTTGAGCGGGAGTGTCTAACTAAGCAAGCCTACTCCCCAGAGGCAATCTCTATGATTCAGGCCTCTAGACGCCCCTCAACAAACAGGATCTACGATGCAACCTGGCAAAACTTCTGCCAGTGGTGCTCCCCACGGGGGTTGGATCCCCTCTCAGTAGTCGTCCCAAACATCTTAGACTACCTGCTAGACGGCATCTCCAAGGGACTGTCCACCAACACCATCCGCAGACAGGTGGCGGCCTTATCCACGGTCCTCACCTGTGATAATTGGGGTCCCCTTTCTCACCACCCAGCGATCTCTGCCTTCCTCAAGGGAGTGGCAAACTCCGGTCCACCCCCGGTGCATAGATACCTATCCTGGGACCTACCCACAGTATTACGGTCCGTAACGGAGGCTCCCTTCGAGCCCCTGCAATCATGTTCTCTACACTTCCTCTCCTTAAAGGTGGCCTTCCTAATAGCCATCACCTCAGCCAGAAGGATTTCGGAACTGGCCGCTCTGTCAGTTTGGGAGGACCTGTGTATCTTCCACCAAGACAGAGTGGTCCTTAGAGTAGACCCCTCATTCATCCCCAAGGTTAACACCAGTTTTCACAGGTCATTGGACCTCGTACTACCCAGCTTCTGCCCTACTCCGACCCATAGACTAGAACGCCAGTGGCACAAACTGGACGTGCGCAGGGCCCTGCGTATTTACATAAAGCGCACTGGGTCCTTCTGCAAGTCGGAGGCCTTGTTTGTCTCCTTCCAGCCATCAGGCATGGGCCGCAAGGTATCTTCCGCCACCATTGGCAGGTGGATCAGGGCTTGCATTGCTAGAGCGTACGTCTCGCAGTCGCTTCCCATCCCATCACGTATCACGGCTCATTCCACACGTAGCGCAGCAACTTCCGTGGCCTGGACCACCCAGGCCTCCGTAGAGGAAATTTGCAGGGTGGCGTCCTGGTCGTCACCATCCTCATTCATTACCCATTACAAGATTGACAGGTTTGCCGCGGCGGATACTGCGTTCGGCAGACGGGTCCTTCAACAGGTGGTTGCCTCCAGAGAGACGCCAGCCTAGACCTCCCACCCTAGGGGACATGGGGGGCTTTGGTATGTCCCAATCCAGTGGATTCTACATCCACCATGCTGGAGAAGGGGCGTTGTCTTACCTGAATGCCTTTTCTCAGCATGGTGGTGTAGAATCCACACCCTCCCTTGAACAACGGGCTAGGCTTGCGTGGAGGGCACCCCTCTTCTGTTACTCTCTTACCTTTTTTGGAGCCACAGTGTCAGAACGTAGCTACCTCGCCTCGTTAAAAACTGGGAGACACACCCAGGGGAAGGCGTGGCTAAAGTTTTTTCCTAGTCTCTCTGAGCAGGAAGGCTGAAATAACCCAATCCAGTGGATTCTACACCACCATGCTGAGAAAAGGCGTTCAGGTAAGACAACGCCCCTTCTCTCCTTGATCAGTTTCCAGCTATTGTTTCTTATCCTGCCCTCTAGTGCTTTGGTGAATAACGTGACCCCCTCTTCTTTGTGGCAGCTCCTCAAATACTGGAATACTGCTATCATGTCACCTCTATTTCTTCTTTTCTTTAGACTAGCCAAACCCAAGTCCTGCAGCCGTTTTTCATGTTTTAGTCTCCAGGCCTCGGATCATCTTAGTTCTTCTCTGAACCTTTTCCAAGGTCTCAACATCTTTTTTGTAGTATGGTGACCAAAATTGGTTGCAGTATTCCAGGTGTGGTCTTACTAGGGTTTTATAAAGCAGTATTAAAGTAGATAATCTCAAATAACTGGTCAAGGCTAAAAGGTTCTTGTGACAATGATGGACAGGTAAAACTGATAACGTTTAGTCGCTTAAAGCCATTAAAAATTAGTATGAAAATATAATTAAAAATGGTTTAAAAGATATTGGTTAGTTGTAGCAGATATCCAAATAACCTTATTTCTCTCAAGTTTTATTATTTTCTTAATCTATAGCCCCTTGTCCCCCGGGCAATTGTGGTGCTGTATGTGCAGTGTGTGTACTCTGGCCTTCCCTGGGCGTACCAGCTCTGCTGCACCATTTAGTACTAGAAGAAAAAATATCTTATGAACCGATATGTATGAAATTTTCTCTACATAGTATTCTGTGGGCTGCCTTTTGCTAGTTTATGCTAGAACCTGTGAAGAGACTGTTTTAGTTTCAGACTACAGCATGATCAAGCATGATGAGTTGAGTTTTGTAGCATTGTTTGAGTAGCTCAGCAAGCAACAAATACATTTGTAATTAAATTGTTGTCAAATATTCCTGCTTATGTCTGTATACATATTGGAATATATTGAGGGAACCCAAAATGTTGGAATCATATTAAATTTAAATGGGAAAATTAACTGACAGTAATAATTAAAATAATTGGTAGAAGTTTACTACAAATTTTACTACAAGCAATCACAGGAGAGAAGGAAGGTATATTATGTATGATTATATCAGTCAGATTGATATAACTGCCTTATAACTATGATGGAAATAGTACTTATGTTAATGTTGGAGTACCACTGGATTAGCTTCTGTGTGGTTGGAACAGCCTGTTCTGAACTCAGACTCTTGAAATGTTTTGTACATCTTTAGTAGTTGTATTTTATTACAAAGTAAAGGAAAACAATTACCTTTCTATTCCGACTGACATGTTGGCTAATGTTACATATAGGGTAGGGCTTTTCAGCCTTTTCACAAATTGTACCACTTTTAGGACATGACAATATTCGAGTACCACCCGTGCTTAGCAAGATGTCAAAAACTCGATGACTGAAAAAAAGGGGGTGGGATTTTGGGTTTTACTCATTAGATTCATTTGTTGTTATAGAAATAGCTAGTTTATACTATTATGGAAAAGTAAAAAGTTGAGGTTCGATGTTAATACTTCATATTACTGCAACAGAGGAAGTCGGAAGTCAGTGCCTTTTCTTTTTCCCTTCTCCCCCTCACTTTTCCCCCTTCTTCCTCCCATTGTGTCCTACTATTTGCTTTTGTATTTTATTCCATAATCTAATAAAATGTTACAAACTGTAAAAAAAAAAAGGAAAAAAGTATCTGTTTTAATTTCTTCAGTAGTGGTTCCTTTGCTCTCAGGCCCGGCGGTGAAGTGGAGGGAAGTGCCCAGCTCAGCCTAGCCTTCCCCAAGAGGCGCCTGGCTGTGCTTACCTTCTCCTCGAGGCTGCTGCTTGGCTTGCTCTCCATGGCCAGGTTGCTCATGGTCTGTGTGAGAGGACAAAATGTGTGGGTCAGAGGGAGGCCCCCTCCCTTTCCATGCGAGGAGACCTAGCTTTATAACCAAAACAACATCAACGATAGGATGGGAGACCACCAGGAGAGTCAGGAGGAGGGGAAAAGGGGATAGCAAAAGGGCAGCAGGGCTGGTTGTGGCCATGTAAGGCAGACTTCCCTCAGACCCTCCCTCCCTCTCATTATAACCCTTCCTTCCTTCCTTCCTTCCTTCCTTCCTTCCTTCCTTCCTTCCTTCCTTCCTTCCTTCCTTCCTTCCTTCCTTCCTTCCTTCCTTCCTTCCTTCCTTCCTTCCTTTTTTTTAAAGCTGCCAGAGGTTCCGGGCAGAGGTGGCAACAGGCAGGCAGTGGTGGGCAGAGGCTTCCCATTTGACCCCTCCCCACTGTTGTTGCCTCTGTGCCTCTCAGCTCATCTCTCCCAGACCTGCACACGTTTGTGTGTGTGCCTGTGTGTGTGCATGGAGGGTGACTCACCTCTTGAAGCCCCACATCCACAACAGAGACCTTCTGTGATGGCAGGCTGCAAACTAATGAAAGTTGGTTTTTTTTGAGTACTTGTTTCTTTTTCTTAATGTGCTGCCAATCGCATCGTGCCCTGCTCCTCTCAGCTCCTGTCCCCAGCCCCATGGAAGATAAGATAAGATAACCTTTATTGTCGTTTTTTTTTTACTGTGGGCACAACGGCACACATCAAAAATGAAATTTAGTTATCCGCTCTCAAAGTGAAACACATACATGACACACACCTAAACATACTATGAACAACATATGTATAGACCCACATCCCTACATATACATAGCAAATAAATATTAAATACTGTCCATCTTGAATATATAACAGAAGGAGGAAGCTTGAGAGTTCACAAGGTTAATGCTGTATGGAATGAAACTATGGCTGAATCTGGATGTTCTGCTACAGATACCATGAAGCCTCCTCCCAGAAGGTAACAAGGAAAACAGGTCATGAAGAGGATGTGTAGTGTCCCAGATAATCTTACGGACCCTGCTCAAGCAGCGCTTCTGTGCTATGTCCTGGATGGGAGGGAGGGAACTGCCAATGATCTTTTCGGCCATTTTCATCACTCTCTGCACCGCCTTCCTGTCTGAAGCAGTGATGCTTCCAAACCAGACCGTGATGCTGTATGACAGGATGCTCTCGATCGTCCCCCTGTAGAAAGTGGTCAGGACAGGGGAAGTAAGATGTGCTTTTCTCATACGATGCAGAAAATGCAGGCGCTGCTCTGCCCGCTTCACCAGTTTCTCACTGTTTAGCAACCAAGTCAGCTTACTCGTTAGCTGCACACCCAGGAATTTGATGCTGGTAACCATCTCCACAGGTGAGTCATTAATACAGAGAAATGTGGCTGTGCCTGCCTTTTCTGAAATCAACAATGATCTCTTTGGTTTTTCCGGTATTTAAAACTAGGCTGTTTTCCTTATACCAGTTCACCAACCCGTCAACCTCCTTGAGGTAAGCTTCCACCTTGTCATCCTGAATAAGGCCCACTACTGTTGTATCATCTGCAAACTTCACAATATGGTTGATGGCAAACCTGGCACAACAGTCATGAGTCAACAGGGTGAACAGCAGCGGATTTAAGACGCAGCCCTGAAGAGAACATGGTATTAGAGGTATTTGTTCCAACTCGCACATATTGGGCCTGTTGGTAAGAAAATCAAGAATCCAGTTGCACAAAGGAGTGTTTAAGCCTAAAAGGCCCAGTTTGTGTACTAGATGCTGGGGAATGATTGTGTTAAACACTGAACTGAAGTCGACAAACAGCAAACGCACATGAGTATTTCTTTCCTCTAAGTGCTTCAAGCTCAGATGGAGAACAGAAGAAATAGCATCCTCCGTAGAGCGATTTGGTCGGTTGGCAAACTGAAGCGGGTCAAATGCTAGCGGGAGGCTAGATACAATAGTGTCCTTTATCAGCTTCTCAAAGCATTTCATATTGGTGGATGTCAGTGCAACCAGACGGTAATCATTGAGGCCTGTAATTGTGGACTTTTTTGGCACTGGCAAGATGATGGCCATCTTAAAACACGATGGGACCACTGCTTGCTGCAATGAGAGGTTGAAAATATCTGTGAGAACACAAGCCAGTTCCTCTGCGCATTCTCTGAGGACACGTCCAGGGATGTTATCTGGGCCTGCTGCTTTTCGAATGTTAACTGTTTGCAGTGTTTTCCGGACAGAGGTGACATCAAAGTACTGATGTAGGGTACCTTGGTATATTTAACATTTGGTACACTGAGTTTACATACCACACACAACTATATTGTAATATGTTTAGGTTCACACATTGTACTGCTAAACCTATTTGTAGTTTATGAACAGTAGGTTCACGATTTGCTGCTTTGCATGTAATCCAACCAATTTTTTAGTCAACAGAATTAAACAGATTGCTGTAGATTAGCTTTATACATTATATTAAGATATGACTTTCAGTCATGATTTATTTGCACATAATGGTAAACCGTAAGCCAAGGTTTACCAAAAGTTGGTAGTATAGTAATCAACTTCAGTTACAAAATTCTGATGTTTCCAGATCTGGCTGTTATCAGTCAGCGATGAAGAAATGATAGCTGGTTAAGTCATTATGAAGTTATTTGGAAAATATTATGATATTTAGATATGCATGATACACAGTAATGGCTTTCAGATGCAGGTGCAACCAAGATTTGCCTGTTCTGAAGAATGATTTGCAAATGAACATTGGAATTGTCTAATTAAGGATCTGCCCATATTGAATATAAAAATTGAAATTTGAAAATTGTCCAAAGTACCTCAATCCAAGAAGAAGTACAGACTTCATTTAGGATCACAAACATATAGCAATTTGGGATAGATTCAGGATGAGGTTCAAGAAATGTGTGTCTTTTGTAGGAGAAGAGCAGGCAGAGCTGATGAGCAAAGTTAAATATGTCATCTTTACAGTTGCCATAAACGATCCAAGTCCATTTCCCCCCAAAATTCTGTTGATCCTTATCTAGTACCAATTTACTGCTGACCATTAGTTGACTAGATTGAATAAATTATCTGTACTACAACTTACCACATGGTCCTGATCCTTTGCATCTGACACCAATGGAGATAAGTAAATGTCGGACTCTTTGCTTTAATGTTGGCTAAGTAAGTCACAGAGAAAAACCTATCTGTTAGTCACTTGAAGCTGAACAAAGAACATACAATCATAGGACTGTAAGGGACCTCAGAGGTCTTCTAGTTCAACCCTCTGCTCAAGGCAGGAGACCTTATACCATCCTGGTCAAATAGTTGTCCAGTCTATTTTTGAAAACCTTCAATGATAGAGCACCTACAATTCTGGGACGCAAGCTATTCCATTGATTAATTGTTCTCACTATAACTATCAGAAAATTTCTCCTTCTATGTTAGATCTCTCTTGAGGGAATATCACCATCATCATCATCATCATCATCAGCAGCAGCAGCAGCAGCAGCAGCATGTCCTCAGAAAGACCTTGATTCTGAATCATAGTTAAACAAGTGTTGCAAGTTCAAAAATAATGCTTTAACCTAAGGATTTCAAACTCAAAACATCACGCATGATGCTTGAGAACTGGTTCATTAGCATAAAGATAATAACATTGAAGCCTTTTCATATGTTGATACAAAAATCCTTACCAAGTCAAAAATGAGGAAAATGAATATCAGGTACTCCATTAATCATACATTTAATAAATGAAGTCACATTTTCTGTAAAAGAAAGTCATTTCATTTTGGCAATTTAGCTGGCAGCATTTTTAATTAACTAGAACAATATTTGGTTTTAATCCTGAGATGACTGCATCCTTAGTGTTGCTTGCAATTATTCATGTCAACCATGATATCAACATTCATTTGTTATTTTTTGAAAAATGAGAAAACTTAGGTATATGTGTGTGTGTATGTAACTTGACATTTTTTTCTGGAAACAAAATTGTAGAAATCTATCTGTCTGTCTCTCTGTCTCTCTCCCCCTCCTTCTCCCCCTCCCTCCCTCCCTCGCCTCCCTCTCCCTCCCTCCCTTGGAGAATTAAATCATAAAACCATCTGAGGAGCCACTGCCTGTCATTGCTGCTTCCATCACCTTGCTATGACTTCAGAGAGGTGCAGCTCTGCATTGAGGCATTACTACAGCCAGGACTCCAACCTCTCTAGTTCCTCCTTGTGCAGCCAGGCCTGAACAGTGAGCGGACAGGCCATTAACATATTGGCACACAAGATAGTGGTGGTCCAATATAATTAGAAAGCTAGATTTTCAGTTCACAATAAGTTAATAAAGAAGACAAATCTTTTGGAAAATAGTCTGAAATTGAACAGAGGGTTCTACTTGCCCAGGGAAATAGCAGTAGAAATTAGAATTAATGCAGTGTCTAACTAGAGCAGCTATCTGTTTCTTAATTTAGTTAAGCTGAATTATATAGTCCTTTGTCCCTAGACTTACCCTGTGTATTTGGGATAACTCCTCCAATCATTTATCAATCCGCTGGAGAGAGGATACATTCTTCCTGCTTTCTGAACTCAGAGAGAAAAACTTCTTGTTTTAAATCTCCAGAGTTCTGCCTTTTCAAAGATCAAAACTTTTTCTGTTACCTAAGGGGAGCAGTTAATGAAATCTCTTGTATATATACATGGTAAATGCCATGCCTAAGAGTAGGTATGGATTCAGTCTCAAATACTTGTTGACTAGTGTTGTGAATGCTGGCGGGTTATTCACATCATAGGTATTTTTTATTTGTTTCTTTACATTATTTATACAAATATATATAAAAATGTATATGCAGCTGTCCTGGAGAACAAGGTTATTCTCCAGTATAGGAGATGGAGAATCCACCAATGGGTTTTCTCTGCCTGCTCTTGAGACCAAGTAGCCAAACTTGACACACCCCCTCTGCTAGGAGATCCAGTCTTAACTTGGTCTCAGCTCTGGAAGACGTCTCAGGTGTGGCTCTCAGCAGATAGCAGGTTAGGAAAACTCCATTGGTGAATTCTCATCCCTATAAAACTTATTTAAAATAATTGGCTTCCCCTTTAACAAATTTCCCCACAAACACTGAGCTCAGTGTGCACTTGCATTTATTTGAGGTGTGTGGGGTGGAAGTGTGGGGGGGAGGTTTTGCAGCTTCCCTGCGCTCCTTTCCCCAGGGCTCTGGGGAAAAGCTTCCAAGCAGGGTCTGCTTGGAACTTTTTCCAGATTCCCTCTCCCCCTTCTCCTTCACCTGGCTGCAGGTCCGAAAGTCAACTCCTGACTTCGGATCATCCCCAAAGATTCCCAGGTAGCCGGGAATAGTTGCGGGCGCCATCTTGGTTGCCGAAAAAAAGGCAACGAAGCCGAATCAAGTCCTTCTTTGTCTGCAGACTCGCAGGCAGCCCCAGGGCGATTAATTTCAGTGCAACGCGCCGCGCGGCCTCCGCAAACTACAAGGAGGCCGTGCGCAAGCCTGGGACAGAAAGTGGAGGCCGCGGAGGTAGGGCTTAAGGGAACGAGTCGCGGCCGCTATCTTGGATTTCGGAAAGGGACGCAGAGGCCGTTTCGGCCTATATTACTGTTTGCATGAGGCCCTAATCCAATCGGCGGTCCGCCCACGACTCCTTTAAAGCCTTACCTCCGCCTCAGTTGTTACCTTTGGGGGGCCTAGTTACTGGATCACCCCTTAATGCCAGTTTGGATCCACGTGGGTGGGGCCTAGCAAGGCCTACGAAGCCTACCTTCTGCAGTTAACGGCCACCTTGTACTCCACATGCATCTTAGGCCCAAGTATACCTATTTACAATACTGGGCCCGGCTTAAGCCACATCTGGACTGTGTTTCACTGACTGCATACATCACCTGAGTAGTCGCCAATTGAGACTGATCCTTCCCTTGTCAGGACCCTTGTCCACTCAGGCCTCTAGCCCTTTTGGAGAGTTCCTTTTACTATTTTTTTTCCTTTTTCTTTTACTGGTGCACCTTGACTGGCCACCTAAGGCCTCCGGGCGAAGCCCAGAGAGTGGCCCCAAACGTGCCTTCAGCATCTGACTCAAGTGCCGTGACCTGGACCCAGAGAGAATTTTTTTCTGGTCGGGTGGTCAGGGGAACAGTCTTGTTGCTTGTTCCAATCTCGCTCCCGCCAGCTACTTGCCTGCCAGAGCTATTATCTCACTTGTTTGGGATTGCTCAACTGGGATGGAGGGCCCCTCGATGCCTCAAACCTCGAGCACTGTCCCTCCATCCTCGGTTTACGGCTGCCACACATCCTCTGAACGGGGCGGCAGGCAAGTCCAAATCCAAGACGAAGCACACGCTTAAGAAGCCTTCCAAGCTGGCGGAGAAGCAAGCCAGCCGTAGGCACCAGGCCCTGGAGAAGGAGTTCTCCAGGGCACAGAGGCAGGCTGGATTGGATCCTGCTCAATTGGCGGCCCCTGAAGTTGACCTTCCCTTAGGCCCCTCAACTTCAGCTCAAGGCGTGTGGTCCCTCTTAGAGACGTCAGTCACGTTGAGTTCTCCATCCGCACTGACTCAGCACGTCACTATGGCTCCAGGTCCAGCCCCAGAGGCCACATTCACCCCCACGGCTGCAGGACTCAGGGGGCCGGACATCACGGATATTTTCTCCGATGGCCGCCTGGAAGCCTTGCTTTCCAAGGTCGTGGACCGAGCGCTAGCACAGCGTTCCGCTCATACACCAGACCAGGGGGACTCTGCGTCAGCCATGCCATCTTATGGCCCCTCTGTGGAGATCCCCATGATTCAGGTGCCCACTTCGCCAGCGCACTCCTCCATGAGCGGTTACTCCTCCCCTCAAGGTGAGGAACAGCCGGACTTTAATCTGTCAGGAGGAGGAACTTCCTCCTGAACCCTCCCCTTCGGGGGGCCTATTTAACCCAGCCCTATTTCTCACACTGTTGTGCAAGGCCACATCAACGGCCAACATTGGATCCGATCAGTTCCCGCAACTGCAGGCCACATCGGATTCCAGCCCCAATCCTATCTTTTTTGAAACAGTAACAACAGAACACCATGTCCCGTGCCCCTCCATTTTCCTCAAAGGAATCAAGAAACAATGGATTTCCCCTTCCTCATTCCCTGCTCTAAGCGGGACCGATAAAAAGCTCTTTAGCACCTCCACAGACCTCACTGATGCATTGGTGGTCCCAAAGGTTGATGAGGCCTGGACCCCTCTGCTTTCCCAGACGGCGATAGCTGGGGACCTGCTGGAGGCGCTAAAGGCGGACGATAAAAAATGGGAGCAGACCTTCCGGAGGACCCATCAGTCTGCAGCATGGGCAATTAAAACGGCCACTTACGCGTCCTTTTTTGTTAGAACTACTCTTTTATGGCTGCACCAGTTACAGGCCAGAGTTCCTGCTGAGGACAATAGGACTCACCAAGACCTAAGTAAAATGGTGGCGGCCACAGAGTATGCGGCGGATGCCACTCTTAAGTCAGCCAATTTTGCCTCCAGGTCCATAGCATCCAATATCACCGCCAGGTGGATGCTGTGGCTCAAACACTGGAAGGCTGATGCCAGGGTCAAATGGCGTCTAGCGACAGCCCCTATCTAGGTAACAACCTATTCGGGGAGGCCCTGACCCCATACCTTGTGGAATATAAGGATAAGCGCAAGGTTATGGGCCATTTGAACAAAAAGCCCTACAAGCGTCCCACTCCATATTTTCGCAGGCAGTCCTTTCGGCCAGCAACAAGTGCAACAGGCGCTCAACCCTCCCGTTCATACACTCCCAGACAGGAGAGGCCGTATGACCGTCCCTATGACAGGCCCGGGTTTCGACCCAGACAACAGAACCAGACTAAGTGGCAATTTCGAGGGGCAGGATGCCCCTACAGGAGGTCCAAGTGACTCCTGCACAAATCTTCCAATCGGGGGAAGGCTAACCCATTTTTTCCACCAGTGGGAACTCACTTCCACGGACAGCTGGGTTTTACAAACCATCCAGTGTGGTTTCTAGCCACACCCCCGGACTGATTCATTGCTTGTTCCGTCTCCAGGGAACCATTCAAACAGGACCTCATGCAGGAGGCCATCCAACACCTTCTAGAAATTCAGGCCATAGAGCCGGTACTGTCAAACTACAAGGGCGGGGGGTTCTACTCCATCCTCTTTGTGGTCCCCAAAGCCTCAGGAGGGTGGAGAGCGGTCTTAGACCTCAAACATCTCAACCATTACATCACCTACAAAAAGTTCAAGATGCACTCTCTCCAGTCCATCCTGGGGGGCATCAGACAGGGAGACTTCCTAGCGTCAATAGACCTCACGGAAGCGTACCTTCACATTCCCATTCACCCAGCACACCGACGGTTCCTAAGGTTTTGCTACAGAGGCAAGCATTTCCAGTACAAGGCCCTTCCTTTCGGCCTGTCCTCGGCACTCAGAGTGTTCACAAAGGTCCTGGCCGTGTTAGCCGCCCACTTGAGGAAAAGACCAATACGCGTCCAGTGTTACCTGGACGACATCCTGATTCAAGCACTCACATTTCAGGCAGCTCAGGCAGACGTAAAAAGCACCATTCAGGTCCTTCAACAACACGGCTTCTCGGTAAATTTTCAAAAAAGCCAGACAGTCCCCTCGTCCAGGCTTCTACACCTGGGGGCCGTCATAGACACCACAAACTGCACGGTTCACCTGTCCCAGGAGCGAATAACCAGCATCAGAGACCTGGCCCATCAGGTGCATAGGAAACACTCAGTCCCATTGGTTCTACTGTCACAATTGTTGGGAAAGATGGTCTCCTGCATAGCCATTGTTCCCTGGGCCAGAATCCACTTGCGGGACCTCCAATGGTTCCTGCTTCCATTCCAGCGGGTGAATGCCAGTGCATCCAACCGCCAGGTCAGGGTATCAATCCACATTCGCAGGGCACTGCGCTGATGGTTCTTGCAAGCGGTGACCAAAGGCTCACCCTTCAAGGAACCGGAGCGCATCACGATCACAACAGATGCCAGTCTGTTCGGCTGGGGAGCCCATCTACAGTCGCAATACGCTCAGGGCCGTTGGTCCCACGCAGATCTGAGACACAATATCAATTGGCTGGAGCTCAGGGCCATTCACCTAGCTCTACGCCAATTCAAACACTGGATCAGGGGTCGCCATGTTCTGATACAGACAACGTGGCCTCCAAGGTGCACGTCAATCATCAGGGGGGCACCAGAGCCAGGGCCCTCATGTCCGAGGCACGGCTCCTGGATTCCTGGGCCGAATCCAACCTAGCCTCAATCAGGGCCGAACACATCTCGGGGGTCATGAATCGGCAAGCGGACTTTTTAAGTCGCTCCAAGGTCGATCCCTCGGAGTGGGGGTTGCATCCGGGCCTCTTCTCCGAGATCTCCCACAGGTTCGCCCAGCCACTATTGGACCTGTTTGCGTCGTCAACCAATGCCCAACTTCCCAGGTACTACTCCTGTTACTTCCTGCCAGGGGCGGAGGGGACGGACGCCCTGCGAACTCAGTGGCCACCAGGCCTCCTTTATGCCTTCCCTCCCCTCCCACTCATACCGGCGACCATCCGCAAGCTGCTCCAGGAGCAGGCGGAAGTAATCCTCGTGGCCCCTTATTGGCCACAGAGGCCATGGTTTGCCGACCTGGTGAACCTTTCCCAGTCTCCCCCCTTGGTGAATCCCCCCTCATCGCGTGTCATTACACCAAGGGACCATCCAACATCCTGACCCTCAATGGTTACAGTTGACCGTCTGGCACTTGAGCGCAGTATAATGACTGAAGAACTGTTTTCCCCTCGAGCCATTGACATGATTCAGGCCTCTCGTCGGCCAGCGACCAATCGTATTCATAATTCCACTTGGAAGAATTTTTGCCATTGGTGTCGCGGGAGACATCTGAATACTTCCAAATTGTCCATTCCTCAAATAGTAGATTACTTTTTGGCCGGCCTGGACAAGGGCCTTGCTCCGGCGACCATTCGCCGACAGGTGGCAGCCCTGTCTACAATACTTACCTGCGCGGATTCAGTTCACTTGGCTCACCACCCCAGAATTCACGCCTTTATCAAAGGTGCATGCAACACCAGGCCTCCCGTGGTGCACAGGTACCCCTCGTGGGAATTTCCCCGTGTCCTTCGGGCTCTGACTAAACCACCCTTCGAACCCATAGCAGCTATTCCCTTGCAGAATCTGTCCCTCAAGGTGGCATTTTTAATCGCCATTACGTCGGCCAGGCATATTTCTGAACTAGCCGCCTTATCGTTCAGAAATGACCTTTGCATTTTCCACAGCGATAGGGTGGTTCTTCGCCTAGATCCCACCTTTGTGCCCAAGGTGAACACGCTCTTTCATAGAGCACAGGAAGTGATTTTACCAATTTTTTGTCCCAATCCTTCCCATGACCTGGAGCGGCAGTGGCACATGTTGGACGTCCGCAGGGCACTGCGGCGTTATATGAAGCGCACTGAAGCATTTTGTAAATCCGAGGCTCTGTTTGTTTCCTTCCGCCCGGCTTCGCTGGGCCAAAGAGCTTCCGCTGGTACTATTGGCAGGTGGATCAGAGCCTGTATTGCGGAAGCGTATCAAGCATCTTCCCTGCCGGCTCCACGACATCTTACTGCCCATTCCACTCGCAGTGCTGCGACCTCGGCAGCATGGGCCACTCAGGCGTCTATCGGGGAGATTTGCAGGGCTGCGACATGGTCCTTGCCCTCTCCGTTTATTCACCATTACAGAATTGACTGCTTTGCTTCAGCCAGACGCCTCCTTTGGTCGGAGGGTCCTCCAGCAGGTGGTCTCCGGGGACACCATTCCGGCCTTATCGGTTTCCCACCCAACGGGACAGTGAGGCTTTGGTATGTCCCATTGGTGGATTCTCCATCTCTTGTACTGGAGAAGGGACGTTGTCTTACCTGAACGCCTTTTCTCAGTATGGAGATGGAGAATCCACACCCACCCTTTAGGTCAGTTAGGCCTTATCTAAGGGTTTGAGAGCCAACACCTCGTCCACCTTCAGCCACTTCGCCCTCGTTAAGACTGGATCTCCTAGCAGAGGGGGCGTGTCAAGTTTGGCTACTTGGTCTCAAGAGCAGGCAGACAGAGAAAACCCATTGGTGGATTCTCCATCTCCGTACTGAGAAAAGGCGTTCAGGTAAGACAATGCCCCTTCCTTCTAAACTTTGTAAGAGGATATAAAAACCACAAATTGATTTTGTAAGACATTATCGAATGACTAGGGGTTCTGTAAAATTATTTTTTTATTAAGCTGCTCTTGCTGAATCTTCTCTAGGCTTTAATATTTTTCAAAATATCATTTGGCAATGCTGTTGTAAAACTTTTTCCTCTTGAATTTTTGTACTGTTCACAGTCATTCATACCATCATTACCTCTTGTCTGGATTACTGCAATGCACTCTACATAGGGCTGTCCTTTAAGAGTATTCAGAAGCTGTTGCAGAATGCCGCTGCTTGGGTAGTAAAGGGTGTCATGTATTTGACACATATTACACCACTGCTCTGCGAGCTGCATGGGTTGCTAGTTTGTTTTCAGGTGCAATTCAAGGTGCTGGTTATCACCTTTAAAGCTTTTCATGGCTAGATATTGTTATGTAAAAGTCTTCTCCCAGTTCTTTCTCTGGGTCAATTCAGTCAGGAAGATTTGGCATGCTGCAAAGGATGTCAGCTGGGGAACCAGGAGATGTGCCTTGTCTGCCATAGCCCCTGCCCTTTGGAATATTCTCTCTTCAGATATTAGGGTGACCCCAACCCTGGTGGCCTTTTGTAAGGCCTTGGAAATTTGGTTGTGTGCCTGGGCCTGGAGCCCGAGTGCGCTAAAGGCCCCGTTCCTCGTTGTATTAATACCTATAGTAACAGCTTAGTGCCATACATATTTATTTTTTATTGCTTTAATTTTTAAAAATGTTTCATGTGTTCTAATGTACACTATCCTGAGCCACTCGTTGAGATAGGCAGTTATAGAAATCAAATAAATAACAGTGATTCATATAGTAGTGTTAGCAAATATAATACAAGTTATGATGGACCTCCCAAAAGCTACTTACAACCCAGTTCCAAAGTTCCAGTGGCCCCCCTGGTCACATGGCTACATTTTACACACTCTGCAACTGGCCAGTTTTTACAATTGTTTGGTCATGTTCTGCAGGCCTTTGTAATTGTGATTTACAAAATTTTTGCTGGGAAAACGGTGTTTACTTCTGGTTTCTGACAAAAATTGGGCCATGGTGAACAATGGATTTGCTTAACGATTCTGCTGCTTGCTTTAACAACTGTGGTATTTGCTTAACAACTATAGTAAAAAAGGTCATAAAGTTGGACAGTCAGATGATGACCCACTTTATGACTGTCATGACTTAATCATAATTGCCAGGCTCAATTACAGTCATATGTCAAGGATTTCCTGTATTCTTTGGGAACAGGAATCATTTATGATAAATAAGGCATGAATTCACTTTCTATTTCTGTAAAAAAAAATTCTCCCCACTTTTTTCTTTCATAATAATTTCTCTCCTCCATCTCCTCCTTTCCCCAAGCTATTGACACTTTTAATCTCTAATCCTAATTCAAATACCAATCCATTATGTAACAAATTGCTTAAATGGCAGAAATTAAATTTCTGACTTAAACTTATAATGAGGATAGAAAAGAATGGTCTGGAGTTTTGGGCAAATGCACTATTCTCCAGCATGACGAGTGGAGAATCCACCAATGGGTTTTCCTCGTCTTCTATCCGTAGACTAGTCGGCCAATTTTGCTCCACCTCTCCTCTTGAGACCTCCCCTCCCCAGTCTCTACTAGTCTTGAGCCTGATTAGACTGAAATTCCTTGATTCCTGAATCGATGCTTCTTTAAGGTTGTATATTTCTTGTTATTTCTGGTTAATCTGAGGAGGGGGGAATTGCAAAGAACGAACATCTATTCGTTTGTCCCTTTCTGCTGCCTGGTCAGCTGATCGCAGCTCAACCACGAGGCTGGCCTGAGTCCAGCCGACTGCCGGACAAACAAAGAGCCGGATGCATTTTCCGTCACCAAGCGTGACCCTGAACAAAGGGAGAGGCAGTCTCCCTTCTCCTCTCAACCCACCCCTACAGGGCTAGGCAAAACGAAGCAGCTGATCCACGGGTAATTTAAACCTCCCGTGGATCATACGGAAGCCGGGGGAACAATAGGACACGCGCAAACACAGCTGATCCGCGGGTGCCCTTTTAAACATTCCGCGGCTTACACGGAAGCCGGGAGCTGCGGAGGAATAATACAGCACTCGAAGGCTCCTGCTTTAAATTAACTGAAGCGCCCGGGGATCAGCTCATCGATGGAGGGCTTTTAGACTCCGCGGTTCCCTCCTGAGGATCAGCTGGTCTGCGAAAAAGCCGTAGCCTCCCAGACCTTCCTGCCGCTTCCGCGGTTTCCTTGCAGCTCACCCCGAACATATCCGATTGAATACAAGGAGAGATTGAGTTCGGCCATTAACTACCTTCCTCGTGGTTCTGGACCCAGGAGGGTAGGATATCAATCAGAACTCACCGCCTCAGGGTCTCAGAGTCAGATTCCTCCTTCAAAAAAAAATAAAATAAATAAAGAATAAAAATAATTGAAATTGATTAAGACATAATTTAGGCCAGTTCTCAATTACCCTGAAATAAACTGGATTGAAAATTACTTCAGTTAAAATGGCAGATACCAACACAGACCAAACAGCGCAGAAACCTTCCATCAGCAGCCCTCCTACTCATAAAAGACAGAGATCCTCCAAACAGGAGGTGGCTGGAAAAATCAAGGCCAAGGCAATATCTGCAAAAAGGCCTTCCAAAACAGCGGATAGAGAGGCTACGCGATGACACTTGGCTCTAGAGAAACAATTTTCCCAAGCTGAAAGGAGGCAAAATTCCACTGAGGATGAATTAGAGCAGTGGTTCTCAACCTTTTTCAGGTTGAGACCCCACTTGCGCTGCCCATGCGTGCCGCGACCCCAACCCGGATCGTATGCACGGCGCGCGGCGACGGGCCGATCCGCGCATGCGCGGTGTGCGCGTGACAAAAACAACAACAACAAAAAAACAAAATGGCGGACCGCGGTGTCCGGTGACCCCCGCGAAACAGTCGTTCGATCCCAAATGGGGTCGCGACACATAGGTTGAGAACTGCTGAATTAGAGCCACCCAATTACAGGGAGGAGGAAATTTTTGGCCCTAGGAAGCCTAATCAGAAACCTCTGGAATCAGAGGCTGATACGGAACAGGGGAACGGATCCCCCCTAAGTGAGGGGCCTGGAGATCTGGGTTCAGAATCAGGCACCTGTCACTCAGACAATCATGGAGCAATGTCTTCAGAACACTTTCAATGATATCTCAGGCGGTAGCATGGGCCATGGCTTCCTCAAGACACCATTGTTCCAGGACAAGGTCTGTGACTTCAAGAGGCGGCTCCTGCCTTTCCCAAGAGGAGGCCTCTGTGTACCAAGACTCTATTTCCTCCTCTAGGTCCTCCAGAGGCAGGAGGTCTCCTGCGGAGGACCATGAACTGACGGATCAGAGGCTGTCCAACAAAGAGGATATATCTCCAGATCCTCCTCCGTTTGTGGGCCTTTTTAATCCGTCCTTATTCAAGACGCTGCTACACAAGGCCAGCAGCACTGCAAAGATCGAGAGGCCCCCGATCCCGCAGAAAGGACCTTCCACCAGTCCCTCAACTAGTAAGGTCACAAACAACGAAGTGTTCTCACAGCCCACTTATACCCGACACTTTGTTCCCTGCCCACCTCTCTTCTTTGATTCTGTTCAGAACAACATGGGGGCACCGGGTTCCTTCCTCCCAATGGGGGGCAGACAAGAAAATGCTTAACATAGATCCGGCACTATCAGAGATAATAGAAGTGCCAACAATAGATGAACCAATTGCAATCTTTTTTCTCCAACCCCGATAGCTGGGGATGCAGTGGAGGCCCTGAAATCAGAAGATAAGAAGATGGACCTCACCTTCCGCAAGGTGCACCAGGCCTCGGTATGGGCAATCAAAGCAGGCATCACTACATCCTTCTTCACCAGGACGTCACTACTTTGGCTGCGCCAATTCCAGATGAGTATCCCCCCCCCAGAGGAGAAAACTCACCAGAATTTATGGTGGTTAGTGGTGTAAGTGGAGCTCATGTCAGATTCCTCCTTACACACAACAAATTTTTCTGCCAGAGCAATAGCGTACAACACTGGCGCACGCAGATTGCTGTGGCTCAAGCATTGGAGAGCGGACATGAAGGCTAAGTGGTGCTTAGCAGCGGTACCCTATAAGGGCAGCCGGCTCTTTGGCAAGGTGCTTGACCCTTACCTAATTGAAAACAAGGACAAACGCAAGATTCTGGCCCACCTGACAAAGAGAACGGAGAGTTCCCTCCTATTCCCGCAGACCATCTTTTCGATCTGATGCAGGCACGGATCAGGGGGCCTTTTCCTGTCCCCATCAGCCCAGATCAGACCGGCAGAGTGAGAGAGGCAGTAACAGGTTCAGACAGCAGTTCCAAGCAAAGCGGCCCTTTCGAGGAACCAGGGAGCGTCCCTACCGCAGATCCAAGTGACGGGGGGGCTCCCCCATTGGTGGCCAGCTAGCACTTTTCGCTCACAAATGGCAGGCCACCACCATGGATCTCTGGGTCCTAAATACCATCAGATTTGGCTTATCTCTGGAATTCCTCTCAACACCCCCGAACCGGTTCATCCCTTGCCCATCTCCAAAGGATCTGATCAAAAGGAACCTCATCAAGGAGGCCATCCAGCATCTGCTGGACATTCAGTCCATAGAACCGGTAGGAAGAGATCAGTGGGGACAAAGATTCTATTCCATCTTATTCATAGTCCCAAAGAGTTTTGGGGGGAGGGTGAAGAGCAATACTAGACTTAAAAAGTCTGAACAGACACTTGGAATACAGAAAATTCAAGATGCAAACCCTTCACTCGATATTAGCAAGCATCAGAAAGGGGGACCTTCTGATGTCCATAGACCTAACGGAGGCCTACCTTCACATTCCCATACTTCCGGACCACCGGAGGTTCCTCAGGTTCTACTACGGGTCAACACTTCCAATATAGGGCCCTACAATGGGGCAAAAAAGTATTGAGTCAGCCACCAATTGTGCAAGTTCTGCCACTTAAAAAGATGAGAGAGGCCTGTAATTGTCATCATAGGTAGACGTCACCTATGAGAGACAAAATGAGAAAACAAATCCAGACAATCACATTGTCTGATTTGGAAAGAATTTATTTGCAAATTATGGTGGAAAATAAGTATGTGGTCAATATCAAAAGTTCATCTCAATACTTTGTTATATATCCTTTGTTGGCAATGACAGAGGTCAAACATTTTCTGTAAGTCTTCATAAGGTTGGCACACACTGTTGCTGGTATGTTGACCCATTCCTCCATGCAGATCTCCTCTAGAGCAGCGATGTTTTGGGGCTGTCGCTGGGCAACACAGACTTTCAACTCCCTCCAAAGGTTTTCTATGTGGTTGAGATCTGGAGACTGGCTAGGCCACTCCAGGACCTTGAAATGCTTCTTACAAAGCCACTCCTTTGTTGCCCGGGTGGTGTGTTTGGGATCATTGTCATGCTGAAAGACCCAGCCACGTTTCATCTTCAATCCCCTTGCTGATGGAAGGAGGTTTGCACTCAAAATATCACAATACATGGCCCCATTCATTCTTTCCTGTACACGGATCAGTCGTCCTGGTCCCTTTGCAGAGAAACAGCCCCAAAGCATGATGTTTCCACTCCCATGCTTCACAGTAGGTATGGTGTTCTTTGGCTGCAACTCAGCATTCTCTCTCCTCCAAACACAACGAGTTGTGTTTCTACCAAACAGTTTTACTTTGGTTTCATCTGACCATATGACATTCTCCCAATCCTCTTCTGGATCATCCAAATGCTCTCTAGCAAACTTCAGACGGGCCCGGACATGTACTGGCTTAAGCAGGGGGACATGTCTGGCACTGCAGGATCGGAGTCCCTGGCAGCGTAGTGTGTTACTGATGGTTGCCTTTGTTACGTTGTCCCAGCTCTCTGCAGGTCATTCACTAGGTCCCCCCATGTGGTTCTGGGATTTTTGCTCACCGTTCTTGTGATCATGTTGACCCCACGGGGTGAGATCTTGCGTGGAGCCCCAGATCGAGGGAGATTATCAGTGGTCTTGTATGTCTTCCATTTTCTAATTATTGCTCCCACAGTTGATTTCTTCACATCAAGCTGCTTGCCTATTGCAGATTCAGTCTTCCCAGCCTGGTGCAGGTCTACAATTTTGTTTCTGGTGTCCTTTGACAGCTCTTTGGTCTTCACCATAGTGGAGTTTGGAGTGTGACTGTTTGAGGTTGTGGACAGATGTCTTTTATACTGATAACAAGTTCAAACAGGTGCCATTAATACAGGTAATGAGTGGAGGACAGAGGAGCCTCTTAAAGAAGAAGTTACAGGTCTGTGAGAGCCAGAAATCTTGCTTGTTTGTAGGTGACCACATACTTATTTTCCACCATAATTTGCAAATAAATTCTTTCCAAATCAGACAATGTGATTGTCTGGATTTGTTTTCTCATTTTGTCTCTCATAGGTGAAGTCTACCTATGATGACAATTATAGGCCTCTCTCATCTTTTTAAGTGGGAGAATTTGCACAATTGGTGGCTGACTCAATATTTTTTTGCCCCACTGTACCTTTTGGACTTTCTTCAGCTCCCAGGGTGTTCACAAAGGTATTGGCAACACTCGCACACATGAGAACAATTCCAGTACGCATCCAATGCTATCTGGACGGCATTCTCATCCAATCCTCGTTGGTCCAGACAGCACAGTCAGACCTGGCACTGACTCTGACAACCCTTCAAGAGCACGGATTCTCAGTAAATTTCCAAAAGAATCAGACTGTTCCTTCGACCCATCTCCTTCATCTGGGAGCGGTCATAGACACACAAAAATGCACGGTCCATCTTTCTGAAGATCGCCAACGCAGCATTCGAACCCTGGTCAGACTCATCCAAAGGAAGCGAACCACGACACTGGCCACACTTTTGTAGTTATTAGGAAAGATGGTGTCATGCCTCACAATCGTGCCTTGGGCACGGCTACACTCCACAGAACTGCAGTGGTTCCTACTCCCGTTTCAGAGAGAGGGGATAGGCTCCTCAAACCGAAGAGTAAAGGTGCCACCAAAGGTCCTGAGGTTGCTCCAGTGGTGGTCTTCCCCAGCGATGGGAAAGGGGCACTTGTTCAGGGAAGCCAACCGAGTCACCCTGACAACGGATGCCAGCCTATTCGGTTGGGGAGCACACCTGCAATCACAGCTAGCACAGGGTCAATGGTCAAAGAAAGACCTAAAACACAACATAAACTGGCTAGAACTCAGAGCATCCACCTGGCCCTTCGTCACTTCCGCAGCACAGTGGCGCATCGACATGTTCTGATACTCACAGATAATGTGGCGGCCAAGGCGCACGTCAACCGACAGGGAGGCACACGATCCAGGGCTCTCATGACCGAAGCACAGGCGCTGGGAACCTGGGCAGAAAGCAACCAAGCCTCCATCAAGGCCGAGCACATCTCAGGAGAAGCAAATCACCAGGCAGACTTCCTGAGCAGGGCGACGATAAACCACTCAGAGTGGAGCTTGCACCCTGCTCTCTTCAGGGAGGCATCAGAGAGATTCGGCCACCCAGTGCTGGACCTGTTTGCCAGCCCAAAGAATGCTCAGCTTCCGAGGTTCTTCTTCTGTTTTCCAACACCAGGAGCAGAGAGAGCGGATGCACTCCGAGGCCATTGGCCGAAAGGACTGCTGTATGCATTCCCACCACTTCCTCTGATACAAGCAACCATCATGAAGGTATTACAGGAACAAGCAGAGGTGATACTCATTGCACCGCACTGGCCAAGACGGCCGTGGTTTGCCGATCTCGTAAACCTATCTACATTCCCACCGTGAAGGATTCCACATGACCAAATCTCCCTCAACCAGGGATCCCTGCTACATCCAGAGCCACAGTGGCTCCAGTTGGCTGTCTGGTGCTTGAGCGGAGCCTCCTAGAGAGAGACAACTTCTCACAAAGAGTCATTAGGACACTCCAGGCCTCTAGAAGGCCTACAACTAACAGGATCTATGATTCCACTTGGAAAAATTACTGCAGTTGGTGCAACAGACAACAACTAGAGCCTTGTACATCTCTATCCCAGATATCCTAGAATACCTAGCGGAGGGTCTGGATAGGGGGTTAGCACCCAATACAATTCGTAGACAGGTGGCCGTCTTATCTACCATACTTACCTATGGTAACTCCGAACCTCTAGCCAGACACTTAATGTTGTGATCCTTCGTCAAGGGCACATCAAACAGTAGGCCACCCGTGGTCCACAGGTACCCTTCCTGGGATGTACCTAAGGTCTTACAGGCCATGACCTTACCTCCATTTGAGCCTGTCCAGACCTGTGACCTACAATACCTGACCCTTAAGGTCGCCTTCCTAGTCGCTGTCACCTCAGCAAGGCGCATCTCAGAATTAGCGGCACTGTCAGTGAGGGAGGATCTTTGTACCTTCCACACGGACAGGGTGGTGTTACGTTTGGACCCCTCCTTTGTTCCAAAGGTCAATTGCCTATTTCACGGAGCACAGGAGGTGGTGCTACCAAATTTTTGCCCTGAGCTCTCCCATAAATTGGAACGCAAGTGGCACACCTTAGACATTCGCAGAGTTTTAAAACAATACATCAAGCAAACGGCATCCTTCTGCAAATCAGAAGCACTATTCGTCTCCTTCTATTCTCACACAAGAGGCCAAAAGGTCACTGCATCCACAATCGGTAGATGGATTAGAAGATGTATAGCAGAGGTATACAGGGGGCAGACCCTCACTGTCCCCAGACGAATCACCGCACACTCCACGTGCAGCACTGCCACCTCAGTAGCATGGGCGACCCAGGCTCCGATTACAGAAATATGTAGAGCGGCGACGTGGGCATCACCTTCCCCCTTTATAAGACACTACAAACTAGATAGATTCGCATCTGCGGAGGCCTCCTTTGGTAGGAGGGTACTCCAATGCATAGTATCAGAGAGTGGGACACAGACCCAGACGGCCTCCCACCCAAAGGACAGTGAGGCTTTGGTATGTCTCATTGGTGGATTCTCCACTCGTCATGCTGGAGAAAGGGCGTTGGATTTACCTGAACGCCTTTTCTCAGCATGACGATGGAGAATCCACTCCTACCCTTGAGGCCAGTCAGGTCCTGTGAGGGGAGAGGATGGAGTCAACACAAGGAAACGTAGCCAAAAAGCTTTCGCCTCGGTCGAGACTGGGGAAGGGAGGTCTTAGGAGGAGAGGCGGAGCAAAATTGGCCGACTAGTCTACGGGCAGAAGACGAGGAAAACCCATTGGTGGATTCTCCATCGTCATGCTGAGAAAAGGCGTTCAGGTAAGACCAACGCCCCTTCTGTTTATTTTATCCCCAAATTAAGTAATGTGACTCGGGGGCGACATTTTGTTTCCTTCAGAAAACAGATTCTATTGCCTGCTCACTTCCAGATGGTAAAAAAATTACCCATTGTGATACTAATGTAGCTAGTGATAAATCAAGTCTTTAAAATTCAGTATTTTTTAATTAGAAACTTAGAGTTCGAAAGGATCTTAAATATTTATTTTGCAGTAGTTTTTCTCTTTTTCCCTGTGGCCATAAAGGGAAGAGGGAATGGCCCTGAGTGAAGGAGGAAGAGCCAGTACCAAGGTAACAATCAGATAAAAGGAACAAAGGGCCTGAGGATGGGCAAGAATGAGTAAACTTCCCAGACAACTCTCCTGTACTTCACTCAAACATGAAGGGTGGGGGGTTTCCTATCATGGTCTACCTTGAAGGACTGATAGTGGCTGGTTTCATTTGGTGTGGATCGGCAGAGAGACATTCACACTTGGCTGTCATTCCCTTTTTGTTTAACAGCTACATGAAACTGTTGGGTGAGGTCAAAGTCTAGATGCTGTGCTGGTCTGAATTGGGAGAAGCAGAAATAGGCGCAATCCTGACAAGACTGAATGCCTGAGCTTATTTGGACCATCCCATTCTGGGAGCATTCCATCATTGGTGTTTAATGGGTCTTGCTTCCCCATTCGAGACTTTTAGGTACTTTAGGGACTTCTTGTACTCACAGCTCCAGCTCAAAAGAGCAAGTGGCAACTATGGTTAAGAGGGCCTTCGTACACATTCATCTACCGTGTTTCCCCTAAAGCAAGACAGGGTCACACCTTCTTTTTATCCCCAAAAGCCCCACTATGTCTTACTTTCGGGGTACGGCTTATATTGATTGGAAAACAATTGTCAGTTTTATTTTAAGTATTTTAAGTATATTAAGTATTTTAAGTATTTTAAGTATTTAAGTATTTTAAGCAGGAGGCGGAAGTGGGCAGGAGTAATATGTCTTACTTTCGTGGTACGGCTTATATTAGCCGACCCCCTGAAAACCCCGATACGTCTTACAATCGGGGGTGTCTTACTATCGGGGAAACACGGTAGTACCCCAGTTGCTCCTGATTCTAAAGGCCTTTCACACAGTCACATCTTGATCACCTATTTATTGGATTACTGTACAGGTAACCCTTGGCTTAGGACCATAATTGAGCCCAAAATTTCCTTTGCTAAGCAAGGCAGTTAAGTGAGTTTTGCCCATTTTACAATTGCCACAATTGTTAGGTGAATTGCTGCAGTTGTTAAGTTAGTAACAGGGTTGTTAAGTGAATCTGGCTTCCCCATTACCTTGCTTGTCAGAAGGTCACAAAAGGTGATCACATGTTCCTGAGACATTGCAAGCGTCATAAATATGAGCCAGTTGCCAAGCATCTGAATTTTGATCACGTGACTATAGGGATGCTTCAATAGTCATGTGAAAAACAATCAAAAATCACTTTTTGGTCCTATTGAGTAACAATGTCATTTTTTGAGAATCCTTATCTGTTGCAGCTCTTGCCCTCACTGATCCATACTACCCATGTAGGTTTGGGGTTTTTTGCTTTTTTTAAATAGGTCTTTTCGTTGACTATGATACTTTTATGTATATTCCTTTTTTTATATAGCTAGTCCTTAACCTACAATCATAATTGAGGCTAAAATTACAGTTGTAAGTCATGCTGGTGATTAAGCAGGTCACTATGTAATTGTACCTGATTTTACAACCAGTTTTGCAGTATTGGCTATGGTTTTTACCAGAAACTGGAAATAAATGCAGGTTTCCAGCAAACGTTGTAAAGGGTGGTCACGTGATCACAGGATGCTGTAAACAGCTGTACATGAAGTTTGTTAACATCCTTTTTAAATAGCAGTGCCCAGAATTGGGAATGGTATATCAAGTGGGACCTGTTCAAGCAAAGTAGAGAATTACTTCCCATTCTTCTATTTCTATGTATCAATATGCCTTATTATCAGCTGCATCACACAGCTATCTTTTGTTCAATTTGTTATGTAGTACTGACAAATCAAGTCCTCCCCATCCTATACTTGTTCATTTCACTGATTACCCACCTGCAGAATTTTATATTTCTCCATCTTTTCTTCTAAAATATTAGCCAGTCTCCTAAGTATTATGTACATATTTAAATGTTAATAGATAATTGCTTTTTCTGGATCATATGACCAATTTTTATATGACATTTTTTACTCTATTTGTTTGTGCTGAAAATAGGTAATAGATATATTTGTTATAGAACAGCATAAAAAATGGGGAAAGTAGTTATTCCACAAAACTATTTATAAAATTCTTATAAAATATTGTCCATGAACATAGTACCTAGTTTTTCAGGGATTTATTTCCTTATGGCGTAGCAAAAATATGTCAAGGAATTATAGTTCTTCTCTTTAAGAATTATTTGTAATAAAGGAGTAAAATCTTGTTTTCTAAGCTATTTTTGTTTTGGTTAGAAGGGAGAATTTTCAGTTAAACACATCATTTTCAAGATATTCTAAGTCATGTTTTTGCTCTAAGAACTGCATAATTGGAAAGGCCGCACCCTTCTTTAGTTGCCTCTGTTTCCAATTAATTACTCATATTCCTGGTGGAATGCTTAAGTTGCAAAAGACAGGATGGAAAGTGATTACATAAATCAGTTAAACAACAAATCTCTTTTAAAATCTTAACGTATAGGACATACTATGATATGGTTAGAGCTAATAAACATAGCAGGGATTAAGTGCGTATTGCTTATGGACAGTTATGTACACACATACTTGGTTTCCAATATGTTTTGTTACATCTGATTTTTAAAATCTTTTGAAAATAATTTAAAAAGGACACTCTATACCAATTAACAAAAAGCTTGCAATGCTGTAAAGAAACAAAATCTTAACATTTTAAAAAATAAGCTTGCTTCTAGCATACAAGTTTTCTTAGTAAATCAAAACAAAGGAGATACTAAGCTAATTTTATATTAGCCACCCAGAGTTGGTTGAGTGGCTTTATAATTTTGGAAAGGTAAAATTAAATTGAATAAAGCCCAGTCTTTGCAATTTACCTTTCAGTCTAGAACAGCGGTCTGCAACCTTAAACACTCAAAGAGCCACTTGGACCCATTTCCCAGAGAAAAGAAAACACAGGGAGCTGCAAAACTTGCGTACACAGGCACGCACACACGAGGGGGGGAAACTTGATTTAAGAGTTTAATTAAAAAGAAATAGAGGCTGCTGTGCAGGAGTTCTCTCTCTCCTCTCTCTCTTTCTCTCTTGCACACAAGCAGTCTTTCATGTCACCTCTCTCTCTCTTTCCTCTCTCTCTTTCCTCTCCCCCTCTCTCCTCTCCCACTCTCCCTTTTCTCTCTTTCTCTCTCCCTGTCTCTTTTTTCTCTCTCCCTCTGTCTTTCTCTTTTTCTCTCTCCCTCTTTCTCTTTCCCTCTCTCTCTTTCTCTCTCCCTCTCTCTTTCTCTCCCTTTTTCTCTCTCCCCCTTTTTCTCTCCCTCTTTTTCTTTCTCCCTCTTTCTCTCCCTCTTTTTCTCTCCCTCTCCCTCTTTCCTCTCTTTCTCTCCCCCTCTCCCTCTTTCCTCTCCCTCTTTCCTCTCCCTCTCTCTCCCTCTTTCCCTCTCTCCCTCTCTCTTTCCTCTCCCTTTTCTTTTTCTCTCCCTCTTTTCTCTTTTTCTCTCTCCCTCCCTCTCTTTTTCTCTCTCTCCCTCTTTCTCTTTCTCTCCCCCTTTCTCTCCGTCTCTCCCTTTTTCTCCCTCCCTCTCCTCTCCCTCTCCCTCTCTTTCTCTCCTCTCCCCTTCTCTTTCTCTCTCCCTCTCCCTCTTTTTCTCTCTCCCTCTCTCTCCTCTCCCCTTTCTCTCCCTCTCTCCTCTCCCTCTTTTTCTCTTTCCCTCTTTCCCTCTCTCTTTCTCTCTCCCTCTCTCTCCCCCCTCTCTTCCCCCCTTTTTCTCTCTCCCCCTTCTCTCTCCCTCTCTCCGATCTTCTGCTCACCTGGCAAGCTGGCTTCAAGTTGTTCTCCAACAGGCTGGCTCTCTCCTGCCCTTCCTGCTTCCTGCAGAGATGCAGCCAAGGCAGGAGCCCCGCCCAATAAGCTTGTCAACTCATCAGAAAATAGGGTGAGGCCACTCTCTTTTTACACACACACACACACACACACACACACACACACACACACACACACACAGAGAGAGAGAGAGAGGGGGGGGAACACAAGTGTCTATCTCTGTCTCTCTCTCTCTGCAAATGGCAGGGGAGCCGCAGGAGAAGGCTCAAAGAGCCACATGTGGCTCCGAAGCCGCAGGTTGCCGACCTGTGGTCTAGAAAAATATTAAAGTTAAGCTAAGAGAGAACATTGTAGAATCTAGAATAAATGATGGGAAGCTATGTAATAGTTGAATAAAATAGTGGCTATTTTATGAATGCACACAAGCAGTCTTTCATGTCACCTAATAAAAAATCTAATTAAATAATCTATAGTTTTTCCCTAACTTCATGTAAACATAGCATTACTTTTTAAGGTTTGTTGGTTTGAATTATTGGAATATTTTTAAATAGTTCAGTTTAGAAGTAGAATAAATTCTGAACCAGTATGATAAGGTAAAAGATAAATCTTAAAAATTAACACGTATCTATATCTATAAAGTTTTATTTGTAATATTAGAATAATGTTTATTAAAACTTAGACGTTTGGTAAAATATGGCTGTATCTTCATAATACTAAATAAGTTTAAAATGTAAATTAAAACAGGCTTATCATTCAGGACAAACTAAATTTCTTCTTTTCATATGATCTAAGAAATTTAAACCCAGATGGACATTCATTGAGGTGAGGCCAGCTAGTACCTGCGTTTTCTGTGTTCTGCACAGATTGCAGGGGCATTTTGGCTGAAAAGGCAGCTGAATGTGAGATCCAGATTGCTGAAAGAAAGATAAAACTGAGGATTACACACATGTACTTCAGACATCTGATTGTTGTGAGCAGGCAGTAGAAACTCTCATTTTTGCACTCACTTGCGATCAACTGGGTGTCATGGGTTTCGTGCTGATCTCAGGCATAAATGCAGCCTTCAAGGATTCAAGGTGTGACCAAAACTCAACTTTTTAATTGCTTAGGAATTATTTTTTGTACCATTTCCTTAAGATGGAAAAACCTTTGGAACTACAAGCAGCTAGGTGAGTTTGCTTTCAATCCTTTTAATAGAAAAGAAACTGCCTTTTCAGCTTTGTAAGATCTTCATTTTTTTGCAACTATTGGCAATAAACAACAAAAAAAGTTACTTTAGACTTTAAAGTTGTTTCTATATAGTTTAAATGCTAAAGCTTTCTGAAACTGATTTAAAGAAAGGTTTTGAAACTAATTAGGTTATTTCATGTGTGAAAAAGTTTTTTAACATAAAACAAGACTTTGAAAATTGATTAGTAAAGCATATGATGGCTTCTTTAAAGGAAACTTTTGAACTGTGTATGTGAACTGTTTTAACTGCTGACTGGTATTTTAAAATTTGCTAGTGAAGATGAATAAACGCCTTTGAAGACAATTGAAATGAATTTTAAGGTGGACTTAAAAATTACAGCTCACAAGGAGATGGAAATACTGGCCGTGAATTGGATGATAGAACAGAATAGAGCTGGAAGGACCTTGGAGGTCTTCTAGTCCAGCCCCCTGCTCAAGCAGGAGAACCTATATCACCTCAGACAAGTGACTGTCTAGCTAGCCTCTTCTTAAAAGTCTCCAGTGATGGAGCACCCACGATTTCTAAAGGCAAGCTGTTCCACTGGTTAATTGTCCTCACTGTCAGGAATTTTCTCCTTAATTCCAGGTTGCTTCTCTCTTTGATCAGTTTCCAACCATTGTTTTTTGTCTTGCCCTCTGGAGCTTTGGAGAATAAGGTGACCCCCTCTTCTTTGTGGCAGCCCCTCAAATACTGGAACACTGCTATCATCTTGCCCGTTTCTTCTTTTCTTTAGATTAGCCAAACCCAAGTCCTGCACCGTTTTTGTTTTCACTTGAAAGGATATGAAGGATAAATTTAGTGTGGTCTCTCTTGATCAAAATTCTAGTCTGTGGGAGAAGCCCTGGAAGGACTTCTATCATTTTCCTACAGTTATGTTCTGCTAGTGACAGGAATCCTGTTTTTTTTTAATCCTGACAAAGTAATTGTTTATAGTTTTACACATGTTTACACTTATTAAATAATTCTGTTTAGGCTCAATGTAAGCATCTCAAGAGTGATAAACTTCTTCCTAAACAAATTGTTTTGAGCAGGTTGGAAAATCTAACTAGTGGTAGATGAAAAGAAAAAAATAATTATTATTCCTTTCCATACAGTTCCTTAGACACACACACACACACACACACACACACACACACACACACACACACACACACGAATAAAAAGTTTGCTCCAGAGTAGGAAATATAGCTTTAAATACAGTAAAGAATCTATGCAGATTGCCTCTTCCCTTCCATTGAGGAAGCATTTTTAATGGCCCCTACAGATGGAAAAGAAATTGGATCCAGACAGTTAAAAGATAGACAGTTATCACCATTTCTGTGGGATATATGCCTATTTTATTTAACAAAACAAGTTTCATGGTCTAAATTTGCTAATGAAGAAAAAAGGAGCATTTTTTGAAGTGAAGATACTCAACTGAAAACTGAAAAAGAACTACATATAAGGTAACTAAATTGTAATTTTGCTGAATATCTGGTGTGATACTTGTCAATTCTTATGGAGAAGAGTGACAAATTTTAAGAAGAAAAGGTACTAAGTAGTAATTTGTAACTATGGAGACAAGTCTTGCAGTAAGATATAACTAGCTAGCTAGCTAGATGCACACATATGTGCAGATTTACTTACAGAAAGTTTTCTTTTAAAATTCTTATTCTTTTAATAAATAAAGTTAAATAACTAAAACTTTATGAATCCTGTATTCCACAGGATCATTTTCTTCTGATTTCATTTTAAGTAATTTAATGTTATGTAGTATATTTCTAAAATCCTATTTAAAGACATTATTATATAATAGGTTAGGTTTTTTCATTTTACATAACATTTTATATAATAATATAGTTAAATATTTACTTTATGTATAATATGCTAAGTAATATTAAGTGCAGTGTTCTTAAATCTCAATGAAATTGTTTTTGGAAAATATTTTATTACTACAGATTAGAAAATAAAAGTTTAACTTTGTGGGGACAGAGTTAAGTTGGCAATCAGTTCAGCTGATTCCCACAGAAAGGAGGGAGGGAAATTTGGTGTCATTTATAGCAAGGTTATAATCAGACTTATAATCAGCCCAGGTAACACATACTTTACACTCTCACTCAATTCGCTAAATACTTTTTATATTGATGACAAAACAGATAAATACAAATACACTGAAATCTAGAAGCCTGTGATCAATGTGTATTTAGGCATGGGTCAATATTAATTATCTTTCCACCATTCAGAGACTTTGTTCATAGTGGTCAATGCAATGTGCAGTGGTTTGAAAATAGCATAGACAGTGCAGAATTAATAACTTACCCAGTCACTAGAACCTATAATAAAGTAGATTTATTACAAATCAAGATTCTATCAGAATAGAATAGAGATGGAAGGGACCTTGGAGGTCTTCTAGTCCAGCCTCCTGCTCAAGCAGGAGGACCTATACCATCTCAGACAAGTGACTGTCCAGCCTCTTCTTAAAAATTTCCAGTGATGGAGCGCCCATGATTTCTGGAGGCATGCTGTTCCACTGGTTACTTGTCCTCATTGTCAGGAAGTTTCTCCTTAATTCCAGGTTGCTTCTCTCTTTGATCAGTTTCCAACCATTGTTTCTTGTCCTGCCCTCTGGTGCTTCTCCAGCACTTGGAGATGGAGAATCCACCAATGGGTTTAGACTGTATTCCTACCCAATCAGATCAAGTGAGCAAAAGCTGCCACGCCCGTCCTGGACCATAGAGATCCCAGTTTTGACTTGATCTGGCCCAGGACGGACATGCAGTGTGGCTCCTAGGCAGGTACAGTCACCTATTGGTGGATTCTCTATTTCAAGATAGTGTAGAGTAGTACTTAGCAAGGACTTATTCCCTCCTTTTAGCAAGGGGTTGGGAGCCTTGCTCCTAGCTCTTCCTAACGGAGGGAAAGCTACAACAGTTGCATTGCAAGGAAGGGGCCCCTTCCTCCCATCCTCCCCTCCCATTTGATAGCTTAATCCCCAGACGGATTGGGACTAAAGGCTGTTAGCCCAGCCAACCGAGGACTTCCCCTGGCAGAACGAGTCAGGCAGCGTTCAGCAACATCGCTGGAGCTCCGTGGGCCGCCAGGTCCAAACGAGGTACTCCGTCGATCGGCGCGGGGGGTGGGGGCAGGGGCGGAGGGGGGGTGACTTCACCTTTCGCCGTTTTGTCGCGTTTCCCACCGTTTCAACCGGGGCTGCATACAGATTGCTGGGAGGGGGTTCCTTTACGAGCGGAGCTAGCGCCGATCAGCTGGCTAGCGGCCGAGCGCAGGGGCCTAGAGAGGCTTTTGCCGGCCGTAAGGAATTCCCTCAACGAGCCTGAAGGGGAATCGGCGGAGGCTCTCAGCGGCCACCATTTTGGCCACGCGGCGCACTCAGCCTCACAGGGGAAGCAGGGGAGGGGGATCCTCCCCAAGCATTGCCCCCCCAGGAGGACTCTAATCAAGCGGGTGCTGCCTCAGCAGGCCCATTAGCCGACGGCTGCGCCCATTGGGGCATACAACTGAGGCCTCCCTGTTACCGGCCGCCATTTTGTTGCTCCAAGCCGGGCCCATTCAACTGAGTCCTACCCAGCAGGCCTCCCTAAGCCTCCCCATAGCCAGTCCTGTCTGGTGGGCCCGTGGTACACACAGCCTTAACCCCCTTCTTAAGTCTGGTGTCTCCTATTGCCTGCTTATCATTTTTAATACAATTGGCTCCACTCGGATTCCAGGCACCCCCCATTAGTGTGTCTGTCCTTATCTAAGTAACTATATGTGGATTCCAGGTGCCCGCTATAGTGTGCCTGTCCTTATCCACAGTATATCAAGCCGGATTCCAGGCACCCCCAGCAGTGTGTCTATCCTTATCCATGCTCAGCCACAGTCGGATTCCAGGCGTCCCCAGTAGTGTGCCTGTCTTTATCCACACAGAGGCTGTACCTGGGTTCCAGACGTCCCCTGTAGTACGCCTGTCCTTACCCAGTGTGTAATACTCTCTAGATACCTGGGGCCCCCTGTCGTGTCCCAGTGCTATCGGAGAATGGAGGAGGCCATCCTGGCCTCATCAGGAGCCCTGCCATCCTCATCAGGTCAACCTGGTCTGGAAGGCACCGACAAGACGGCAGCCAAATCTAAGGTCAGATCTGCCACCAAGACTTCCAAAAGAATAGACAAGCAGGACAAGAGGAGACACCAGGCCTTGGAAAAGGAGTTTGCCAAAGCACAGAAAAGAGCCAGGTTTGCGTCACACCAGCCCGAGGGCCTAGCCCTAGACCTTCCCCTGGGTCCATCAACCTCTCAGGGGATTTGGTCAACGGGGGAAACCTCACACTCCCCCGCGCAGTTTGGCACAGGTGAGCTCCATTCCGTGGCCCAAGCCCCGGCCACACGGGTTCCTCAAGGGATCCCCGAGGCCACATTCACCCCACTGCGGCCGGACTCCGCCTGAGCGAGCAAATGGCCTTCCCGACGGAAGACCGCCAAGCCCTACTCATCGCCCAGGCGGTGGATCGAGCCCTGGATGCCAGGGCTCAGACCTCCAGACCAGTGGCCACCGCCTACAGGCATAGCCTACAGCCGGAGACGGAGGCCTACGATAGCTCTTCCTCTCCCTCAGCATCCCTAGTGTCTGAGGACTCTTACCTCGATCAGCCGATCACGGAACAGGGTATACCAATGTCCGAGGAGGAAGAGGATCCACCGGAGGCCTCCTCCTTCGGGGGGCTATTCAACCCCTCCTTCATCACCTTGCTATGCAAGGCCAGATCCACCGCCCACCTGGGACCTGAACCCCCGGCGACAACACCCCCCGATCCACTGGATTTGGAGGCGGACCCTAACTTCGTGGAGCCGGTCGCGACACAACATCGCATCCCTTACCCCTCCCTGTTCCTGAACGCAATCAGGAGACAGTGGACATCACCGGCCTCTCTTCCCATTCCGGGTAGCACGGACAAGAAGTTGTACAGTGTTGCCAAGAAATTGGAGGAGACACTGGAAGTGCCTACCGTGGACGAGCCCCTAGGGCCCCTAGTGTCAGCCACCGCCATCTCTGGGGACTTCTCTGAGGCCCTCAAAGCTGAGGATTGCAAGTGCGAGTCCACCTACCGCAGAACGCACCAAGCATCAGCATGGGTGATCAGAGCGGCAACCTCCGCTTCCTTCTTCAACAGGGCTTCCCTCTGTTGACTCCGGCAACTCCAAGCCTGGATTCCAGCGGAGGATCTCCGCACACATCAAGATCTCAGTAAGCTGGTGGCGGCCACAGAATACGCTTCAAATGCGACCCTCCAGGCCGCCAGGTTTTCCTCCCGGGCTATGGCTTCCACTATCACTGGCAGACGTATGCTCTGGCTGAAAAATTGGCAAGCCGATGTAAAGTCTAAGTGGAAACTAGCAGCGGCTCCATATCAGGGGGGCAAGTTATTTGGGGATGCTCTGAACCCGTACATAACCGAAAACAAGGACAAACGTAAGGTCCTTAATCATTTGTTCAGAAAACAGGACAAGCGCGCCGGATCCTATCCACGACGACAGCCCTTTTGTGCAGGAGCTAGATATAGTTACCCCCAGTTCCCCCAATCCTTTCCGGCCAGGCAAGACAGACAAGAGAGACAGGCTGATAGACAAGCTCCCAGACCCAGGCAACAACCCCAGGGGAAGCGCCCCTTTCGAGGGAACAACAGGCCATTCCAGCGCACCAGATGACACCCCATCAGGACCTCCCATCAGGGGCAGGCTCTCCTTGTTTGCCCACCAGTGGGAGGCCACCGCCACGGACGCATGGGTGCTCAGCACCATCCATCACGGCCTCTCCTTGGAATTTGTCACCAACCCCCTAAATCGGTTCCTTTCTTGTCCAACCCCCCGGAACCGAACAAAGAGAAGGTTGATGAACGAAGCAGTTCATCATCTACTTCACATACGGGCCATAGAACCGGTACCGCTGGGCCAGAGAGGCCAGGGATTCTACTCCATCCTCTTCGTCGTCCCAAAGGCACCAGGGGGATGGAGAGCCATTCTAGACCTCAAGGGCTTGAATTATCATCTGGCATATCACAAATTCAAGATGCAAACGCTCTGGTCCATCTTGGGAAGCGTAAGAAAGGGGGACCTCCTGACGTCTATCAACCTCACGGAGGCGTACCTCCATATCTCGATCTCTCTGGCCCACCAACGGTTCCTACGGTTCGCTTACAAGGGATGCTATTTTCAGTACAGGGTGCTCCCATTCGGCCTGTCCTCCGCCCCAAGGGTCTTCACCAAGATCCTGGCGGCTCTAGCAGCAACCTGAGAATGATACGGTCGGAGTCCAATGCTACTTGGATGACATACTAATCCAGTCCGTATCCTTCCAGTCCACCCTGTCGGACCTAGATCTGGTGGTAGGGCTGCTTCAGAGCCATGGGTTCTCGGTAAACTTCCCCAAAAGCCACTTGATTCCCTCAACAAGATTACTCCATTTCAGCGCCATCATAGACACCGTGGAGTGCCGGGTCTACTTAGCCCAAGAGCGCCGGGACAGCATAAGACGTTCGATCCTCCAGATTCGCAAGAGTTGATCCGTAACATTGGCCAGTCTCTCCCAGCTGTTAGGGAAGATGATCTCGGCCATTGCAATCGTGCCATGGTCCAGGCTCCACTCCAGGGAACTGCAATGGTTCATGCTGCCCTTCCAGAGGCGGAACCTCAGCGCCTCCCACCAAACAGTACAACTTCCGCAACAGGTACTACGATCCCTCAGGTGGTGGCTATCACCAGCCACACGCAGAGGGTCATGCTTCAAGGAGCCAGACCAGATAGTAGTCACGACGGACGCCAGACTCTTCGGCTGGGGAGCGCACCTTCGCTCACAGTGGGCACAGGGCCGGTGGTCCAAGTCGGACCTCCAACACAACATCAATTGGCTCGAACTACGGGCCATCCACCTAGTCCTCCGTCACTTTCGAGGCCGAGTGGCGCACCACCACGTCCTCACCGACAATGTGACAACCAAGGCTCACATAAACCGCCAGGGGAGCACCCGGTCCCGGAGCCTTTTGGCCGAGGTCCTCCTACTGGGAACCTGGGCAGAACACAACCTAGCCTCCATCAAGGCCGATCACATATCAGGGGAAGCGAACACTCAGGCTGACTTCCTGAGCAGAACAATTGTGGACCACTCGGAGTGGCGCATTCACCCGAGGATCTTCAAAGAAATCTGTCACCGTTTCGGATTGCCGCGGGTGGACCTCTTTGCGTCCCCGCTCAACACTCAGCTGCCTCGCTTCTTCTCCCGATTCCCAGCCAGAGGGGCGGAGCAGACGGACACTCTCCGGAGCCCGTGGCCCCAGGGCCTGCTTTATGCCTTTCCCCCCTACCCCTCCTCCCGGTGGTGATACGCAAGCTCCTCCGGGAACGGGCAGAGGTACTCCTGGTGGCCCCCTACTGGCCAAGGAGACCCTGGTTCGCTGACCTGATGAGTCTCTCCCTCGCGGAGTCCTGGAGGATCTCCCCGGAACGGATCTCACTCAGTCAGGGAGTCATTCTCCACCCAGATCCCCAGTGGCTCCAGTTAGCCGTCTGGCACTTGAGCGCTCGATCTTAGCAAGGGAGCTCTGTTCCCCGGGGGTCATCACGATAATCCAGGCCTCTCGTCGCCCTTCCACCAAGCGCATCTAGGAGGCCTCGTGGAAAAACTTCCGATTATGGTGCTCTGGACGACAGCTGTCGCTCTCGGAGCTCACAATTTCCCATATCCTGGACTACTTGCTAGCCGGGCTTGACAGGGGCCTGGCCCCAAACACACTGCGCAGACAGGTTGCAGCGCTGGCAACTGTTCTCACATGCGACTCAGCAGGAACCCTGAGCCATCACCCCCTAATCCGATCATTCCTTAAAGGGGCCTCCAACACCAGACCCCCTACCAGACACAGATACCCTTCGTGGGAATTACCACGGGTCCTTCGGGCCCTCACTAAGCGGCCCTTTGAACCCCTAGCGACATGCAATGTGCGTTATCTGTCCCACAAGGTGGCATTCCTGGTGGCAATCAAGTCCGCAAGGCGCATCTCCGAATTGGCACCCCTTTCAGTCAGGGATGACTTGTGCGTGTTCCATCAGGATAGAGTGATCCTACGACTCGACCCCACCTTCATACTGAAGGTAAATTCCCTATTCCATAGGTCACAGGACATAGTATTACCAGATTTTTGCCCCAACCCATCGCACGCTCAGGAGCGACAATGGCAGAGCTTGGACGTCCGTAGAGTGCTTAGGTACTATATTGCACGGACAGCGGAATTCCGCAAGTCCGAAACCCTGTTCATATACTTCCATTCTTCCTCCAAGGGTCGGAAGGTCTCCTCTTCCACAATTGGCAGGTGGATCAGAGCGTGCATTGCCGGGGCATATCAGGCAAAATCATTGCCAGTTGCACGACGGGTCACGGCCCATTCCACACGAAGTGCAGCTACCTCCGCGGCCTGGTCCACACAGGCGCCTATTGAGGTATGCAGGGCAGCCACATGGGCTTTGCCATCCCCTTTCATTCAGCACTACAAAATTGATAGGTTTGCCTTGGCTGAGGCTTCCTTTGGCAGGAGAGTTCTCCAACAGGTTATTCGCCAAAGTGCCACACTGGACCAGCCTGCTTCCCATCCTAAGGGACAGTAGGCTTTGGTACGTCCCATTGGTGGATTCTCCATCTCCAAGTGCTGGAGAAGGGGCATTGTCTTACCTGAATGCCTTTTCTCAGCACAGAGATGGAGAATCCACTCCCACCCTGGTAGGTCACTTAGGCCTAGGGTTAGCATTAGCAGGAGGAGCCACAATGCCGTGCTGTCAGTCAATGGCTATGCTTGCATCAAAACTGGGATCTCTATGGTCCAGGACAGGCATGGCAGCTTTGGCTGACTTGATCTGATTGGGCAGGAATACAGTCTTAACCCATTGGTGGATTCTCCATCTCCGTGCTGAGAAAAGGCGTTCAGGTAAGACAACGCCCCTTTAGTGAATAACGTGACCCCTTCTTCTTGGTGGCAGCCCCTCAAATATTGGAATACTTTCATGTCTCTCCTATTTCTTCTTTTCTTTAGACTAGCCAAACTCAAGTCCTGCAGCCGTTCTTTGTATGTTTTAGTCTCCAGGCCTTTAATCATCTTAGTTGCTCTTCTATGAATTTTATCTAAACACTCAACATCTTTTTTGTGATATGGTGACCAGAATTGGCTGCAGTATTCCAGGTATGGTCTTACTAGGGCAGGGGTGTCAAACTGCCGGTCCACGGGCCAGATGCGTCATGCCGAAATTGCACCCACCCTATTGCTGGCAATGGAAAAAAAGTCACAATATGTCGTGATACGTCACGTGATGTTGCGAGTTTGACACTCCTGTACTATCTTGATTCTATGCCTCTGTTTATATAACCCAGGATTATATTAACTTTTTTGGCTGCTGCTGCATACTGCTTGCTCATAGTCAAGTGATCGTCCACTAGGATTCCAACGTCCCTGTCACAGTTATTGTTTTTGAGCCAGGTGTTGCCCAATCTGTACTTGTACCTTTGATTTTTCCTGCCTAAATGTAAAACTTTGCTTTTCTCCACATTGAAACTCATTTTGTTGGATAGGGCCCATTGTTCAAGTTTATCAAGATCTTTTTTGGATCCTGAGTTTGTCTTCTGGGGTGTTGGCTACTCCTGCCAGTTTGGTGTCATCTGCAAATTTGATGAGTTCCCCTTCAATTCCTTCATCTAAGTCATTTATGAAGATACTGAAAAATACTGGGCCTAAGATGGAACCTTGTGATACCCCACTGCTTACTTCTCTCCATGTGGATGTAGTGCCATTGAGGACTACTCATTGAGTATGGTTTGCCAGCCAGCTACAGATCCATCTGATGGTGATGTTGTTTATTCCATCTTTTTCTAGCTTACCAAGGAGTAGGTTGTAGTCTACTTTATCAAATGCTTTAGTGTATTACTATATGTTGGATAGCCTCCAAGGGGATTACATCTACCACAAGTTCTGGGTCTCACCTAGGAAGAATCTTCACTAAGAGATACTCAATGGACTCATATCTCAGTCAAGTTAGACATCTTGACAATAGATATGAAATCTTTCTGACCATTTACTGAGTCAAATCCATTGAAAGTTCTGAATTCTGAGTCCATGTGAGTTATATATATTTAAAACTACCTGTTTTTCGTGCTATATTTTGTGCAGTACAGTTGAGAAAAGTCATTTTATCGCTCTAGCAATATGTATTTCAATTAATTAACAGTTCAGTTGACTCAGATTGGGTCTAAACCAGCGGTTCTCAACCTTTTCCGGGGCTCGACCCCGGCCCGCATCGCGCAAAAAAAGAAGGCAGGCCTGCACCGCGCATGCGCGGCGTGACGGGGCGCATCGCGCATGCGCGGCGCAACGGCCCACATCTCGATAGAAAAAAAATGGCCGACCCAAAAAAATAAATGGCGGACTGCGGTGCTTGGCGACCCCCGTGAAATGGTCGTTCGACCCCAAATGGGGTCGCGACCCACAGGTTGAGAACCGCTGGTCTAAACCACCATAAGAGTTAAAAAGTAAAATAAAAGTCATGTATAACAAACATTTTACTGTATACTACAATGGCATTCATGCAAAATTCAGAGACTAACTTGTGTTGTTTAGATTTTTGAAGTGCAGGAGTATGTACATTTTTAACTTACGAGCGTCTAGAAAGAGTGAAACAGAAGTCTTGTGGAAATATTTTGTTATATTATTATTGTATTTTAATTTATTATTAAAATGTAATCTATGTTGCTCTGTTATAGAAAGTAGATGATGCTATTACTTGACAGTTTTTTGTGATCTACAATATGATGAAATCATTAATTACAATTAATTATAATGATATTCAATGTAGAAAATTTCAGTTTTGTTTAAATTCCATAAATAACAGACAGTAGGTATTAGGTAATAAAGAAGTAATAAAAACAATTATACCCTGAAATATTTGACTAAACTAGTTTTTAATGCAGACTTCAGTTAAAGCTAACAAAAAATAAAATATTTTATTTATTAATTAAAATGTTTATGCCAATATTATTTATTTCTGGATAAGCAGAATGTTGCAACCCAAACAAAATTTTAACGGAACATTTCTTATACCCTAACAATTCATATGCTCAACTTATTAACTATAAATGTGCTCAGTATTTCTGAAATTATTATACATTTGGCCCACCCAGGATGTTTTCTATTTTCTATGTTTGCTATTATGCCATCAAATTAAAATTAAATGGTATGTAGATAGGACTTGTTAGAATGCCAGATTTCTAGGAATTACCTGACATTTTTTGGGTCTGATCTAAAATATTTTTTGCTTACCAATTGAAATTGTGTTTGTATTTAGAGATGAACATGTGTTTAGAGATGAACATGCCTCAGACTTTTAACACATAAACATTTAACAAAGCTCAAAAAGCATCAAGAACCTAACAAAAGAAATGTATTAGATTTGATGGCACATATCATGATGTTGGTGTAACATCTCTGAAACTGGAAGGACAAATACCGGTAGTTCTGAGAGCCTGAATGAAACAGGATGAGCATAATTTCATTTGCTAGCCTACCTTAGTGCTTGAAAAAAAAACCACATACAATTTTAAATTGAAATTTACATTTTAAAACATTTTTATATTGTCATAATGAAGTTCTATAATATAATTCTATAATTGGGTCTAAATATTAAATATTAAAGTTATGAGAATCATTAAGGGGATGTTTCATTAAGCAAGAATTTTACAACTCTGATTTCATTGCTTGAAGTATTGGAGAATCATCCTCTCAAGAGATGCGGCTGCACTTCTACTGCATGTTGTTGGACATTATGTGCACATAGAGATGACATGTCCACTAGAACTGATGTTAAAATGAAGCAACTGACGTTTTGTTTCAGTGGCATTCCTTGTGGAGCTATCATCTGCACATATCTATGCCTGCTTATGTGATGTGAGGAGGCCCTTAAAGCTCCATACTAAACCTATGAGGACATGTAGTGCTTTGATGGTTCAGACAGGATATTTGTATAAGCACTGCTCTGTTACATGCTTTATTACACATTGCAGTTGAAAACAGTGTAAGTATGGGGTTCTTGGTGCTCTCTAAGTTTGGTGTTAGGAAGTGGGAGTTTGCTCTTCTCCCCCCAACTTCTGCTACAGATATTGGGTGCTCTTGGATGAAAGAATCAACAATTTACTTTCTTTGGTTCTATGTTTTATAGAATCTCTTTCCCTTCACAATGTTTATTTTGTCAATGAAAATTAAGAAAACTGTATGGAGGGCATTAATGGATTAAGGCTTTCTCACAGAGCACCTTTATTCTCAATTTGTTCCCTTTCATTTTTTGTCTTAATTTTAAACATACTTGTTATGAAGTGAAAATTCAGAATGACTATTTTCCATAGCTCTCTCACTCATGAATAGAATTCTGGATATTTATATTGTTGTTTACAACAAACTTCTGCAAATGCTTCTACTTCTACTTTACTGAGGGACAGCACTGGAGAGTTAGGGTGAAGTAGAAAAGAAAGAAAGAAAGAAAGACAATTATTCAGACAGTACATAATTTATTAAAGTTTAATATGGCTAAATTTCTAAATAGCAGAATAAGAGTGAATGCAATCCAATGAATAGATGATCAACTGTGGGATTCTTTCATTCTCAAAATGTAAGGAATAAACTCTTTTATTATTCTGCTGCAATGATAATATAGACATTATCTGAGTGTACTTGAATTATCATCATAAATCTCCTCTTTTGATTTTCATATTTGTGAATTGTCTGCCATTTTAATATTAAATTTGACAAACGTTAAACAATACGTAAGATAAAATTACAGGATTTTTCTGTTTTTCTTACAGTTCTATCTTCAAGACACTAAGAGCAGTAATGGTACCTTTATAAATAGTCAGCGATTGAGCAGAGGATCTGAAGAGAGTCCACCATGTGAAATTCTGTCTGGTGATATTATACAGTTTGGTGTAGATGTAACAGAGAACACACGTAAAGGTAAGAGTACGGATTACTTTTTTCTCTTCCTCCTTTGTAATATCAAGTACGTTTTATCACAAAATAAGCTTTAAACAAATATAGACTATGGGTGTTTGTTCTTGATATTGTAAAGCATTGTCTTTAAGGAGTTTCTTCAAGAAATGAGGCAAGTATACCTCACTTTCTCAGATGATGATGCTCTCCCCATTATCCAGTGGTTATTCTACCTGAGCTAGTTGGGATAGGTGCAATGCTGATTTAGAAATCACCCTGACTGGAGCAACTTTGCGGACTTCTTGGAATTCATGAGGGTTGTCTTAGGTTATATTTGGCCATGCTTATAGTTGGACAGTATAACTAGACCTTTTAATCCATGACTGTATTACCTTTAGCCTGCCAGGTGAGAATGGGTTTGAGAGGCATGATTTTACATTAATTCCTTTCTTTCTGAAATCAGTTACAGAAGGTGAAACTGGAAGACTCATATTCAATCCTCTGGAGATTAGAATATTACAATGAAATTATTGGGATAAGCTAGGGAAATTGGGGTGTGCTACACATGATAAGCAAACATGTTTCTCTTTTTTGTCCATTACTAGGGAAGTTGTTGGTTTTCTGAATATGTAGCAGCAGTTGGTTTTCTGAGTATGCAGCAGCAGTTATGGGCTGGATAGGATTTAAAAGGTCAACAAAGCAGAGTAGGGTAGGAAGCAGATGGTTTCTAGACTAAGAATTCAGTGTAGTTTGGATGAGATACCATACCTCTTAAGCAATCAGTTTTATATCTTAGGGGAGAAACTTCTGGATTCAGCTTATATAGATAGGTTACAACAGTTCATTCAGCATTGAAAAAAGTAACTTATGACTATTTTTCATACTTATGACTGTTGCAGCAGCCCCCCCATGGTCACGTGATTTATGTTTGGATGCTTAACAATTGGTTCATATTTATGACGGTTGCAGTGTCCCATCATGTGATCACCTTTTGCAACAACAACTTCAGTGATTCACTTAACAAATGTGGCAAGAAAAATCATAAAATGGGGCAAAACTTACTTAACAAATTTCTCACTTAATAACATAAATTTTGGGGACTTCAGGTTTCCGGTCGCGCCGTAAGGAGCCGTTCCTAGCGAGCTCCGAGACGGCGACCGGTTTTTCGGCGGTTTCTCAGCCGCCTGCAGCGTCGGAGGCCGGGAGAGACTCTCAGCCGGCAGCAGAATCCCCGACGAACAGGAAGAGACAAAAATTGCAGCAAGAAAGCCGGAGGAGACGCAGGCAGGAGGCAGAGAGGCCGGTTGCGGCCGGCCCGAAGACACGAGGAGCCGGCACAAGCACAAGCAATGGAGGCGAGGGAAGAAGAACCACAGATACAGTAAGGAAGGAGACGGCGGGGGAAGACGGAAGACCCAAGACCCAAGAAAGAAGTACCCTGAACGGCTGAGGGACTCGGTGAGTGAACTGGAGCCCCAGGGGTACAGCAGCGCCCAGAGCTTAATAGGGAGGAAGGAGGGAGAAGGATAGAAAGGAGAGTGACGGAGGGGAGACGGAAGACAGGAGAACGACGGGGGAAGCAGTAAGGGGAAGGCTGAAGGGATTTGGAACCAAAAGCGGCCAGAATACAGCAGAACGTGGGCAGGAAAAGAAAATAAAGAAGGGCAAGAAGGAGCCAGCAGAGGGCGAAGGGAAGAGATAGACTGGCAGATGATAGCGTGGAGGAAGCCAAGGCAAAGCTACTGAACTGGCTCCCTGATCACAGAACTGCCTGAATATTGGCTCTTAGCCCTGAACTGCTTGAACCCTGAGCCTTCCCCCTGAAAGATCAGAATACTGGAGCATCATCAGAACACAGTCTGGTGATTAACTGGGTCTAATTTGAAAATCAAAGAAAAGCCTGGCCAACAGGAGGCTAAGCTCAAGATGGCTACCAAGCAGACTAAACTGATACCCCCAAAAGGAGCTGCATCCTCCCCAGCTCAGCTTCCTAAAACACCAGGGAACACCCTACCCACCCTCACACCCTCCCATCCAACCACAGGCCCCCAGACCCATCCGTTAACCCAGGCCTGTCCAACATCACACATGATGCAAGAATTAAAAGAGATGATAGAGACACTGGGAAAAAGGATGGAGGGATTGGATAAAAAGTTGGAGGAAGTGGGCATAAGGATGGAGAGAAGGTGCAAAGATGTAGAACAGAAGTTGGAGGAAAGGTGCAAAGATATAAAACAGAAGCTGGAGGACCAAGGCAGAGATCTAGAGAGAAAGTGGGAAGAACAACGCAGAGCGGTGACTGCAGACCTGGACCAAATTAAGACAGCAATGCAAACACACAACAAGAGAATGAGGGATGAAATGGGGAAAAATCTCAAGGAGATCAGGGAGAGTGTGGAAAAGAGGATGGAAGAGGTGGAGAGTCACATGGAGGGACAGATAACAGAGATGAAAAGTGTGGCCCAGGACCAATCCACTATGATGCAATATTGGCAAATGGTGTCTGCAATCAGATTTAGAGGATGGAAAGAGACAACAAATGAAACCCAAGAGGACCTGAACAGAATCTTTGTAAGGGCCCTGGCAAAATTTCTGGGAAGGGAAGCCAAAGATATTGCATGGCAATTCGACAGAGTCCACAGAGTTAACTCATGGACGGCAGCAAACAGGCACCTACCAAGGGACATGGTCATCCATTTCGCAACAAAGGGGTTCCGGGACCTTATCTCCACAACGTCCTACAACAAGAAACTATATGTAGAGGAGCAAGAGGTGAAGGTACTGAAAGAGATCCCCCCGACGATGCTACGAGACAGAAAAGATTACAAGTTCCTGGTCAACGAACTGAGATCACGCGCTCTACAATATCGGTGGGAAGCCCCAACGGGAATGTCACTACTCTACAAAAGCAAAAGATACCATCTGAACTCAATCCAGAAAGCCAAAGAATTTCTTGAAAAGGAACTGAGGGCGGAAGGACCTCAACCCACAACGAGGGATAACGTAGACGGGCCACATGAAAGCGGAAGGGACCTAGAACAACGAGCAAACTACACAGAAGCACAGACCGTTGCAGCAGCAGGAGAAAGGAATGGACCACCTCGAGATGCGACGACACAGAGAACAGAGGGCAACAAAAACAAGGAAGCATGGCAGATTACAGAGTCAAGGCAACTAAGATCCACTACCAAATGCACAGACCAGCAAGACAAGACCCCACAAAACAATATGAGCACCAATCCGGATACCATGGGAACGAGACCAAGGAAGAAAGCAGGAAAAAGAGCAGAAGCGGTCTGGCAAGAGTATCCTGAAACCGATAATGGCAAGTAAATATTTGACTTGGAACGTTAACGGGTTAAACTCCCCACAGAAAAGGAGGAAAATATTTCATTATCTGAATCAAGGTAAATATGATATAATTTGCTTACAAGAAACACACATCAGAGCGGCGGACCAGAAATATTTAATCAACAACAAACTAGGCACACAATTTGTTGCAGCGGCACCAGGAAAGAAGAATGGGATTGTTATATATGTAAAGAAACATGTAATAGCTAAGCTAATAGAGTCGGACTCCCAAGGTAGATACCTAGCAATCGAAATAACACAGGAAGACAAGAAGGTTCTGGTAATGGGCATATGTGCACCAAATCAACAACAAGGCAAATTCTACAAAAGGATACACAAGAAGTTAACACAACTCAACTACAGATCATGTATTATACTGGGAGACTGGAACGGTGTTATAGAGATCGCCCTGGATAAAAAGAAGACTGCACCTAACCCGCAAAAGCACTCCAAGTTGCCTAAATCCTTCTTCGACATGAAGGAGGACCTTGAACTGACAGACGTATGGAGGGAAAGGCACGGCAAAGAACAAGAATTCACATTTTTCTCTGACAGACATCAATCATTTTCCAGAATTGACTTTATATTAACATCTAGCGACTTGCTGGTTCACCTAAACGCGGTGAAAATCCTACCCAAAGTACTAACAGACCATAACCCGGTAGGGATGGAATTAAGACATGGTTGGAAACCTAGGAGATCCTGGAGAATTAATGAAAACCTGTTTAAATATGAAGAAATGCAAAAATGCTATGAAGGAATTCTTCAGCATAAATATGAACAATGAAACACCTATAGAAATGATATGGGACTTCCGGTGGCTCCGCCGGCGTCGCTAGAGTCTCCTCTGTGAGGCTTCGTTCCCTGGGTCTGTAAAGCCGCAAAAAACAGCGCACATCAGCTGTTTTTTTTTGCGGTGAAAAATCCCCTCTTCGGGCAAAGAAGAGGTGTAGAGCATCAGGAGCAGGGTTGAGCACCTCTTAAATCCCTGAAAAAGTTTTCAGGGATCAAGAGTGATAGCTCCCTAAGCTCCTGAGGACGCTCCTGCCCAGAGACGCTTCTGTCATCAGACAGAGAAAGACGCCGCGACCGCTTCTGCTTATAAAAATAGAACACAAGAGAGACTGTAAGCAATACAGGAGTTCTTATTGGATTGCAAGTATTTTTTTTATTGTTTTTCTGGCTATATATTTCTAATTTCTACAATCAACATAATGCTTTCAAAATGGCGTATAGCTTTCACTGCTTTCACTGTTAAAGGAAAGTGTTTGAAAGTGAAAGTGAATTCTCCATTTTTTCTCTCTCTCCTTGTTCTCGTAAGCGAAGCTAGAGAGACGGCGGTAGGAATTGTATTAAAGCCAGAGTGATTGTTTTAAATTTAAAATGGAGTGGAATTTACATTCAAATGTTAAACTTATTTTGGATCGTATTGATGAATCTCAAAAAGAAAGGCATGCAATAGTGAAAGAGATTAAAGCAATACTGAAAGAGACCATTACAGAAATATTAACCAGATTCTTTCTTCCAAATGAAACTGATTTACAACCGACTGCTGAATATTTTATAGTGCAATCAACACAAGAAGAAGAACAAGAAGAAGACAGTACTGAGAATAAAGAGAATAAAGGGAAATGGATCTTGCTTGATAAACAGTTTATCTATGGAGTGGAGGAAGAGGATTTGTTTCAAGAAAGGAGGGGATGGTTATTCCTTTTAGATAAGCAGCAAGAAGAGGATTTAATTGAGAAAAAAGAGACATTGATTCAGCTTAAGAAGCAACTTACTTATGGGCCTGAGGATCGGGAAAAGCAAAGACAGAGATTTGAATTGTTATCTCAACAAAAGTTTATGGCTAAGAGTAACAGAGGACTAATGCAAAGGTTAAGACGGTTTATTTGGACTCAAATGATATTGCAAGTAAAGAAGAGAGACTTATTATTTGGAAGGGAGGTGTCATTATGGAGGTTTACCTGGTTGAAGAAAAAACCTAGAATTCGACTGAAGGAGTGAAATTTAAAACTGTATGCAGGAATTATGGGTAATTCAAAATTATGGACTGATTTAAGGACTAAGATTATGAGTAAGATGTAAGAGAAGATGATTAATGGAAGATATAATTAAATTGATGAAGAATGTATTTGCTCTGAAATGATCTAGGTTTGACATTAGATTGATTGATTGATTGATGGGATAGATAAGCATTATGTGATTTGATAAGGTTGAAGGAATGTAAGTTAGAAATGGAATAAATAGATTGTATTTGTTATGGAGGTTTATCTGACAGATGAGAAAGCCCTGAAGTCGATTGAAGAAGTGAAATTTAAAATTAAATGTAAGGAATTAAGGCTAATCTAAGATTATGGGCTGAATTAAAGACCAATTTTATAAGTAAGATGTAAGAGAGGATGTTTAATGGAAGATATATTAAATTGATTAAGAACATATTTTTTTTTGAATTGAGGGGTTTATTGATATTATTTGTTTATTTTTCTAAAAAGATGATTTTTTTTATTTGATGTTCAATGGTTTGAAAGAGGTTGATTACTGGAAGATGTATATAAAACTTGATTGTTTGGGCGATTTTATATAACTTCTCAATGGATTGAAGTGATTTAAGGTTTGACTTAGATTGATGGTTTAGATATGTAAATGAAAATTATTATTCTTAACAAGATGATTTGTTTGTTTTGTTTAATGGATTGAAATGATTTAGAGATTGTATATAGTATATAGTTTAAAATTCTTGTTAGGATTATATAATAATTTTGTTTGATGTAGTGGGTTTTCTTTTGTTTTACCCTGTACTCACTCTGGGAAGTCGGGAGGGAGGGTTAGGGAGGGTTTATAATTTTATATATGATGTTTTCTCAACTGTAATTGGGGTGGATGTAAGAATATGTAATTACTGTCATTAAGGGGTTGCTCGGGTGGCCTCTGGGCACCACATCTGTTGGAAAGAGGAAGGAGGAGTGAAGGCTGATGTAAGTGGAAGTTGATAAGAAGGGGGAAGAGTAGGACGGAGATAGAGAAGGAGGGAGGAAAGTAGAAAGAAAGTTGGTAAGAGGGGGGATGAGTAAGGAGGGTGGAGTATAGAGAAGTAGAGAAGGAGGGAGGAAAGTAGGTAGTTAGTTGGTAAGTGAGGGGGGAAGGTTAGGGTCGGGGGGGATGTGGTGGTGGGGGTACCGAGCAGTAATGTTAATTGTGTGGTATGATTATTTTCAGTTGAGTTATTAGTATTAGATGTATTGAAAAATGTACTTATGTTTTGTTTATGGATGATTGTTTATTTTAACACTATGATTTGATTTGAGTAGTTTCTTCTTTCTGTAAAAATTAAAAAAACTAATAAAATATATTTTCAAAAAAAAAAGAAAAGAAATGATATGGGATGCCAGCAAGGCGTACATGCGCGGGATTCTCATAGACATGAATAACAGGCACCATCGTAAACAAGAACAAAAAAGAAAGGACTTAGAAGATGAGATAAGTAAGAAGGAGCAGCTATTAATAAAAAGACCGGAGGACAAAGTCACCAAAGAAGGAATCAAGATTCTAAGAAAGCAATTTGACTTGTTGGCAGACCAAGTGGCAAGGAATATACAATACGCAAAACACAAGACATTCTGTAATGCCAACAAACCGGGTCGATGGCTGGCTTATACCCTAAGGAAGAAACAGAAATCCCGCATAATTGAAAAGATAGAGTACAAAGGCAAGGAAGAATTTCAACAGGAAACCATCAAGAAAGCTTTTACCAAGTTCTACTCAAAGCTGTACACCGAGGAGGAGACACAAGACAAGGAGATACATGAGTTCCTACAAAACGAAAAGTTACTGATAATCACCGATGAACGAAGAGAGGCCCTGAATGCATTGATCACAAAGGAGGAAATACACTCAGTGATCAAACAACTGAAAAAAAAAGAAAATCGCCCGGGACGGATGGGATAACAGCGACCTAATACAAGCATCTCGTAGAGGAAATGATAGAACCCCTCAGAAAATTATTTATCAACATACAAGAAGGAGGCCAAGTCCCACCTTCCTGGAAAACAGCCTACATTTCTCTAATCCCCAAAGAGGGAAAAGATAACGCACAACCTGCAAATTACAGACCCATCTCACTACTGAACACAGATTACAAAATATTCGCAAAAATTTTGGCCAACAGATTAATGACTGTACTACAAAAAATAATTCACCCGGATCAAACTGGATTTATACAAGGACGTCAGATGAAAACTAATGTGAGACAGCTGTTGAACATAATAGAGTATTTGGAAAGGCACAACCAGGTACCCGCTACTCTCATGTTTGTGGATGCAGAAAAAGCCTTCGACAGATTGAATTGGCCGTTCCTGACAAAACTGGTCCGGGGGATGAAAATGGGAAAACAGTTTCTCAACTCCATAATGGCAATTTACCAGAAACAAACAGGCCAGATCATAGTGAATGGTGACTTAACAGACTCATTCAACATAGAAAGAGGCACGAGACAGGGATGCCCGCTATCACCCTTAGATTCTACTAAACAAGATAAGAGCAGCAGAGGACATAAAGGATATACGGATTAGACAACAAGACTACAGACTATGTGCCTTCGCAGATGACCTGCTGGTGACAGTGTCGCAACCAGTACAATCAGCGAGGAGATTGATGGAGATAATGAAAGACTATGGTAGGGTAACAGGTTTCAAAGTAAATATATCTTAAACGAAGATGCTAGTTAAAAATCTAGACAACAAAGCAAAATAGGACTTGGAAAGAATAACGGGTTGTGAAATAGTTAAGAAAGTTAAATACTTAGGAGTGGAGATAGAAACAACGAATGCGAACTTATACAAAAATAACTATGTGATGCTGTGGAACAAGATACAAGCAGATCTGGACAGGTGGAAAACACTGCAATTGTCCCTGCTGGGCAGGATAGCGACAGTAAAAATGAATGTATTGCCAAAATTTCTATTTCTCTTTCAAATGCTACCCATACTCAAAAAGGATGTGGACTTGGACGAATGGCAGAAGGGCATCAACAGATTTATTTGGGATGGCAAGAAACCGAGGGTTAAATTAAAAATCATCCAGGATACAAGGAAGAGAGGGGGACTAAAAATGCCCAATCTAAAGCTATATTACTACGCTGTGGCACTGGTGGCGCTGAGTGACTGGATCAACATGACGAACGAAAGAATATTGAATGTTGAAGGGCACGGTCTACTATGTGGAGAACCCACTACGAACCCCGTTGTTGTGGGTCTGGAGGAAATATAAGTACCTTCTACACGATAAGATCCCCATCTGGACGATCCCCGGACACGCAATAGGGGACATAAACATATCTCAAGGGCAGGAAGTGGTGCCCTACAGTAAACTTGTATCGGAAGAAGAAAATGGGTTCTCTTTAAAGCCTCCAACAATGCTAGCAGATGAAGGAATAGGAGGTACCTGGCTATCATATCTGCAACTGCAGTCTAGGTGGCAAAAAGACAGGAAGAAGGGCTTATCCCTGACAGATGAGAATTTAATTGAACAGATTAGAGAGCAGGGGATCATGCATATCAAACGAGTATACGGTGTTCTGATAGAAATGGACTCGGAAACTGTGTTAGTCAAGAACTGTATGGTAAAGTGGGAACAAGATTTTGGGCATTCTATCACGATGGAAACGTGGGAGGAAATCTGGGTGAGAAATGTAGTATTTATGAAAGCGCAACAGCTAAGGGAAAACTTCTACAAGATGTTCTATAGGTGGCATCTAGATCTGAAAAAACTATCATACATCTATCCAGACACCCAACCTAAATGTTGGAGGTGTGGTAATGGGGAGGCTACATATTTTCATGTATGGTGGACATGCAGAAAAATTAAAGCCTTCTGGAGGAAGATATGGTGGACACTCCAAACCATTTTGAAAAAGCGTATTGAATTTCTACCTCAGGTTTTTTTGTTAGGGATCATAAAAGATTGCACTACTACAGAGACGAACTTATTTCTGAACTTGATCACAGCAGCTATAGATTGTTGGTGGGACAATACTGGAAGAAGCCAGAAATACCACCTATGGAAGAATGGACTTTGAAAGTAATAAATTTGGCAGAAATGGCAAAAATATCGGCATATTTGAAGGATCGCTCAAATGAACAATATATGACAGACTGGAAACAGTGGATAGACTATATACAAGAGAAGCACCAGTCAAAGAAAATGTATCTGGCGTATAGTTGAGGCTTGACGTGAGGAGTGAAGAACCTTTACCAAATCCGACGTATACAAGGACTAATACTTACTGTGGTATTTTATGATCTATGATGAATGCTTCCTAATATGATATTATGATTAATGTTGATATGCTTTAATATAAAAAAATTTTTAATAAAAAAAATGCAAACAATTCTGGCAGAAGAGACAAAAAAAAATAACATAAATTTTGGGCTCAATTGTGGCCGTACGTTGAGGACTACCAGTATTAGGATGCTTGAAAAACAGAATAAGAAATACTTTTATTCAGCTTAAGCTAGTACACTGATTCTTTATGGAATGATTTGGCTAAAACTTTATTTATAAATCAAATTTATTAGACCTGTCAAAGATATGAAGTAGTGGCCTTATAAATTTGGTGTACTTATTTAAACAAATGTATTTTTTGTTTATTTAAATAAATACATTTAAATTACATTCCTCAATTTTATCTGAATTGGATGCAACTGTATGTACTCTTTTTCAGGTTACATTTGAAAAGTCTTTGAAAATTACATCGATCTAGAATGTAATAGTAATAAAATTGGTGGATGAAAATTTATATTATATCCCTCCTACAAAACTGTGGTGGTTACCAGCTTGTTTCTAAGTGCAACTCAGTTACAGCATTACCATTTTTCAACATTATGACTTCCTTTTCATCTATATTTTTTGGGCAGTAGCATTTATAACATCAGTTTTATCACTGTCATCCCCATATGTATCTCTAAAATGCTTTTTCCAACTTTCCATTACTTCGTATTCATCTAAAATCTCTGGCATTTGTGATTTTTTCGTAGCTGTAATGACATAGTAGTTAGAATGCAGTATTGCAGGCTAACTCTGCCAATTGTAGACGTTCGATCCTGACCGGCTCAAGGTTGACTCAGCCTTCCATCCTTCCGAGGTCGATAAAATGAGGACCGGATTGCTGGGGGCAATAGGCTGATGTTGTAAACCGCTTAGAGTGGGCTGTAAAGCACTGTGAAATGACATATAAGTCTAAGTGCTATTGCTGTTAGTGGTTTTTGCTTTTTGTCTCATATTGAAGCAGATTCAATTCAAACAAATTCAAAAGTGCATACAATACTTTTTCGAGGTAGATTACTAATTCTCATGAATTGATACTCTAAGTCATGAGAATTTCTTGATAATGGCAAACAGTTTTCTAGAGAGCTTCTCAGAATTTGAAAAATAATTTTATTGCCACAGAATAATGTGCATGGCATTTTAAAAATCTTTCATGGTACTTAAAGCAAGGCTGAGGAACCTGCCTCCCTTTAAATGGTATTGACATACATTTTCCAATTGCTATAGCCAATGTGATCGCTGGGGAGAAATGCTAACCGTTATTCAGTAATAAATAAAATCAATAGGGTTCCTTTCCCAGGCCTTGTTTATCATTGTTACCAAACACTTTTTTCCAAAATTTATTGAACAGTTTGCCTCATATACTTTGGTGGATTTCCTAGTTTTATTCTTGTCTATTTTTTTTAGCTATTTTTAAGTCTTTTACATTGGGGAATTGATCAATTTTTATTGTTTTTGTTCTGCGCTTGTGAAATGATCTGCTGGGTGTTTTTTGTGATCCCAGATGAATTATCTGAAAATTGTTTCAATTTTCTAGGAGATGTCAGAATATTTCAGAATTGGATCCATAGCACAAGGTGGGAAGTGGTATGGGACTTGAGTCTTCCTGATATTTTTAAATGGCTTACTACTTTTTATTTTTTGGAAAGAAAAAAATATTTGATCTTTCTTTTTCCTGAAGTGTTCAGTTTTCATCTGGGTATTGCTTTTGTTCCTTCTAGGTAACATTATTGCAATTATAATAAATTGCTTTAATAATGTAATTTTTAGTAACTGGCCACTTAGAACTTAAAGTCTTAATTTTTTTTACAGTCACTCATGGATGCATTGTCTCAACAATAAAACTATTTCTCCCTGATGGTATGGAAGCTAGGCTACGGTCAGAGTAAGTGCAACTTCAACATTATTTTAGTGTCCAATATATCCGGATATTAGAGAATTTCCCTATATATAAGGACAGCCTGAATTTTTTATTCAAGAATGTTAATACATGAATAGCCCATTTTGAGAGATAATAGGAATATTATCTTTTTTGGTAAATCGTTTTTTATATATTGTAAACAGTTTGGGGTATTCAGTATGATGTATCTATTTAATATAAATAGTTTGGACAATGTAGTGTTATTATTGCATAACAAACCAAGATTTCTGAAATGTTTTATTGAATTTTTCAAATATAATGCATAATTTTGTGCATCTGTGAAATCTTATAGAATATAGCATAGTATAATAGTAATTTCTAGAATGCTAATAGATAACAAATACTGTACTTCCCAAAATAATTATCTAATAATTGGGAAGGTATTCATACATTCCTTGATAAAAAATAAAAGAAGATGTTAAAAGCAAAGAATTGAGCAAAAGATTCCAATGAATGCAGGCATGGTCTTAACATGAATATTAGCATAAAGTAACACTAATATAAACGTTTGCCTCCTTTTTTCTTTCCTCATACAGTCATTTCTTCATCTTGCTTAATCTTCATAAAGTTTTACGCCAACCAGGCAGCTACCTCTTCCATTTATTTCATTTCCATCCTATATTTTTTCTTTTCCCTTTTTGCTGTTTCTCGATAAAAGGAAGGAGGCAATTTTGTAATTTTATTTTTCTAGGGTCTGCATTTGTATGTAAGATAATGTTGATATGTGCAGATAGGAGTCAGTTAACCTGATATTTTAGTTATTCATTAATATTTTTTTTCTTCTTAATCCTATCATTTGGGGGGGAACTTCTGGCAAATATACATGTGCACATACATACAGAGCATCATGTCTGTGCTTTTGTTGGTTTCTCTATAATTGGCATCATTGGTGTTGGCAGCAATAAGAATATTTTTATTGCATATAGAATTTTGTTGATTTTGGAATGCTGTGTGTGTGTGTGTGTGTGTGTGTGAGAGAGAGAGAGAGAGAGAGAGAGAGAGAGAGAGAGAGAGAGAGAGAGAGAGAGAGTTGAACTGAAGGTTGATTTTCTCTTTGCTAAATATGGTGGAAAGATTTTTTAATTGATAGATTTTGTTTCTCGCCCCCCCTATAGTGTCATCCATGCTCCATTACCAAGTCCTGTTGATAAGGTAAGCCTTAGAACATTTCTTCTTTGGCACCCCAGGAGGGCAAGGGAGACAGGATATGTCTCACAGATCAGAGCTATGATTTATTGTCTTATATAATTTCTTAACCCTTCAAACTTAAACAAACTATAATGATACTGTAGTATAAATGTAGATGTCTTTTTGTGGTATTCCTGTTTAGGATAAATACATATAAATAAAAAATTATTGGATGGTCAGTGCTTTTTGTTGTGCTTTTTGTCTATTGTCAAATTTATTTAATTATTTCAGATTACTTAATGAAGGCAGATTAGCATCACTTAAATAACTTTCACTTGCCGTGGCACAAAATACATTAAATTGCATGGGATAGACTTTAATTACTATATCAAATAGATATTTGTATTACTATAATTTTTGAATCCTCATGTCATCAGTTAATTAAAAGATTAATTTAAATCTTTTTTTATTTTAACCAAAATTAAAAGATTAAATTTTATTCCTGAATTTCGTTATCTGCTGAGAAACTAAAATAAAGTTTTGGTGTTCTTATAGTATACTGCTTATATTTTACATTATTTAGAATGTATGTACAGTTTCAAGAGTTATAGCAATAACAATCTAATTATCAATACTCTTGATTTCTAATCTTCACACTAATAGAGACTAAGTTAAATACCAATGTGGATTTGAAAGTTGATTTTTGCAGTGCAGGTACATTCTTGTGTACTTTTGCAGTTGGCCATGTAAAAACAATTTCTTGAGCATTAAACATTCCAGCACAATGACTAATTGTATATTAAGTACTCTACCAAGGTAATAAGCATTTTACTAGATTATCTTCTTCCATATAAGGAAGAAAATTGAGCCCTAGAGAAAGCTGCATTACATTTTTTGTACTCTTTTATTAGACTTAATACTATGTTGTGTGTGTGGCTTTTCTTAGATTTATATTGTCTGTATATCTGGACAAAGTTGTTAAAACTGTATTTCTGTATTATTAAAAAGGGATTTTGATAGGCATATGATGTAGAAGTCATCCCATGTTCAAACTCTTTTTTATGAATATCGTACGTTATTACATTTGATTTCTCCTGTATTTATATTGCCTCATATTCTGAATACAAACAATACTAACCCCAATTTTCTTTGTAAACGTTTACAGATTCAAATTCATTTCTGATTTTTTTCTTATTGAGTCAAAATGTATACAGTAGTGCATAGCATTTTGAGAAACCTTTTGAATTTTGAGTATTTTTGCATAAATATGATCTAAAATGTTCTGTTCTTCATACAGTTAGATAAAGAGATCTCAATTAAATGAATCAAAAACATTACACGTGTTCATTACTTTCCTTTAATCCTATTTGTACTATTCTGAACAATTCTACCCATTTTTATATAACTTTGATGATGTTACTTAGTCTGGAAATGAAACATCCACAGGAAAATAAGCAAGCTAAAAACTAAAAATGTAACAATTCAACACTAAGCTACCTGTAACCTCTATTATTAGAACATAATGCAATCCTTCAGATACTTTGGAAATAACTTATCATACGCACACTCACTACTTCCAACCATTCATTATGAACTTTTGCTTCTAGGCTCCTCTTACTGTTTTAATTACACTCCTCTGAATATGTTACAATTTGACAATGCCCTTCCTACAGTATGGTACTCAAAATTGGATCCAATGTTCCAGGGGTGGTCTGAGTCAGATTGTCTGACTAATGGAGAAAATAGAGGATCAGTGACTTTTTTTTTTTTATCTTACACTGTATTTCTTTTGAAGCACGGCAAGATTCTTTTCTTTTCTTTTTTTGCAACTGTATCAGGCTGATCTGCCAAGACACCCAGATTCCTTGTGAATATACTTCTGTCAGTATCATTCTTCCATCCTATATTCTTGCCTTTGATTTTACTTACATAAATGTGAGTCTTTCTGTTTTATCCCTATTGAAAATCTTACTGATATCTGCCCTTCGTTCCAGCTTATTACAATGTTCCTAAAAGTTGATGCTGGCCTATAAGTTGTTTGCTACAAGTCCATGTTTGTATCATCTGCAATTTTCATAATTATATTTAACCCCTCAAATAATTCATAAATATGTTGAACAGCATGGGGCTTAGAATGTATCCTATGGGGTATCACTTGGTTCTTTTTTTCCCTCAGCTTTATACAAGGTCATTATTGTAGAGTAATTGGTACAGTCTGTTCTGAATCCATCGTCCGTCCGTCCGTCCGTCCATCCATCCATCCACCCACCCACCTATCTAATCTGTCTGTCTGTCTGTCTTTTATCCTTCTAATTTTGAAATGGCCTGTCTCCCTCACATATGTTTCCTATTCTCTTTACTACAATCTCACGGGAGATTTTGTCAAATGCTTTGTTAAAATCAGAGTATAGTTTATTTACCACATTCCCATTGTCAACTAAACTGGTCATGTTGTAATTAAAGGAGAATAGATAGATTTGGCATTACTTGTTTTTAATAAATCTCCATTTTGGTTTCTACTAAATAATACATTTTCCCTAAATGTAAGCAAATGAATTTAATAGTCTGTTCCAGAGCTTTCCCCCCACTATTTGTGGTTACCCAGGTTTTCTTTTTTGTTACGTGGTGGAGTCATGTAATTTCCAGTGTAAAATGCATGATGTAAGATAAAAACTGTGTTTCAAGTCTGAGAGCTCAAAATATAAAAATGGGTACCATTAATAGAATGTACCTAACTGATAGTATATACTGTACCTCCATAGTGATTACAGCCATTATACATTTTATGCATTCTCTCAGCTCCTGCGAAACTCTATATTACTATGCTTCAATTTCTCTTTCTATAGTATCTTGATTCCCAAAAGAGCATAATTTTCCTCCCAAGTTTGCCATTGCTTTTACCTCTTGAATGTTTTTCCTTATTGCTTATGCAGTGAACTAGAAAAAAAAATCCCCTTGTATCTTCTTGGAAATAAAACAATTTTAGGGACCTTTTCATCTTGGCAAAGTCAATCTACTAATAGAGGTCCATGTAATTGAAGTTTCCCCTTATTATGTTTTGCCTTCATAAAAATTCTGGGAAGCATTGTCTGGTCAATAAGGACTTTATACAGATTATCTGCCTTGTTTGGTGGTCAATAGCACATCTCTATAATATAATCTTTTTGTTTTCCAATTTCTTGTATCTTGAAGAATTGCTTCAGGCTTTGCACAAGTGAGCATCACCTTGTTTTTTATTAAAATAACCTGATTTTTTTCAGCTTGAAAAAAAAAGTTCTGCTTCAAGAGTTAAAAAGATGGATTGTTTAAAGTAGCAGCATCTTTTTATACAGGCTTATGATTTAAGAAAAAGCAGAGGATCTACGTTTGATCTTGAGTGAGCTCTGAAACACTTCTTGCAAATAATTTCTCCTGCACGTTAATTTGAGAGAATATCAACAATGACAAGATATCCACTTGATATAGTATGAAGATGTTATTTGTAAAAGTTAAAAGAAAGGAAGCTACACAATCAAAATAAGGAACAAAATTTTTAATGTAGTATTTTATTAGGGCTATCCATTTTGGGGTGGCCCTAATACACATAGAAGAGGAAAGAGGCTGTTTTGAATTCTTTTTTGCTGTTACTTGGAGGTTGTCTGAAATTTTGCAGCTGAGAACTGGTAGCCCAGAATTTATTCAATATGAAAATATTAATATAAGTCCCTAAAGAAGTTGAAATCTGACACCAGAGGAATAATAGAGGCTTTTGTCTCCCATTTTTACAGGTTGCTGCTAACACTCCCAGCATATACTCTCAGGAACTGTTTCAGCTTTCTCAGTATCTTCAGGTAATATTGTATGTACGGTTCTATATAAACCTCTGAACTTCAGACTTATAAAACTATATTATAAAATTTAAATAAGAGCTTTAATATGATAGTTATGTAAGAAATTAGGCTGAAGCTTGATAATCATGTTCTGCTAATATGTACAACTAAAGTTCTTGCTGTAAAATGTAAAAGATTGCTAATCTAAGACCGCAGGTGCACAACTAAATAATAGCATAGCTTTAGTCAATGGTTGTCAAATTAATTATATTAATCTAAACCAGGGGTGTCAAACTGCTGGCCCACGGGCTGGACACATCATGTGGAAGCCGTGCCCACCCCATTGCCGGCAATGGCAAAACTGGCCTGATACGTTGCACAACGTCACGTGACGTCGCGAGTTTGACATGCCTGATCTAAACAAATACAGTGGGGCAAAAAAGTATTGAGTCAGCCACCAATTGTGCAAGTTCTCCCACTTAAAAAGATGAGAGAGGCTTGTAATTGTCATCATAGGTAGACCTCACCTATGAGAGACAAAATGAGAAAACAAATCCAGACAATCACATTGTCTGATTTGGAAAGAATTTATTTGCAAATTATGGTGGAAAATAAGTATGTGGTCACCTACAAACAAGCAAGATTTCTGGCTCTCACAGACCTGTAACTTCTTCTTTAAGAGGCTCCTCTGTCCCCCACTCATTACCTGTATTAATGGCACCTGTTTGAACTTGTTATCAGTATAAAAGACATCTGTCCACAACCTCAAACAGTCACACTCCAAACTCCACTATGGTGAAGACCAAAGAGCTGTCAAAGGACACCAGAAACAAAATTGTAGACCTGCACCAGGCTGGGAAGACTGAATCTGCAATAGGCAAGCAGCTTGATGTGAAGAAATCAACTGTGGCAGCAATAATTAGAAAATGGAAGACATACAAGACCACTGATAATCTCCCTCGATCTGGGGCTCCACGCAAGATCTCACCCCATGGGGTCAACATGATCACAAGAACGGTGAGCAAAAATCCCAGAACCACGGGGGGACCTAGTGAATGACCTGCAGAGAGCTGGGACCAACATAACAAAGGCAACCATCAGTAACACTACGCCACCAGGGACTCAGATCCTGCAGTGCCAGACGTGTCCCCCTGCTTAAGCCAGTACATGTCCGGGCCCGTCTGAAGTTTGCTAGAAGAGGATTGGGAGAATGTGATATGGTCAGATGAAACCAAAGTAGAACTGTTTGGTAGAAACACAACTCGTCGTGTTTGGAGGAGAGAGAATGCTGAGTTGCAGCCAAAGAACACCATACCTACTGTGAAGCATGGGAGTGGAAACATCATGCTTTGGGGCTGTTTTTCTGCAAAGGGACCAGGACAACTGATCCGTGTACAGGAAAGAATGAATGGGGCCATGTATTGTGAGATTTTGAGTGCAAACCTCCTTCCATCAGCAAGGGCATTGAAGATGAAACGTGGCTGGGTCTTTCAGCATGACAACGAAGGAGTGGCTTTGTAAGAAGCATTTCAAGGTCCTGGAGTGGCCTAGCCAGTCTCCAGATCTCAACCCCATAGAAAACCTTTGGAGGGAGTTGAAAGTCCGTGTTGCCCAGCGACAGCCCCAAAACATCGCTGCTCTAGAGGAGATCTGCATGGAGGAATGGGCCAACATACCAGCAACAGTGTGTGCCAACCTTGTGAAGACTTACAGAAAACATTTGAGCTCTGTCATTGCCAACAAAGGATATATAACAAAGTATTGAGATGAACTTTTGATATTGACCACATACTTATTTTCCACCATAATTTGCAAATAAATTCTTTCCAAATCAGACAATGTGATTGTCTGGATTTGTTTTCTCATTTTGTCTCTCATAGGTGAGGTCTACCTATGATGACAATTACAGGCCTCTCTCATCTTTTTAAGTGGGAGAACTTGCACAATTGGTGGCTGACTCAATACTTTTTTGCCCCACTGTAGCTATAATATAAATAATGATAGTGGTAAACTGTTAACATTCCAGTCTCCCCCCTTGCTGGTTATAATATTCAAAGTCATACATAGCATGGGGCCTGATTATTTGGGGGAACTGCCTCTCTTTTTCTTGATGGATACATCTAGCCATCCTATCAGACTCAGCAGAGAAGGTACATAGGTTCCATCTACTAGAGTATTTCATCTGGCGGGACACTGGAGGAGAGCCTTTTCTATCATGGCATCTGCCCTATGGAACATCATCCCCTCAAGGTTAGATTGGCCTTGACCCTACTAATTTTCCAGAAAATTTAAGAATAAGTTCAAAGTATTAGCTACATGGCCTGTTGAAAAGAAAAGAGTGAAGTATGCCATCTAGTGGCTGTTTGTGAAGAGACCAGTAATCCTTTCATAGGAAATGGGTATTATTTTCAGAATTCTGTAATTGGTGTTTGATACCTGAACTGCTTTGTTTTCCTTGTAGCAGAAATAGCCTGATATATTTATTATTATCATGAAAGGTTTACAGCAAAAGGAACACAAACATTTGTAAATGGCCCAAACATAAATTATACATATATATCAGCCTCATATATCAGCAATCTGGAACTCCATATCAGTTGCAGAAAGCCATTTTTTCCCTAGGTGGTTATTACTTATTAATTTAAATCTATTGACTGCCAACTCTGGTGGTTTCCAGGACTGTGCAGCTATCTTGCACTACTAGAAGTCATAATGATTATATTTGAACTTTAGCATGCATAAGGTATCTTGAAGTTATGAAGCAGATTAAAATAATGCATCCATTGAAGTTATTCTGAACATTATACTAAAGAGAGAGAAAAAGAAAAGCTGTTACCAAAACTTATCTGTCTCCAGTAATGCTTATGCGGATAATTATGGTGAGACTGAAAAAAAGTTAGATATATGCAGAGTTTTTCATTCTAGTGCTTCTGAATATCATGTCACATAAGACTGATTATATAAAATGGATGTCTGTATAGATACATATATGATGTTTCCTGCTTACTGGAAAGAAGGGGACTATCATATCATGTTAAAAAGTGTTCATGTGAGAAGTATTTGAAACCAACAGAAAAGAAATTAGTTTTAGGCATGAGCAGTGAGTTCTATAAGGCAACATTCCTATTTCAAACTGTTACTTTTAATTTTTTCCTTAAAATAAAGTTAAAATAGCATCCATGCAGAATTTTAAATATTAAATAATGTTATTTGCTGCTGTTAAACTAAAGAGTTGTTGTTGTTGTTATTCAATGCAGGAGGCCTTACACAGGGAACAAATGTTAGAACAGAAGTTGGCCACTTTACAGCGGTTGCTAGCTGTCACACAAGAGGCATCAGATACAAGCTGGCAGGTATTTTGTCCCCTTCCCTTTTTCCTTTTCATTAACTTAATAGCACACCTGCTTATTTATCAAAATTACAGAGCTCTGCTGATTAATTTAAACTTTGTGGGGATACTATGTGAATTTCTGTTGTTAATATTGTTTCTATTATATTACTAGTGTTGATTTAAGAACATGTTTGGATTTCTTTTTTAACAGGCTTTGATAGATGAAGATAGACTTCTATCAAGGTTAGAGGTTATGGGAAACCAGTTACAAGCTTGTTCAAAAGTAAGTTCCGTACTCGGTTAAGACGTCTAGCTTTTGGGAACTTACTAATATAAAAATATTTATTATTTGTTTAGTGGCCAACACAAGAAGACCCTTGCTAATTTAGTCCAAAGATCTATCTGTTCCCTTTTCCCACAGTGACCAAGTAGATCAGTGGTTCTCAACCTTTTTCAGGTTGAGACCCCACTTGCCCCGCCCATGCGCGCCGCGACCCCGACCCGGGCGCACGCGCACGCATGACTGGCCGATCCATGCATGCGGGGGCGCACGCGCCGAAAAAAATAAATAAAAAAAAATAAAAAACAACAACAAAATGGCGGACCACGACGGGCGGATCCGTGCATGTGCGGCGCGCGCGCGACGAGCCAATCCATGCATGCACGGCACGCACGCGCAAAAAATAATAATAAAAAAACATAAAAGAAAAATATATATAAAAACAAAATGGCGGACCACGACGGGCGGATCCGCGCATGCACGGCATGCGCACGCGACGGGCCGATCCGCGCATACGTGGTGCGCGCACGCCGGAAAAAAATTTAAAAAAAATTTAAAAAAATCAAAAAAAGATTAAAAAAACAAAAAATCAAAATGGCGGACCGTGACGGGCGGATCCGCGCATACGCGGCGCGCGCGCGATGGGCCGATCTGCACATGCGCGGCGTGCGCACGCAAAAAAAAATAATAAAAAAAATTAAAACAAAACAAAATGGTGGACCGCGGTGTCCGGCGACCCCCGCGAAACAGTCGTTTGACCCCAAATGGGGTCGCGACCCATAGGTTGAGAACCACTGAAGTAGTTTTAGGATTTGGATGAGAACTGATCATATTTTAGGTCACATTTATGCAGCAATATTGAAAATTCAAAACACTTTACTAATCTTCTACATAAAATAGAAAGTTGAGACCAGATGCACACAGTTCAATACTTTCTGATTGTTTAAAATAGTATTTTAATATTTGCATGTAAAGAAGAATGGACTAGTTTATATTATAGCAGTTTTAAAATTTTAAGCCATAATTAACATCACCAAATAATGCACTGCTGATTTTATTATTAATTTAAATGGAGTTTTACCTTTCTACAGCCTATATTTGAAGTAATATTTAGACTTATGCATCAGAACCAAAACTATAAACAAATCAGAGTAAAATCAGTTAAAAACACCCCATATATCAGTTGAGTCATTTAATTGGAACAGAAACGATATCTGAGTGTAACTGGTCATTTATCTATCAGGCCTTATTTGAGGGAATCTGTGGGCCTTCCGGTGTTTATTAGATTATTAACTTCCAGGCTCTCATAGAATGGTAGAGAAGTGCAGAGAGAGAGAGATAGTTATAACACAGAGTCCTGTAACACTAGTATTAATCTCTTTGTTTTGATTCTAAGTTTCAGAAAACATTATGGTCTAGTGCAGATCTAACATTGTTAAGAGATTGGGAATATGTACTTCTTTTTCATTCTCTTGTACTAGTTAATTATCTATAACCTTTTCACTTTAAAATTAAGGAAAATGAAAATACATTTGAATTATGATTAATATTAAAAATTAATTAGAAATCAAATTAATCCAAATTAATTAGGATTAATAATTATAATTCAGTTAGGATTCAAAATGACAACTAACATGTTACTCTGTGTTCAAATTTTAGCTCATTGAAATCTGTGTTAGCATTAACAGCAGTTAAGTCTGTGCTGATAGTTTCCTTAATCAGATTTAAGAAGTATTTATTTTTCTGTCAAATTTCCACACTATGTCCATCTCGTCTAAGTAATCATCTCTAGGTGGTTTAAAATTATGTACTTGAAAGGAGCAAAAACATAAAATCAATCTTAACATTGATTCCTGATATTTAAGCATGATCAAGGAGAAGTTAGCATTATGTGTACATCCTTATATGGCCTGAGACATTGTTTTCATAGTTTTTTTTAATAAGAAAAAAAATAATTTGTTGGTGAAGTCAGTTAAATGAACTGACATATTGGGGTAATTGACTAGAAATAGTTCTGAAATCACGAAGTGGCAAATACTGGAAATTTGAAGGTTTTATTCCTTGGACAAAGCTTTTAAATGATATTCCAAAAAGGATCATATATTTTATAACATTGAGAATATAAGGAAATATATGGGGTTATGTAAGAATTATGGGCTTAAAATCTCTGCCATGTTATATTTCAGAATCAAACAGAAGATAGTTTACGAAAGGAACTTATAGCATTACAAGAAGACAAGCATAATTATGAGACAACTGCCAAAGAATCCCTGAGGCGGGTCCTTCAGGAAAAAATTGAAGTGGTCAGAAAACTCTCAGAAGTAGAGGTATTTACTAATTGCATTTTGCCAGATTTCTAAATATAAATTCAGTGTTCAGATCACGCAAGTAAATCTTTAGTGTATTTACTTTTCATAACAATTTTGATTGTTTGATTTGTACTTGTGTTGGGAATTCTAGGATGCTTTGCAGATTTTTCTATCATAAAATTTTCCACTCAATTGTTAGTGTTCCCAGAAAATATTGGGTCCATATGTTGGGCTTATATGGTCTCTGATTTAATTGTTTTGCTATTTAGGTAAATACATTCAAATCTTTAATTTATTTTTATGTGTTTAATCTTTCATAGCCAGGGGATTGCTGTTAGTTCTTAGGATTGATCAGATCAGAATACAGCATGCTAAGACCTTCCAGTGAACAATTTGTTTTTTGGGGGGGAGGGGAGGAGGGGGAGCACATCAAGGTTAGAAAGATATTGGCCTGTCTGCAAGATTGTTTCAGTCAGATAATTATGCAAGCCGTACTTAGCCCCTTTGTATAAGATAGAGTTTTAGTTCGCTTCTCCCTCTTGTCTTCAAACAACAAATGTATATTGCTTTATGCATAAGTGCTATACTATTCTGAGATTATTTATTTATCTGCTTGCTTTGCCTACCAATGTTCCTAATTATCCCACAGTTTTCAGTTGAAACTTAACTGTTGTCCTGGCTAGTCTAACTTTGATATTTTCTGCTTTCAGTTCTTTTCCTCCCTGTGGATATCTTTGCTGCTTTGCTCTTCTTGCATAGTTATTTCTATTGCAATCCTTTTTCAATGATGTTGAATCAGCCTGGACCTGCACTTTTTTCAGCAACTCAAGACTGCCTAATTTAATTTTTGTTTGCTAGCCATTTTTTTCCTTCCTACTCTCTGTATGTAATACCGCTCACTTCTGCCGACTCCTTAGCTCATTTTAGCCTCTTTCCCCCATAATAGACTCTGCAAGATCTTTTCCCTCCCAGTGTCAGATTATCATTTATAATCAACTCTGATTATGGTTGTATGCCTGGGAGATCCTCTACTAGTAGTATGACATTGTCCCTCTTTGTCACAGGGATATTTAATAACTGCAAATACATGGTAAAATAAGCTTTTTTTTTAAATGTAAACATCCAACCTTTGTAATTTACTTAAGTTTCATATGAGTAGTAGCATTGATGAAATGCTGGTTGAAAGTGTCTTAAATGATATTTTAAGGAATATAAACATATATAAACAAAAATAAAAAGATAAACGTCAATGATTTTGAAGTCATTTTTTGAAACACATAATTTGAAGTTCTGTTATTCATAACTAGTTATTATCTAAATTCACTGTTTGAGTTCTTTGTAAATACAGTATTAAGTGTTTTTAATGCTTTAGAAGAGAGTCTAAAATTATACCAATATAACAAGTATACTTCTTCAGTTAATGTGTGCCTCAAAGATATAAAATTAGGATGTGCTTCTTGTAGCCACTGTCTTTAAATCTGAGATTGGCCATTAGTGATTTAAATTTAGCACAACTAATTAATGAAACTTGAAATTATACTTGAAGCTAATTAGACCATAAAAGAAAAGCAGATAGGCAGTGCCATCTTTTCTCTGCCTATCTCTTGAACATATAAAATAAATAAATAAATAAATAAATAAATAAATCTCTTGCAAGGTGAAATTGCTGCTTGCAGTTTGATCTGGCAATATCAATTTTGGATATTAATCTTTAAATGTTTCTGTTCCTGATGTAACTTATTTTTTGGTTTAAAGTTGTTCATGATGACTTTCATCATTAGTACTTAACCAGTTATTCCTAGTTTCTACTTTAATAAACAAAGGATATAATTTTATTCACGTGCCCTATAAAAAAAATAAGATTATGTACGAGTTATTGTCATCAATTTTGGATGGTATACCTTGGCAGAAGAATGTTTTAAGTGATGCCCAATGCATTTCTCAGAAAATTATAGTAATTCTTATATACCTTGCTTTGATTACAAAAGTTAGATCACAAAATAACTTTTCTGTTTAAAATACTGTTTCTTTCTCCTTGCAGCGAAGTTTAAGTAACACGGAAGATGAATGTACTCATTTGAAAGAAATGAATGAACGGACTCAGGAAGAATTGCGGGAATTAGCTAACAAATACAATGGAGCTGTAAATGAAATCAAAGATCTCGCTGACAAACTAAAGGTAGAGATTATCACTTTTTCTTTATTATTCTATAACAGGGGTGTCAAACTCAATTTCATTGAGGGCCACATCAGCATTGCGGTTGTCCTGGGGGGGCAGGGTGTGTGGCCTACTGGGTGGGTGTAGAGTGGGTGTGGCCTATTGGGTGGGCATGGCCAGCTCTACATCGTTCACGTCAAGGGTGCCTGTGGGGGCCTGGGCAGGAGTGGGATAGATCTGAGGGTCTCTGGCAGAAGAGGGTGGGACCAGGGCAAGTGCCAAGGCATGGTCCACTGGAGGAGCCTCACTGCCTGCTGAAACCCCTCTGGCGGAGCCCATCAAGCCAGATATGTGAAGTAGGTGAGGGCCATTTGCTGGCCACTTCCACGTGGATGGTGCATTTCTTCATTCCTCACAAAGGGTGACACCTCCCCAGCATGCATCCAGGGGGCAGGGCCGATGTGGCAGGGGCTGGTTCCTCACTGTTTCCAGTTGGCCTTGTGGAGCTAAGACTGAATGCGTTTCATTATAGATGGCCACCACAAAATTGTACATTGGCTCCTGACCGGCCTGGACCAGGGCCAAGGCAATAGGGGGCTGTTCCCTCACTGTTTCCAGGATGGCTTCATGGGCCACATGAAACCACCTCGGGGGCTGCATCCGCCCCCCCCCCCCCCCGCCTTGTGTTTGATTTGACATGTCTGTTCTATAACAATCAATCAGCACAGAATATGAATATGGTCATTGGCTAGAGAAGGCTATCCATCATTGATATAGATGTTCTTTCTGAGTTTAGTGACTTGAATTGTAAAGTTATGATCTTTAAAAGAAGCCTTCTCTATTGCTGAGATTTAAAATAGTATCTGTCAGAAATGATTAGCAGTATGCAGAAAGCAAAAGCTGTAAAGATAATTGCTTGAGCGCAGCCTCTACAAATGGTGGAAGAATGGTGTCAGCCTCCACAAATCATTTCTAGGCAAGATACTGAAACAGGGAGAGATAAAACTGCCAAACATCACCATCTCCAACTCATCTGTCAAGTTTAAAATTAGATCCCAAATGCTTTAGATAAAAAAGAAATATAATCTTCTCTATAGCAGTCTTTCCTCATCATCACTGCTTCATATACTTCCAGACATTGATGCTGTTACCATTAATTCCTTTGTGCCAGGCAGTTTGGGCGGTTTGAAAGGAGTGGAAATTTTTAGGCAGGTATCAATAGACACTATCAGCCTCCTCAGAAAATAAAATTAAGGTTACTTCTTAGCAAAAGGCATATTCAAAATAATTCTGAGCCAAACTCAAGTGAAAGCAGTTATTTGGGCAGAATTACACATAGAGAAGTATGCTGAGCAGCTGAATAAATTTATTTCTAGCTGAGCTAAAATGTCAGAAATGGTAAAAAAGGAGGTATTACATTTTTCAGTAACTAATCTCCCAGATATGATTGTGAATTCTTTGAGTTCAGCTGAAATAGCATTTTATTCACAGATCCTTCAAGGGAAATGATGACTGGACAGCTTCACAGATCACCTTTAGAGATATAACTCAGAATCTTATTTCCATTTTCTATAAGCAGACAAATATATGCCACCTGCCACTTTAAAATGCAGTTGCACTTATTTGAGCTTTTTGACTGCAAGTCCTTGCAACTATTATTGTGCACGCAATAACCCAAATAAAAGGAGAAAGAGTTCAGCTTTCTCATTTCTTTGACAACGCAACAGTGTGCAAAACTTTTGTTTCTTTTGGAGTGAATGCCTCTTGGACACTGCATTTTCCTTTCTTTCTCCTTTGATTCTTATCATTTCTAAATAGTCTCTTCCTCCAACATGCCGTTAGGCAGACTTCAGCATTGTGTTCCCGAAGTCTGTCTGCTAACACTATACTATGTCTTTCATATGTCTGCAGCCACTGATGTAACTTGTAACTATAGTTAAAATCAATGTGGCAATGGAGTTTCTTTGCAAAACTGATAGCATGATGGGGTATTTAAATGCAACAGAGGAAGTATATGTTCCATATCACCTCTGCAGCTAACTTTTACATCAGTTTCTCAGATTTTTTTTTAATAACACAGAATGTATTCTGGGAATATGGCTAGCAAATTATTTCCTTTTTATAGTATAAGATGACCCTTTTTTGTTTTTCTTTTGTTGTATGTTTGTGTTTGCTCTTGGAATTAGAAGCATTGATGAGGGAATTAAAGGAATTATTTTTTTTAATACTTTCCTATTGGTCAGCTGGAAAGAGGACTCATTGACTTACTGTGTAACTTGCCTGTTGTCTGACACTGCAGTGATGAGGATGCACAATTGGCTTCAAAATTATTTAGAGCAGAGGTCCACAACCTTTTGGCACCAGGGACTGGTTATGTGGAGAGAATCTTTTCCACGGATCGGAGGAGGGTGTGGTTTTGTGTGCTGCCTGCATCCTGCAGATGGGGCTTTGCTTGTTTGTGCGGACCGTTTGCTGGCATGCTGTGGCCCAGTACTGATCCATGGACCGTGGTTTGGGGACCCCTGATTTAGTGGTTAGGGGAATATTGACAGTGCCATATGGAAATCTGAAACATAAAGAAGGGTATTTGATGTTTGATTAAAATAAATAAAGTGTGAAGGGTATGGTTTCATGGTATAGCATCATATACTTTATAGAACCACCATTTCATTTTTGTTTTCAACTAGTAGAAAATGAAAACAGTATTAGGTGGTTCCATAAAAGCTTTTATTAAGAGATGATTGCTTTCTCTTGCTTTGATAGGTAGCTGAAGGTAGACAAGAAGAAATCCAACAAAAAGGGCAAGCTGAAAAAAAGGAATTGCAACATAAAATTGAAGAGATGGAAGAAAGAGAGCAAGAACTTCAAGCAAAAATAGAGGCTTTGCAAGCAGATAATGACTTTACCAATGAACGACTAACTGCTTTACAAGGTAAGTCCAATAGTCCAAATATATTGATGTTACACGTTTTTCTTTTAAATTGTGAAATATATATGTATTTTGGAATTCTGTTTTCAGTCCGGTTAGAACATCTTCAGGAGAAAGCTCTTAAAGAACACAACAGCTTAGGTAGGTATAACCTTAAAGTACTTTGCTTAATAATTTTTTATACAATAATTACATATTGTTATAATTCTTGACCAGTGGGAATATTTTAAAAATATTCTGGTTCTTTATACCTTCACTTCTGGAGCATTGATAAATAACTTTACAGCAAACAGTGGAGGGCTCTGGTTTTAATTTTTCATAGTGTTAGCTCATGAAACTTCATAAAACATATTAACTAAGAATAGAATATTTTTGGATGTAGCTAAGAACCTTCGCTGCAACTGTGGTGTTTTGTGGGAATAACGACATTTTTTGAGACCAGGAAAAGGGGCGATTGAGTCAAACAGTTTAAGAACCACCAGAAGAAAGCTAAATTTTCAACACTAATTCATCCAAGTAGAAAGGCATAAGTGTGCAAGTGAATATGTTCTGAATATTTAGAATTAATGCAATTTGTTAATTCTAGGCATACAAGTTGATGACTTCGTTCCTAAAATTAATGGAAGCACAGAAAAAGGTAGGGTATTCTCGATGGTATTTTTTCTTACAGTGGTCTGTGCATTTTAGGTTATGAACCACTTTTGTTCCATAAAAATATAATCAAATGCAAATACTATATTTTATAGATTAAAATATTAAGCATGGAATATTTTATTATATTTTAAAATACTTTAAAATATATGAGCATGGTACTTTAAAGTAATATCAAATGTACAATGTCTAAATATTATACTATGGGACAGATCCTGCATCTTTCAAATGCCAGCAGAGAAAAGGTTAATAGCAAAATTTTGTATCTATATTAAAGAGTGTGTTGTAGTGAGGTTGCAATGTACTATTTAGAAGTCAACTTCACTGAATTCATTTGGACTTCCTCCTAGGCAGGTGTGTATGAGATGGTATCTTTTATTTGGCTGTTAATAGTGTATTGCTATTTACAATTTGGGGAACGTATATGGGGAACAAATTTTTACTCTTACCAAATTCCATAGAAGCTTTCAGATATCTGGGCTTTCTGCATAATATTACTGCCATCTTCTATACCTAATGCAGCAAGACGTGGCATTTATAGTCAGTTGTGGTGATAGTATGGTAATAAAAGAATGAAGATGCCAAAATCAAGGTTCTTTATGCTTCCTTTAGCTTTTTGGTATTGTATAACTTTTAATCTAAGCCCAAACTAATCTTCACTCTTCCTTTTACCTACTTAAAGGACTTGATTAAAAGCATATCTGCATTCAGTTTAAAGATACATCTGAATTCATTTTAGCCAGAATTTGTAATCCATTATAAATATATAATATTATGCTTATTTAGGGGAGAATAATTGGAATTTGCATGAAAACTGCTAAATCTATATAATAATAAAAATGGAAAAGTACACCTGTCAATTACTGTCTGAAATCTGGATCCTTTTACGTCCTGACCCAGCCAAAGCAGAGATAAATGTTACTAAAAATTAACTAATAATGGCTTCTATTAACTAGTTTTCTTCTTTGTAATTATTTTACATAGTTTCTAGATTGTTCAGAAAGCAAAAATGTAAGAGATTAGCTATGTAGATAACCAATAATAACAACACACAAATACTATTTTGTATCATATATTTGCAGTTTGACAGTCAATTTAATTTCTAAAGTAACATATTTAAAGTTAATAAGATCTAGTGTTTGCTTTCATATTGAAATCTTTTTACATCCTTAGCTTGTTTATTAGCAGATACATTTACTTATTTTACTAAGTAAAAGGTTAGGGTTAGGATCAGACTATTTTACTCCATTTACTCCATTCAAAACTTATTAACAAATTATTATCTTCTTTCTTGTTAAGTATTACTAGGCGGTTTCTCTTATTCTTTTAGTTAAATACTATCAGCATCCCTTTGTCTGTTGTTCTTTCATTGTTCATAACTTTTCTCAACACTTGACTTGCATGTTGCCCTTCTCCCTGTGGTACTCATCAAAATATCTTCTGCCTTTACATTTTTCTCTTGCTCTGATACACTCAGTTTTCTTATTAAAATCTTTCAATGTTTATCACTTTCTTTTCATTTTCATTATCTTGGATTTTATACCTTTTAGAGATTATAAGAAACACAACAAATGGGATCTTAATTATTTTAAGAACACTGCCCTAACTACCAATCCCATTTTCTTCTGTAGAAGTTACAGATGCCAATCTTTTAGCCTTATTTTTAAAGAGATGAGCCACATTCTGCTCTGTAGTTGCCTCAGAACTCCCAATATTTGGGTTCTGTTATATAATGTTAACAAGGGACCATCTTACAGGATTTCCTTTGGATTCTGCTCCAGGCACTCCATTCTCTGTTCTACCACTTCCTCATCATCACCTGCAATTTGTTTTACCAGAATGTCAGGGCACTATTGTTCCCTATCAGGTCAGCTTTTAGCACCAGAATTAGGACTCCACATTATAGTAAATTATTTGCAAAAAACAATATGTGAGGGGAAACCGTGAGCATGTATAATGTAATTTGATGGAGTCAGTACATGGACAAGTCTTGGCAACATTTCAGAAGTAGTTTACCATTACCTTTTTCCTAGAGTTGAGAGAAAGTGACTGTCCAAAGACACTCAACTGTTTCCAAGATTAAGGCAGAATTAAAATTTACAGTCCCCTTGCTACCTTCTAGGACCTTTAACCACTATACCAAACTGGCTCTTGACATGAACATATACAATGAACACAACTAACTGTGTAACATATGTAGAATAGGATGATTTACAGTTGAAATTAGAAACCTGAGAAAGTGAGACAAACTGAAATGTAAATATTTATCTCTCTGTAAATGAAAAATCTGTGACTGATCATATTTATTATGGATAGACCTGTTAAAATGTATAATATAATTACATAGGTCTCAATTGAAGCAAAATGACAAATACTGGGTTTGGATAAGAGATACTAACTAGCCTGTGGTTCATTAGTACTTGACAAGTCACCCTTTTTTTGACCAAATGTACTTCATAATTTGAAAAAAAACCCAATGGAATAGAAATATAAGCAATAAAAACATTTTATTTTGTTAGACATTAATTAGTTATACTAAATATCAATCTGAAGTATTGAAAACTTCTTAAGTATCAACCACGACTAATTTCATTTATAAAATGAATTCTGGTTAATTAATATCAACTAATATGAAAGTGATTTAGACATTACTTAATCAGGGATAACAAAAAGTCCAAATACCAAACCCCAGGGGTTTTGCACTGTTGAGGAAGTGAAGTATAATGAATGATGTTTTTACTCCAAGAAAGTATATTGCAATAATATAATGAAGAACAAAAATATTACAGGCATTCCTTGACTATGAACATTTGTTTTTCATAGTTAAGAGAATGGATACAATTTCCTAATAGCACAATACTAATTTTAGGAGGAGAAAACAATTTCACAGACACGTTTACAGTATAAAGAAGCAAAATACAAAAAAGTGAAAGGAACTTATTGTGAGAAAATCTGCTAAAATTTTGAACCTTCTGAGAATAAGGATAAATCTGGCAATTTCACTATTAATATCATTGTCAACTGCTTTTTATTTCAAGGATAATTACAATATGAAAAATAATCATATATGTCAAAATGCATAACCAAATTCAGAAAACTAAAGACAGGGTGGGAATTGATTAATAAAAGTGGGTATTTACCATGGTTAAAGAAGTTTAGAATTTATTTAGAAGTTATTAGGAGAATAAAAAGTGATCTCAAGAAAGAAGGAAGCACTTTAAGAAAGATGAGTTTAAAATGCTTATATGGAAACAAGAACATCTGTTGGGACACATCTATAAATTGTTATTAAAATATGATGCAGCCACAGAACAAATTAGAAACTGTATGATTAAATGGTTACAAAACTTTAAAGATACAGTTACGGCGGAACAATGGGAAGAGTTATGGGGAAAAAAACAAAAATGTACTCCAACCCACAGTTTGAGATGATAAACAAAATGGATAAATCATACAATAAAGACTGCTGGACATACCTCAATAAAGAAGGAGCATTCTACTACCTGTGGTGGTTATGTTAAAAAAAACACACAGAAACAGAAGTGCTAGAAGAGACTACACTCTTTGAAATGAAGCCACAAATGTTTTATTATGTATAATTTCAGACAGCAATCTACTAAGGTACATGCTGACGGAACAATATCCAATTTGGAACAACATTAGAAAAGTGAAGCTCTGCTTACAATACAAGCATGGGAGATCAACATTGGAGATTATGCAGTAATGGCACTAGCATATATTCGTAATCAAAGTTTAACTAAATTCAAGCAGGAATACTTCTGTTATCTGAAATAAATCGCATAGCAAAGAAAGTCCAGACATTTGGAATGTAATTTTAAGAAAAAAATATGGTGTTAGGGGATGAATTAAAAATAATAGATGAAATCGTTTAAATAAATATAAACAACAGCTTCAACTTTTCAAGAAAAGGACAAATAATTATGTAATGATTTAGTGGCTAGGGATAATGGAACAAAAGGGTAAAATGAGCTATTTTAAAGTTCTCTTTTAAAGATTTTTTAATTTTTGAGATTTTTAAAAAATTCTTTTTATTTTCTTTATCCTTGCTGATTTTTGCTATCAGCTTGAGTATGTAAAATGACCACGTTTATAATAAAGCTTCAAAAGAAGAGGAAAAAAGTAAATAACGTTTATTTCAGAAATAGATGCCCTGTCGATAGATTTCCCTGAACAGTTGTCCAATGGAGACATTTATTAAATTCATTTATTAAATTATGAAGCTTATGCTTTCTAATCATATAAACATATTACAGATCAGTTCATTTATTTGATACATGGTATATCACTTGTACTTATTGCAGAAGTATTTTTGTTTGTGCCTTTTTGAGGCATCATATCTTTCCTCATATCTGAGGCTTGTATGTTTTCTTTTGAGCCCTCAAAGATGGAGGTATAACCTAAAGGTTTTTCTTTCTTTACTAGAGCACTTTCTTTCAAAGAGTGGAGGGGACTGCACTTTTATTCATCAATTCATAGAGTGTCAGAGTGAGTACACAGCATTCATCACATTCACTAAAAAGTCTGTCCTACAGTGTATATAGAATGGGAATAGTCATAATTTTGTTGAGCAAACAGGCAATGACAAACTTTTTTAAAAAAATTGATTACATTGGTTTAAAAATCTCAGGTCCCTTTAATTAACAGAATATGTTTAATGGTGAGCAACTACGATAGCTATGTAATGCTGTGGAAATATAACCTGCAATCTGAGTAAAATATGCAGTATTAATGAATACCAGTGAAAGATAATAAGGCATGTGAAAACTTTCTTTTTCCCCCACCTTCACACAGTAATCCTGATACAGGTTAAAGAAAGGGTAAATTGTTATTTGATAAACAAATCTTGAAAAGATTAGGGATTTGTTCTGGCAAATTTTTGGTTCGATATTATAGATTCGGTAATACTAAATCCCACAATGTAATATATATTGAATCTTTTTATTTCTTCTGTTCAAAAATTGCCTGAACGAATCCCTTTAATTTTCTCGGCAAGGTTTTTCAGAAATGGTTTAACTTCTTCTAAGAGCTGAGGAAAAGTAGTTCAAAGTCATCCCTCTGCCTTTGTACTCAAGGCAAGACTAGAACTCATGATCTTTAGGTTTATAGCCTGATGCTTTAACTACTGTATCAAACTGACTGTTGAATCTGCTTATGAGCTCTACTAATTCAAATCTTAATATCACTCATATATTTAGGATAGCTACTACATACACCAAAACTTTCAGCACAAGCTGATTTGGAAATACACGGCCCTAATTTATATATTGAATTCACAGTTCACTTTTCTAAACTTAGAAGAATTAAACTCCTTGATATTTCTTGACATAAGAAAAACTGTCACAACCAGTAGTTAACATTAGAGAACAAAAAAAAAAAAGTTGTAAGCCAGATTCATCATATGTATGGAAAAACATCAAAATAATTAGAAGCAAAAAATGATTCCAGACTACCAATAATGAAACCTCTTACATCAGAGGTGTCAAACTGCCGGCCCACAGGCCGGACGCATCATCCCAAAACCGCGCCCACCCCATTGCTGGCAATGGAGAAAAAGCTCCGATACATCGCGCGACGTCACATGATGTCGCGAGTTTGACATGCCTGTCTTACATTAAGAAATTATTGTTGATGATAATGTTGATGAAATGTTTTAATATTACATGAACCAAAATATAAAGAAAACAGAATTTAAAAAGTGTCTGTTATTAACCTACATATGTAATTATAATTATATACATCTAATATATTTTAGTTACTGTACATTAAGCAAAAACCAGATGAAAGAAAATGGAGAAGATTACAATTTATAATACTTTCCTTGGAGTTGAAGAACTTATGTAAATAAGCAAATCAGTGTTCATTTCTTAGTAGTGGAGGCAAGTACAATAGCAAAATTATGGAATACTTTCAGCCATGTGAAGAGATTTTAGTGGTAGATTTTAGTAGAATTTAGAGAAGCAAGATACTGTACAGCTATAGAATCCTGAAAAGATTCCATTGGAGTCAGATAAAATATTTAAAAGAGGTGCTTCGCAATGTATTGGCACAAGCAAAGCATCTCCTTTCAAAATATTATAGCAGCACATAAGACTTTCAAAAGATCTAGCTCACAGGTGTCAAACTTGCTGCGTCATGTGACGTGTTGCGACATATCGCAACTTTTTTTGCATTGCCAGAGCTGGGATGGACGCAGTCTCTGCATGATGCAGCTGGCCTGCAGGCTGGTAGTTTGACACCCCTGATCTAGCTACTTTGAAGGCTATCCTAACTGCTTGCAGGTGTACAGTACAGGCAGTCCTTGACTTACGACCATAATTGAGCCCAAAATTTCTATTGCTGAGACAGTTGTTAAGTGAATTTTGCCCCATTTTACAACCTTGCTTGCCACAGTTGTCAAGTGAATCCTGCAGGGATTAAGTTAACATGGTTGTTAAGTGAATTTGGCTTCCCCATTGACTTTGCTTGTCAGAAATTCACAAAAGGGGATCACATGATGCCAGGACATTGCAACTGTCATAAATATAAACAAAGCATCCAAATTTTGATCACGTTGCCATGGGGATGCTGCAATTGCCGTAAGTGTGAAAAATGGTCATAAGTCACTTTTTTTCAGGGACGTTGAAGCTTCAAACAGTAACTAAATGAATTGTAGGTCAAGGACTAGAGTATGTGTGGTTTCCTTTTAAAGGCTAAGAGCCCCAACAGAAGCATGGGGACCCCTTCAAAGCAATTGCTTGGTCTTTCCAAAAGACACGGCTGATTTCACAATTCAGGGCTATACTGATGTACTTTACAACGCATCTCTTTAGAATGCTCTGCATAGCTCTAATTTCTAAATGTTGCCAGATAATAATAATGGGATAATTTGATTACAAATAAATAATAATTATAAAAAATAATAAAAATAAGTTTGTGGAAGAAAAAATGAACTAGGCTAGCTAAACTAGTAATGGGGGGGTTGCCCCTCAGAAATTTAGTTCTGTATGATGGTACATTTATATTTAAAATTAAAACCAGTTTCCAATCTCTAGGAACTATGAACCTTTGCTGTTAGTAAGAATGATATAATTTTATATATCTAAGAACACAGTTGAGAAGCACATGGGGACATTTTTCAATCACAGTCAGTTGCATTTATTCAGGAAAGGCACATTACACATTCACTACTCGTGGTTCTCTATATATCGGAGGTCCTTGATGGTCTATTCTTGAAATGGTAATACATTGTCCCAAAATTTAAAAGAAAAGCCCTTAGGATTGAAGAAGAATTGTTTTACCTGAGTCATAAAGTAATATATTCAAATTTTTTATGATTGAGCATAAGTATCAGCTTTGGCCAGCGTTTATTTCAGTAACTAGACTTATATATTGAAATATAGCCTGTTCTTTCTTAGTCTATTTACCCTAAAACCTTGAAATAGTTTTGTTTATTTTGGAAGTATTTTCATGGTCTTTGTGCATCACATATGAGTTTGTGCATCATATCTACATTTGTGTAGACCCTCATTGAAAAAGTTCTAGAGCTGAATTTTTGATAGATACCACCTATCACATTATTTATAGCCCATTCTGTAAATCTGACTCAAATTACTGATTTCTATGGTTTTATTCTTTTTTTCCTGTTCATATTTCATACTTTGAATTATCTTTTTGGTAATTATGGCTCTTTGGTCATCTGTATTCATTGAATTCATTCTTCAGCCCTGCTACATGTGTTCCATGGACCTTTCAGCAGGGGAAGGAGAAGGGCATCTCTCTCAAACACAAAAAAACCTCCAGAATAGTTCAAAAGAAGTTTTGTGCAAAAGCATTGGCTTTTATGGCCATCCATTTATAGCTGTAAACTTTTCTTAATATTATACAGCAAAACTATACATAGAACTGCTTAATGTCTACTAAAATTTTAAATCTTATGAGCATTTGCATCTCACAAATCTATTATATGATTTAATTACTCTGCAGTAGAGTTTGACCCGAATAAATGATTTTGTTTTGTTGAGCAAACTAATATGGACATTTTGTTATGATGTTTTAGTTATTTGGTGATCTAATTATATTTAAATACAAATACAAATACATTAGTAAATCTTCAGATTTATTTCCACAACTTCTCGCACTTTATCATTTTCTTTTTCTGCTTGTTGTGCCTTCAACACACTGCAAAATGTGCATTTTTCTGCCCCATTTGTCTTATGCTAGAGATGGTTATGTCTTGTCTTTTCTGATTTACCAGGTTACTACACTTTCTGTCTTTGTTCTTTCCACTGATACTTCCTATTTGTCTCTTGATTTGTCTTTTTGTCTCTTGATCTGACTCTTGTATAGTGCTTTCCTGACTTTATAAATAAAGAAGAAAGCTACCAAACTCCTACATTTCCCCCTAATTGTCTTAAAGGTTCCATCTACAAACCTTTTTAGGAATCATTATTCCAAATAATCAAGAAATTACACTATCTTCTGCAATTAATTTAATACAGATTATTAGAAAAGAACATAATTATACTGTTCCTTCAGTTATATGAGACAATAGTTGAAATGCTATATATTCCAACATTATAGGAATACAATATAATCAGTGCTATATATTCCAACATTATAGGAATACAATATAATCAGTGACATATAAAGGGCTAAGCTAATAAAAATTGTTATCTGTCAATGGAGGAGCTGTAAGTGGGAATTGTACCTCTTCAAAATTGTTTGTCTTATTCCTGTATTCTTAGTGTCAAGAATCGACTATCAGTTCATTAGTACTACTTCTAATAAAGAAATGTGATCTATATTCACTACGTTGAATAATACCATATTTTTGTACTAACATATAAAATCTTTAAATAAAATTCCATGGTTGGAATCAGTCAATGTGTACATGCATAAGCATTTCATGGGGATTGGAGACTCAGTAATTACGGAATAAAAATTAACATGAATTTTCTTTCTGTATAAATTATATTTGGTACAATGGCTTAAACTCGTCTGTCCTGAAATTTATTATAAAGTTTAGCTGTCTTGCTTTAATTCTTTTTGATAAAATATCAGCAAATGAATCATGGATTAGAATGCTTTCAATGACTATTAGTCCTGATAGCTCTAAATTAACTTTACTATTACAGACAGTATGTTTTAAGCCAGATGCAGAAATCTACAAATGAAAAGGTCCGTTTATGCTTTGTTCTTAAGAGTTTTTCATAGATCTTTACAGTGGTGTGATATAATGGAAACAGAATGCTGGGCTAGTAATCCTTCTATCATGTGTTGCAGGAATCTGACAACTGTCTGTTAGAGTTTCTTTAATTATCTGAACTGGGGATAGGATTTGGTGGCCTATTGTGTTCTTCCAACACAATATTTTTGTCTTTCAGTTCAGTGTTTTAATATTTTATTTATGAATAGATAATTACCGGTAACACTGTTTTTACAATTCTTTTATTCAACTGGAAAAGTCCATTGGTTCTTGTGCAGGGAAGTATGAGGTAATACTGCCCTGTTTAAATTTGGGCATGGAATGTAGATTAGAGACACGTACAAAGAATTTGAGCTTCGTTAGTAATCCCTATTTTGTTCAGCAGACAAGCTCATGGACGACGGACATCTTTCCAGAACAGATGAAACAAAGATACTGAAAGGTCAGACATATTACAATATTTGTATTTTGAAATATGTATTTTATCTTCAGACCTAGACATTGGACATTTATTTCATGTAAGGGAGACATATTTGAAGAATTATGATAGACAAAATATTTAACTGCTTATCACGTAATGTTAAAGGGCTTCCAAATAAAATATACTTAAAAATGTGAGCTTTAGAAGATTTGAGTGAAGAAAAGTTTGAAGCAGACATTTTTTGCTTTGGGTTTTTTTTAAAAAATGTTTGGAATATGGAATTAATCTAGTTTAAAACACATGCCTATTACAGATTGTAGTGAATTACATAGCATTCTCATATTTAGATTTTCCATTTAGTAAATATCTGTGGTTGAATATTAGTTTGTTATGAATTAAATATTCCATTTTTTAAACTTTTGATTTTATTGTCAGATTTATTGCCTTTCATCTCTTGAAAATCACAGTTCAGATCCTGCCTGCTTCTGCTCTCCTGTTTTTGCAAAATGCAGAGAGCATGCCATATTTGGAAAAGAATGCAGACAATAAATATAAGTGTAATTTAATGCTTGCATGCTAGTATCTTGCAGAATGTTGAATTGTTTTGCGTTAATATGTAATGTATTCTACTTTGAAAATAATTCAGTCATGAAATTATTAAATTTCGTATCCTATATTTTATAAGACTATCTTAGAGAGAATATAAAGTATAAACAGAATAAAGTACTGTATATTATGAACATAAATCTTGATAGATATTAAATTATATCTATTATATATATATAACTAATAAATATATGAAATGTAAAAGAAATTGCTTTTAGATTTAGTAGGCAAAAATTATTTTTAAATATAAATATATTAGATGCCAGATCTCTTTCCTGAAAAAGAAATTATAAAATTATCAGTGGTGAGAAATTTCTCTATCCAAAACCTTGAAGTTAAAAGTGCTGGTCATTGGACAAACTGACCTTGTAAGAGAAGTTGCTATACTCTTTAAGTTTAATATTGATAATTGAATTGAGGACTGAATCATCTTATACTATAGTAATAGGTATCATATTGATATGGCTTAGCAAGGTATAATGCACTAGCATTTACTAAGTTTTGGGGTTCATTCTTGACTCTTTATTTGGGCTTGTATAGACTTCAACTTCCTATAAAATATTTTATGAGTTGTAACTAACATCTAGAATCAATCTCAAAATTTTGAAAGATGAATCTGTACTAGGTTAACAATGAAGAATTCAGATAATTTAAACAAGTATAATTTTCTCTCTTTTTAGCATATTTATTAGTTGTGTGTACAGTATTGCTTTCTAGCTTTATCTTTCACTGAAGTACAATTTTTTTTGTCGTTCAGAAAAAAAATATGCAATCAGGATTGTAAATCCTGTAAATTAAGATTGGAAAGAAATATTGAAAATGTGGAAGAAAAATGTGTGATTTCGCTGTTTTTCATGCCTTTGATTAAATGACTCATCACTAGTGTATACTGAGAGACCATATAAGGAAGTATCAGTTACCCAACTACACGTAACACATTTAAATTAATATTTTCAAATTAATGGGCAAGCAAGGAATCTTGTAGCATTTGTGGTTATTTTGAATTGTTTGCACTAAAATAATTTCATAAGATAATGGTATTTAAGAGTGGTAGATCCTCCCATTTTAATTATAATTTATTGTGCAAAAAATCCCAAGGTTTACAGTCCCCAAACAAACCAAGTAAATAAGTACAATTTAAAAACCACACACAAAATAAATAGTAAAAGCAATTTAAAACATCAGATGAATGAGAAACAGTAATGTTGCATGCTGGGCCTTCTCAAAAGCCATTAATATAAAGGGACTTGGATTAAGATTTGAAAGGTAGTCAAGCAAGTGCAAAGAAAGAATTTAAGCAATTATAGTTTCTTAATTAAAAATCCTCTGTAGTAATTGTCCCAATTAATTCCAGAAGTAAAGGAACCAAGAGAAGGGTTTATGAACCCACAACAGATAGCAAATAGAAAAATCCATTTATATTTTCCAGAACCGAGTACAAGCTATTCAGAGTTTTAAAAACTCTAGTTAGAAATTAGAAAATACTTGGCTTTAAATAAAAGCTAAGGATTGCTTAAAAGAATTCATATGCCCAATACTAGAGAAGTGGTATTTAACATTATTCACAGCTAAATGCTTTCAATAGTTTGTTTTGGGAGCATGGCCATTAATCTTCTAGCTGTCGTAAAAAAATCTTTTTGTAAGACTATATGACTCATACAGTGAAAGTGTCTTCATATTTGCAAATTACCTTATTTAACCAGATCTATGTCAAAAGAATTCTCTTCAGTATTCATCAGTTTTCTACAAACTCTATAATGTCAGTGTATGCATTTTTGAAATTTTGAGATGTGTTTTGGAGGGGATGGCAGCAATATGGTCTAGGTCAGTGGTGGTGAACCTATGGCATGGGTGCCAGAGGCGGCACTCAGAGCCCTCTCTGTGGGCACGCGCGCCATCGCCCCAGCTGGGTTTTATAAAACCTTTTTGCTTTAGGCCTCCGTCACTTTCTGTAAAAAAAAAAAAGTTCAATCAATCAGTCAAATTCAACTTCTCATGGGGGGGGGAGATCTTGCAAAGTTGGAATTGATTGATTAAACATTTTAGTTCCACCCAGTCTGCCGTTGGGCCACACCCACCCAATGGGTCACACCCACCCGGCACCCGACGATGCATAAGTGGGTTTTGGGTTGCAGTTTGGGCACTTGGTCTCTAAAAGGTTCACCATCGGTGGTCTAGGTGTCTCACTTGGAGGAGGAAAACCTAGGTTCTAATCCCATTTCAGCCACAAAAGGTCACCGGCCCACTCTGAATCTCCCTCTCACCCCAAGCCATTTCAGCATGGGAGGAGGGAGTACCAGGTACAATTCCTTGGGCTCCTATACAAAAGGCATGATAAAAATCTAATAAATATATTGGTGAGCTTTTCATACAGTAAAAGATTTTCAGGGAAAAATATTTGTAGCTATGAAAAAACAGGAGCAGAAGAGCTACTTTGATAATTTATCCATTATGCCTAGAAAGAATTATTCTGTAAATGGCAGATTATAGTTATTCTCTGCAAAGTGAAGGTAGATTTTGAATGCTTTGGGTTTAATACCCAAAGACACTTCACTGCTATTTGATTCTGTCTTGTTGTTTGAACCTGGCATATAACTAATGTGAAGTTATTGTGATAGAATTAATTATAATAAAAATGAGTTTGCTAAACATGATTATATGGAACATTAAATATTTTCCTAATCAAATTCTCTTTCTCTATAACGATGTCATATTTTGGCAAATTGTAATGGCTTCTTTAAACCTTAAAGCTCATTATACAAATATGAAAACTTGTAGATGAATCAGAGGATGTAGTTAATAGCTCATCAAGAAACTAATGGAGAAATAGATTTTCTATCAGTGTCTTTTTAAAGCATTTTATGTTAACTGCTGTGTTGTTTGAAACATGATGGTATTATAGGTAATGTGTCAACTTATTGTTACTTTATCCACTTAAGTGCTACAGAGCAGCATTTATTCCTAATACTGTAGCTCTTTTCAATGTTAAATATATACACTGTTTTAGAATCCCTTTTCTTTATCCCTCTTTCTTGATTTCTCAGAATTAGTAAACAAAACAACTAATTTCTCAGTGGGTTTCAGCTGACCAAAAAACAAGTTTCAGACAAAAGGCTAAGCAATGCATGAACCAACTTCATCCTGCATGTTTTTTTTTAAAAAATAAAATAAAATTAAATGCATGATCTGGAACCATTTAATCCAATTCAAACAGGAATTTAATCCACTTGTTAAAATTTATGCTGAAAGCATGCATACAGTTGCACATTTATTTGAATGGAATTAGTGTTTATATTTTACAGAAAATCAGGCAAAAGCCAAAGAAGCTGAGCTTTCAGATACTTTGAGCCCAAGCAAAGAGAAAAGCAGTGACGACACTACAGGTATGGCATATCTTTCAGTGAACCTGGATTTAAGTGACAATTTGTAATGAGGTTTTTTTGAAAAAGCAAAATTAAAAAATCATTTAAAACAGCTTCTTAATTTTCTAGTTCAGTTGAATTTTTATACTTTTTACTCTATGCTGAGTTTTTAATTGATTTAAAAATATTACCTCAAATTCTAAAATAATTTCACTTATTTTAGATGCTCAGATGGATGATCATGAATTAAATGAACCTATTGCTAAAGTTGCTCTCTTAAAAGGTAAATCATTTTTTTTAATTTATTTTTTAACATTTATTTTTTTTTTAATAATAAAAATTATTTTATTAAAACAATCGACATTGGACATAAAAACATATCATTATTTTCTTAATGTGTTTTAATTAGCAAATAATTTAATATTGGAATTAATATTAGTTGGAAACATGGGTTGAAAATTTTATTTTGTTGTCTGTAATTTGCTTTTAATGACTGTTGCTAAAGCACAAACTGGTACTTTGTCTATATATGAAATGTAGGTATAATCCAAAACAGAAAACAAATTAATTTCAGTGTACCTTATCCTCTAACTTTAATTTTGCACATGAACCATTATTTTTCTTTAATATATTAAGTCCTTAGAGGAATAGGTTTCATTACTCTCACCTCTTATAAATGAAGGTAGCTATGTCAAGAAATTAGCAAAAGTCTTTTTCTCCCCTTTAAAAACAATAACCCAGTATTTCATTCTTGAATAATAAATTATGAAAAAATCTGAAATGAAATACCAGTAGTACTAGAATTATTTTTTAAATATATTAATATAAAATTGTATATAAAAACTTAACACTGCTAATTATGTTTTGGTTAGAATTAACAACCTGTTCCTGCCAATTTATATTTTATAATTTCTTGCATGGCTTGGGTATATAGATACTTGTCTTATTTATCTCCTAACCTTTCCCTAATTCATAATGTATAATTAACTAATTTTATCTGATTCCTATTACTTCACAAAGTAATAGAAATTAAGCTACTGACAAAAGTGATGCTTTAAAGAAAAATGTTCTTTTAGCAGATGAATTGCAGGGTGCACAATCAGAAACTGAAAGTAAACAGGAAATTCAGCAGCTGCGCCATGAACTGATTGAAGCCCAAGAGCTAGCTAGAACCAGTAAACAAAAATGCTTTGAATTGCAAGGTGAGATGAAGAGTCCTTTGAGTTGTAGAATTCACAGGAAATTATTATGCCCCAATACAGTGATTGAAGGTGGCATTTAAGTCTGTGATCGGTTTATTTTTAATCTAGATGCATGGTATATGATTATACCACACTTTCAGCAAAGGGGGGGAAAGACTGCTATTTTATGCACACTTAATTGGGAATAAGTCCCATTGAACTTAATAGAACCTAATTCAGCCTAGATATATATAATAGTACCTTTTGGTTTAAGTTTAAATAAATGTTTAGCTTAAGCAATTAAAATGGAATCAGTCATTTTCCTCATAGTCAGTTTTTTCTTCAAAGTGGAAAGGTATCATGAATGCATTAAAAAGTGCATGATATTTTAAACAATTTTAGACAGTGTATTAACTAGCACAGTAATAATGTAAATATGGTAATTTACTTACATTGGTTATGACAAAAATCTAATGACATACTAAACTAAGTAATCTGTTTAAAAATTAATACCTAATATATACTTTAAAATTGATAATGGCAGTCATAATAAATTGGTATGTTGAATATTTTCATAATACCTACAGCTCTGTTGGAAGAAGAGAGAAAAGCATATCGATTGCAAGCTGAAGAGTCCACCAAACAAATCCAAGTTCTCCAAGGTAAAAAATAATCTTAAAAATTTAATAGAAAAATACATATGTTGTCATTGAAAAGAACAGAAATTATAATAATTTTCCATACAAAATTCTTTAAGTAGAATGAAATGTCTGTTACTAAAATGGTTTGTAAAATTAACTACTATCAGTAACAGGACATAAAAATGTGAGATGGGCAGCAAAATAATATGTAAATAAATAAATATCATTTATTTACAAGAATACTTTTTAAGGGTGATTCTAATGAATGATTGCGTAGCATGTGCTGTTATTGGAGATATGTTCTAAAAATCTGCTTAACAGTGCTATTATTAACTGTACACGACATGTACAGTTCCATATTATGTGATTATTTATTGCAAATGCTTTTGTGGCAGTTCAGGCCTGTAACTTAAGTGCTTTTCAGTAAAACAAAGAATACGTATAGTGTATTGCAACAATTCAAAACAAGCAGCCAGATCCAACCTAACTCGGTTATCTCATTCATTTTTGCTTCAGTCCTCAAGGGCACATTTAAAAAGCTGTGTTTCTAAACACTTCCTGAAAACAGTAGTACCACAGAGAATACAGTTCTTATATCTGATAAGAGGATATTCCAGAGGGGAAGAATCATGCTCATCCTGACAATGACATTGACTGTCAGGAATCCTGTTTTGCGATTAGCCCAAATTCCCCAGACATTATCCAAGGCAAAGCTTGATATCGACTTTTATTGCATACTAGGAGAAAGCCATTATAAATAGCTGATTGACCTATCAGATGACACTAGAGTCCATTTAAGCTATTTGTCTTCATAGGTTGATGGCTTATTTTGTTTTGCACTTTTCACTTTTAGAACATTTAAGAGTAAATATGAAACTGATTGTTTAAAAATATTGCACTATAAGAACATCGTTAGGTTTCTAGCATAATATTTGCTGTGAATTTGAATTAAAAAGTAACACAGTGTTTTCATTCAAAAAATAATTAGTCTGTTCTGGTCCTTTTGGTCTTGTTCAAGTTTTTTATTTTCATAATTTCTAAGGCCCTGTCATCATAATAATGTTGAGTGTACATCTTTCTTACTGTAATTCTTATAAAAAAAATCAGGCCTGCTGAAGTGAACCTTTAAACTTTCTCTTTTAATTAGGTTTGATAATGTATTGGTATTCCTATTCACGGTCAGTAAACTTTGGGAAGACTTGATGTAGAGTTTCATTATTACCTTTGTTTACACTCTGTATTAGAGAAAAAAATAAATAGGACTATTACTGCTCTAGTCTTTCACAGATATACCCACTTTTATCAATACATTTTTAAGAAGAAAAAATAAAATAGCTAACTCTATTAAAATTCTTTAGTCTCAATAGATTGTAGTTTAAGAACAATAAAATAAATTACAAATGTAAGCATTTGCTCTCCTTGAGTAGCAGCTGCTCATTTATTTTAATAATTACAGATAAGCTGCAGGAGATTGGTTGCTATAGAAGCAAACAAAAGTGTTATTTAAATAGATAAACATAGCTATAAAAAAAGGTTTGCAACAGCTGCTATGGCTTTCTTGAAGTGCAAGACAAGGTTACACTATCAGTACCTGAGCTGACTTCAACCATACTCTTTCCAGTACATTTTGATTATCTCTTGCCATTTACCAGAATTTTGTGAAGCTGGATTAACTCCCTTTTTTCCTATATTTAATAATTGAAGCACCTTTCAGCTTCTTATACTTGAAAAGAAACTAACATGTCTCAGAACAGAACAGAATAACAGTTGGAAGGGATTAATTGTTCTAAATGTCAGGAAATTTCTCCTTGCTTCTCTCTTTGATTAGTTTCCATCCATTGCTTCTTGTCCTGCCTTCAGGCGCTTTGGAGAATAGCTTGACTCCCTCTACATTGGGGCAGCCCCTGAGATATTGGAACACTGCTGTCATGTCACCCCTCGCCCTTCTTTTCATTAAACTAGACATATTCAATTCCAGCAACCGTTCCTTATATGTTTTAGTCCTCTGATCATCTTTGTTGCTCTTCTCTGTACTCTCTCTAGAGTCTCAACATCTTTTTTTTTTGTCTAAGAGTATATATCTATAAGAAGATAGATTCCAAGAAACAGATATAAACTTAGAGGAGTGTTGTGATAAATGTATAAGCTTAATATGATGGTAAACCTCATAAATCCACTCAAAAAGTGCCTCTTTTATGGATATTTTTCTAATTTTGTCTAAATATTTTAAATATAACAATAAGGGACTTAGCTTTGTAAAATTTATGCTACAATATTGTAATGTAATGCAAGCATTTTTTATCTTATACAGTAGTATTACTTCATAATAATATTTTGTAGTTATATTTAAATAATATGAATTTATGTAGTTACAATTTTAAGATATATAATTTCTAATAAATGTTTATAGCTCAGTTGCATCGATTACAAAAAGATATTGAACGTCTTCATGAAGAAAAGGAAAATGAGATCTCCAGTACACGGAATGAATTGTTGAGTGCTCAGAATGAGATCCTGTTGTTGCAAGATGTGGCAGAAAAGGCCACATCAGAAAGGGACACGGATGTCACTATTTTACAAGAAGAGCTTCAAAAAGTAAGAGCTGAGCTTGAACGATGGCACAAAGAGGCTTCCAAATATGAAAAAGAAATCGTCAGTCTGCAAGCCAGTTTTCAGCTACGATGTCAGCAGTATGAGAATAAGCAGAGAGAGGAAGCCACCCATTTACAAGGTATAGCACAACTGTCTTAATAATAATTTGTATAAAGTGGGTTTTGGGGCTACATTGCCTTTTCATTAACAAAAATTAAGTTAACAATTACAGAAGTTGAGGTAGAGTAAATATTTGAGTTTTAATGACATCATAGTAGTAAAAATAGTAGTGGGTTTGATGAACTTTAAAATTTGATACAGTAAAGAATCAATTTCTTTAATTCTTTGCCGTGGTAATGCAACATGTAATTTGAGGGATTTCAACTGTCCACTGCTGCATATCACAAGTTTTGGAAAGAAAGCTGGGTCCAAAATTAAAATCTTCGGTGGGCCAATAGTCAGTGTAGTTCATGAGTACAGCCATTCCATAAAAGTATCTGAACCAAAACTCAAATCCCTTGTAAGGAAAAGTTTTTCAAGTATATTTTCCAGGAGTTGCCCCCATAAAAATACACAAAATTGTAAATTATTATATAGGTCCTGTCATAACAACTTCAAATTAAAAGTGCATTATATATAAAATACTGTGATTCTGGCTGTGGCTTGTTAGATTGAACTATTACTGGAATCAAAATGGATGAGTATTAGATTTACTGCGCCACATTGGAGACAATTTATCATTACTTAATTTATAAGGTGTAGAGGTTAAGAAATTGGAATAAAATTGAGGAAAATTAGGTTTACGTTTATCTTTAAGACCTGGACGCTTATTTGGTGACTCAAGACCAGTCAGTAAAATGGCCCATATTTCTTATATATGTCTTGACAGCAATCATGCTATAAGCTCACTGCAATGGATATCTATACTGCACATTTTAATTATCTCCTGTAAAGTTATAGAGTTTTTAATTCTAGTTTTCAAATGATGTGTTCATTGTATTAAGATGTTCTAAAAGTCCATTCTTTCTATCAAATTATTGATGAAATTCTAAAGATTATTACATTGTAAGACCCTATCAGGATCTTTTCTGTTTTGAGTGAAATCATTCAGCTTGAGATTGATATTATGGAGGAACGAGCAGTGATTAATTTTAAAAATGTAGTCGTGCTTCTTCAACCTGTGTGAAAGGTTTCAAATAAGGATGTACAAAATTTACTAATTTTCCAGATTGTTCCTTAGGACAGGGGTCTCCAAACCCGGTCCACGGACTGATACCGGACCACAGCATGCCAGCAACCGGTCTGCACAAACAAGCAAAGCCCAATCCATGGGATGCAGGCAGCACACAAAACCATGCATTTTCCGGTCCGTGGAAAAACCTTTTTCCATGGAACTGGTCCCTGGTGCCCAAAAGGTTGGGGACCTCTGCCTTAGGAGTATGTCAGAACTATTCTGGTCCAATGCTGTTCTGGAAGTGGTTTGTTTGTTTCTGGAAACAAATTCTTTGGAAAAGAAGCAATATAATATGTTTTGGACATGGCATTCTGGACAAAACAGGTGTATTTTGGGCTGAACTACCCATGGAATATTTGGTCCAAAGGGAAAACAGAAATTTCCAGAATTCTCCAGAACATTCATTCCCAAATCAGTGAGCCTAACATATTACTAATTTCAAGTTGTTGTTTTTTTAAAAAGCTTAGCCCATAAAACACTGATTTGTCATAGTGAAAACCAGTTTTCAATCCCAAAATAGGCATGTACATTCAGATATACTTGGCACTAGTAAATCTTTTTAAATAGTTAGTATTTCTTAGCTAGCTTCAAGAATATTATAGCATTCTTTGCTTTATAGGTGAACTTGAAAAGTTAAGAAAAGAGTGGGCTGTTCTTGAATCTGAATGTCTCTCATTAAAGAAGGAGAATTCTTTGCTTGCATGTGAACTTCAGCAACAGGAGAAAGAGCTGCATAAGTAAGTGCCATTGAATCAAATAGGAAAAGGTCAAAGGTGTTAAATTCAAAACATTGTCTCCTGACTTAGGGGTTGGTACTTATAGATGTGTTTCTATTTATTGTGAACGTTACAGTTCATCTAAATCTTCCCTCTTATTCAATTGACCTGTTTTAGCTACAGTTCTGTTTCTACTTATTCACCTCAGTGAGCTAATAAAAAAAAGTATAATTATGTGGGACCATAAATATATAGAAGGTGCCCATATCATTCCTCTTCCCAAATCCCAGCTGATTTTTATTTTATATAAGCTTTGCTTCATTTAACATTATGAAAATAAGCCTCTTGGGCTCACTCATTTTCCTTCTGTTTTCTTCCAATATAATTAACATTTTAAGCCTTTATTGTTACAACAATTGAATTTCATAAACTTTAGATTTTAAATGTTGGGATCTGCTTGGTTGGTTTTTGGTGTTATGAGCTGATTGGAAATACTTGCTTATGCTTTTGTACAAACCATGTTTGGAACATTATGTCTTCTTTTGTAGTCAGTAGCCTATATATAAGAACTTTAATTATAAGATTATGCAGTAGAATTAATATTATGATTACAAAGAACATACATTTATAATGCATTGGTTTAAAACACTTATTTCTAAATATGAAGTATTGTGATTTTTACTTCCTTTTATAGCTCTCAGCAACAGAGTTTAGCACTTACCAGTGATCTTAATGTTCTGGAGGGAAGCCGAAAGGAACTTGAAAATAAAATGGGTTCTTTAAAAGAAAAACATCAGCGTGATGCAACTACTCTAAAAACACTTCTTAATGAGGCAGAAAATCAAGCTAAGGGTGCTCAGAATGAGGTAAGTTTCAACCTGATGACATCAGGGGTGTCAAACTGGCGGCCCGGGGGCTGGATGCATCATGCTGAAATCGCGCCCACCCCATTGTCGGCAATGGAAAAAAAGTCGTGATACGTCATGACACATCACGTGACGTTGCGAGTTTGACACCCCTGGATTACATGGTTATTTGCATTTCTTTAAAGAGGCCTAGAGTTAGGGTACTGTTTTGTTCTCCTAACGTTGGATGAATTTGAACGCAGTAGCTCAATGAAATCGAGCTCAGATTTCTCTCTCTTCTCTCCCAGTATTTCTTTGAGCAAGAGATTTGAAACTTTTGTATCGATATTCAGTTTTAAATAATATTTCATTAAACAGAGAAATATAGCTAGTGCCTGGGTTATTCAGTGCAGTAAACTATGCACCATTTACAAATGATATTTTACATAACATGGTTAGGCATAAAGGTGTGGGTATATGCATTAAATATATTAAACAACTAAGGCAGACTGTGATATTATGTGAAACTGGTTTAGGCACTAAATTTGGTAATTTTAGTTCTATTAAGAGAAAAATCATCCATCTCTATTTGATCTTTTATATTTAAATCTGAACTTTCTAAATTTTAGCTTTAGTAATGATGTAGCTTAGTCTGATTCTGAACGTAAGATGGCATCACTGGAGAAACTATAGAGGCTGAGTTTCTGTTGGATCACTATTTCCTAGGAAGATTTGTAGTTCTCTGCCAATATTAGATGCATCAGCCAATTACGGTAAATCTGTATAAAGCATATGAACATCTAAATTCTTATTCCAAATCCTTATAATAGAGAATAATAATTTGTTAAAGAATTAAAAATTATTCAGAAGATGTTTTTAATGTATTTTTAAAGTTTAAATATGTTTTTGTTTTTGTTGTTTTTATTTCTTTTAGTATGAAAAGACACAGGCCATGCTTTCAGAGCTGAGATTAAAGTTTGAAATCACCGAGCAGGAAAAGCAATCAGTCACAGATGAACTTAAACAGTGTAAAGAGAACTTGAAGCTACTTCAAGAAAAAGGAAATAATGTAAGTCAATAAAGATTGGGTATGCCAGATTGTATTTAATTTCCACTGTGAAGGTATTTGGATAAGATATATATGAAAGCAGTTGGTTCATATTTTCCTGGATATAGATGATAGAGCATTAAGAAAGTAATTTTAAATTGTTTGTGAATTATCCAAAAATTGAATATTTTTTCAGATCCAGTTGGAAAGTTCCAAACATTGATTTTTCTTCCTACTCCCCCACTACTTTCCCTTTCCTGAATATAATCTGGGAGCAACCATTTTACAGGTGCAAAGAAAAGTTTTATGTTGAATAAGGATGGAATTAAGTAGATGGGGGCACAAAAATTAAGAAAGAGATAAAGATGCTGATTAGGATGATCTCACTCATTCACCCTCACTATCGTCCTTCCAAACATTTAATTCTGAGGCTTGAAAAATATGCTTTTTCTTAGGCATCATGGCTTAAGTAGTGTCTTATTTTTGTCCTTTTTTATGTTAATGGTTTGGCCAATGGTGACATCTTATTTGTATAAATATTGTAATTGGCATCTGAACTGCTAATATTAAAAGCAACAGACCCTGTATTTCCAAAAAAAAGTTATTTTAAAAATAATGTTAAATTAACCCAGTTAAGTATATGAGATTTTAGTTCTAGTGATGCCTAGAAGAGTTCACTATGAAAAATATATAATCACTTATTTATGTATTTGTGTTTGTTTATCAGTCAAACTTCTTAATTATCCATCTCTCTCACAGAAGGCTCTGAGCAGTGTATAATTTAGTACAATAAAATATCCATATTCTAGCCTGCTATTGATCCTAGTATATACTAGCGTCAATAGTACAACCCTAATAAGCTTGCACTTTTGGTAAAGCAACCAATTTGCTCTTTTGCATATTGAAAATAATACTTCATATATTTGGAAGCTACAAAAAGTGTTTTCAAAGTTCTGATTATACAAGAAGGCAATAGTGAATAAAGAACAGATACAGGATCACAAATTCAAACATGTTTGTATGTTCTTTAAAACTGATAACTGTTTACTAAAATGTTGTTAACTCCTATTGGAGACGGTCTCAAAATAGTTTGAAACTTAAACATTTAAAAATTATATGGCCCATTGTATCATAAACCAGGTGGTTTTTTCCAGCAAGAGGGAAAGTTGGAATTTTGAAAGCATTTGACAGCTGTGCTTACAGAATGTCTGATTCCTTCAGCCTCATGTTTAAGTAAATGTAGACAACATAAACAACAGTATTGTGGGATTCCACTGGATTGCGCATGATGTGCATGCTATACCTGTTAGTACATCTTTGAAGAAGTTGCATCTTTTCCTGGACTTGTAAGGTAGCATCACAAGAACAGCAAAATGCCTATGTAAGCTAAGATGCAGGTAGATGTTTGAGAGACAGGGTATGTTTCTTAACTCAAATACGTATTTTTCTGAGATTGAGTGGCTATCCAGTGAGCTCAGAAAAAAATTGCAAGTTATTTTTAAGAAGACCAATACTGTGTGCATGCCTGCACCCATTCCAAAACATTGCATACACCTAATCATAAGTGTATTTTATTTCACTTAGTAAATATTTTTGTGCGAAGCACAACTTATTGCCAAATTATTGTCACTAATTAAGTTGCTGGCAGTATTTTTTTTTCTTAATTGATCTACTGCCTGATACAGGTCTTACAGTTTTAATTTTATCATCCATAATTTCTATTTACCTACCTATTGTTCTGATATGCAATGGATGCAATTATGTAAATGGGTCATTTTTAGGAAACTATTACTAATAGATTAACATGCCTTAACAAGATTTGATTATTAGGTCATAAGATTCTCTAAATGTGGGATTAGAATTTGGACCTCTGGTATTAAACATATTAAACATAGACAGCATAGAAATAAAATATACAATTGTTTTTTGTACCTTTGATTGGGGTGCACATAATCTGATTTTTCTCATTCTGTTTAGGACCATATACTATTCATTACCGACACAATAATGCCGTGTGTACTGTAGTATAGATTATTTTTCACTGCCTGAATGCTGTATTTTTCCCATTGTCTTCATGTAAAGCAAAATATCCCATTATACTTTTTAATCATCTTAGTTGACCTTAAAAAAATCTAAGAATGTAACCAGAAAGGTACTAGTTAGTATTAGGTGCCCTTCAGAATTTGGGCTAAATTGAAAACTCGAAAGAAGAGAACATAATGAGAAACTATATCAATGAGGTTCATGATAAGAGTTGCTGAATCAGAAGCAAATCTTGGGGTCCAGTTGTTTCACCCATTGCTGCAACCCCTTTATCATGAGTAATTAATTGCTATTTTAAAATCAGATTTAGATGTTAGCAGCATTTTAGATTCAGATAGTACTATACACAGTGAAATAATATTGCTTGTGAATATGCTTGTTATTCCTTTCCCTGTTGAAAAGTATTGTGCATAACTTAATGTTTAGCCCACAAAAAAGTATTATAAAAATTATAGTTACACAATGAGGCATCATTTTGAAGAATACATATAGTTATACAAAATCAGATATGTTTGCATGTTCTTTACAATGGACATTGTTTTCCTTCGGAGATACTCTTTATTTCGTAGAAATGATATGTATGTAAGAAAAAATTATATAAGTGACCTTCACCAATAATTCGGCTACAGAGTTTGTATTTTATTACAGTGATAAATTGGTGAAGAGAAAGATATGTTTGAGGAAGAGTACTTTGTGGACAGAGTTCTGGATCAGTATTTGAAGTTCTGAATTAAGTATGGGTGAAACCCTGGCATATGTTGTACATGTAAAATGTACTGCACACTGTCATCTAGTGAAGCCTGCCCACCTAGCCCCCTCCAAATATGTTGGACTTGCTGGGTAGAGACTATCTGAAGGGAGATAGTCATCCATCCAGTTGAAGCAAATTCCATGTGACAAGAAAATAATGTTTCATTTTTCATTATTCATGTTTACTCTGTACAGTGGTATACTAATTTTGTATGCCAAAGTAGTTGTGTCTTGTTGGATGTCTTTATGTTTCAGTTGAAACAAGAATTGATCTTTAAACTATCCCCCTATCTAAACCATCTTTACCTTAATGATTTTTATAGCACAAAATGATCTTAATATCCCTTCCCTTCCCTTTAGCCTTCCATATTTCCACCCGTCCCAGCCGTATTCATCGGCCTTATCCTGGCTTTCCTGTTTTGGTGTTACAGCCCATTGTGGTAGAGAAAGGTACTACAAGCACTATTCAGTCCATGTATGTTCGTCCCTTATCACCTGTTTGTGCCATTTTTGTAAAAAAAAAAAAAATGCATGATGAAAAGCGAGTACTTATTTACCTGACTCAAATCAATTCTTCATTTAATAAGCCATTATTTATAATATTGGCAAACCAAACAAACTAATCATTTAACATTTGTCTGTTTTCCCTGTGCTAATGCTAACAGTATCCTATTGTAAACGTATTTTTCTGTTCCTTTTCCAATACATATTTGTCTTACATAAGGTGCTGTAGTTAGGGCCTGGAAGGAAACCTAACTATTTATTTCACTCTTAGCAAATCAGATATTTGCTTGCTTCAGTTTGGTTCTAGAATTCTTTTTTTTTACCGTCAACTAATTCCAACATTTCTCTCTGAATCTGAATGTTGTTTTTTTTTAAAAAAATCTCACTATTGTGACAAAGATGGAGGGGGAAGGACAAGATGAGGGCAGTAGGTAGAGGATTTGCATTTCCAATTCTAAACTTGCAGTGGTTTTTGTTACTTTCCAAAATGAATTCTGTAAGACCATAACCATTTATATAAAATAATCATAATAGTTAATGTTGTAAAGAGCGGACATGAACAATTATACATGTAATATTAACATTGCATGTTAATATTCTGACTCATTTTAAATCTAGGCAAGAAAAGTTAAACATGCATTATTTCAAGGGATTTGAAGATATGTTAGAGGAATTCATAATTTGGCATGGGACTTATCTAGGTTTATTTGGGACAAAGCATAAATGCTGTTAATGAATTAAATTCTCAAAGAACTAATAGGAAACACTTTAAAATAAGAAAAAGGCAGTATGCATACTTCAAATACCTTACATTAATCCTGGGCAGCATAATTTATAATAAAAGGAATTGTAGTCACGTTACATAGTGAAATTATAAAGCTAATGCGGTTAAGAGACAGCCAATTTGGTCTAGTAGTTAAGTACCGGGCTAGAAATTGGGAGACTGTGAGTTCTAGTTCCATAGGCATGAAGCCAGTTAAGTAACCTTGGGCCAGTCACTCTCCTCGAAAGAAGGCAGTGACAAACTTCTTTCTAAAAATCTTGCCAAGGAAACTGAAGACACTGGTCCAAGAGTCAACACTAACTCAGAAAGCATCAAAATAAAATAAAAAAGTTAGATCATGGACATTTGCGTCCCACTGGAATATCTTTTAAATGAAATTATATTGAACATAAGAACATAAGAAGAGCCATGCTGAATCAGGCCAAAGCCCATCGAGTCCAGCATTCTGTGTCACACAGTGGCCCACCAATTGTACATGGGGATCTTGAGCAGAAAGAGAAGGCAATTTAATTAATTGAAATGCAGCCAACATTTCTCCAAAACCTAAATCTGACGGAAAACGTTCTAGGCTTGCCAAGAAAGTTAAAGAAGTAACATCAACTAAAACAAATGAGAGATTGATTCTTTTCTTTTTTCTTTTTCTTTTTTTTTCCCTACACAGAGCCAATGGCCTTGGATGCCTGTGATGGCAGCTTTGGTAGCTGTGACAGCCATGGTGCTGTACCCAGGCCTCACCAGAGCTTCTCCATGAGAACTGTTGTTGAATCCCTACCCCATCCTCCATCTAGAAGCTGGCATCATTCACACATTGAGGGAATCAGAGAATCATCCTCTTCCTAACCCTTTTTTTTTACCTTAGTCCTTCAGAGTTTGGCAGCAGCAGGGTCGTTGCTTTACACTGTACAAAATGTATCTGTTATAAAGAGGGAATAAAATAATTATTTCATTCTATGGTAAGCAATATTATTGCTTACACATATATGTAATTCTTAAGATTATATGTCGGAGTCCTAAATACTGTTATGGTGGCCTCAAGTAGGCTTCTTGGTACCAAATTATTTATGATGGTTAGGTGTGTGGGTATTTTACTTTAAAAATTGATTGCCCAGTGGAAAGCAATGCATTTCCCCTTATTTGGATATCCATGCCAAATATCCCTTAAATACTTGGAAGTTGATGCAGTGTGCTCAGTGCCTTTCAGTTTGATGTTATTTGTACATTAACATATCATTATTTTTACTTGCTGTGAGTCACTGAGCTATTGGGAACAATTTTCTTTTTTTCCATATTTTCTGATAAAAACAAATATTTTTGTTCAGCAAAAGCCCTATTTTATTGATGATTTGGAGCTTGTATAAATTCATCGTCAGCCTTAAAGAGCTCTAGAAAAAAAATGAGTGAAAAGCATAAGTCTAGATCGTTTTTGTGTGCATGTGTGTGCCTGAGTGAATTAAGGTTTTTCTGGGAGCAAAATCTTGATTTTCTGATGAACATAGTGCAGTAATCCAATTTTTAGTTTGAATGTAATTTATTAAATTTCATGTATATAGACACTATGAAAACCCAATGTATTTTCTCACATATCACATTAGAAAAATGATTTTTTTTCAGTCACTTATTTGCAGAACCAAACTGGGGAAATATTTGTTTCTTTAATTGTACTTGTGTTGACATAACTCCATGATGTGAGGTTCTTGGGTGCTTTTAGTGTTAGGGAAAGGAGGAAGAAAATCAAATTGGGCCAGCTTTCAGGAAGGGTGTAATATCTTAATTGGTCCTCTGTGCAACAATTTATGCTGAAAGAATGTGGTGTCCATAATTAGAAGCTTTATATCACAATTTGTTTGACCTTAATATGAATGTTTCTAGTTGAGTTATGAATACGAGCAATCATAACTTACACCTGACTGTGCCAGTTTCAGTACATATTAGCTCAGTTTATTAAGATCTGTAATAATATAAAAAGAATTGAAAGATGAAATGATTCAGCTGATAGAAAATTCATAGGAAGATTTTTCTCAACTAAAATTGAGTTGGTTTCAAGGATTTAATGGCAATCAAAATCTAGTTGAATATTTAATTAGAGTTTTTAGATTATTTGCCTTTGAGGATCATTTTTATTTTAAAGGTTCTGTCCTAAGCTATTTGGAATTTGTTAATGGGAGGATCATTTAGATTTAAGGGAATGTTATTTCACAAATGTAGAAAATGTCATTTTTGTTCATTTCATTATTTTCAGTTGCAGGAAACTGTAACTCACCCACAACACACACATGCCAGTGGTACACAGTACCTCTTGTATATAGGTTATTGCAAATATTATTCTGAAAATGCTTAACTTCAGAATTACATTTTTAAAAGTAAATAATTGTTTTAAATCTATTTTGTAAAGATATAAAAAACAATAGAATTTCTGGAGTACAGATTGAACTATTTGCACTAACACATGTGATGTGCATGATTTAATAAAATAACTTTACTCTCCCTATGAATCTCATTTGAATCTTCTTTGACAACCACATATTTTATTTTGTACACCAGAGTATGATAATCAAAGTTATCACAGTGTTTGTATTACATCTGCTTATAATGAAAGGTGTGTTTATTTGCCATATTGGTTTATAACCTGATTATGAAATTTAATATAAGCGATTCTTCATTAATTTTTATCATTATTATCAAATGTATTTGCCATCCATCTCGCAGTTTGAAGCGACTCTGAGCAGGAAAATGAAATCTGATTTCATTTTTACCAGACCTCAATAAAATACAAGTAACATACATAATCAAGTGTATAAATACATCATCCATTGAAATGAATATTTAACAAGATACATAAGATAATAAAAGAGGATCATAAACCCCTCAATGGTGTCATCACAGCCTCCATAGATGCTCTCAAATAGTTTAGTTTTTAATCAATTTAAAAGATCAACAATGTGGGGGCAAGTCTGATTTCCAGAGGAAGGCTATTTCTTAACATAGGTGCAGTTATTGAAAAAGAAGTTCCTGTGAATTTCATCCCCTCTCAATTCACAGAAACGGAGGACCCCTCACAGTTTCTTTCAGGAGACATTACTTGGACAGAACTGCTCCTAGAAGCAACATGTAGCCAGTATAGGATCTGATGCAGCAGGTAATGGGTTTGTGGTGAGAAGCATTAACCAATACCTGAATTACTACATACTGAACCAATTGAAACTTTGAAGAAGTCTTCAAATATCAAATATAGCCATGTTTAGGGATTCCTATTACTTTATCAAAGCCAATGGCATGATGAAGATAGTAAATGTGAGTGACTTTATCAACAAAGTGCTGTGCAAACTGTCACGAGTAGGACAGCTGCCTGTTGCCCTCTAGTAAGACGGGAATTACCCACACAAAACCTTTGGCCAATTGGGTCCCTTGATCCAATTCAGGAGAAGTAATGATACTTAGCTTTCTTTATCAACATGATACAGATTTTAAACTGAGCTTAAAGCCATGCTCAAGCAAATCCTCTTTCTCTGTTGGGACTTCAGGGATTATTTCTACTTCATTTTGCATAGCTTGGGAAACCAGTTCGGTGCAATGGAAAACCCCACTCTGGAGCAATTATGTCAAGCCCCTGTTGTCAATGGGCCACTAAGAAATCAAAGAACTGTTTCCAAAGTTTTGAGGGTTTACCCAGGTCCCTGCCCGAAAATATCAAATCCGTTATCTTTATTGGCTGATGAATAGTGAATAAAATGAAATATAAGACTTTATAAGCACAAAACAAACCACTGCATTAACTAACATCACAACAGTATTTTCTTGGCAATATAAGTAATATAAGTCCAGATATTAAGAAAGATGCCAGATGTTTTGTTAACATTTGGCATCTTAATATCCTAACTGTTATGTTGGTTATTTTAAGAAAAAAAAGCATGATATATGTGTCACTTGATGAAAAACAGGGCAACCTTGCAGTAAGTCTCTTGCCCTCCTGTGGTTCATTACCTAAAAATGGGTCACCATGCCTTTTTATTATGGGCTACCATAGTCCTGCTGATAATTAAAATTTTCTTCTGCACAGCATGCTGAAGCCAGGGGGGTTTAATGAAGTGAGTTAATTTGACAGAATATATTTTCATGAAGGTGTTAGTTTGACTGAATAAATATATGACTTTCAACACCTTTGAGAGCCATCTCTAATGCTCACCTCCAATTCGCAATTTCATAGACACATAGAAAACTGATGGCAGAAAAAGATTTAGTGGCCTATTGAGTCTGCCCTTTGAGCTTTTTTTAATTTGTTTTTTAATTATTTGTATTCTTTTATTTTTAATTTTTCTTAAGATTTCCTTTCATTCCTGTCTGATTAGCAGTGGCCTTGCTTGGAAAAGTCTGCATTACAATATAAACAGACTTGCCTCCCTGTGTTATGAATGCATCATGCAGAAAATCTGGCAGAGCATGTGAAAATGATATAAAAAGAGTGAGCTGTATAAGTAGTAAACAAATTTATTAGGATATTTTTTCTTTTTTTTACTAATTTGGATGTTTATACCCTCAAAATGTAGCAAAATATCAATACGAAGTTTAGAGAAGACCTTTAGATGTAAGCTTCACATTTCTCATTGCCTAGTACTCCATATACACTATATGTGTATTCAAATAAAATCTTTCAAATACAGTCACATTTTGAAACACTTTTTAAGCTTGTACAAAGTAAAAGCGCTTCTTTAAATATTTGTATATAATAATTAAAAAATCCCATTATATAAGTATCTAACTTCTTAATCATTAGTTATAATTTAGTACTATAGTAATAATAATACTTTTGTACAAAACAGTAAAAGAACTAATAGGAGAAAATTGATTCAAAAATGAATCGGGGATTATGAGACTGAACATATTCAGGGTCACAGCTGGAAAAGCTTAAGAATTCCTGTTCTATACTCAAGTTTAGAAAAATGTGAACCATATATTGATGTGAATACAGTTCCTTGTATACTGTATATATACACAAAGAACACACTTCTCCAGCAGTAGCCACTGCTCACTATGGTCTGCATCACATAGAAGTTTGGGGCAACAGGAGTATGTATACCTTTTAAAATGTTCTAGAGGCTGGTAGATTTTGGCAGACGCATTATTCATCTTCCTAAGCCATAAGAGTTATTTACCTTAGTTGATACTGATCTCTGCTATGGTAGCATCTCTGAGAATGTTTTGTATCTCAAGATTAAATCTTTCATTTATTTATTTTTTCTTTCTTCACTTAATTTAAGATTTGAAAATATGTTAAATATACATTAAATATGGCAAAAAAATCCCCATTTTGGTCAAGAATTTATTGTATCTTACGGATTAAGGAAAATAATACTTAATGGATTTTTGTTCTCCCTGACAAAGTTTTAAAAATAAATCTGCTGCAACTCTTCCTTTTGGCTTCTCTCCACTGTGGGAACACACTCTTCAAGAGTGTCATGATGATATCATTTTTCAAGCCAGGTTTAAGAAGCTCTGGGTAGATTAAACTTGGCTAAAGTGACATCATTAACAAGAACAACATAGTATCAATAGTGGCCATGTCATGTTGAAAACAATCCCACAAGGAATGCTGACAATGGTATTTCAACCAGTTTTTATAGATCTCTACTAAGTGGATACTAGGGCTAATTTGGATGAACAGTACTGTCTTCTTTGCTATATTAACCTCCCTACATTATTTTATTTAAGTATAAGTTGCAAATCACCATGCATGTAATTAGTTGTCTGAATAGTTATCTATGAATGGCCTTCTATTCCCTCTCAGACATTCCCAAGACATTTAATTGGTACTCAGATGTCTTCATGGAAATAAAGTATATCCCCCGTTTTACTGGTCTCTGAACAGAACCTCTGTTCAGTTATACCAAGCCTTGCCTATAGTTGACAGTACAGTGAACTAAATATAAATACTTTATTCATGCAGGCAAACAATTCTGATGGATATGGAAATATTTCATTCCTAAAATTCAGACACAAAAGAGTTAAACTAAAATCCTATCTGGTATTACTTTGAACATGTCACTTTTTGATTTTTTTTCTTATGGAAAATAGTTTGAACTTCGAACTTATTTATTATTTGCTCTAATTATTGTCTTTCCCCTTTTTGTGGGTGAGGAATAGCTGCAGATAAACCCTGCAGATGTCACTATAGTTATTTCTCTTTTTGGATTTTATCAGCCCCCCCCTGATAACAATTCAAGTCTGCCTCTCTCTACCTATCTGCCTATTGGAAAAGTAGTTCCAATAGGCAGATAGGTAGAGAGACAGACTTGAATTGTTATTGAATTGGGACACTCAGGCAAAAAGGATGTAAACTTTAGTACAAACATCTTCCTTGTCTGCTAAGCTACAGGAAAGGGGGAAAGCAGGGCGGAATTTCCTCCAAGGAATTCAGCAAGAGAAAAGAGACTGGCTGCATTCAGAAGAGGGTCTTCTCAAGAATGTGGAGGTAATGCAGAAGGGATGGTGGTAGGAGGGTCTTAGGAAACCTTGCTTGAGAAAACTAGAGGGGCTAACCTAGGTATCCCACTCATACCTCTGTGAACACTCCATTAGAGTGATATAGAAGAGAAAAGCCATCTATTACACCCACTTTTGAAAAGTGAATTAAAAGCAAAGGCACTTTACTGCTGGAGTATAAAGCATTTGTATATCAATTTGTAGTTAGGTGACTGACTGCATTTATCTCATGGAGAATACAGCTAAAACCAAACCAACCTTCTTGTGGCTTAACACGAAGTGTTAACACAATCATAACTCAGATGCTCTCAGCTGTAAATGTAATATGGAAATTCCTATGGGTTGTGAGATTTTCCTATCATTGTCTCAGTCTGAGATCAGAAATCCCTCCATTTATAAGCATACGCTGGAGATGGGCAGGGAACAGAACCAGTAGATGTTGCTTTTTTCCCCTCTGCTCAATCAAAACCACATGAAGAAAATAGTGTCTCCAAAGGCTATAGTTCTTGAATTTCTGTATCTCTGTCCCACCCAAACCTTTTTGGTAAGTCTGAGGTCAACATCCCATTAACTCTGCGTCAGATATAATTTGAAAGAAAATGGGATTTTCTTCTAATATACAATTCCTTGTACTTTAAAACAGGGCTTTTCAACCTTTTCACCCATTGTACCACTTTTAAGATAAGGCAATATCCAAGTACCACCAGTCGCCTAGCAAGGTGACTAAAAAAAAGAGGGAAAAAAATATATAAAGTACAGGTAGTCCTCGACTCACAACAATCCACTTAGTGACTGTTCGAAGTTACAACGGCACTGAAAAAGTGACTTATGACCATTTTTCACACTTATGACTTGCTGCAGCATCCCCAGGGTCATGTGATTTACATTTGGATGCTTGGCAACTGATTCATACTTATGACGGTCAGAGTGTCCCAGGGTCATGTGACCATCTTTTGCAACTTTTTGGCAAGTGAAGTCAGTGGCCGGGGGGCGTGGCCAGCTCATAACTCAGGTTGCGGGATGCCTGTGAGAGGTGTGGGCGGGAATGTGGGGAGGGGATCTGTGGATCTCTGGTGGAGGGGGATGGGACTGGCATGGGCGCCTTTCCTCCCTCCCTCCCTCCCTCCCATTGCCCCTTCCTTCTTTTCCTCCCTCTTTGTCCCTTCCTTTCCTTCCTTCCTCCCCTCCCTTTGTCCCTCCCTTCCATTGTCCATTCCTCCTCTCATTGTCCTTCTCTTCCTTCCTTCCTTCCCTCCCTACCATTGTCCCTTCCTTCCTTCTTCCTTCCTTCTCATTGTCCCTTCCTTCCTTCCTTCCTTCCTTCCTTCCTTCCATTGCCCTTCCTTCCTTCCCTCCCTACCTTCCATTGTCCCTTCCTTCCTTCCTTCCTTCCTTCCTTCCTTCCTTCCTTCCTTCCTTCCTTCCTTCCTTCCTTCCTTCCTTCCTCTTTGTCCCTTCCTTTCCTCCCCCCCCCCGTGCCCAGGAAGGGACAAGAGGAGGGGGATAGGCTGCCAGCACGGCTGGTGGCTGTGCTGCCGGTGGCCATGGCTTGAAAGGCCACTGTAAATTGCTGGACAAGAGCCACACAGCATTAAGAGCAGAGTGGCAGGAAGATATTTGTAATGAGGGAGGGAGAAAAACAGGCATCCCCTGAAGGAGACCAGCAAATGGCCCTTGCCCTTTTACACACCTGTGGACTCCGGGGGAGGTGATGCTGCAAGCGGCATGAGAGTCCATGTTACCTGCGCTATGCCGCCCAGACCGCAGCCTTGTTTCGGCAGGCAGCGGCGCATTCTCACCGCGTGGAGCAACCGGGCGAGGCAAACCAGCAACACACTGAACCTGCCTGTGCGCGCACAGAGGCTGAGGCAGAGGAGAGCCCATGCTCCTCTCATTCTTTCCTTATAACCAAGTCACCTCAAGATACTTCGTACCAGCCACTCATTTTTGTTTCAATCCACATTTACACAGCACCAATGCATTTTTGGCTTTACTGGCATCTGAAGGAATGAGTATGCCTTTTTGTGTATGTTGAAGATCGATAAAACAAAATACATTGGAATTAAATGCCCCCCTCCCCCATGCTCTAAAGCAAATACCACAGTTTATGATAGTAAAATCTCTTATTTTAGCCTTTCTGGCAAATTTCTAGCAACAACTTTTCACTTTCAATGCTTAAAACATTCCTAATGGATTATTCATGGAATTATTTTAATTAACAAAGGGGAATTCAGTTTTGATGAATGAGAAGCAAAGAAAACAACAGAGTTTACAGTCATAAGCCATGACTTTGGGGGAGTTATTTTCTCTTGGGTTTATCAGATAAGTCAGTTGTGGTTTTTGAAAAATGACCACACAAATGAGAGACCGTTATTTCTATTAGCTTTAACCTTATCAGTTTTCATGCATCAAAAAGATATTAAGAATAATCCACAGATCTTTAGACTGTGATGATTCCCAAGCAGCTCAAAGATGTCTCCTGTTTAGACCTACGTGCTATTATGGTTTTGCGGAAAAACTTTACTGAAAAATCCCTTTTTTAAAGCTCTTGACTCAATTTTTCTTAGTTCTTGCTATGCAGAAGAATTCAGAATTCCATGAGAAAGAATATGGTCAAATATCCATACAATTAAGTTTGGTTTTAAAAAAACAGCTGACAGTTACCCTTATTATAAAACGCTGGGGACCTAAATAATTATGAAGGTTCGTTTCCTACATTTCTGTCATCATCTATAATCTTATTATGAAATGTGAGAATTGCTCAAGATTCTGAAATCTCAATATTATTTGCTTATTTCAAAACAAGTTTCTAATCTCATGATCAGGAAGAAAAGCATTGCTGCAATATTTTCTTCCTGCCTTACCCGACTAGCATCTTCTTTCTCATGCAAGATCTTACAAGGTTATTGCCATTTTTGCATGGAATCTCTCAGGTTCATGTGCAAAATGCAATCTTATATGATTTCAGTGCATTATAAATTTATTCATTCTAATTTTGGAAGTAGTAGTATTGCAAAGTTTATGTGAAACAATCTATCTTTGTCATAACACTCATGATGCTCTGTAGAAGAACGTTAATTCTGTGCAGATCTTGTTAGTAAGGTTCACAATTGTTCATATTTCTACAGGAACACTTATGGCAGTCCAGCTATACTTTAAGTTCACAAAACATTTTTTAAAAAGTTACTTCTCAGGGTGCTTTGTGTTTCTTGCTCCCTCCTTCCCCCCTCCCCTTGTTTTTACTTTTCAAACTGTCAGATGCAGTTATGAAAATGAAGGGAAAGGCCAAGGGTTTTATTTATTTGTTTTGAAAAACCCAAAAGGGAAGGAGAGGTTTTCCAAGAATGCTTTTTCCCCACAGGGAAACAAAGAAAGAGTTCCATGCAACAGGGAACACATTTTGCTAAAGCAAAATCATCCATTCAGAGTCCAAATTATTGTTACTGTAAATCAGCGGTTCTCAACCCTGGGGTCGCGACCCCATTTGGGGTCGCACGACCATTTCGCGGGGGTCGCCGGACACCGCGGGCCGCCATTTTGTTTTTTTATTTTTATTTTTTTTAATTTTTTTTATTTTTTGGCGCGCGCGTGCCGCGCATGCGCAGATCCGCCCATCACGCCGAAAAAAAATAAAAAAAATAATAAAAAATAACAATAAAAAATTAAAAAATAAAAAAACAAAATGGCGGCCATGATGGGTGGATCTGCGCATGCGCGGCGCACACCAAAAAAATAAAAAAAATAAAAAAAATAAAAAATAAAAAAAATAAAAAAAAACAAAATGGCGACCGTGACGGGCGGATCCGCGCATGCGCGGCACGCGCCATGGGCCGATCCGCACATGCGCGGAGCCGCCTGTCACGGCTGCCATTTTGTTTTTTTTGTTTTTGATTTTTTTTATTTTTTTTTTTTATTTTTTTTTGGGCGCGCGCCCGGGTCGGGGCGCGCATGGGCGGGGCAAGTGGGGTCTCAACCTGAGAAAGGTTGAGAACCACTGCTGTAAATATTCCTCACTCTACTTCCAAGGCACAGACAGGAGTGAACTGGGATCACTGAAATAAGCTGAGCTCACATCGTCCACGCTGTGTTAATATGCCCATCCCCTGTTTTTACCCCTCCTTTTAGATTTTTTTAAAGGCTTTTTAAAAAGAACATTAAAATATGTTTTAGCTTTATATATGTAATTTTTTATCCTGATGACTCAAAAGTGCTTTTCAAAAGGCAACTGGACTTATTTTTTCTTGAAAATGTTTCACTTCTCATCCAAGAAGCTTCTTAGATGAGAACCAAAATGTTTTCAAGAAAAAAAGGAAGTCCAGTTGCCTTTTGAAAAGCACCTTTGGAACAACCATGGCCTGGGTGATTGAGAATCTCCATAGTCTTTTTATTCAGGCTGGGTTTTGACGTAATAAAGACTTGATAAGTAAAGATTTGCTAGGCTTAGCCTCTCTCTCTTATAAGTACAAATCATCATATTTACAAACGAGCAAACAGGTACACAAACTGCATCAGAAAGAGTATTGAAAAAGGTGAATGGCCACAGACTGTTATTTTAACTGAATGAAAACTTCTCTACGAAGGGGAAAGTAGAAGGGTGACTGTGACAACTACAGGGAGATTACTTAAAAAGTAACAAAACTTAGCAGTGCAGTGTTGCTTTGAGTCAGGCAAAAGATGAGCAGATGAGATTTTTCTTCTGGAATGGAGCAAATGATTTAGGCAACAAGGGGAAGGGTTGTGTGATGTTCCCTCAGTTTTGTAATGAACAAATGCATAATATCTATGCCCGTGTTTTTTTGTGCAGTTGCACATGTGTGCATGCTTTTGTGTGCAAATGGTGTTTTGTTAGCCGAGAGCACAATTTATAACAAATTATATACAATGCAACAGGAGGCAGGGATCTGAAAAGTAACTTAAGAAAGGTCAAGCTGATTTTGTTTTACAGGAGACATTTGTATCTTCAAAAGGTGAAAAGGGGCGTTGTCTTACCTGAACGCCTTTTCTCAGCATGATGATGGATAATCCACGGATTGGGTTTCCTGAAGTCCCTTCTACCCAATTAGACTAAGACTGAGAGATATCCACGCCTCTTGCTGGGTCACGTTTACCCAGTTCCGATGAAGGCGAAGCAGACGCGTTGGTTTCCAGACTCCTGCCACAGTGCCCAATAATCAGTAAAGGGCGGGAGTGGATTATCCATCATCATGCTGAGAAAAGGCGTTCAGGTAAGACAACGCCCCTTCTCCAGCATGAGGATGGATAATCCATGGATTGGGACATACCAAAGCCTGGCTGTCCCTGGGGGGGGGGTAACAGACGGGACATGTGATGCAGGAGATGACACTACCCTCTGTAATACTCTACGGCCAAAGGCAGCGCCAGCAGAGGCAAAGCTATCACTTTTATAGTGACGGATAAATGGGGAAGGCGACGATCAGGTTGCTGCCCTACAGATGTCGTCAATGGGCACCTGCATGGCCCAGGCCGCAGAGGTGGCAGCACTATGAGTAGAGTGAGCCGTGATACGTGAAGGAATGGCTAAAGACTGTGATTGGTATGCCCTGGCAATACAAGCCTTAATCCACCTGGCAATAGTGGAAGAAGAAACCTTGAGCCCCATAGAGGCAGGATTGAAAGAGAGGAAAAGTGCCTCTGATCTACGGAAAGAAGCAGTCCTTTTAATGTAAATGCGTAGCGACCTGCGAACATGCAAGGTGTGCCATCTGTGTTCCAAGTCACAAGATGGACTAGGGCAGAAACTTGGCACCTCCTGTGACTGGTGAAACAAAAAGTTCACCTTAGGAATGAAGGTGGGATCCAAACGTAGGGTCACGCAATCGGGGTGAAACAGACAGAGATCCTCCCTGACTGAGAGGGTGGCCAATTCAGATATGCACCTGGCTGAGGTCACTGCCACTAAAAAGGTCACCTTCATAGATAAGAGACTGAGATCACAGGAATGAAGTGGTTTGAAAGGCGACCCGGTAAGGGCCTGCAAAATTCTCGAAAGATCCCAAAAGGGGTACCGATGAACCATTGGAGGTCTAGTATTAATTGCCCCCTTTATGAAAGAATGGATTACCGGATGGTGTGCAAGTGAGGAAGAGTCGTCACAAGAAAGAACCATGGCCAAAGCCGCAACTTGTCTTCTGATAGTACTAGAAGACAGACCCTTATCCATCCCGTCCAGTGTTCTATGAGAAAAAAAGCCCTGAATATAGCTACCATGACAGTGTTCTTAAATGTTAAACTATTAGAGTGTAACTTACAGGGCACATTCAGGGTGACATTCTGCATTTCATGCTGTGTAAACTATGTTCTTTCCTTGCAATTACAGTTGAGAGGATCAGTCTATAGTGCTGTTGCAGATGTTCTAAGACTTACGAGACAGCATTCTAGAGCTATACAATGAATTATAACTCAGAGAAATGGGAACATTGGAATCGGAACTGATGTGCATATTCAGAACATGGTTCTATGCAACAAATGCAGGATGTTATCAACAATAATCCTACTGTCAAGGAACACTGGTTTAGTTGAAATTACTCTTTTGTTCTAGAACAGGGGTGTCCAAACTCAATTCCACTGAGGGCCGCATCAGCATTGTGGTTGCCCTCAGGGGGCCGGGTGGGTGTGGCCAGGGTGGGTGTGGCCTATGGGTGAGCGTGGATGGAGTGGGTGTGGCCTACTGGGTGGGTGTGGTCAGCTCTAAATTGTTCGCGTCAAGAGTGCCTGTGGGGGCCTGGGCAGGAGTGGGACAGATCTGAGGGCCTCTGGCAGAAGGGGGTAGGCCTGGGTCAAGCACCAAGGCATGGTCCACTGGAGGAGCTTCAATGTTCTTCTCAGGCCATGCAGGGGGGGGGACTTATGGAGCTAAGACTGAATGTGTTTCAGCATAGATGGCCACCACAAAATTGTACATTGGCTCCCGGCTGGCCTGGGCCAAGGCCAAGGCAGAGGGGGCCGTTCCCTCACTGTTTCCAGGATGGCTTCGTGGGCCACATGAAACACTTTGCGGGCCACATCCGGCCCCCGGGCCTTGTGTTTGACATGTCTGTTCTAGAAGGAAGACAGTTGTTGCTACATTCTACTCAGACAGGCAGATATAAGTAATAAATCCAACACCTATGCTAATAATACTATATAAATTTTCTTCATTTGTACATGCATGATATCTTAGGCATGGACATTTTTTTCATTGTCTAGTACAGGGACTCCTTCCCTTGGACAAATAAGTGATTACTGCAAGCTGCCCCATGTCACAAACAAGCATTCCACTGAGGTTGACTCTTTTCCCAGAGATACAGGAGATGCAAAAGAATTGCCCTTTTTTCCCTTTTTGGAAAATGATTTCATATTCAAAAGTGGCAGCCTAGAAATCAGAACAGAATAGCAATTAAAGACCAGACCATCCCATTTGTGGGAGAAAACAAAATACAACAAAATGAAATGGATAATGTGGAGTAACCTCCAGAAGTAAACAAACTAAATCCTCTCAAGATCATCCTGAGACTCAGTGAGACTTCTTGCAATGGTGTCTTTTGGTGTCTGGTAGGTTGAAGGAGAAATGAGAATTGGTTTACTATATATGCAGGCAATGAACTAAGGGGCTTAAAGCTATTCTGTGCCTCTTGTACTTTGAACAGAGATTTGCCAGCATTTCAAAATGAGATTAAGACTCCCTAACTCAAACTGCTTTGTGGCTTGACCATAATTTAGAAAGAAATATCCAGAAAAACAAAGAAAAGACATTCTAAATAAAAAGTGCAGTTCTACATAGAATGCATATATATGTTTGTATTGCTTTAACTGCTCTTATCGATATTAAGGTCATTTCCTTGTTTAGGATTAAACTATTAAGATTGCAGAAATGAACAATGCAAGGTTTTCTGTTTCTTTTTTTTAAAGGAAGTTGAAATGAATATTTTCTTTTATCTTTGTTTACATGGCACAGCTGTTTTTAAAAGCAAACAGCTGAATTTGCTTGTGGTCTAAACAGAGGACAATCATCACTTTATGACTGTATAAACCATCTTTGAGTCATAGGGAAAACCACATGTGCCAGACCATACAATATTATAGCCAAACTCTATTTCTTTGATTGCTTTGCAGGTTTCCTAGTAAAAGTCATAGCAGAAGTACAATGGACTGTAGGCGATTGGTCAGGTTTTTTTAGTTGATTTTGAACTGTTAGAGCAATTCCATTTGATTAGAGTACAGACATGTAATTAAAACATTCCATTCAATTTAATTTTGTGGAAAAGGAGAGAAAGGTCACACTCCCCAATTATTGTGGTTAGCAATCACTTTCTTTTATTAACATTAGTCATATATTGGTTTGGATTGTTGAGGGCAGCATGCAACTTGGTATCATTCCAGAGTCTTCTGATCCTCCTCTCATACTAACATCTTCCAGGTTTGCCAACTAATTGCTCAGATTTTTAAAATATTTTGCAAATGATCCAGACATGTGCACATCCCACCCTACCGGTTTTATATTAAAAAAGCAGCTGGGGAGTTGATTTGGGCAGTTTTAACAATGTAGTTCCTTGCAATTGCTCCAAGGTTCCCAACACAGGCAAAGAGTATTAGGGTAAAACTTGTCTTATTTAGATAAGTTCTATATCCCCTTTCCCAGACACTGTTCACATTAAGGGATCTACTACTACTACTACTACTACTACTACTACTACTACTACTACTACTACTACTATTTCAGAAGCATCTCTTCACTACCCCACAGGCAGTCTTCAATGCCCTGTACCTGTTTAGCAAGTGATTCCCATCTCCTCTTGGAATGGTACATAGGAATGACACTAAAAGCTAGGGAAGAGTGGCAGCCAGGGCAATAGTCAGATAAGAGGCAGCCTAGCCCTCAGTAGAAATTTGGGCATGGCAAACACCTTAGAAGGGAGCTTCCTTAGTTTTTCAGACTGTAAAGCAGGTGGGGGGAGAAATGTACTTGCAAGATTATATTAATGTAACCTTACAATAAAGTAGAATTAGTTCATCTGGGCATATGTCTTCTCTGAACTACACCTCTACTCCAGCCATTCCATCATGGCTACACCTCAACAGGAAAAGTGCCTAGTTGGAATATGATAGGGAAATGATGACTTGGGGTTTTGCAGCTACTGCTTTATAATAATTGCTTAGTGTCTTTATCAGATAAATGCATATCATACTTTTGGACTATGGAGATAGGTAACTAGCAAGATGTTTTATTTCCTTCATTGCATGGATGGGAAATGTTTATTGCCCCAGATCTTGTGTTAGCTTAATGCAAAATATTGATTAAGTAACATTAAGCAATGGAATACTTCAAAGTTATATCCTAGGGCAGTGGTGGCGAACCTATGGCACGGGTGCCAGAGGCTGCACTCGGAGCCCTCTCTGTGGGCACGCGCGCTGTCACCCCAGTCCTGGGCCTTCAGCTGGGTTTTATAAAACCTTTTCGCTTTAGGCCTCCGCCGCCGTGTGCAAAAAAAAAAAAAGGTTCAATCAATCAGTCAATTTCAACTTCTTGCGGGGAAAAAAAAAGATCTTGAAAAGTTGGAATTGATTGATTGAACTTTTTAGTCCCATCCAGTCGCTGTTACCACCTCAGCCATGCCCACCCAATGGGCCACACCCATCCGGCATCCGATGATGCATAAGTGGGTTTTGGGTTGCAGTTTGGGCACTCGGTCTCTAAAAGGTTTGCCAACATTGTCTTAGGGCAAGGGTAGGCAACCTTGGCTCTTTTATGACTCGTGGACTTCAACTCCCAGAATTCCTGAGCCAGCATGGCTCAGCTTGGAAACCTCTCCCTTTCCCCTCAGCATGGCTGGCTCAGGAATTCTGGGAGTTGAAAATCCACGAGTCATAAAAAAGCCATGGTTGCCTACCCCTGTCCTAGGACCACTGCTCTTCAATAATCCGATCCAGTCCTGTACTATGTTCTCAATCACATGCCTATGGAAAGCTCAGCAAGTTAAACATCTTCCCACCTATTTCCAACAAAAGTATCAAAAATAGTGAATATTGTGCTACTAAATAACATACCTTGACTAAGGGCCATTAATAGCTTTTTTCTCAATGATTTTGTCTGATCCATTCTGAGGTCATTTAAGGGTGGCCAGCCAAGAGTTACAAGATAGGGCAGTCTAGCAACTTTCCAAAGCAATACAGTACTTCAAAATGAAAGGGGTTTTTTTTGCCACCTTCTTTAAATTACTTCTATAGGAGTTTTTTAAAGATCAACCTTCACAGCCACTCTTTCAAGGCAGAGCAAACAAGGGGAAGCTAGTCACCCACAGGAAAGTTTCTGACTTTCCAGATAAGTCTAGTTCAACCCTAGGGCATCCTGACCTCTGCCCCACAGCCATCATAACATTGAAAGGGACCGTGAATGTTTTCTAGCCCAGCTGTCTATCCAGGAATCCTCAAACATCACTCTACGCCTGGTAAATAGGAAGGATGAAAAGAGTATACAAACTGGGTCAATGTGGAGGCAATGCATGCAGAGAGAGGCTGATCTTAAGGATGTAGTCCAAATTTTACAGAAGATTTGGGAGTTGGCAGAACCTTTAAAACCTTTGTGCCTTTGTAGACTTCAAAAAGCAGAAGGACATTAGGATGATGAGCTGTTATTCCCCTTCTATGGCAGATACACATGAATGCTTAGTCATTTCCCCAGTATGCAACACTGTATGACCTTTCCCGTAACTCTTAAAGGCCTCTGGATGGGAGAGAGCTCATGAGCAGTGTTAAACTCCGTGTCCCTTCCCCACAGCCTTCCCTGCACAAAGCCCAGAAACTCTAAGCATAGCCAAGCATTTGGCCCCTTTGGCTCAAGAGGAACAAGAGATCACACACACACCTTCGAAGAGGGACACTATCAACTTCACCTGATTTACCTAATCCAGTGATGGTGAACCTTTTAGAGACCAAATGCCCAAACTGCAACCCAAAACCCACTTATGCATCGTCGAGTGCCGGGTGGGTGTGGCCCATTGGGTGGCCGTGGCTGCGGTGGTAACAGCAGACTGGGTGGGACTAAAAAGTTCAATCAATCAATTCCAAGTATGCAAGATCTTTTTTCCCCTGCAAGAAGTTGAAATTGACTGATTGATTGAACCTTTTTTTTTTTTTGCACACGATGGCGGAGGCCTAAAGTGAAAAGGTTTTATAAAACCCAGCTGAAGACCTAGGACTGGGGTGACAGCGCACGTGCCCAATGAGAGGGCTCCGAGTGCCGCCTCTGGCACCCGTGCCATAGGTTCGCCACCACTGGCCTAATCCCATTGAAGACTCTTAAATCAGCCATGCAGACTCACATCCATCTCATGGATTGAGGTCTTCCTGTTTTAAGGAGCATATCTTGGGATTTAAAGATCAGATTTCACGAGGAGTCATTTTAGGATTTTGGAGCAGTTTCATTGTCAAGAAATCCAAGTAATGCAACAGATCAATTGTCTGCTTATGGAAATCTATCAGAATATCTAATTAGAAACAATCAAAATAAAATAAAGACTGGGGAAGAAAATTATTATTGGGTTTTATATGGACATTTTGTTGTAGTTTCAGATTTATCTTAACAAAACAAATGTGTATTATAGCAACATGCAGATGATTAATGTTTCCTATTTTCACATAGAGTACTTCCTCTTAGAAAAAGCAACAAAAACAAATTTGTGGGGAAACAATTGGAAAATTCCTGTCTGGCTCCCTTGGGACAATACGAAAAATAGTATGCAATACACCATAACAAACAGACAAAGTATGAGGGAAACACAAAACCCACAAAGTAATTAAGAATTGAGGAACCTTCCAAATACCTCTACAAACACAATTACTTTCCTTACATGGATAGCCGAACATGTCCATTTGTGACAGGAAAGCTCAAAAAAATGGTAATGACAGCATTGTGTCTTGTGCCAAGAACCTGTTCTTGGGGGCATATAAAAGCTCAAGAAATCTTATGAGCAAGAACTAAAATTCTTCACAACTTCAGCCAGCATATAAAGGGTACCTTGACAAGCTCTGGCATTAAGAATTGATTCCTATAGAGTTTTGAGACAGGTCTGATGTAAAATCTATTTTTCTAAATAGAATGCATCATTCTGTTCACACAGCCTTTCCTTTTGTATGTATAATAATAGATCAGGATATTAGAATGGATATAAAAACACAAAAGGGGCAGAATTTGGCAGAAAATTGTATTTATCTAAAAATAAGATGAGAGCTAGTTTGGGATAGTGGTTAAAGCATCAGGTTAGAAGCTGGAAGACTGTAAATTCTAGCCCCACACTAGGCGCAAAGCCAGCTGGACTCTCTCTCAGCCCTAGATGGGGGCAAATCATTTCTTGCCAAGAAAGCTGCAGGGACTTATCTAGGCAGTTGTGAAAGCAAGCAAACAAACAAATAAATAAATCCATCCATCCATCCATCTTTTGTTACTATCAAAATCAGTTCAGTGGTAGAGGTAGAATACAGGCAGTCCCTGGGGTTAAGAACTTCTGACTTAAGGACAACCCCTAGATATAAATGGGCTGCCTATTTGGTTTTCTAAACTTAAATGAGAGCAATTGAAAACTGGGTTCAGTGCTCAGAATCATGTCTCATTTTTTGTGGTGAAAACGTTAGCACAAAACACATAGTCAATAGGTATATTCTGAAATAACACACCAATAGGCTTCCATGCTTACACCAGGGATAAAAAGAACAGAATTGGAATGAGACTTAGAAATAAGATAGACTTTATGGCTTTAATATACTTCTTTGGTTTGGATTGTGAACAGAAAAAATAGGATGCTGGAAATGTTAGCAAAGTTAAATGTTTACACAGATCAAATTAAATTTGTTCTCATTTATCTTATGACTCAGTAACTTGTGATGCTGTTGTGAAGTGTACAATGAATGAATAAAATTTGTATTTGGAGGCATATAATAGTAAAAATATGCAATGAAATAATCCTTAAGAGTCACCTCAGACTTGCGTATCATTTTTAGTAGATCTTTGGATGGGTATCTCTCTGGAAATAAGGTATTATTTACCTATCACACAGTGTAGCTCAACTTAATATTAAGATGAGTGGATTTCAAATCTGTAAGCTGCTCAGAGTCAATTTTTGCAAGATGGTCAGCCATATAAAATTGATTCATAAATAAATAAAACAGCTAGCATGAAACATTGCACTAAAGTCATAATTTGAGTTGATTGGTTTTGACTTAATGTGTCATATGAATCTAGTCACTGTGATCAATTATAGCTTATTATCAGGGATTCTTTTTGGAGGGAGGTAATCACAATTAGGGCCCAAAAGACATACATAGATAAGCCCCCATTCAAAATACTATTCATTACAGTACTTGAAATCAACAGACATATCTATATTTTTCATTTAAAGTAGTAGAACTACTCAGTTAAAATATAATCTTGGGAGTTAGTTTTATACGTACAGTAGACATTCCCATAAACTCTTATTTCCTAGACCATTGATTTCAGAGGTCCTTGGTGCTCTCTGAGCTTGGTTGTTTTCTCAGCAGTGCTCAGATGATGATGTTATCTAGTTTGGGTAATGAAATGTCTGCAAGAAAACAATCAAGCTCAGAGAGTACCAAGGACCTCTCATTTCAATCCTGAGCTACAAAAATTCTCCTTTATTGGTACCGTTGATTTCAAAAGATTAAAATACAAAAAGGAATCAAATCAGATGCAATGAGCAGCTCATTTTCTGGTCTCTCACACTCTGAAAAAAGTCCTGCTTAATATTTTATGAGAATCCGGCTAACTGTCAAGCAAACCATATCTTAGGGAACATGGAAATGCGAGTCCAGTTATAAATTAATATACTTGCTGCCATTCCTACTGTCTGTTGAATAAAATACCAGAGTTATTTTCTGTATTAATGTATTGTGAATGAAACAAGAGAGCAGCAGCCATGATGCGGATAAGAGCTAAGAAACTATTAACATTTAAATACCAGGCCTGCTTACTTTGAAAGCATCAATCTCTACATTCTCAGAGCAAATATGATGCCATACCATAAAGTAAATGGTACAAAGTGAATGGTCCCTCTTTAAGTATAATGAATTTTATGTATAAGCCATGATTATGGTTGACTGGATAAGCCACAATTGGCATTCTTCACACTGCATGCTAACTAAAGCCAAACAAATCACATTATGACAGACATGTCAAACACAAGGCCCGGGGGCCGGATGCAGCCCGTGAAGTGGTTTCATGTGGCCCACGAAGCCATCCTGGAAATAGTGAGGGAAGGCCGGCCAGGAGCCAATGTACAATTTTGTGGTGGCCATCTATGCTGAAACGCATTCAGTCTTACCTCCACAAGGCCATCTAAAAACAGCGAGGAACCAGCCCCTGCTGCGTCGGCCCCGCCCCCTGGGTGCATGGTGGGGAGGTGTCACCCTTTGTGAGGAATGAAGAAATGGACCATGCCTTGGCGCTTGCCCCGGTCCCACCCCTTCTGGCAGAGACCCTCAGATCTGTCCCACTCCTGCCCAGGCCCCCAGAGGCACCCTTGACGTGAATGATGTAGAGCTGGCCATGCCCACCCAGTAGGCCACACCCACTCCATCCATACCCACCCAGTAGGTCGCACCCACCCTGGCCACATCCACTCAGCCCCCTGAGGGCAAGCGCAATGCTGATGCAGCCCTCAATGAAATTGAGTTTGACATCCCTGCATTATGACCTAGTAGGACAGGGAACTCAGCCAATTACTTTGTTCTATCTGTTCTGCTACGGTTATTGCAAAAATACAAATAATTGTTGTTCTTTTATCTATATACCTAGCCTGTAGTTACCCAGGAGGAAGCCACATTGATCATGATGAGACACACTGATAAGTAAATAGGCAAAGCATTTTGCTGTTATTATGCAACAGAGCAAATATTGGCAGATGCATGAAAAAGATCTGAATGGTGATTTGTACCAGAAAACTAAACTTCCTTTATTTTCGAGGGGGAATATAACATCTACTTTTTGAATCTTGTGTCTTCTCTAAGCAGTTCCGAATTTGGTACATCAGAATCTAAATAGAGCAGCCCTATACTGTCCCACCTTGTGGCAATGAGAGACCTCTCATTTTACTTTTGCAAAGCTTTAGACTTAGGAAGAAGTAGGCTCAATATAGAAGATGGTGGAATAACACACTAACCAGGAAGGCAAGGACAGTGGGAAAGTGGTTGACATAGTCCAGGGCTAGGCAACCTTGGCTCTTTTATGACTCGTGGACTTCAACTCCCAGAATTCCTGAGCCAGCCATGCTGGCTCAGGAATTCTGGGAGTTGAAGTCCACGAGTCATAAAAGAGCCAAGGTTGCCTAGCCCTGACATAGTCCAAACACCTTTAGCAACTTTGGACCCAAATTAATGCTCGGATAGAAAACTCCCAAGGAATCTCAGGATTTTAGGCTGGACTGAGAATTTGAAAAAGAAAAAAAAAACCTCAAGAAGATATTTCCCATATTTTTGTAAAGAAAGCTACATGGAGGTACTACAGTTGCCAGGAGCTAGGTTTAGCTGAAGGTAAACATCATCTCTCATATTAAATGATCCTTGTATAACACAATTACATTATGTTCAGCAACTTTATGCAACGCGCAGAAACAGAGTAAGAAAAGATAAACCAAAGAAATTAAAGTCATTAAGATCAAGAAATATAGCTAAACCTAGTTTATGCCAACTCATCAAGGAGAAAATCTATGTGACTGCTAAGAGTCAACACCAACTGGATGGCACATAATCAAAAAAAGTTTATTCCAACAGCATTCACCATATTTCTTCACAGCTTTATATTCATCCTGATTTACACTGTGCCTATACTTCACTTCATACACTGTCCTTTCTTCCTTAAACATCTTGCCTGTCTCTTTTTCAGCATCAAAGCGCCATCCGACCACCTTTCTTCAGCTTCCTTTCTTTTCAGCCCATTCGCTCTTCCTTCATATACCGGTATTAGTTCTGAACTTCTGCCCTCAAGTTCATCCTCACTCATTCTCTGCTCACCAATCCCCTCAATATCCTCTTGTACTGATTGCTCATGTTTGCACTCAGCCCATATTTATTCAGCATTCTTTAATTCTTTCCTTCATATCTTGGTTGTTGGGGGTGGGGTTTGCATACCCTTTTGCACACCCATTCTCACTGCATTCAACTTTTATTGTTTTTCTGACATTTCCCACTCCCATTTCCATTATCCCAAGTGGGCAGATGTGTACTCTTACCCACAGTATAATTTATTTTGGCAAAAGACATATTACCTACTATCTTTCTACCAAAATTTGCATTACTCTTACCATATTTTATGAATCCCACAATTTTAGACTGTTTAACCAATCCTTATTAAAATCTTAAGTTAGAATGAAGTATGAACTTAGCCATCATTTAATTTCTACCCAGCAACCCACAGATCTTTATAGCTTTTTTTATAGACCTTATAGTTAGCAGAATCTGAGATCTCTTAACCAAAGATGCAGTTTTACCACTTTGTGAATTAATTTATATATCCCTCTGTATTATGAAGCACAAGTATCTTCTTAAAAGAAACAAATGCACCTGGAAGACAGGAATCCCCATTGACAAAATTGCCTTCCACACTGAGCATGAAGTTATCCACTGGGAAATGGCGCTTACACTGGTGGGAAGCAGTGCAGCTTATTTATCAACAAATGAGACTGACATCCTGATTGAATTTACTCAGTGGTATTAGGTCTGGGTCAATGAGTATAAGATTGTGAGTGTCTGTACTAAGTTGCAGGGTATGGAAAACATATCCCAATGCTGCAAGGGAAGTTGGTAAGATGTTTATCCTGCCACTTAATTTAATTGCAATACAGGGTTTTTTGTTTTCATATATTTGCCAAGGCCAATTTTGAAACTGTAACCCAAAGTAGTGAAAACATGCCATAAATTACAATAACTTTATGCTCCAAAACACGTCTAAACTCCACAATCCCCAGCCAAGTACAACTGCCCATATTGCCTATGGATAATCAGATAGGTCTGAGACATCTGGAAAAAACCAAATCAGTGATGTCAATGCACACAAAAAATAGGTGGAGCTTCAGTTATTTCGTTGTGGTCACATTCATTTTTTTAATCACACCATATGGCCATCCATGAAAAGAAAGGAGAGGGAGAGAGAGACACAGAGAGATATTTACATCCAGTTCATATACAGTATCCCCTTTAGCATTTACTGATGCAGATTTGAAAATAAAAATACAAAATATCACCTTACAGAGAATTCTCATATGATGTGATGAGCCATGTTTGAAATTAAGTATATATAGACCAGACTTCCTCAACCTTTTTGGCTTTGTGGAAGGACAAGGGGAGGGGGAGAATGGATGGTTCCATGCACGCACATGCTCATCTGCTGCTTGCACAAATGGGGATGCACGCGCACTCACCCACCACTTCTGCAGCCCGGTTCTGAGAGGCTCAAGGCTGCTAGTGGGCCATAGCCTGGGGATTGGGGATCCCTGACATAGACAGTATCTATCCATTCTTTCCTCCCAGGCAACATTACAAACAGAAATCAGACTGTTTGCTGGTTAATAGCTATTTGGCTTGCACCCCACCACCTCTGCTCATCTGGCCTATGGGATATTTTTCCTTACTATTTCAAGTTGTTTTTAAAATAATAAAAAAGCGCCTCATTGGTGTCAAAGCTAGAAAAGTGGCTGACTTTCTTATCTCATCTCTCCTGTACTTGTGTTTCACCTCTCCATGTGGAAAAATGAAAAAAAAATGTCTGGGGACTAAGTAGAAGGATCATCCCTCCTACCTGGAGTAGAACAAAATGGTTCCCCACCCAATGTGTGCATCCACCTATGACAAATTTGATTTCAAAACTTGGTTAATGGCCTTCTATGCCTGACTTCAAAAAAACCAGGTTCAGATAAAATGGAAGGCCCAAGAGCATGTTGGCTTAGCGTGTCATGTCAGCAGCTGCTCATGTCCAACTGCTGAATGTTGCTGAACCATTGCAAGCCCCTTCTTCTCTGGATATGTGATTCTTACTAAACCAGATTTGTACTAAATAGTTTTTTAAAATGTATTATAAACCATGAAATTGCTGTCAGCTCTAAACAACCACATAGATAAATTTTCTACATGATAATATGTCCATAATCTGATCTTTCAGATCTGCCCTATCATCACTTTAACTGTTTATCTACTTTGCCACTGCTTGTCTTTCCTTTATTTTTCCCACAATTAATTCTTTTTTAAAAAAGGCATACAAATGGGTATGTAAATTAAGATGCACCCTGTTTTACTTGTTACACAATTGGTGCATTTCAAATGATAGGTGTGAAGGAGTTGTTCTTTCTTAAGGCAAAATGACAGGGGAATTCTACCCCCCCCCAAATCAAACAAAGAGAAAGTTATGAATTACATAATTACATGATAAGAAACTAAAAAGTTACTGCTAATGTTTTGGGGGATGGGCATAAGGTCTCTCTGATAAACATAAATTCAGCTATTTTTCAAACATTAATCTCTCTCTCTCTTTTCCCTTAAAATGGAGATCACTTTTTTTCTCATTGAAGAACAGGTTCTTCTCCTCCTGGTTCATGTAGGGCATGATTGTTCTTTTGTTTTGCAAGTCTGTTATGGCAATCAGACAGCACTTCCTGGTAAAAAAAAGATTTCTCAGCAACTTTAAATGGATTCCCAGTCTACTTACTGTAAAAAGCTTATCGTGAGACTTTTCTTGGAGGCCATTCTGAGATGACTGAGTAAACATCATACAACCACATTCCTGGAGCATTAGAGCATCTTTCCTCATGTTCTCATGATCATCAGACTTGTATGATGAGCTGAAATCCTTGTGAAGCTGTGAGGAAGAATGAATCTGAAGCCAGTTTCTTGCTGCATTCATACACTGAATAATAAAGCATAAATCTGGATTTACAAACTATGATAGCTAGGTTCACACAACCTGTTTAATGTAGCATATATAAGAATGCTGAATTGTCAAGAAGAACACTGAATTTCATGTCTCATGCTGTGTACTGGGAAGTCTGTTTTCATGCATGCTAACAATCCTTTGCTGGTTTTCTCCACAGGCAGTAGATGGCACCAAAGTTATGAGATTAGAGCAGCCTCAGTTTTACACCTGCATATTAAGGGAATATTACTATTAATAGTGAAATGAGTAAGTCCCCCATTTAGATTAGTAAAAATGATGGCAATGAAATCTTTAAGTGTTTTCTTCTTTCTTTCCATTAGATGAGAAAAATTTGGGCTGTGCTCATAAACAGATCTGAATTGTGATTTGTTGATTAAAGTGCACTCAACATATTCAATCAAAACCAACCAAAGAATATTATGACTTTACAGTGTTACATGAACTAAGTCTTGATGAGCTTGTGATTAATTTTTTTCTCTGTAACCAAGTATTTGAGTGCACACAATCTTATTGTCACAAAGAAAATAACTCACTCACACATTGTGAAACAATGAGGTCAGGACTGCAATTCACTAACAGGACAGGAAGGTAAGAGTTCATCTTATGGCCATTTCAAATTAGGCATCTTCTAATGTGGTGCTGTTTACCAACTTGTCTGACTTCAAAAGAAGGATTGGACAAATTCATAGAAGTCATGGGGATCAATTATCTTTAATGGCTTCTGAACACCATCTTCTGGGAGACTAGTGATTTTTCTTACACAATGGTTGATCCCTGTGACAAAGAAACTGCTAGACGGGACCAGAGGTCCAACCCACCAGTCTAATGTGAAAATTCAGCTGAAATACCACCTGGGCTCACAGATTGCACTAAACCAGGGTGGGCATGTTGCTGCTTGTTCAGTCAGATGCATCTCCTCAGCACCCCATTTTACACCAATGTACTCCAAGAAAATTTGGCAACAAAATGGCCAATTTTTGATTGTATGGTTTTAGTTGCAAATCAGCAGAAATAAAAGAAAGAAGAAATGACTTAAATCTCTAAACTGGAAAGTCAGAATTTCAATCCAATATCCCAAAAGACCAATTATTTTCAATTGCACAGCTCACAATGACATCCCTGGTAGGCCTTTAGTGCAATCCAGGACATTAAACTGCAACTAATGTCAGGGGAAAGCTACCAGAACCACTCATGAAGAGTCTGTACAGTAGTTTATTGCTAGTCGCCTATGTTACAAGAATCTCATCAGACTGACTGAATTCCCTTGGGAACGGCAAGATAAGGCTTCAAGGATTCTGAGGAAGGTCTAGCTCAGGGGTTCTCAACCTTGGCAACTTTCAGACTTGTGGACTTCAACTCCCAGAATTCCTCAGCCAGCTTTGCTGGCTGAGGAATTCTGGGAGTTGAAGTCCACAAGTCTGAAAGTTGCCAAGGTTGAGAACCCCTGGTCTAGCTTGTGCCACTTACTGCACTGCAAAGGCTCAAAACTCAGGCTACTTTGACACCTGCCTCTAGTTTTAGTTCGAGATTTCTCTGCATCTAAACCAGAACAAATAAGTATGTACCACAATGCATGTGACCCCATCCTTTGCAGTAGGCAGACAAGGCACTTTGATTTCATTAGGCCAGTCAGGCCTACTAGATAAACATTAAACCATCCAAGCACTCATTCTCACATCCTACTAATCATAGATTTGTTCTCATTTCAGCGTTCATTATAGCCTTGATATACTAATTGTTTTTTGGGTTGTTATTTTGGTTCGTGGTTTTATTTACTGTCAGCTGCCCAGAGCCGTTATGGCGAGACGGACAGCCACAGAAATCTAAATAAACAAATAGCATAAAGGTACCTTGCTATCCATTAGAGAGAACATGTACACATGGTGCATCATTCATTGTATCCCCAATCCATCTTATATTTACCTCAGCCTTTTCAACTGTAAAATAGTGTATTCTAGTTTCTCTTGATGTCACTTGAAATATGATTAGTGGCAACCTATTCATTTTCTTGGTGATAATACGGATGTGCTGGTTTCTGCCAAACTTGTATTGACCAGCTGAAGGGGAGCATTCAGTGTTCATTTTGGCTGGGTAGGGACTAGGCAGTTTGTAGGTGTCATTGCCTATGTAATGTCTAATCTGAACTTTTCAAAAGTCTATTCAGAGGTTTCATGGGCTGCTTATATACATATGTAATTTATATACACAAATTAGTTTCAAAATGCTGGGGTTGACCTTTAAAGCCCTTAATGGCATAGGACCCAGTTATCTGAGGGAGCACATCATCCCAATTTCATCTGTCAATCCCACAAGATCCAATGGGAATTGTTTGTTATGGATTCTGTCATCGAGGGAGTTACATTTGGTGGGTCCTAGGCGGAGGAACTTTTCTGCTTTGGTGTCTGCATTATGGAATCTTTTCTCCCCAGAGATGAGGTCAGCCCCATGACTCCTGGGTGTCAAAAGCCCCTCAAGACCTAGTTATTCCAGCAGGTCTGGGGACCCCAGGAGATGGGTGAACCCGTGAAGTGGCTCTGTCATTATTAACATCCCATTTATTTTTGTCCTTTTTTTGTTTTAGTCCTGATTTTATCATTTTTAATGCGCTTTTAATGACTATATGTAATGGTTTTTGGTAACAATTGTTTTATTTTACTGCTTTTATGAGATGGGCGGCTATAGAAATGTGATTAATAAAATTTATTTATTTATTTATTTATTTATTTATTTATTTATTTATTTATTATTCAAATTTATATGCCGCCCTTCTCCTAGGACCCAGGGCGGCTTACAACAACAATACAATAAAAAATTTAAAAATTAATCGCATTCATACAACATACAAACACAATCAGCTGACAGTCGTTGATGGAGGGACATTCCTAGGGCCCAGGGGCAGAGCACAGCTCATACACCCCAAGCCTGTCGGCACAGATGCGTCTTCAGCAGTTTCCGGAAAGCTAGGAGGGAGGGAGCAGTACGAACCTCTGAGGGAAGCTGGTTCCAGAGGGCTGGGGCAGCAACGGAGAAGGCCCTTGCCCTAGGCCCCGCCAGATGACATTGTCTAACAGACGGGACTTGTAGGAGGCCAACCCTATGCGCCCTAACCGGTCGCTGGGATTCATGAGGCAGAAATATACACTGCTATACCAATCTCCTGGAAGGTTGCTAAACCTGTTATTAAATGTATGTTCCTGATCTGTCAAAAGACTGCTAGACATATTTGTAAATAAAGGGTTGGTAATCAGTTTAAACTGGGAAAGAGATATGCTATCAATTCTATGCCAGATGAGAGCATCGTAAGTTTTCTGCTGCTTCTGCCAAGAAGGAATATCAAATGGATTGGCCATCTATGAATATGATTTCATAGAGTGGATGTGGCACCTTGTTGCCTATTACAATTCCATCTTGTATACTTTACGACATATTGCCAGGTATGGGACTGCATCACTTGTCCTCAACACTGCTGAATCTTTGCAGTCCTCTCAATGACAGAAAGATCTGGGTCCCAAAACAACCCATCTGGCAATTCTGGATTTCTTAAAAACTGGAGTCACCCATCCATGAGCTAAACTAGGAGATTGCTTAGGGTGCCAGTTGACAGTTATATTTTGAAGAGAAAAACCAAACTTTAAAAAAGTCCAAAAGGGCTTTGGAGGGTAATTACATGATTTGCCTAGACTTCTACTTCCTTGTAACTAATCTAGGATGACCACCACTTGGGATTACAGTACATTTTCCTTACTTTCCAGCCATGAGAACAACACTACAAGGTGTCCCTCTATATTTATAGCAATCTGCCTAATATTATAGGATGATGAGTAAACCAGGTTACTGCTCTCATTCTAATGGTCTAACCCTTCCTAAGACATTCAGGACCAGGGAGAAAGGTAGAGTGCCTTCAATATATGTGCGATATCCCTCCTGCGTCACCCTATTCCCCTCTCTGCCCCACTCGCCTTCTTGCTGATGGATAGATTTGTTGTGAGAAGTAGTCCAAGTCCCACAAAACCAGATGGAGCACCTCCATACCAGTGATCTCTCTCAGAAAACTTGAAGAGTAGATAAAGTCCCCATCCCAGAACCCATGCTCCTTCATCTGTTCAAGTTTGTCTTATAAGAGCTACTGGCATTGTTTCCTATTGGCAAACTGTTCAATAAGAGAAAGCCCTATAACAGTGGTGGCGAACCTATGGCACGCGTGTCAGAGGCGGCACTCGGAGCCCTCTCTGTGGGCACATGCACCATCGCCCCAGCCCTGCCTCCCCCCATGGCCCCCTCACCAGCAGCCCCCTGGAGGAGTTGCCTCCGGGCATGGCCCACATGAAGCAGCGCAGCCAAGGACATGGTAGCCGGGCAGCGGGGACAAGACTCTGCCCTTGCGCCCCGTCGTGCGCAGATGATGCTGCGGGGCAAGGGCGGAGGGCATGGCCACCATGGGGCTGCTGGGCTGCCTGGATGATCTGTGGTGGGCCGCGGAAGTGGTGGATACAGCGGGCACAGCGGAGTGGGGATGGGGTGGGCGGTTTTGGGGCACTCGGTCTCTAAAAGATTCACCATCACTGCCCTATAATTATACCAGTCAGCATTTGGATAAAGTCCATTTCTCTTCTTGCCATCCTTGGACAATACCAGACACTTTTCTGCATGAGAGGTAGCATGATTTATGAGGATTTTATGGGGAATAAGGGAGAGTCTTGTTCTTTCCGTGAACTCTATCAGGTCTAGTATCAGTGTTAGCAGGGGAGAGGCAGGCTGGAACTTTTCCTTTCTAGATTATCTGATTTCAGGACACAAGCTTTAGCTATGCCTCCACTGAGTTACAAAGCAGCCAGCTACCTAGTATGGTATGAACCCAGCCCATATGACTAATTTAAAGATCAATATGCTATGTAAACCAGACAACAGGAATACATTCTAGTTCATCATGAGGAAGCCTATGAACACAGCCATTATTTTTCTAAAATGTAGGGCAATGAAAGCTGCATCTGTAGCCTTGCCTGGATGAACATGGAGCCCTGTGGCTGAACAAAATAGATGGTGCGGGTCACAAACATTTAAAATAAATTTTAACCAGCAAATGAAGGAGTTCTTCACATAGACTCTTCTGCAAGCTTCTCCTTGTGGGGACAAGAGTTAATCATGTCAGATTCCTCCAGCAAGGAGTACTTGCATCAATATTTTTAAAAGGGCCCATCTGGATATAGGTGGTAAAGGTGTGGTACTCCTAGGCTAGGGGAAAGGATGGAACTTGTTTACCTAGTCCCACTCATCTGACTTTTTTTTTTTTTGTTAACTAGGTGGTCCAAGTCTCTCCTGAACATTGAATTACGTAAAATGAAGACAAACACTGTTCATGGATTTATAAAACAGCCCTAAAACACAAAATGAATGCGGATAAAATGTTTCATCAATACACTGAATGTGCCTATACCTCATTCTTCTACCCCTTCACTCTATCCTTCATGCTGCCTCTCAGAATGCCTACTTTCTTGTTACAAGTCAGCAAAGCTCAGGTTATTTTGCAAAAGTAAGAAAAATGTAGAGCCTTTCGCTTTTCTCCTGCAAATTTCTTGCTATGCTTCCAGATCCTGGCTTTCTTCATTCCACAAATTAAGATATGTTGCTTAACTAGTTTTCTGGCTGTACATGACAAATTAAATCAGAGTTTATAAATCACACTGCTTCCATTCACACAATATTCAAAAACTATGATTTGATACTTCCTTAGTAAATTGCATTAACCTAGAAAAAAACAGATAAACCATAGCTTAACATAATGTCTTATTCTGGTCGCGGGTTGCATCTATCCACCACACCAAATGAAAACCCAGGTAACGGAGTGCTCAAACCAACAACTTAGGCCAACTGCATCATCTGAAGTTAAACAGCCACTTTTTTGATTTACAGAAACAGAGCCAGTGACAAGCTTAGTGTATTATCTACATTCTATCAGCCTATAATGGCAACCAGGTCCAGAGGACATAGTAAAGTTAATACTTTGGTTAAGAGCAGGGCAGGATGAAGTGGTTGCATGGATGAACTAAACTCTCCAGCTTAACTGCTTAACATGTCATAAGGCAGCTGTATGAGTGAGAAAATCATTTAATTGCTTCACAATCCCACCTTTTGGCATGGCACTCCAGGGTATGGATGTTTCTGTGGTTAAATCAATCCCCTCTCAGCCTTGCCAAGATGTCTCCTCCCAATGGCTGCTGTGATACTTTAGGGAATCATTAGCTACAGCTGCAGGGCCTTATCTTTCAAGTTCAACCTGTCTGGCAAGCCCTAATGGTGAGGATTAACACCTGGTCCCACCTTATGAATGTCTCATCTGGACTCTTTTTTTCTAGCTTCCCCTCTTTGGTGAGGAAAATATAGGCAGGTTCATCAATGATTCCTTTTGCTGTGGTTTACTCAATAACTTTCAAGCCCCCTCCCCCCACGAACTACAGCATCTGGAAATCTACAACATGCTAAGTCAATGGCAAATGAATTACCTTATTATTTAGGAGGATGTGTAAGTGTAATATATGGACTTGCAAAAAAATGTGTTTGTCACCCAAAATTTAGGCTTACACATTTTGCTATACCAAAATGTACTTTATTTTTGGCTTTGAATATGAGATTTAGAAAAAATGAGCACGGCTAAATGTTATGTGTGAACCCATCCTTCATGGCTTAATTAATAAACCATGACTTTATATACTGTATTATGCAAACTGGGTCAGTTGATTAACAAGGGTAAATCAAAAGCTCTGCAGTATTCATAAGGCATTCTAAACAAAAATGCTGCATTGCCATTTTATCCATTATATGAGGCTCTTTAAACTATCCTAGGTTTACTGAGTCATCAGGCCTCAGACCAGCCATCAATATGAGTTTGTTATAACTGAAATTTCGTTATAGATTACTAGTGCCAGTTTCCAAAAGATCAAATTAAGGTCCTTTGGGGGTTGGACAATATAGCAAACCTTATGCTTTGATGAAAGAGCCATACATAACTGGATAAGAGCTTGATATGTGTGATTGTTTAGCATATATTTTGGGATATTGTACAATAGTATTGTAGCTAATATAATCTAGTTAATATGTAGCATAACTGCTTTGGACTGAACAAAATGTATAAAGGCAACTTACTTGTAGTTTCAGGATTCACATTACTAAGCTATGGTTTGTTGAACCAACCACACTAACTGGATTAACACATATGCTAAGCCACTTTATTTGCTTGTTAGATGACCCAACTACCTCGTATTCCTTCATCCCATCTTGGGCTATGTGTTTTCAGCAGCTGCTTGAACAGAATTTTCCTCCATGCTCCTGAAGCATGCAGGGACGAACATCAAATCAGTCATTAAAATTGGCCTAATTACTGTAAGCCAGGCCATGTGTCACTAACAGCAGAAAAGATTCCCATGTAAGTTGCCAGCCTTAAAGTGCTAATTGCAGAGTATCCTTGCCTTGTTAAATGATATTTGATTTAGAATACTGGTCTGGGAAGTACATCCTGATATTTCAGTGTTGATAATTATTATTATTTTTTACTTCTCCGTTTCCCAGGTTCTGCCTTCACAAGCAGGGAAAGGCCTCTGTGATTTATGCAGCCAGGAGCAATGTGCCAAATATCTTTTATATGAGTCCAAGGAAATTCAACCTGGCTACCTGCACGATTACTTTTCCACTTGAAAAACCTCTTGCTGAAACAAGATTGTGTGAGACTTGCCACTTTCTGTCAGATATGAACACACAAACAATTGTCACTTTGATTTAGGGCCTCAGCTAACCTTACAGCCTATAAGTATCTGGTTTTTTTTTTAACTGTTTGCTATCTTTTTTTGACTTGGCCTGTACTTTGTAGTGAGTCAGACTTTCTTTACTGTGCTGAAAACCACAATTGTGTGTGTAATTCATCCCAGTGAACCACAGGGAAACAAACCACATAATGGCCATTTTCTAATAATGCTTCTCTTATGCTGCTATGCTCTGGATTTCTTAAAAACTGGAGTCACCCATCCATGAGCTAAACTAGGAGATTGCTTAGGGTGCCAGTTGACAGTTATATTTTGAAGAGAAAAACCAAACTTTAAAAAAGTCCAAAAGGGCTTTGGAGGGTAATTACATGATTTGCCTAGACTTCTACTTCCTTGTAACTAATCTAGGATGACCACCACTTGGGATTACAGTACATTTTCCTTACTTTCCAGCCATGAGAACAACACTACAAGGTGTCCCTCTATATTTATAGCAATCTGCCTAATATTATAGGATGATGAGTAAACCAGGTTACTGCTCTCATTCTAATGGTCTAACCCTTCCTAAGACAGGAAACTGATTACCTAGGGATAGGGTGAGTCAAATAAATGGGTGCCGTTGCAAATGTTCTCAGAATATAGTTGAATAAATTATATGCATTCCCCATATGAACCCACAGAAAATGACTTGTGTGGATTTTAAAAAGTGACCAGTTTGCGTCACCTGTGAGAAAGATTAGCTGGTTGTGAATTAAGTAGATTAAGCTGCACAAACTTTATTGCACTGAAAGATCCCTTCTGAAAGTTCCTTTAGATATCTAAAGGAAAACCGGAGTCCCATATTTTATCCTTGGTTTTTGTCTCAGGGTTTGAAAGATTCCAGGACAAATCAAGTCATATTATGTGTTTTGCTTAAATATTCACAGTCCAAGCAAAATTATTTACATTATTAGGAGGCTGCAGTTGCAATGCTAAATGTTTTTTAAGCCCAATGATCTCTATTTCAAAATGTCCACTCACCGAGTGATTCATTTAGCTGCTTGTATTTGCTATACTAAATCATAAGGGCAGGGGGAAGTTTCAAGCAGAAATATATAATAGAGGAAGCTGAACCACTTTTTAACCACTAAGTGCCAGTCTCAAATGCCTTGTTGACTAAGCCAGTGTTTAACAATTAAGCAATTTAACGATAAAATGCCAAAGGTGGAATCTCTGAAAACCTGGCTAGCTAATTTACTCAGATTTGTGTGGCTGTGTTCCCTTTAGTAGATTTCTTCGTAGAAATATTAAATTAGAATGACAGTGATAAGAAAAATGGTATATACCATACTTTATTCTTTACTCATACATTTTACCTGTTATAATTCCTCAAAAATGAAAGTGTGTAAGTTTGTATATATGTATACCAATAGTTACCTCGTGGGTATACAACTGTAATGCTTAAGTAATAAAGTATGTTAAAGCAATGTATTATTTGGATTCTGCAACTGTTGTCATAGATGTGTTTTACTGAAACATACCAAGGGGCATGTGTTTATATAAGTCTTATATGGATGAACACTTATTAATTTCCCCAAGACATCTGATTGCAAGATTTCTTTTTCTTTTTCCTTCTTTCTCTTTTTCCTTTCTCCTTCTTTCCTCCCTTCCCTCCCTCCCTCTCACCCATTGTAGCTTACTCAACAAGCTATGATGAAACTATCATGGATTAACACAATGCATATGGCTTCATACCAAACTCTATGCCATAATGTGGGTTGCTTGGTTTTACCTTAGTCTCAGGCATTAGAGTTTCTAAATTATGCCCTATGGCTTAACATATTATATGACTTACTCAACAACCATAATTAAACAAATCAGTTTAGCTGAACATGTGGACCTAGCCTGTGCTATAAACAGCTGTGTGAAATGCATAAGGGGTGTGTATTTGTTTGGCCAGGATTGTTTTAAGATACAGTGGCTTAATTCTAAATTTCCTAAAGATTTGCAGCTGTAATGTTATCACTTAATAGTAATCTTGATTCCTTTATCTTCATAGATTGTAGGAAAACTGTAGAATGTAAGACTGAAAATATTGAAACGACTCAAAGCATGTCTCAGATCAAGCCTTCTGCAGTATTGACACAGAGACCATCAGAACTATATAATCACATAACATTACAATAAAAATAGTTACTAGGGAGCTGCCTTAGTCAGCCTGTCATATGCTTTTTCTTCACTAGTATCAGTGAATGCCAGCAATGCTTTTCTCTTCCACACCCTTCTTCCGTTGGAAGCAAAGCTGAAAAGCCACTCCTTAATGAAATAATGAGAACAAAATTGTCTGATCCTCTCTTATACTGAGGGGAAAAAAATCATTGCCGAATTCCTACTATAGCATTTTGAATCTGAGGACAGCAATTGTGAATTCTGAAGAAAATATTGGATTTCTTTTTTTTGGCCTGGAGAGGGACTAACTCTTAACAAGAGTTTTGCCAAAACTTCCTCCTCCTGTTTGAACCTCAGAAATGTCTAAAAGATGCGTGCTTGCTTGCTTGAACTTTATATTTCTGTACTCTCTACAATTCCATCTTTATAAGGGGCTTGCAGGAATCCCAGCGACCGGTTAGGGCACATAGGGTTGGCCTCCTACGGGTCATGTCTGTTTAAGCAATGTCATCTGACGGGGCCTAGGGTAAAGGCCTTCTCCGTTGCTGCCCCAGCCCTCTGGAACCAGCTTCCCTCAGAGGTTCGTACTGCTTCCTCCCTCTTAGCTTTCCGGAAATTGTTAAAGACCCATTTATGATGACAGGCTTGGGGCGTATGAGCTGTGCTCTGCCCCGGGCCTAGAAATGTCCCTCCATCAGCAAATGTGAGTTGAATGTGCTTGTATGTTGTATGAATGTGATAATTTTATTAATTTTATTGTTATAATCTCATTTTATCGTTTGTAAGCCGCCCTGGGTCTTAGGAGAAGGGCGGCATATAAGTTAAATAAATAAATAAATAAATAAATAAATAAATAAATAAATTGTGCTGTTGGCGGCTATTAAAGCAAATGAAAGTACTACTGCAGGGGTCCCCAACCCCTGGTCGATGGACCAGTACCAGGCCGTAGCATGCCAGCAACTGGTTCGCAGATACAAGCAAAGCTCCATCTACGAGATGCAGGCAGCACATGAAACCACGCACCCTCTGGTCTGCGGAAAAACCTCTCTCCACCAAACCGGTCCCTGGTGCTCAAATGGTCCGGGACCTCTGTACTACTGTACATACAGAGGTGTGATTTCTCTCTTTCCCCTGCTCCATTTCAGGAATCTGCAACTGCCATCTCTGGAAAGCTGCCTATTTCTGGACCTTTAGTGTTAACCTACATGTAGGGAGGATGAATATGAAGAATTGGTACATGAAGTTGTAATAGTGGAGGTAACAACCTCCTGCCTGGTTTTGCATTAAATCTATTAATCACTTCCACAGTTTAACACAACTCTCACCTCGCTAGAGCTGATTCTGTTGTTCTGGCATTATGGTCATTAAAATTGGTTGCTTTAATTTTACTTAAGGAAAACCTTCTTAATGTAAAGAGCAATTGCCCCTTTCCCAAAATTTACTTTTCCTAATATATATATCTTTTTAGAGCAATTTTCAAAATTTCTACAACTGGTATGGTTTAGGCTTTGTGAATCTTGTGTCAGTATAATGAATACAACCTGACAACATGGGAGGTCTCCTTCAGACTTAAGCTTTTATAAATAAATGCCAACAAACCAGCAAAATGTGTACTTGCCAATAGTGTACATTGTTCTTAATAGCTACTTTGACAGTCAATAGCACTCTACATTTTCATGAAGAAATATTTTATCATTGTTATTGGTTTGTGGGTGGGATGTATTCAGTAATTTAATAAAATCTCTCCTATTAATTAGTTCAAGGAAGAAATGAAAAAACCATATGTAAGGAAAGTGCCTTCTAGACAGACATCTAGTTGTGCAATATGAATAAGAAACTATCTTACTCAGTATTTCCTATAGAAGTCAAACAAAAAAGGAACAGGATATGATATACTGCTGAAATACACATGCATGTAATCTACATACATGCACAAACATTTGCTTTTACAATATACAGCCAAGGTCTTTCTCTGAGGGCTAGCTCACTTATAATAATACACAGCCTTTAAAAATTTGCCAGCAAATCTAGGCATGTTTCCAAACCATGTTTTGTTTGAATATGTGTTCACTGTCAATGAGCATTCACATATTGTGGTTATGAGGACATATGAAAGGTGTTCCAGGTTAGGGGATCAAATCCTGGCCACCTGGGAATTTCTGTTCCTAGCCCACCCACCCCCAAGACTGGCCAGCCTGAAAGCAATTGTAAATTGTTTAATGGCTGCAGTGTATATGTATTCATGGGAGGTCCAACACATCTTCCTAAAGCAAAGGGGTGAAGGAGTTGCCACCTACATAGCTGTGAGTCTTGCTTTGAGCTGCAATGATACATCCAGTGGGGAAATGACCCTTGATTGACTTAAATACATACCTAGCAAGTTGGTTGTATACAAAGCATACTCACTAGCCATGGCAAAAACATGAGCTTGTTTGGAAGACTGTGATCTAAATATATCTGAAACAGAAGGGTACAAACCAAACATTTGGAGTGTCTGCCTGCTACTTGGTTATTATTTTGAAGCAATTTTCTAAGGGACTTTGTATAATCTCGTTTCATAAGCACCAGACTAGAAACCTTGAAACTGTGAGGTCTGGTCTTACCTTAGGCATGAACCCAGCTGGATGATCTTGGGTCAGTCACTTCTTTTGGCCCTAGCAAGGAGACAATGGCAAACCAATTCTGGAAAAGTGAACAAAATAATTCATCATTCCATGTCACAAAAGATTTTTCAAACTAATGCTTAAGTATTCATATTGAAAGCAAGGCTCTGCTTTTAGAAGGTGCTCATTTGTTTTCCATTCTACAAGCTAAGTATTCAAAGATTTGTTTCTTAATTTGATGGGAAACTATACCAAATATCTTAATGGATAATGCACATTCTTCTGACTTCCACAAGATCCATGTTCTTTTGGGACTTTATGACATCTTTCGTCATGAAGAGAGATCTCTCTCTGGCAATTCCGTTTTTCTACACTCTCTGGAAAAAAAACCCTTGCCTATAAAATAGTTCATTAATCTTCATTTTTAAATGAGAGACTCTGAAACATAGTAAATTTGTTTGGTTCTCCCAAAAAGATCAATTAAGGCATATGAAAGCCATCAGTAACATGACCACCCATGGAGACTTTGGCAAAGTAACTTAATGTGCCCCTTCCTATTTATTTGTTTATTTAAAAAACCTTAAGCTAGAAGTGAAAGACCACTTTGGCTTAGAATAAGCTCAGTAGAGGAAAGGATGCATTTTTGGTCAGGCAGTGACAAGAAGGGTTGGGAAACTGCAATGAGCAAAAGTTTCAGAATGCTGAAACTCCATCCAAAAGTTAGAGGCCCAGTGATGAATTTTTCAGCTTGGTTTAACTTAACAAACCACATCATCATGATAATTAACTGATTTTTCTCCACAAACCCTATTTGAGGGGAAAAAATCCATACATCTATATGCAATAATGATGAAAAATATGAAACATTAAAAATGATACAAATTGATTTTGGATATTGGAATTAATGATAGTGTTTACAGATCACGCAAAGGCAAAATATAGTTCGTTTACTTTTAGTTGAACATCTATTAATTTTAATTAAAATTCTGTATTAACGTTTCATAATGTCAATAATTAACAGGAAGTATTGCCCTTGGCATCAATGTTTTTCTCCATAAGAAGAACAAGGGGAAAGGAAGTATGGAGGGGATGCTAATAACCATGAGCATCAGCTGGCAACCAGCTATCTGGATATTTTTCACAGATGTGCCACATCTAACACATAAGTTAGCATTATAATAAACTTCATATTTAAAAAAAAACTATTTTATTCACAAAACCTGAATAGGGCAACAGCAGAAATATAGTTTAAATATAGTCACTGACCATGACAGGGCCACCAGATTTGGGATGCAAAAATCTGAACAAATACTACAAAGCAGAAAAGAGTTTGCTCTATCTTTTCCTTCTCAGATCTCTACAGCAAGATCTTTTCCAGATCTTTACAGCCCAGGTCTGCTAGCCCTCACTATATCTACCGTAATAAGGTGTTCATTCTAGGCATAGTAACATCAAGACCCAGAAAACAAATATTTTGTAAGGTATTATGAAATACCGTGGATACTGACACTACTTCCAACTCATCGTATTGAAGTACTGTATAAATATCTTAGGGAAGGCTGTCCATGAACTATTCCTTCTTTCCTAAGAATAGTTTCTGTTGATCTTGTGAGTAATCATATGAATGTTTGGCTTATTGCTAAATGGATAAGCATAATTCTAGAAGGCCTCTTTTGCAAACTTACTCCTTTCTCTGTTTTTCTTTTCTTTTTAAAATCGTGTTTTGCTATTTTGGTGCTATGTCCCAGGATGCTTGTAGATGTTTATCTGGAATAACATAGAAGCATAGAAACCCAAAACTGTACTAGCAATAGCCAATCCTCATTTCTTTAGCTACAAAAATGTCTTTTGCAAATAATACCCATGTACTGGTGGGATTCAGCCCGTTCGCACCACTTCGGCAGAACCGGTAGCTAATTTTTTTGTTGCCCAGGCCCAGAATGGACTTCCGGAAGCGGCATCCACACAGAGAACCGGTTGTTCACATATTTGAATCCCACCATTGTACCCACGGCTCCAAATCCAATCTTTAAAAGAACGTGGCTCTCCCTGCAACCTGAAACACAGTGTACCTCCTATTGCTTAACCCCACAACTCTTCAACTCCAAAACATCTTGGATTTTGGCAGCAGCTCAAAGGGCACCTCGCAGACTTTGCTCTTTCCATTTTAGGGATCGGCTAGGAAATGCAATATCCTTTTCTAACCAGCCTGTTGACAGGAAAAAGAATAATCCAAGTATGACATAGTCTCTTAAATCTCAAGGACAGGCTTTCAGGATCATTCTGAAAAACACCTCAGACAGAGGCTGCTGGAATTTATTTCCTCTTCCCTCATTTTAACACAAGGGACTCAAAATAACATTGCAGTGAAGGAGAGCAGTCTGTCTGTTGCATAGGCCACTTGGTCACACTATCTATGGTATAAATCTGGCTTGGGCAAAGGCCAGCTATAGTACAGGCAGTTGAGAAAAATAGAGCAAGAGACTAAGCCTCATAAAGGAAACTCGGAAAGAATAAGAATTTGAGTGTAAGATTCAGACTCTAGTCATTCCCATCAGCAGACTCAAATAGAAAGGAATCTTACTCAAAAACAAGTCTAAGGAGGAGAATCAAGTAGCTTAACAGGTCCGAACGTCTTATTAGCCAATTCAGCAGAAAAAGTATTTATCTATTCAATACAAATAACGGGACCACATACTGGCTGTGTCATAGAAAGCTAAATTTAAGAGGAACTGGGGGGTCTACCAATTAGGTGAAACCAGCAGATTTTGGGGCTCTCCCATGGATGATTATTAGGCTCACTCTAATAATCAATTTAGCATCATTCACATAGTAATCACTAAAACACAATCAAGACAAGACAATCATCATACAAAACAAATTATGCAATAAAAGGACTTAGGTACAATATACAGAAAAGTATGTTCCTAGCAGACACTTCAGTGTTGGAGACTTCCAGACAGAGGTATGCCCACACTGAAACAGTATTTTCTTTTTGATGATACATTAAAACATTTTCAACTCTTCAGGCATTTAACCTTTCATATTTTCAGCAAGATGATTAGTTTTTGCTCTATTTTCTTTCACCAATAAATAGGTTGTGTTAACCCAATAGAAAATACAGCTTAAAATAGCATAAACTATTTATTTTATTTATTTATTTATTCGGATTTGTATGCCGCTCCTCTCCGAAGACTCGGAGCGGCTCACAACATATATATAAAAAAAGTTATATAGCAGTAATATAGTCATTACGACAACTTTTAAGAATGGAAAAAATGTTTAATTATTCCTCATATGCCTTTCGTCTTGTCTAATATAATATGTAATTTTTAAAATCTAGAAGACGATGCCTTGTCTTCTTTGCGTTATGCCGGTCTTGTACTGGGAATTTTGACCATCTACAATTTTGAACTGCCCTGTGAATATTTTTGATCATTCTGTGAATTTTCTCACCAGCATAACAAGAAAACAAAGAATCTCTACTGGTCAAAAGGGAAAAAAAATCCATATCAGGATAAGAATTTCTTTAGATTTTTTTTTTAGAAAGATAAATAAAATAGCAAGCTTTCGAGAAGCCCAGCTCTTCTTACAAGGTAAGATTGTATTAAATAAATGCATTTTTCCTAATGAAGAGAAGCATGTTGAAAGCTGGCAGATTTTTGTGACTTCTGAGTTAGAATATCATTTCTATACCAGAACTGAACAGGCTTTATGCTTGAGTGATCTACTTTGCTTTTTATTAGGAACAAAAGCACCATCCAACAGAATCTGGCATGCAACTACTGTATTTTCTTTCTGTTGTTGTTTAGCTTGGAGAAACAATAGAAAAAGAAAAGCTCAGGCACCAAATCAGAAGCAGCATTTCTGGCCTGCAGATTTAATTGGTATAGGATGGGAGATCTCAGCAAATGATTTTCTCCCTTCCCATTACCCCTATAATAAACTGCCTCAGCTTGCTAGCTTTAGTTTGATACACAAATCAATACACTTTTATGACGTTTAAAAAAAATCAAAACATGTTTCATGAAATAAAGATATGGAACCATGAGCCATATATCCCATAATTCCTCCAGGCATATCATACCTGGGCTGCAAAATCTGAACTTATGGTAATTAAGAATATTCTCTATTTTTTTTTTTTTTTGGAGTCTAGCAGTTGTGGGGATTTTTGGATCCCAAATAGGGGAGCCCTATAGGAGTTTATACAGACCACCCACCCGTTCACCAATAATTGGGGGCAGAGAAAACTATAAATGCAAATGTCTTTCTTTGCATTTAATCTCCCCGAGGCGAACAACGGTATTTCCTACAGGACTACAACTCCCATTAATCCTAACCTGACTATGCTGGCCTGGCTAATTTGCACTCCGACAGCTGGAGGGTCACAGTTTGTTTGCCTCTGCAGTAACCAATGCAGACACTCCAACCGCGTTGCCCCACGCTTAGCGCGGCGGCGCCTCTGAAGCGGGGCGAGGGGGGGGGAGGGCAAGATTTTCTTCGACCTCCCCTCCCGCTGCGATTGTCCTCTTCGCAGGCTCCGCCCCTTCCTTGGACGGGATCCAATCCGTTAATCGGAGAGGGGTATTTAAGGTCTCGCCAAAAAGACGCCCTCACTACTCCTTTGTAAGTCGGCACGTGGGTCTGGAGCGCGAGAGAGCGGCTCTCGGCTCGGTCGGCGTTGCTAAGCTGACGGCGGGCTTCTCCAGCCCTGCAGCTTCACCGCCTGCGCTTGGCCGCGACCCACTGGAAGCAGGGAGGGAGCGAGACACCGGCCTGGACTGGCGGGGTTGGTTGGTTGGTCGGTCTGCCCGCTCGTTACAGCCCAGACAAGAGAAGGCGGGGCGGCCACAGCATGAGCACGCAGGCGCGGGGCCAGGCGGCTCGCAGTGACTGCAGTGGCGGCGGTGGGAGCGGCAGCGGCGAGCTCAGTCAGGGCTCGCATCCTCGGTGGCAAGAGCACCAGTATCCTTTGGGCCGTAGCGACCTCGAGGCGGACTGTGCGGCCATGCCTGTGACGGAGAAGGACCTGGCGGACGACGCGCCCTGGAAGCGGATTCAGCAAAACACCTTCACCCGTTGGTGCAACGAGCACCTCCGCTGCGTGAACAAGCGCATCGGCAACCTGCAGTTCGACCTGAGTGATGGGCTGCGCCTCATCGCCCTGCTGGAGGTGCTCAGCCAGAAGCGCATGTACCGCAAGTACCACCAGAGACCCACTTTCCGACAGATGCAGCTGGAAAACGTCTCGGTGGCGCTCGAGTTCCTGGAGAAGGAGAATATTAAGCTGGTCTCCATCGGTGAGCTTCAGGGCTGGGCAAAGAGCTGAAGCCGGGACGGGGTGGAGGGGTGTGTGTGTGGGGGGGGGCCTCGCCTCCCAGGCATGTGTGGCACTTGGCCTGGGAAAGGCAAACAGCTTCGTTTCCTCGCCTTAAGGTGTTTTAGATCCCGAGCGTCACGGCAGACCTTCCGAAGACCCTAATTTCCCCCTTACCAGTTTGGCGTTTCCCGCCCGAGAGCCCCTTCCTAATAGTTGCAGCTACTGGGTCGCGTTTGCATGAAAGTGGGAGACCCTCTGGGACCCTTTCAAAGCTTGAGGGTTGGTAGAGAGCCGGTGTGAGTTGACTTTGTCCCGCCAGCTGCCACAAGCCTCTTCCTGGAGGTGTTGGAGAGCCTGCGGGAGCAGGAGGACCTGGGTGGGGCTCTAGGTTTGGAAAGCCTAGCCCGCCACTCGCGGGCGGATACCTGCCGGGTGCTTGTTATACCCGCCAGCCTGGCTTTGAAGCGGCTCAGTAAGGCGCCGCTGTGGGCGATAAGATATCCAGGATACCGTTTTCTTAACACTAACAAACCGCTCAAGTAAGAGTATACAAGGATTTTCTAGTCAAGAAGGAAAGACGCTTTAAGTTTGGAATATCCGCTCCTTTCAGTCCGTCCCCCCCCCTTTCCCCAAATTCGGCTTTTCCATTGCACAGACTATTTATTTCTGGCTGGCTCTTGAGCTCTACCAGGGGTCAGAGCAAATTCTGAGCAAGGGCAGACATAGCTATAGCTTGGCAGACAGGATTTCCTGAGGTGCCTCCCTCGCAGCAGGTAGAGAGAGCCCTTTCCTTTAGGCTGCAGGATTTGGGCTTCTGTGTTGAAAATGTGAGGAGTTTGCACTGTAAAAGGTCCAGCCTCTCAAAACGTTAGGGAGAAGCATGCATCAAATCATCTTTGTATCAGTTCAAAACCAAAACCAAAAAAAGTGTTGTTATGGCAATCTATTTATTATGTTTGTATTTCTCTGAAAAAAAAAAGTTAGATGACACATATTTTTCCAATCAACAGCACTCTGTGAGATAGCTTGGTTAAGAGAGTGAGTTGCCCAAAATCACAAAGTAGACTCTGCAATCTGACAGGGAAGTATTTGGATATAATGTGTAAAAAACCAAACCCACTTATTTTTTTACCCTTGAAAATATGCCTTAAAATCATGCTGTACTATGTCTAATTGAAGTGCAATATTAATATTTTTAGCAAGGATTCTAAAGTGCCTATATTTGTAAGTCTATTAACTTAAAGCAAACAAAACCGAAAAGTGGCTTGATTGGTTTTGGCTTTGTGTGATGTGAGGAGTTAGCCATTGTGGTTGATAAATTAAGAATAAAGGTTTAGTGTTTGTGAACTAGGATAAATCAAACTGTGGGCTACTAATGTATGTGACTCCAGATTAATGTTAACTTCCTAAATAAATAGAGCAGAAACTGTTTATACAGTGTGGGCTCTTTTTGGTATTTTTGAATCAGTTTTGAGATACTGGCAACTGTCTGAAGAAGTCCATGCAGATTTCTTGGCAAGGGTTTTGGGAGTGGTTTGCCATTGCTGCCTTCCTAGGGTTAAGAGAAAATGGTTGGCCCAAAGTTGGCCAACATGCTTTGTGCCTAAGGTGGAATTCATGGTCTCCAGGTGTTTAGCCTCAGACATTTAACCACTATGCTAATTAATGCTCTTTAACATTAATTAAAATTATCCTGTTGATTATCAAGATTTCCTGATGGTTTACAATAAGATCTATTTTTCAGTTTTCAATGTCAAAATATGCTATCGGTTTAGGTGAACTTTGTCTCATTATATCAGAGAGCTAGGCAGTTAATTCAATATGAAACTTCAAATATTAGGCTAAAGATGAACAGACTTCAGGCTTATGGGACTGATTTAGTTTCTTTTCTAAATCTCTAAACTCCACCAATTGGAGCCAAGTGGAAAATAAAGGTGCAGGGAGACACATGTAAAGAATTAAGGAACAAGGTGCCTCTGAGCAGATGTTTATCTCAGGAATTTATGATGAGTACTGATATGCAGCTAGCAAGAGTTTTCACCACACCAGTTTCTCTTGTATAATATCCTAAAGGGAATATGAAGGTTTTAAACATTTCTGTTAGACAACTGAGAATTGGAAACTGATCTGTTCCAGTTCACTGAGAACAAGTAGGAAATCTGTTACCCTACAGATACTGGAGTCCTACTGAGAATATTGACCATGGTAGCAAAGGCTGTGTTATAAACCAACACTATTTGGAAGACATAAATGCCATTCCTTGCTTTAAAATGTACCACCAGTTCATGATTGTAATTTTTGTTCCCCCTTGGGACTATGAGAAATTGCCTAGCATAGCATGTGACTCTCCTAGATCTGTATAAGGAATAAAGTAGTCTTATCAGTGTTTCTCAACCTGGGCCATTTTAAGATGGGTGGATTTCAACTCCCAGAATTCCTCAGTCAGCCATGCTGGCTGAGGAATTCTGGGAGTTGAAGTCCACCCATCTTAAAATGATCCTGGTTGAGAAACACTGTCTTACAGTAACCCTGAATTTCAAGGTTAGAAGAATTAGACTGCAAGCTAATAATTCTTATGACATAAATGAGGAATGTATTTGGATTTCCTGTTTTTATGTCTTTAATGTTCTGGGCTCAGCCTAAAGCAAAAGTTATATTCCTTGCAGACCCACCCAACAAATCTATAGTCTGGTATCTTTTCCACAGGGCAACACTAAAGTGCTGTTATCCCATGCAGGAATTCACAGAAAACCCGGCTGGTTTAAATGAAGAACTAAGAGCCCTGAAGCAGAGTAGCACAATGAAGCAGAGTAGGGTTTCTGCCAGCACCAGAAGCAGAGGGAGGAGCAAGACAGGGTAGGAGGAATGTCTCCTTTGGTGCCAGTAGCTGGTAGCAGAACATCGAAATATTCTGCGCTCGGTTCTGATTCCAGGGAGAGCTCCATTCTTTAAAATTGGAAAAGTAATAGCAAAGAACCATTCTTTCCTACTTCTGTCTCCTTTTCCTGCTACCCATGGGTTCTTGAAAAAACCAGAGGGAAAGTACGAGGGAAATTGAGGGGGGGGTTGGTTTTTTTTTTTTTGTGCGAGGCACTTAAGCCTTGAGGGACATTTTGTTTAGAAGTCTAGGTGTCCTGCAGTAGACACATGTCATGAATGCCCTCTGCAGCTTTGACACCACTGCACCTAAAGTAGACCTGGCAGCTATACCAAGAAGGTGCACTTGAGGAATATCCATCCATTTATTGCATCTTAGCTGCTGCACAGTTGGAGCAGTTGGGAGGCATCCTTGATGTATGTGCAGTGATCTTCTGGAAGACTGTCAGATAACTTTTGGACATTCTTCCTGCAACTGCAGGGCTTAAGGCATGGGGATGAAACTCGTCACGTGATGTGTCGTGACGTATAGCAACTTTTTGCATGGCCGGAGCTGGGGTGGGCGCAGTCTCCACATGATGCAACCGGCCCGTGGGCCAGCAGTTTGACACCCCTGGCTTAAGGTGTGCAGGGTGTGTGTGTGTGCCTGAGTTGTAGGAGTCTGTTGCTGGCATCTCTGGTAAAGCTACCGTGGGGTTACTGTGCGGGTGCAGGCTGACCGATATCCAAAGAGGATGCAACTCCTCTTCTCTCTCTGTTTCTGGCGCCCACAGGTTGGGAAGAAGTGTGGAGAAAATGGTTTTTTGACAAAGTGGCAGAGGCCTGACTCTCCTGCTGCTACTGAAAAGCTGAGTAGTAGCATAGAAGTGATAAATTTACAAGGAAAATAAAACTAAGATTTGTCTGTGGGGAGCTCAGACATACGTCTTTAACAATTGTTACCCTGTTCGATGAATTGAAGTTCTGTCTGAATTCTAGCTAAGGATGTTAGTTGGTTCTCTTTTCAGTTGTGTCTCCAGGGTATAAAGCTATGTTGTTTTGAGCAAAACGTGACCTTGAATTAGAGACCTGAAGCATAGCTTTAGAGACGTTGTGTCTGTATAAATAGACTTGAGGCTTCAAGGAGAGGTATAGAAGAAGGAATGCTGGCTCTCTGTATGTAACCCATATGTTTTGAAGCAGGGGAACTGTGCTGATCTCAGATGGAGTCTCCTTGTAGAAACATATCTCTGACAGCTGCTATAAACTTGCTTTTCCAGAAATTACTTCACTCTCCTTTTTCAGTTTAAATATTAACAGTAGAATAACTTGTTACCTCAGTTGGCACTTTGCACAATAGGAGTCATGTGTACTCTTGTACTACTTATGCTGCTATAACTAGCAGAAACTTGACACAACTATTAAGGCAGCATCTTCTACATTATACTGGGAGAGGCTGCTTAAACCCTCACTAAAATTGGGATTATGATTACTGTAAAATTCAGTATCTACATGTATATCATATCTTGGATAGTTAGAACTGAAGCTATAGAATACCAATGTTTTGGATTTTAAAACCTGTAAAAATTATTACTAGGTAATCCTTGACCTACAACCACAATTGAGCCTAACATTTTTGTTGCTAAGTGAGACAGTTGTTAAGTGAATTTTGCCCCATTTTACAACCTTTTTTGCTATGGTTGTTAAGTGAATCACTGCAGTTATTAAGTGAATCTGGCCTCCCCATTGATTTTGCTTGTCAAAAGGTTGCAAAAGGTGATCACATGTCATAAGTACATGCCAGTTGCCAAGTGTCTAAATTTTGATCCCATGACCATAGGGATGCTACAATAATCATATGAAAAATGGTGATGAGTGCCTTTTTTCAGTGCCGTTGTAACGTCAAACAGTCACTAAATGAACTGTTATAACTTCAGGACTATCTCTATTGTAAAATGTTTAAAGCACATTCACCTTAGGCTGCAAAATAAAAATATATACTTTATTTTTTCAGTGCCATTCACTGGTGACTTGTAGCATGAGGTTAAGGGTTTGGAAATAATAGGGTAGTTCCTTAAACCCTTTTATTACAGTTTCAGATCTCAGGTGGGCAAGTGGTCATTTGAAGATTTCTTTAAAAAATGTGATGGCACTAGCTGTATGGTTCCTTATCATTTGAAGGCTCTGGAAATAGCCTTGAATGTTTTCTCTGTTCAATTATTGACTTCCTGTGGGAGAACAAGGAGAAATTAGAACCAGACAAGAGGGGGGGGAGAGGAGAGAGGGAGGGTCTGTTGATCAATAAGGAACTGAATTAGGGGATTGGATGGAAGTTTACTAACCTTGAAAAAGCAAGTTCCTGAATTCTCAACTGTCAGTAGGTCTACAGCACATCTACACAGTTGCATCCAGTGAGTCAATTGTGGCCATTTCCAGACTGCTCAAACTTGGCAACTATTGTCGGTGCCTTGGTGATATCCTGTTAACTGTTGCAACTTGCCACAGTTAGGAAAAGTCTTTAAGTTGCAATCAGTATGAAATATATAATGTAACTGATGCAAGGTATAAGGAACATATGCGTTGGCATCCATGACATGTGGTGTCATCAAAATGATTGTGTAGTGAGGTCACCACGCAAATGCTACAATTACATGTTTATGTCACAATGTTTGACTCAAATGTGTAAGTTGTGGAAAGTGTGTGATGATGCCACACAGGTGTCATAATTTTCTCCCTGCAGATACCCATGCCTCTGGGGTGCCTGATCTTTTTTGGCACCATATAAGATGTTAATGTTATCCTTCAAAGCCCTGAGTGGCTTGAATCCTGGCTATTTCAATTGCATCACCTCCATTAGTTTTCAATGCCGATTACTAGCTTTAGTTTGTACTTAAATTTAAAATAACCATTTTGTTAGCTTCCTTTCATACTTGCAAAGAAGAAAAATGGATGCACAAGTCACATAAATGCTCCCCATGCATGTTTCCTGCGTGACTATTTCTTCTTTCTCAAGTTCTATTTCCTTTTTTCCTGGGACCAATGATTTTGAGAACATATGATATAGCTTGAGCAATCATGTCTATTTAGAGTTAAAGAACACTAAATTCAATGAAGCTGGCAAGTGTCTGTAGATTTACAGCCTAGGGCTAGACCAAGGAGAAAAATTTAAACTATAAATGCTACAATAAGTATGCAGCTTTACCTCTGTTTAGGTTATTTTACTAGTTTGCCATTGGACAAAACCATGTTTTGGCCCCAGTATTACCAGAATTACTGAAGTTTATGCAAAAAGTTAAATGCTTTACATGTTATTATCAAGTAGTGCATTTGTCTAGAATTTGGCATTCTCTCTCTGTCTCTCTCTCTCTCTCATACACACACACAGACATATTGATTGCTCACTTATGTAGATTTTAATAAATTCTATTAGTGTTGGCCTTGTGTAGGACTATTCATCTAAAATGCAAGTAGCTGCCTTGAAATTGAAACTTGCATCACACAACATAAGAGGCTAATTAAACAGGGTGGTTTTTTGGTTGAAAAGTAAATAAAGTAATAATTAAGCACCTGTGTGTTTTGGCACTGTAAGCATAGTTAATGACTAGCTATCAGATTTAATAACTGATATTACATTGAACTATGTTCATTCACTTGTATGAAGTGAACGATTTATTGATTTATCTTTTTCCTGATACTCGCAACTGGATCACAAATATAAGCTTAGTGGATTTATAGAAGTGGTAATCCATCTAAATGTAACACAGAATGATGCAGGATTGGGAGTCCCACTTTTAAACTTCAGGTTGTGATATGTCTTATTAACTTTACATTCCATATTTATACATGGAAACTTTTCCCGCCATAAACATGGTGGGCTTTTTTTGTGACCAATAAAATGATAATTGTTGGTGATTGCACTAAAATTTTGAAGTGTCACTCAGACAAGAAAGATGCATGTCTCCAATGAGTGAATAAGTTCCAGTAAAATGGATTGAAGCATCCGTCTGTTTTCTCTTCTTAATTTATAATCTTAAAATGGCTTGTATCTCTCTATATGAGGTGCTAATTGTAGAATCCTGTCTACGTCCCCTATTTACAACTGTTGTTTAATGACCATTCGAAATTTAACAGTGTGGAAAAAAGTGATTTATGATCCTTGCAGTGTCCCTCTAGTCATGTGATCGTAATTTGGGTACTTGGCAACCAAGCTAAGCATCCTGAGATCATGACATTGCCATGTGTAAGCTCCCCAGAGGGCTTCTAACAAAGCTGGATTAGCTTAACAATCATGACAGAAAAGGTCGTAAAATTGGGCGCAACTCGCTTAATGGCTGCATTTCTTAACAGAAATTCTGATTCCAATTGTGGTTGTAAGTCAAGGACTACCTTTACATATTCCTGAGAGGGACGTATGTTTAGCTACTATCTTGGTGATCATGTTTCCCTATATTGTCGTGTGTGGCAAAAAAAGCAATTCTTTGTCAAAGGGTACTGTAACTCTTTGTAAAAGAGAAATGCATTATATCATGCAACATACTGGCATGAGTCACTCTACTACGGTAGGATTGTTGATAAGCATTGTTGATATGATTTTGTTACAGGGAGATGTGCCAAACTCACTCCACAGTAATACTTTAGTAGTCCATTCATGTACCATGTTTCTCCAAAAATAAGACTTGCCCCCCCCAAATAAGCCCTAGCCTGATTTTGGGGGGTGGGCCTAATATAAGCCCTACCCCAAAAATAAGCCCAGGGGAGTGGGTGTGGCCAGCACAAGCTGCAGCAAGTGTGCAGGGGCCGATGGTGTCTGGTAGCAGCCATAGCCACCAGCCCCTTGGAGCAGCGCAGGTAAGTCCAGCACGGAGGCAGGGGAGAGGCAGGCAATCCAGATGCGCCGCGCACTTTTCACCCAGAGGAAGATGGAACCTTTGTCTATATGCGAGTGGGGTGGTTGGAAACGGAGCAAATCCCTTGGTTTCCAACTACCCCATTTGCAAGTAGACAAAGGTTCTAGTCTCCCTCTGGGCAAAAAGTGTTTGGGGCGCTTGGAGCAGCTCCATCCCCTCCCCCAGCTGCTTCACCTTGTGGCGGCAGGCTATGGCTGCGAGCGGCCACAGAAGTGGACCAGCGGCCACACGGCCTCCTGCTGGATGGGCCTGTTGGTGCTGGCGAGACAGGTGTTGGGGAAAAAAATAAGACACCCCCCCAAAAGTAAGACTTGGTGCCTCTTTTGGAGGAAAAAAAAATATAAGACCAGGTCTTATTTTCGGGGAAACACGGGTAGCACTCGTACTTTTATCAGTGGCTCAGCAGGATGTTTGCTAAGGCATGTCAATTACCTTGCATTTAATTTATTATTCAAGCAAATTCCAGTCTTCATTTTGGTTTAAAGAACCAACCTGTATTTTAACTAGAGTTTTGGGTGGAGTTGTTTAACTGAAATATTTGATTTATGGCTTTTTTTATATATGCAGTTTCCTTAGTAAGTAAAACTGATATAGATTAAATCAGGAAGGTGGTTTTATTACTGCCAGCTAGTGTTCACACCCTACATTTATACATATTAAAATACCTAGGTAATAGTTGAATTAGTTATTGCAATGTAGAATGATATCAGCTATACAGTTTGGGACAGGGAGGAAGGATAGAAATTGCCATATTTGGAATTTGATATATGTGCTATGAGTCAAACTCTAGGTAAGGGAGGAGAATGAATCCCCCCAGTGGGTGTGGGTGTGGATGTATGTATGTATGTATGTGTGTGTGTGTGTGTGTGAGAGAGAGAGAGAGATTCTGAGCTCTGTCTCATCCTAGTGCTGGATTTTGATTGTCTGAATTTTCAAAATTGGTAACATTTCCCAACTTGAGGAGGGACATTCATGAAAACGGAAATATTAAGAACTAAGGCTTAACACATATACCTGGGAAATCTTGATTCTACTTGCCTTTCCATCTCTCTGCAGCTACCAACTTACTTCCCCCAACTTATTAGGTTAAAGATGATTCACCTATGTCACAAATCTATTTATCACCCGTCTGGGACAGTCTCTGAGTAACTGCTAAGTAAGTCAAGAGATGATGTTAAGAAATGCATAGTCCCTTATGTCAACATGCAAAAAGGGATAGAAAACTCTTAATCATAGGATAATAGAGTTGAAAGAGACCATTTAGCCCACGGGTGTCAAACTTGATCACATCACATGACATATTGTGAGTTTCTTTTGCCTTTCTGGAGCCGGGGTGGGCATGGCCTACGTGTGACACATCCGGCCCATGGGCTGCCAGTTTGACACCCCTGATTTAGGCCATTGAGCCCAATGGAGGAAGCCCTTCTCTGTGCAAAGAAATATTGATAATGAAGTCAATGTTTAGTGGAAATTCTTTGTTTGGTGTAAAAGCCCGTTGGTTAAGAGAAAAACTGACTTTTTCTGTTCAATACAAAACATAGTTTTTACTTTATATCAGACTTGTGAATTAATGTCTTTGTTCAGGCTGTAGTGTGTAGGGGTATAAAGGAATGCAGTGAAAACAGTCTTGGGGCTAAAAGGGAAAATAAATTTCATAAGACTTCAAAACCTTTTTCATAAATTGAATTTGTTTGATAACATGGTAAGCACTATTTAAATTACAACTAATAAAACTAAACATTATTAATTATTTATTAATTCATTTGGATTAGAGAACAAGCAAAAGTATACGATATCATCAAGAGAGTAAAAGAATTGAAATGGAAATGGGCTGGTCACATAGCAAGAAGAATTGACGGCAGGTGGACCAAGGCAGTCATAGAATGGATCCCACTTGATAAAAAGCATCTACGAAAGAGACTTAAAACAAGATGGATTGATGACATCAGAAAGTATTGCGGGCCTAAATTGCAAAAGAAAGCTCAGGACATGCGGAAGAGGCCTTCATCCTGCAGTGGATAGACAATGACTAGAATGATGATGATGATGATGAAACTAAAAGTGGAAATACCCTATAAGCTAGTCAGAATATTTTAGCTGTAATAGCTCAGAGTTTAGCATGAAAATGGCTTTGCTGATTCTGCTTCAGAAAGCAAATTACATAAAGTTCTGTCTCCTTTGGCCTATTTGACCAAAACATGTGCTACATCTTAAGATTCTGTGTTGAAAGGAATGTTAGCAGATTTGTCTCCTGTCTGTTTCCTGTAGAGTTTTTTTTTTTTTATGGAGGAGAACTTTTGTTTAGGGATTATCACTGTAAAGGACAACTCAACACTTTCGGTGCTAAAACAGATTTAAAATACAGTAAACTTCCTGTGGAAGGGACAAGGTTCAATGGTTGATATCAGCCTGATGACTAAATATTTAATCACGGTGAGTTAAAGCTCAGATTGATGCATCTCAGAATAAATATTTCCCCATCAGAGTTGACCTTTTATAGTTTCATAATGGCATTCCTTCTTTTTATTTATTTATTTATTGAGGCTTTTATGTTGCTTAACTTTATAGATTCTTTCATATAGAATAAAATAGATTAAAATAGGATTCTAATGACATGCTCAATTTTAATAAAGGCTGATGCTAAATTTAGTAATAGCTACCTGGTGTCCTCTTATTTTAAACTGAAAAGTCTAAAAGTATAGATGAATTGTTCAAAGGTAAAACATTTCATGTACAATTTGTACTGCATCTGTCATTGTAAAATTGGTCTGCACAGTATTGTGTTTGGACTGCTGTAGGGTGTGTTTATGTACATGAGCTGGTTTCCATGTAACCTGCTTACTACATTAGGCATGTTGAAATGTGCGTTGGCACAAAGTATCTAAAGGCCGTGGTGGCGCAGTGGTTAAAATGCAGTATTGCAGGCTATTTCTGCTGACTGCCAAGGGTTTGATCCTCACCGGCTCAAGGGTGACTCAGCCTTCCTTCCTTCCAAGGTCAGTAAAATGAGGGCCCAGATTGTTGGGGGCAATATGCCGACTCTGTAAAACCAGGGGTTCCCAACCCCCAGACCGTGGACCAGTACCGGTCCACGGCATGCCAGCAATTGGTCCGCACAAACAAGCAAAACCCTATCTGCGGGATGCAGGCAGCACACAAAACCACACACTCTCCGGTCTATGGAAAAAAACTCTCTCCACGGAACCAGTCCCTGGTGCCCAAAAGATTGGGGACCTCTGGCTTAGAGGGGGATGTACAGTATTGTGAAGCGGTATATAAGTCTAAGTGCTATTGCTATACTAATTTGGATGTTGATATGTGGGGGAGGAGAGGTGAGCCCGTGGCTTGGTTTTCATTGCTGACAACTGTGTTGAGGTTTATATAGACAAAATTTAATTGATTGGTTTGTAAGGAGAATTTCTTTTAGGAAAACATGGTCTTCTGCAAAGATAGAGACCACCCAGAAAGAAAGAGAGAGTGTATGTATGTTTCAGGCTCACTTTATACTGTGCTTTAGGAACACTTCAAAGGAATGAGCAAACGGTAACCTCCATGATCAAGCAAGTTAACTGGGTGCGCTGTAAGCCTGGCCATAGCAGGTACTCTACTAAATTATCTCATATATCGGTGTGAGAAAACTTAAAAAGTATTTTTTTCTTGCAAGAAGGCTAGACATATTGCCTTGAGCCCCTGGAGGAAAAGCAGGATTTATATCTTAAAAATAGATTGCTATCTTCAGTACTGTAGCTCTCTTTATTGCTTCTTAGTATGAAGAGACTACTCTGGCATAATTCAAAATACTCTTGGAGTATTAATGTAGATCCAAGCCTGTAGCTTCTTAGTCAGCTGAAGTGGTATGATATACATGGGAAAGAGGGATTCAGAATTCAGTGTTGTTTCAACTCTGAATCCATTTAATTATGATGCTGTATCTTCAGGTTTTAGACGGTTACACTATCCTTCAAAGATAGCCAGTGACTGCTAAGAAATAGTTTAATTATCACAAGTGAACTTTTATTTGAAGAAAATATTGGCTTTTGTGAATTATACTTTGGAATTCAGTTTCTAAAGCATCTTTTTTTATACTACTACATGTAAAAAGTAAACGAATAACCCTTGTTCTTTAGTTATGTGTCAAGACTGCCAGCTGTTAAGGGAAACATCTGGATTTCCTCTAGCAGTAGGTGATAACGCAGTTGAAAAACAGGATGGTTGCAAAAAACAGGATAATATGCAAAATATCAAGGCCTGTATTGTAGTATTGGTGATAAGGTTGGAGAAATACTATAATTAAGTCTGCTGCTGCTTTTGCCTTAGCAATGTTGATAATCTAATCTTTTTTGAAGGAGGTATCAAGATTCCCTTTTTCTTTAATCTATGGCTTATGTGTGGTAAAATATGAGTAATAAAAGTGAATTATCATTTGTGATTTTGTTTAGCTGATTTAAAATTATTTTGGGATATTATATGTTCTACGTTTCTACCATAATCACGAATAAGATGTTTTAAAATAACTTAATTTGAGGAAGTATCTCATGGCACCACATTTTAAAAGATGTAAACTGGAAACTGTTTTCCATGAATTTAGGATGTTCAGGATTATTTTTTCAAAATGCTTTTCTTTGGCGTTGATAAAATCTGGCTGAACTGTGCATTCTTACATGAATGGGATTTCCTTTTGCCAGTTTTGTTCATGTTGTGACTATGGATAGTTTCAGATGGAAAAAGTGAATCAAAGTATACATTGCAGTCAAGGATTTCCCCAAACAGTAATCAGTTTTGATTACTTCCAAAGTGTTGGTTTTGGCTTTGAAACCTATCCATTCTCCTTCAGTGCTTGGCGTGTGCTGCATAGAAGATACTTGACTAAACTATATCTGAACAGCTTTACTTATCTGTGCAGGCTTCTGTTGGTGGCAGCTGCCTAGATGTATCTTGATCCATACACAGCGTAAGGAAACATACTTGTTAATACTGAAGATGTTATGACCTGGAAGCTTCCTAGATCTTTTTATTAACATATGATTCCTAGTGCTGGGTGACTCAAGATTGGTTATTCTAATTGAGTATCTGAAGAGTTTTGAAATAGCAGTAGGCAGATATCCCGATGGGTTCTGATTAAAATAAAAAACACTATATTTTTGAATTAGAAGGAGGATGTTGAACATAAACCATAAGGAAGGTGGAGTATGGGAAGCACAACCATTTTTAAATCCACTTCAACTTGGTCAGGATATCCTTCTCCTGTTCTCAATAACTTAAGTTTCTTTATATACATCCAGGAATAGCATAAGGCATTTTACTTCCTCAGCTACTGGTGCTCCTTTTAATAATAGAATCTTCAGATAATAGGGTTGGGAGAGATCTTAGAAGTCATTTATTCCAATCTGCCACTCAATGCAGAATTTACTGGATCCTTTCTGACAGTTGCTTATCCACCCTTACTTAAAAAACTGTAATGAAGGAGAAACCACAAGTCATGTGGTAGGCCATGAGCTTGTAAGATTAGAAAATTCCTCCTACTTTTAGCTTATTGGTTCTGGTCCTGCCCTGCAGGACATTTGGAAATACATTCCCTCTTCTGTAGCAAAAGCTCTTCAGGAATTTGAAGACTGCTATCGCATCATCCTATCGCCATCACATTAATTGCCTTTTTAAAAAAATAAGCTAAATATACCTATATCCTTGTAGTGTTGTTCTTTGGGCTTGGTTTCCAAATTCTAACTCTTCTCTGAATTTCTCTGCAGTGTTTCTCTCAATTTCTGGCAACAGTGTTTTAATAAGGTGACCAACTTTTTTACAATGAAAAGGACGACACAAATAAATCGAAGAAAAAAAATATCGTAAATAAAACATTTTATTCATTGCAACAATAATACAGAATACACTATAATATGATAAATGCATAACAAAAAACATTTGTAACAATAACATTTTATATTGTAATTATGCTTACATGCCATGCCCCTGCCTGCAGCCGCCCCGCCAACACTGCTGCCCCGCCATGTAGAGCGGGCCCCGCGGCTCCTAAAGCACTGGCTGCGCTGGCTCCGGCCCCGGGGGGGGGCAGCCCACCATCGACACACCCCGCCTGCAGCTGCCCCACCAGCACACTGCCCACCCTGCACAGCCCCGTGTAGAGCAGGTCCCGCAGCTCCCACAGCACGGGGGGCAGCCGGCCACCGCCACCCCTCACATCCCCACCCCCAGCAGCCCCGCTGCCCCTGCCTTTTGCACCCACAGCCATTATTGCCCTAGCAGGGCCGAAGATCAAGAGAAAGCTACTGTGGCATCGCAGCTCCAGTCTCCTCCAGGTATCTTTGGGACTAACTAGGAGATGGTGTAGTTGGGTAGCAGGGAGGGGTGCAAAGTTCCTGCCAATTCGCCTTCGCTGCAGACAACTTACATGTGCAAATTTTGCCGGCCCAGTGTTTTGGCGCGCTCAGGAGCAATTCCTATTGGCTTTCGAAAGCCAATAGGGGGAGTAGCACAGCTCATGCAAAAGTTGAAAAAAAAAAACATCAAAAAAAAGGTGCCGGAATGCTGTTCTGAGCGTTCTATGAGAACCCCCCCCCCCTGCAGATTAGTCTTCAAAAAAGGAGGACATATAGGAGGACACTTTTTGAGGGAGGACAGAACTCACAAAAGGAGGACTGTCATTCCTAAAGGAGGATGGTTGGTCACCTTAGTTTTAAACAGTGTTTTGTCCTGCAGTGTCAGCTGCATAGAATCTTCCTTACCCCTTGGGATCAGTTCTGATGCTAAGTGATAATCTGCTATGCCACAGCGGTGAGACTTGAATTAAATCTAGCATAGAAGGGGCTGGTCTCTGAAGATTCTTTATGAGCATTATTCAACTGCCTCTTTGCAAAAGATCAATCTTCTGGTTTGTTTTTAACCAGACTGTCACCTGAAATTTGAATCGTCATGTTTTGGCAAGGACTAAAAGTTACTTTCCTACATTTTAATAAAAATAACAGGAACTAATGTGCTCTTACACTAAAAAATTCACTTAAATAGCCATTGAAGAAAGGGAATGGAATTTAAACATTGCATTGTGCCTGAATCAAACAAGTTGTAATGAGTTCCAGTTCAGGAAATGCCAAGTAGGTATTTCTTACTTTTCCTCTTTGGACGAGGGATGGGAGAAACAGCAGTTGAAAATATGCTACATAAACACAAAAGGTAATGCGCCCAACCAGTTTAACTAGAAAAATATTTTTGCTGGTCTTCATTTTCTGTTTCTGGCATAGAGGTATGATTTCTGCATATAAGCTATGCATATCAATAGGTATCTGTCCAACTCTATTTTGACATAAGAAAAATGATAAAGCATTTTTTTCTGGAGAAATGAGAAGGCAGCAGCTGGTTTTAAGCCGCTTTTGGTGCTTTAACATTGTCCATAGACTCTGAGCCAAACAGCTTTTAAATATAACTCTGGGCTGTAGTCAAGGTCTGTTGTTTCAAATGGATGAAATTGAGCGTATGATACTGGAGGTGCTCCTTCCAATTTTGCTTTGAAGCAGCCCTGTTCTTGTCCTGTTAGAAAGTTTCTACTCAACTAAAACATTTGCTTACAATAGATGGATAAGCATGGGATTATAGTTTATGTCATTGCAAAGAATGTAGATCCCACAGATCCAGCATTCTCTGCTTAGTTTGCCTTGTTCTGCTACTTCTTCTGAAATATCAGACTGAAAGACTGCTTTCTACAGAAGACAGTATTTGGTTAGTAAGAGCTGTTTAGTGGAAACAAACAAAAGCTGCTCATATAAACTTAAGGATGGTTTTTATTTTTTTCTAGCATTTTCCTATGTTAAGTTTAGATTGGGTAGTCCTTCCGTATTATGAAAAGGACAATTAAGAAGCCCCCCCCCGAGGTTTCACCTTTGGACTGTAAAATTGGGGAAAAACTCTGTTCTACGGTCTATATATTTCACTGCGTTCTACTTATTGGAACACAAAAAAGTAGTTTCATGATATCCTGGATTCTCTTTCTTGAATGAATAAATATTTTCCAGATGAATTCTAAGGCAGGCTGATAATGTGCTTCATTTTTTAGAATTTAGAGGCTGTCCAACTCAAAATGACCCTGACCGACTTGCAATTAAAATAGGAAAAGAACCATGGATACATACAGGAACAGAGATTGACATCCATGCCAGCCCCAGGTTAGGTAGAACAGCCAGGTCCTCAGAGACTTTTGGAATGTCACCAAGGTGGGAGCTGTCCTGATCTCAGGTGGGATGGTGTTCCAGAGGGCAGGTGCTACGACAGGGAGGACAAAGCATCTTGGTGTGCTTCAAGATCTTGGATTTAAGTTTGCAGTTAAAATGATTGCATAAATCTAAAGAAACAGCATAGCTGTTTGAGTTGGACTTGTTTGAATAGAAGCTCAGAACCCTAAAGCATCTTCTCTTTTAATTTTTATAGTTACTCATCTTTGTTCTCCAGCACAGGAGATCGAGAATCCACCAATAGGTTTAGACTGTGTTCCTGCCCAATCAGATCAAGTCAGCCAAAGTTGCCACGCCTCTCCTGGGCTAAAGGATCCCAGTCTCAATTTGATCTTGCCCAAGACAGACGTGCAAGTTTGGCTCTTAGGCAGGTATAGTTTCCATTGGTGGATTTTCTCCCACGACAAGGCTATTGCACCTAGGGGCCATCATAGACACGGTGAGTTGCTGGGTCTATCTATCACAAGAACGCCGGGACAGCATTCGGCAGTTAGTCCTACAACTCTGCGGGAACCGTACGATAATGTTAGCAAGTCTCTCTCAATTGCTGGGGAAAATGATTTCGGCCATTGCCATTGTGCCTTGGGCCAGGCTCCACTCCAGGATACTTCAGTGATTCCTGCTCCCTCTCCAGAGACTGAACATCAGCTCCTCCACTCGAAGAGTGCGAATTCCACCTCGAGTCTCGCGCTTCCTCAGGTGGTGGCTCTCATTGGCCATGCTCCGGGGGTCATCCTTCAAGGAGCTGGATCAAATTACTTTGATGACCGACACCAGCCTGTTCAGTTGGGGTGCGCACCTACACTAGCAGTGGGCCCAAGGCCGTTGGTCCCGTTCTGACCTTCGGCACAACATAAACTGGTTGGAGCTCAGAGCCATACACCTGGCCCTTCGACATTTCTGCAACTTTGTAGTGAAATGTCACGTACTGGTCCTCATGGACAACGTTGCTGCCAAGGCCCATGTGAATCGGCAAGGGGGCACCCAATCCCGTGCCCTCCTGTCCGAGGCTCTCCTCCTGGGCTCTTGGGCAGAGTCACATATCAGGGGAGGCAAACACACAGGTAGATCTCCTCAGCAGGGCGACGGTGAACCACTCAGAGTGGCACCTGCACCCAAGGATTTTCAGGGAAATCTCCCACCGATTTGGACTTCCAGTCCTAGACTTCTTCGCCTCCCTGGCAAACACTCAGGTACCGAGGTTCTTCTCCCGTTTCTCATCCCCAGGGGCAGAACACACAGACGCTCTTCGGAGTCCGTGGCCGGAGGGTCTGCTGTACGCTTTCCCTCCTCTCCCTCTTCTTCCAGCAGTCGTCCGCAAGATCCTCAGGGAAAGAGCGGAGGTTCTTCTAGTGGCCCCGTACTGGCCTCGGAGACCGTGGTTTGCCGACCTAGTGAACTTATCCTTAGCAGAACTGTGGAGGATTCCCCTGGACAGGGTCTCACTCAGTCAGGGGAGACTCTTTCATCCTGACCCCCAATGGCTCCAATTAGCCTTATGGCACTTGAGCGCTCAGTCTTATCACGGGAGCACTGCTCACCAGGAGTCATTTCTATAATCCAGGCATCCCGTCGGGCCTCTACCAACCGTATTTATGAGGCCATGTGGAGGAATTTCTGTTCGTGGTGCTCAAAGCACCACTTGACAATTCCAGATCTGACGATTGCTCACATATTGGACTACCTTCTGGAGGGTCTGGAGAGGAGTTTGGCTCCAAACGCACTACGCAGACAGGTCGCTGCTCTTTCCACAATACTTACATGTGGATCTGCAACTTTCCTAGGTCACCATCCCTTGATCCGCTCATTCATCAAGGGTGCTACTAACACCAAGCCCCCTGTAGTCCATTGATATCCCTCCTGGGAACTACCGAGGGTTTTGCGGGCTCTTACCAACCCGCCCTTTGAACCCCTCAAAACATGTGATCTGCGATAGTTATCATACGAAGTTGCTTTTTTGGTAGCTATCACCTCTGCGTGGCGGATTTCCGAATTAGTGGCTCTCTCCACCAGAGATGACTTGTGCATTTTTCACTGGGACCGAGTAGTTCTTCGTCTTGATTTGACCTTTGTTCCAAAGGTAAAATTCTTTATTTCACAGGACTCAGGACTCAGGAAATCGTGTTACCAGATTTCTGTCGTAATCCATTGCATGCTCTGGAACAACAGTGGGACCTGCTAGACGTCCGCAGAGCACTCCGTTATTATATCGCGTGGATGGCTGCCTTCCGCACCACTGAAGCCCTTTTCATTTCCTGTCATTCTCCTTCTAGGGGCAGGAAAGTATCCTCCTCCACGATTGACAGGTGGATTAGGGCTTGTATTGCGGAGTCGTATTGGGCTGATTCAATGCTGATTCCAGGGCACATTACGGCCCATTCCACCCGTAGCGCGGCTACTTCTGCGGCCTGGGACACTCAAGCGTCCATTGAAGACGTTTGCAGAGCGGCCACATGGTCCTCTCCATCACCCTTCGTTAGACATTACAAAATCGACAAGTTCACCTCAGCGTAGGCCTCCTTTGGCAGGAGAGTTCTCCAACAGGTACTACCGCAAAGTGCCACACTGGGCAGGCCTGATTCCCTCCCTCAGGGACAGTAGGCTTTAGTATGTCCCATTGGTGGATTCTCCATCTCCTGTGCTGGAGACGGGGCGTTGTCTTACCTGAACGCCTTTTCTCAGCACGGAAATGGAGAATCCACTCCCACCCTAGTAGGTTATTAGGCCTAGATCTATATTTATGAGCCAACACATCTTGCTGTCAGTCATGGCTTCGCCTGCGTCAAGACTGGGATCCTCTAGCCCAGGAGAGGCGTGGCAACTTTGGCTGACTTGATCTGATTGGGCAGGAACACAGTCTAAACCCATTGGTGGATTCTCCATCTCCGTGCTGAGAAAAGGCGTTCAGGTAAGACAACGCCCCTTTTCCCAGTTCCCTGAGCTGAACATTTTGCGTGAACAGTGGATGCAGCAATCTTTTTAAAAGGTGGTGATTTGTGTAGTGAATGCCTGTGGCATCTTGCCTAAAGTCCCCTCAAATCTGGTGAGAATTAAAGATCCCTAAGCACTTAAGATGGTCTGATTTGAAATGAATAGCAATTTTGAGCAAGAGGCTACATATCTGCATGTATAGGCAAGAATAGTTGCCAAGAAAATCTTACTGGAATACGTACTTAACATCAATTTTCAGATGCTTCGGAAGACATCGTTTCAGTCAAGGCTGAAATAAAACAAACTGATCTCATCTCCAGCTTCTGGTTTTTTTTTCCCTTCACATACATGAGGACGAAGAGATGACCTCACTTATAAGCAATGTGCTTTGTGAAGTATAAAGAGAGGGCCTGCACTCCTGGGAATTAATTGTCAGTATAATGATTTTGTCAGTTAAGTCATTTATCCAAAAATGTGTTGAAGCAAACTTTGAAGCAAAAATTCTATAGGATGACTATAGCAAAATTTTGTTAGAAAAGAAAACATTTCTCGGGGCTGACTACCCAGATCTAAATAACCTTGCTAAGTACCGTATCTGCCTCAGTCAGTTGGTGCAAATATGCAGCCCTGTCTTTGCCAGTGATAGGGCATCATTTCCATTGCTCCTGCTGAGATCTGCCACAAGTTGTTTGTGGATCTTGTGGCACAGGTTGGCAGTCCCTCTAACAGAATGATGAGTTTGGGCAAAATAATTTATGGTCACAGGCCTATTTTTATGCTGTTCCATTAAGACTCTGTGCCAAACGTAGATTCCCAGTTAAGTTTCAGATCATGACTGAAAATTAAAAGCTCCCAGTACTGTAAAACCTCAATTTAGTGTACCTCCGGAGGATATAACAGATACTTTAATTCAGTTTTCTCTCCCAAGTAATGGACAAAGTCCATTGTTTCTGAAATATTTTGAACAATTGACGTAGTTAAACAAATGACATGAGTTGATACAAATGACATTTCACTTCAGTTGTGTAAACTCATATTTAACAGAATAACTTTAACGAACACACCACTTCTTCCCAAATACTTCACTAAATTCAGGGGTTTCTGTTACTATTTGTTGTTGTTGTTGTTGTTGAGTCGCTAAATTATTATTCTGAGTTAGCAAATAGGCTGGTTTTGAGTAAAATTCTCAAATACTGAAATTTGTCATTCATTGCTTTATATAAACAAACTCTTTATCATTAAGGCTGCAGCATGTTTTCACATCAGAGACAGTGCTTACATGGTTAAAACATCTTAAAATAAATTATAAGAATTATCAAAATATAAACAGCTGATTTCCGTTAAATTCTAGAATTACTAACACTTTTTCCAAAAGCTAGAACAGTAATAAAATAAATGTAGTTTAAAGACACAGTAATATCCCTTTTAGGAACTAAAGAGTGTCAAAACGTTATCCATAAATTTACAAATAACCCTGATAATTATAAACTCTTGTCAGTTTGAACTTCTGCAGTGTATTTGAGCAGCCAAATGTTCTCTGTTCTGCAAAATAGCTGTAAATATACTGCACTCATGATGAGGCAACTGACATGTCTCCTTGCATTACTTGACCACAATATTTATCTCCACCTCCTCTTAAAAGACAAATTTCATCATGCAGTGTTATGTCTCTACTAGCTTGATAACTTGAAAGTCTAATTTATTACAACCTTAGATTTTATGAAGCTGGCTTTGTTCCAGAAAAACAGCTTTGCCTATGTTCAGAACTTGTTTAAGGTTTCAATTGTTATCTGCAGGATGGGCTATCAGAAGGATGCCCTACCCTGTTATAAGATACCTTTAGATTGCTGGCTGAAAGATCAACTGAATCTTTCCAGCAGGTTCTGTACATTGGTAGTTTTTCTGTTCTGTAGAATTTTGTTTGTTCTGATTTTAGCTAACTCATACAGGTAGTCCTCAAATAACGTTCACAGTGGAGCCAAATTTTCTGTTACTAAGACAGTTAAGTGAGTTTTGCCTCATTTTACGACCTTTCTTGCCATAATTGTTAAGTGAACCACTGAACCACTGTAGTTGTTAAGTTAGTAATAGAGTTATTATTATTATTTATTAAATTTCTAAGTGAATCTGGCTTCCCCATTGACTTTGTTTGTCAGAAGGTCACAAAAGGTGATCACATGACCGCGGGACACTGCAGCCATCATAAACGCATGCCAGTTGCCAAGCATCTGAATTTTGATCATGTGACCATGGGAATGCTACAAGGGTCGTAAGTGTGAAAAATGTAATTTCGAACAGTCACTAAACTAATAGTTGTAAATCAAGGAGTACCTGTATGGAATCATTTGGAAAGTTCCCTCCATGTAAGAACCCGCCTCAGCTAACCACCCAAGAAAGCAGAACTCTTCAAACAGGCATTGTCTCAAAAGGAAACTTTTATTAGGGGTTAGTGACAGTAGGAAAGTCAAGGTGAGATCTGGGGAAAATCCCGCTTAAACAAGTGGTCCTCAATGGAACCGCATCTACATGGAGGGAAGTGTGTAGTGGGGTGCCCCAGGGCTCTGTTCTGGGCCCAGTGCTCTTCAACATCTTCATTCAACGATCTGGATGAGGGGATAGATGGGGAACTCATCAAATTTGCAGATGACACCAAGCTGGCAGGAATAGCCAACACTCCAGCAGACAGGCTCAAGATATAGAAGGATCTGGACAGACTTGAACACTGGGCACTATCTAACAAAATGAAATTCAGTGGTGAAAAAAAGTAAGGTTCTACATTTAGGCAAGAAAAACCAAATGTACAGGTATAGTATAGGGGGTACCTTGCTCAATAGTAGTAACTGTGAGAGGGACCTCGGAGTCCTAGTGGACAATCACCCAAATATGAGCCAGCAGTGTGCTGCAGCTGCCAAAAAGTCCAACACAGTGCTAGGCTGCATTAACAGAGGGATAGAATCAAGATCACGTGACGTGTTAATACTACTTTACAATGCCTTGGTAAAGCTACACTTGGAATACTGCATCCAGTTTTGGTCACTGCGATGTAAAAAAGATGTTGAGACTCTTTAGTACAGAGAAGAGCAACAAAGATGATTAGGGGACTGGAGGCTAAAGCATATAAGGAACGGCTGCTAGAATTGGGTATGTCTAGTTTAACGAAGAGAAGGATGAGGGGGGAACATGATAGCAGTGTTCCAATATCTCAGGTGCTGCCACAAAGAAGAGGGAGTCAAGTTATTCTCCAAAGCGCCTGAAGGCAGGACAAGAAGCAACGAATGGAAACTAACCAAAGAGAGAAGCAACCTAGAACTAAGGAGAAACTTCCTGACAGTTAGAACAATTAAACAGTGGAACAGCCTGCCTCCAGAAGCGGTGAATGCTCCAACACTGGAAGCTTTTAAGAAGAGACTGGATAGCATTTGTCCAAAATGGTATAGGGTTTCCTGCCTGAGCAGGGAGTTGGACTAGATGACCTCCAAGGTCCGTTCCACAGGTGTCATGATGTTTGGGTAACTGGCACAGTTGATGCCCATCTCAAGGTCTTCTCCAGTTTCGTTTCTCAGTAACTGTCTCCCTGATAAGGGAGAGAGACACATTCTGTTCTCAAGTGGAGAGAGGAGGGAGAGGAAAAATGGAAAGTGAAAGTTATCCCAAGCGAAAGCAAATCCCCCCCCAGCAGAATGGCAGGCCCCAAACAAGAGCACATATGCAGGGAAAGCAATAAGGGTTTGGGGACTCCAATTGTTACACATGGACACAAGGGTTGCTATTTTTAAACTCTTATGAGTCCTGGAATGTCATAGTAAAGTTTTCCTCTTCTGTTGTTACGTTATAACCATGAAAGGTTTGGAACAGCGGTTCTCAACCTTTTTCAGGCCAAGACCCCGATCTGCGCCACCCATGCGTGGCGCGATCCCGACCTGCGCTGCGCATGCGTGGTGCGATGGCCCGAACCGCACATGCGCAGTGCGTGCGCGATGGCCCGAACCGCGCATGTGCGGCGCGATGGCCCAAAACGCGCACGCGCAGTGTGCGTGACACCCCAAACCGTGCATGCGCGGTGCGCATGCGACAGTCCAAAATGCGCATGCGTGGCGCGATGACCCAAACCATGCATGCGCGGCGCGCGCGTGATGTCCCAAATCACGCGTGTGTGGCACGATGGCCCGAATTGCGCATGCGCGGCGCGCCAGCCCAAATCGCGCATGCGCGGCATGCGCGCAACAGCCGAGGGGAAATGGGGAAAAAATGGCGGACTGCAGTGTTTGGTGACCCCCGTGAAACGGTCGTTCGACCCCAAATGGGGTCGCGACCCACAGGTTGAGAACCGCTGGTTTGGAAGCTCCCACTTTTGTTCTTAATTAACTGCATTAATTAATGGTTTGTTTGAATTGAGTCAGTTTCAAGCATAGCTGATGAAGCTGAATTAATGTTTATCAGGTTTAGTCAAAGTGATTGAAAAACAAATACAATTGGTTCCAGATGCTTCCTTTTTATTCCATCTGGTACAAGCTAAACATATGCATAATGGTTCATTTTTGTAATGTTATACCGTGGCTTGAAATGACATCACATAAGGTGGTTTCAGAGTCTTTCATCTTTGTAGATAGAATAAATCATTTTCACTGGAAGTATTACAGAATACTTCTGATTACAAGGATATCCTTTCGTCCTCTGTATGTGTTGTAAGGTAACTTATAGGCAGCAACAAAATGGACAGTTTATTGCTTGTTTGACATGAGAATGGAAATTAGCCTATGATTCTAGACTAGGCCTGCACAATTTTTACAGGAGAAAGGGACACATTGATAAATTAAAAATCACAGGTGACAGAGGATACCTGGCACCCAATATAGCTGTTTGGCATGTTATGCAGACCTGCTCTAGACTAACACAGGAAGACCTATCTTGTTTCATAAAAGTTACTTTCTTTGAAAAATATTTTTCTACATTTGCACAAGGTTTTACATTTATCACATTTTAAAACTGCCGCTCTCCCCCACAGACCACCCATGGGCAATGCCATTTGTAGTTCAGGGTCCAGACCTTCCATGTATCAGAAGGAATTTTGCCCAAGATAGAACTTGCCATTCCTTTGAGAAGTGAATTTTGTTTTAATTGAAAATTGATAGAGTTACCTTTGGTGAGATGGGAAGTTATATAAATTTGATTAATATAAATAGTCCTCAATCACAATTTGGGCAAGAATTTATGTTGCTAAACAAGGTGGATATTAAGGGAGTCATGCCAAATTTTACAACATTTTTTTGCCGCAATTGATTGAATCGTGCAGTTGTTAAATTAATCATGTAGTTAAGCAAACCCATTTTACTCAATGGAGATTTTTTTGCCAGAAATCAGGAAAAAAATGCTGATCATTGTGGTTATGTGACTTGGACATTACAAATAACTACAAATGCAAGCTTGGTTGATAAGCTCTCCAAATATGATCATGTGACCGGGGATGACATGGCCATCAGAACTCAGGAACTGGGTTGTAAGTACCTCTGGGGAGGTCCAGCATAACTTTGAATGGATGATAAGCTACCAGTTGTTAAGGGAAGACTACTATACCTATTTTTGGAATATGAGCAGTTTTTACTTGATGTTTATGGATAGTCTTGGTTGATGTTTTCTTTAATTCCATTCTTCATTTTTTTCCCATAAAAATTACAGCACCCCTGCTTCACATTGATTTAATGATTTATTTTCTGTTATGGAGGATAATGATTTTAACAGAATATTTTTTGTGGAAGTGGATATACACTGTGCTTATAACAAAAACTTCTCTGTCCCTTAAAATATACAGTAATTTCCATTCAGTTTCTGAAATGATTACTAACCTTGAAAAAGCAACACAATGAAAAAACATGCCTTGATGCTGATCATTTCAAGGATGAAGCATGTGTTCCACAACTGCAGATGTGTAATTAGCAGCTGTAATGGGAGAAGGCAACACTTCAAACCTAAAGAATGTCAGTGATGAAAGAGGAGAAGGTTATACTCCTGGGTTTGAGTTTGTCCAGCTCCCTTGCATTCGCTTCTTGGCAAAATCAGCATCATCCTTCATTGAGGATTTTACAAGTACTTTTGAATGAACTGTAGTAATATGCAACTTGTAGCACCCTGGTCTCCTCTTTCTGTCCCACTGGTCAAACTAAAAACGCTAGATAATACACAGTGCCCCACAGCTTTTACAGGAGTCCATTGTGAATAGAGGAAAATACTGTGCTAATTTAGCTTGAAGAAGGTAACAAGTGGGGAGGACAGTCTGATTCCTGAACCCTTGAAATCTCTCAGAGGAGATTACTCAAAAAGAAAGCCTATTTAATCCCTGAGCAAATCCAGTACATGTTACAACATTGGCAAATGATTAAAAGTTTGAAGGCTGTATTGGAAGATGGAAGATCCTATGAGTTCCCAGGTGCTGCTACCTGCAATATCCATTAGCTATTTGAACTTCTTCAGACAATCAACAACCTGGTTGTTTTTAGGACTGGCAGGTCTGATTACTTTGTCCTTCCATTGGTGATGCTCTAGCACAGTGGTGGCGAACCTATGGCATGCGTGCCAGAGGCGGCACTTGGAGCCCTCTGTGTGGGCACGCGCGCTGTTGCCCCAGCCCCACCTCCCCCCGTGGCCCCCTCCTGCACAGAGCAGTGCAGCCAAGGACATGGCAGGCCGGGCAGCAGGGACAAGACTTCACTCTCATGTCCCATCATGTGCAGATGATGTTGTGGGGTGTGGTTGCTATGGCAATGCAGGGCCACCTGGGTAATCTGTGGCGGGCCATGAAGATGGTGGGTGGCCCTGTTGTGGGTGGGGCAGGCAGGGCGTGAGGCGGAGCAGGGGCGGGAGGCAGGTTTTGGCCACTCGGTCTCTAAAAGGTTCGCCATCAGTGCTCTAGCACTTGCTTGCTCATGTCAGTAAAAAACACAGCCCTTCTCTGTGTTGCAGTTGCTAAGGGAACTGACTATGGCAGTTTATCATGTTTCCGCTGATTGTCTGCAAATTCCTTGTATTGAAGCAGAACAAAGTTTAAAAAAAGCATGAAGTGTATTTGCTCATTGTTAGAGTCTGTGGGTCCCAATTCACACTACAATGACTAAGCAGGTACATGAGCTTTATCTCCGATGGTGTAACAATTGGAATGTGAGTTTATCTTACATTTCAGGGACTTTTGAAAGCAGATTGCATTCTGGTAATAACGGTCTCTCTCTCTCTCTCTCTCTCTCTCTCTCTCTCTCTCTCTCTCTCTCTCTCTCTCTCTCTCTCTCTCTCTCTCTCACACACACACACACACACACACACACACACACACACACACACACACACACCCCAAAGTCCCATACACTTTAAAAGAGTTATTTGAATTGCAACCTGAATAATCTTTCTGCAAGGGACTTTTTCCTTAGTAAATATTTAAGCTCATAATGCTTTGCAATTCATGGTGTAAACACTACAACTCACAGTTGTACTCATGGTTGAGAATACAACTCAATGAGATGACAACTCATGGTTATGAGTTGGACAAAATATTGTTACTATCAAAAGTGGCACGGATGCCAGAGGCGGCACTTGGAGCCCTCTCTGTGGGCACACACACTGTCGCTCCAGCCCCGCCTCCTCCCACGGCCCCCTCCTCACCAGCAGCCCCCCTGGAGGAGAGTTGCCCCCGGGCGCAGCCCATATGAAGCAGCGCAGCCAAGGACATGGTAGTCGGACAATGGGGACAAGACTCTGCCCTTGCGCCCCATTGCACGCAGATGATGCTGTGGGGCATGGGTGAAGGGCATGGCCACCATGGTGCTGCTGGGCTGCCTAGGTGATCTGTGGCGGGCCGTGGAGATGGTGGGTGGTCCAGCGGGCAGGGCAGAGCGGGGACGGGGGTGGGGGCCGGTTTTGGGGCACTCGGTCTCTAAAAGGTTCGCCATCACTGATATAGAGAGTCCCACACTGGATTTGCCATTTATTGCATTCTGTGCTGAAATGAGGACCCTTGTGGTCAGTGATGCCTGATGTTCCACCTTCAGATTTATCTAATAGTTCTGAGTTTAGTTTTTTTTAATAATTGCTGTTTTATTTAAATGTTATTCTCAATTGCTTAACGAGTTGAGAGATATCCTTATAAAGGTAGCCTTCAACATATGACCACAACTGAGTCCAAAATTTCCATTGCTAAGCATGGAAGTTGTTAAGTGAGTTTTGCCCCATTTTATGACCTTTCTTGCCACACTTGTTAAGCAAATCACTTCAGTTGTTAAGTGAATCATGTGGTTGTTAAGCGAATCTGGCTTCCCCCTTTGACTTTGCTTGTCAGAAGCTGGCTGGGAATGTGACAAGTGGTGATCACATGCCCTGGGACAGTGCGATTGTCATAAATACATGTCAGTTGCCAAGCACCCAAATTTTGATTATGTGACCATGGGGATGCTGCAATGGCCATAAGTGTGAAAAACGGTCATAAATCACTTTTTTCAGGCCGTTGTAACTTTGGTCACTAAACAAATGGTTGTAAGTTGAGGAGTTTCTGCAAATGTTCCAAATAAATTAGAGATTCCCAACCTTTAGGAGCTGATTGGCACTTTTAAAATATTGTGACTGTGTGAAAGGTACAAAACAAGGATGTCCTCTCTCGCCATTGTTATTTATATATACATTAGAAATTCTTGCTAGAGTAGTAAGACAAGAAAAGCAGATTAAAGGATTTAAGATTAAGAAAGAAACATACAAACTTCAAACTTATGCAGACGACTTAGCATTTATATTAGAAGACCCAGAACAATCAGGGCAGAAACTATTCGAAATATTGGAAGAGTATGGGGATCTGGCAGGTTTGAAAATAAATAGAAACAAAACAAAGATTATAAAAAAAAATGACTAACATAAAAAAAGGAAACCTCGAGACAAAATTAGGTATACAAGTAGTTTCCAAATTAAAATATCTAGGGATAGTTATTTCAGCACGCTGCTCATCAATTAAAGAAGACAATTATGGGAAATTGATAAAGAATATAAAAGTAGATTTAGACCGTTGGAAAAATTTGCATCTTTCATTACTTGGGAGAATTGCTGCAGTGAAAATGAACATCTTACCTAAAATGATATTCCTGTTTCAGAATATCCCAATTCAATTAGACAAGAAATTTTTCAAGGAGCTGAATAAATTAACCTTAGAATTTGGGTGGTCCGATAAGAAGGCAAGAATAAAATTAAAGGCATTACAGGATGCCAAAGAAAGGGGAGGTTTAGGTTTCCCAGATTGGGAGCTATATTACCAAGTAGCGGCCCTAACATGGATTAGAGCAGCGGTTCTCAACCTTTTTCAGGCTGTGACCCCGACCTGTGCCGCGCATGCGCGGTGCAACCCCGACCTGCACTGATGGCCCACATCACGCATGTGTGCGCGATGGCCCGCATCGCGCATGAGCGGCCGATGGCCCGCATCGCGCATGCGTGGTGCTACCCCGCACATGCGCGGTGCTGCCCCCTGCGCCGGCTGAGGGGAAAAGGGGGAAAAATGGTGGACTGCGGTGTTTGGCGACCCCCGTGAAATGGTCGTTCGACCCCAAATGGTCGAGAACCGCTGGATTAGAGACTGGATAACCTTAGAAAATAAAAGATGTTTACATTTAGAGGGTTATGACCTCCAGCAGGGTTGGCATGCTCACATATGGATGGGGCAAAGCAGAAACCACCAATATTTTTTAAGACATAAGGTTCGGCAAGAATTAATAAAAAGCTGGAATATAGTTAAGCTGGGGAGCGCACCTTCGCTCACAGTGGGCACAGGGCCGGTGGTCCAAATCGGACCTCCAACACAACATAAATTGGCTCGAGCTACGGGCCATCCACCTAGCCCTCCGTCACTTTCGAGGCCGAGTGGCGCGTCACCACGTCCTGGTCCTTACTGACAATGTGGCAGCCAAGGCCCACATAAACCGCCAGGGGGGCACCCAGTCCCGGAGCCTCTTGGCCGAGGCTCTCCTACTGGGAACCTAGGCAGAACACAACCTAGCCTCCATCAAGGCCGATCACATATCAGGGGTAGTGAACACTCAGGCCGATTTCCTGAGCAGAACAATTGTGGATCACTCGGAGTGGCGCATTCATCCGAGGATCTTCAGAGAAATTTGTCACCGTTTCGGATTGCCACGGGTGGACCTCTTTGCGTCCCCGCTCAACGCTCAGCTGCCTTGCTTCTTCTCCTGATTCCCAGCCATAGGGGCGTAACACACGGACGCTCTTCGGAGCCCGTGGCCCCAAGGCCTGCTTTACGCTTCCCCCCCCCTACTACTCCTCCCGGCGGTAATACGCAAGCTCCTCTGGGAACGGGCGGAGGTACTCCTGGTGGCCCCCTACTGGCCAAGGAAACCTTGGTTTGCCGACCTAATGAGTCTCTCCCTTGCGGAGCCTTGGAGGATCCCCCCGGAACGAGTTTCACTCAGCCAGGGGGTCATTCTCCACCCAGATCCCCAGTGGCTCCAGTTAGTTGTCTGGCATTTGAGCGCTCAATCTTAGCAAGAGAGCTCTGTTCCCCAGGGGTCATCACGATAATTCAGGCCTCTCGTCGCCCCTCCACCAACCGCATTTACGAGGCCACGTGGAAAAACTTCCGATTATGATGCTCCGGACGACAGTTGTCGCTCTCGGAGCTCACAATTTCCCACATCCTGGACTACTTGTTAGCCGGGCTGGACAGGGGCCTGGCCCCAAACACACTGCGCTGACAGGTTGCAGCGCTGGCAACGGTCCTCACATGCAACTCAGCGTGAACCCTGAGCCACCACCCCTTAATCCGATCATTCCTTAAAAGGGCCTTCAACACCAGACCCCCAGCCGTACACAGGTATCCTTCGTGGGAATTACCACGGGTCCTTCGGGCCCTCACCCAGCGGCCCTTTGAACCCCTAACGACATGCGACGTGCGTCACCTGTCCCACAAAGTGGCATTCCTGGTGGCAATCACGTCCGCACGGCGCATCTCCGAATTGGCAGCGCTCTCAGTCAGGGACGACTTGTGCGTGTTCCATCAGGATAGAGTGATCCTGCGACTCGACCCCACCTTCGTACCGAAGGTAAATTCCCTATTCCATAAGTCACAGGACATAGTACTACCAGATTTTTGCCCTAACCCATCGCTTGCTCGGGAGTGACAATGGCATAGCTTGGACGTCCGTAGAGCGCTTAGATGCTATATTTCACAGACAGCAAATTCCGCAAATCCGAAGCTCTGTTCATATCCTTCCAGTCTTCCTCCAAGGGTTGGAAGGTCTCCTCTTCCACAGTTGGCAGGTGGATCAGGGCATGCATTGCCGGGGCATATCAGGCTGAAACATTGCCAGTTCCCCGATGAGTCACGGCCCATTCCACACGAAGGGCAGCTACTTCTGCGGCCTGGTCCACACAGGCGTCTATTGAGGAGGTATGCAGGGCAGCCACATAGGCTTCACCATCCCCTTTCATTCGGCACTACAAGATTGATAGGTTTGCCTCAGCTGAGGCTTCCTTTGGCAGGAGAGTTCTCCAACAGGTTATTCGCCAAAGCGCCAAACATTCTATACAAACCTGAGGCATTACTATTAGGAATACTAGAGAAAAATGTAAATAAAGAGGACACATATTTAATTATTCACGTGGTTACGGCGGCAAGGATACTATTTGCTCAAAAGTGGAAAGCAATGGAAGTACCAAGTGAGGAAGTACTAATAAAGAAAATTACGTATTGCGCAGAACTAGATAGGATAACTAAAAGATTAAAAAATCAGGAAGAAACAGAATTTTATTGAATATGGAATAAATTTTATAGATGGAGGGAAAAAAATGGAGGTCACAAATAAAGAGATACGTTAAGATAGAGACCAGAAATGTATAGTTTGTATATAGATATATTATATGTAATTAATGTACAATATGGACTGAGATGTCAGTCAAAGATGATTTACCATGTTCAATGTTTTTAATCCTTTTTTTCTTTGTACTCAATAAAAACTTATTTTAAAAAAATAAAATAAAATATTGCGACTGTGTAATGAACAGCCTTGCAAACAATGCTGCTGGGGAGGGGCTGGTCTATTTATAGAATGGCTGCCATTTAAAGCTTACCTTGGTAAATGCTGCTTTTTCACTGCTTGGTACAGTGCTTGCTACTCCCTCTAGTCCATTTCTGTACACTATTCCTTGCTATCCATTCTTATTATCTTTGGCATCCTTTTGTAATGTGCCCATTTGGGCGCATTGGACTACAACCCCCTTCTCCCCTTCATTTTCTGTTTTGTAAGAAAGCTTGGAAATAAAATGTAGGTTTTAGGCTGGTGCTTTGCAGAACGTACAATTTATTTTAAAAAGTAAACAGAAGGGCAGAGAAGTGGGTGGGGTGAAGTTCAGTGGGCACATGAATGCTGTGTTTGGAATCCTGAAACTAAATCATTCTATCTCAGCCTCTTCTCTTACACATCACTGCTGACTCCTGATGACCACAGAGAGAAGTTTGTACAGTTTCCTTGGCAACCTTTTCAGAAGTAGCTTATTAGTGTCTTCTTCCTTGGGCTGAGAGTGACTAGTCCCAAGCCAGCCAGCTGGCTTTTGTGCCTAAAGCAGACATGGTCTCCCAGATTCTAATCCAGCAATTCAACCAGTAGACCAGACCTGTGGAGGAGAAAGGGACACAATGATACATTCAAAATCATTGCAGGTTTGTGCACCATCAGGTATTTGATGGTTAGCGAAGCAGCAGTATTGGAGGCACACAACAGCATATGTTTTGTGGGGCAGTGGCAGAGGCTGTCCATTCCGGATGGTGGTGAATTTGTTTTTAAAAAATAGCAGGCCACATAACGCTGCTTGGTGGGCTGCTGGTAGCCAACAGGTGATATGTTGTGCAGACCTGTGCAAGCCCACTCATTTAGCTTATTTTACTCATCAAGTTAGATCACCATCCATAGATTATACCTCTAAACAGGAAGTGAGGAACAGTTAGCCCGTATTTCTAGCACCAGTAACTACCTCCCCCTACTCCCCTATTGTTGATTTTTCATAGCAAAAATATTCACTTAAAAATAAAACTCCCAGAACAGGTGGGTTAAAATGCCTATTTCATGGGGTTGGGTTAGTGGTGAATGGGTCCAATCCCATCAGTATCAAAGGAATGCAAATTCCATACTATCGCCTTCATTGTAATGTATCGATGTCACCACTATCTGAGGGTTATGAAGGGGAAAATGTGTCCCTTGATTTCTGAAAGTTTTCCTGTCTCTGCTTTGACTAAAGAAATCTATTACAAGGTTTAACAACATTTGATTGTAATTTTTACAATTCTCATACAACTGTAATACTGCAATTTTTCCTGTAACGTTTAACACAATCTGCTATGATACTGTGTAATTTAAAATTAAGGGGATGAAAATAGATCACTTACTATGTATTATTTTATTGGTTTCTGTAAAAAAACTTCCATTGTTTAAGAAAATCTTCAGGAGGTCTGAGTAAATCATACACTGGGCTTCTCATAGATTGAAGTGTCCTGAATAGTTTGGCACAGCATTTCTTCTTTTTGGCTATTTTTCCTAATGTGATATAAATTCTTACACTTTGCAACAGCTCAATAAATTATAGAATTCTAGCAGAGTCACAGCATTGTGCAAGTTCAGTTTGTGGGTGGAAATTGTCACAGTCCTTATACTTTAAAAGTACATTTTGGTTGTTGAGCAATTGCATTTGTAATCTGGCATGTTACAATACTGTATTAAAATACAAGATGAAGCTACAAGGGGAATTTCATATCCTGGAGATCAATATCTGCTCTGTAAGCATACTTTTACATCTACTATTAAATATTGCAATATACTGTGTTTCCCCCCAAATAAAACCCACCCCCCAAAAAAGACCTACCCTGATTTGTGGGGGTGGGCCTCATATAAGCCCTACTCCAAAATTAAGCCCTAATTAGGACCCCACCCAGTCCCTCCCACTTGGCTGCCGCCATGGGGCAGGAGGCCACGCGGCCTCCTGTCGCGAACAGCCAAAGCAGAAGTGGGCCAGCAGCCATGCAAGCTCTTGCTGGATGGGGCTGTTGGTGCCGTCGCTGTGAGGCAAGGCAAATGTCACGGAAAATATAAGACACCGCCCGAAAGTAAGATCTAATGCCTCTTTTGGAGGCAAAAATAATATAAGACTGGGTCTTACTTTCGGGGAAACACGGGTAGTTAAACATTGTTTCTCAGGCCTTAGGTTAACTTAATAACTTAGTTCAATTGCCTAAGTAATTTAAGATTACAATCAACAATGACTGTCTGGGTGCAAATTGCACTTTTAATTGACTAGGCAAGAGATCAAAGCCATTAACATTAAAATTATTGCCTGCAATGGAAGGAGTTTTATTATTAAATACTTAGTAGCTGCAATCCGCTTGCATTGTAAGGTTTCGCTCTTAATCTTACCTGGCAAATCTACAGGTGGCAGCATCTGGATCACTTCACTTAGACAGGTGAAGGCTTACTAGGTCAGGTTTAGTAAGATTGTGCAGATTGTGATTTGAAAGGGCAAAAAGGGCTTTAACGTGTGCATGGACACACACCTGGTGGCAGCTTTTTAAACCAAACACATCTTGCATCTCAAATTAAGACAAAGAAACTTTGTTGTTTGGTGTGGCATGAATCCCAGAAAAGAACTTGTTTGCATATCCTAATATCTGTGGGCTTCTTTTCTATAATTTCTGCACAGTGCTTGTTCATTGCAAGTTGCTTCATAAGATATTCAATTATTAGAGCTGTGGAATGCTTTGGATTTAATTTAGAAATGTTTCAGGTAGCTGCAAATGCAGCTCCAGTTTATGACTCATTAAAGCAGTTATGTCTTTCCTGGGATTATGCAGAAATTGCAGCTGCACAATTCTGGAAACATACATAGTTGGCTTAGTGAAACAAAGTCAGATGGTGCATTTTGTACTCCTGTGCATTCTGACGTACTTCTTCTGAATCAAATCTGAAATATTGCTCAAATCCTATTAACTTATAGTAGCCAGATTTAAATTTTGCATTCAGTTGTTAGTTTGTTGTTACAGCATTTTAAGAGTACTTACTATCTAACAACAATAATTGGGTCACACACACAAGATTTATTGTGGGTTAGCTGACTTTTCAAATCCAACTGGCCACCAAAATATCATTTAGGAACACAATATATTTGCTTTCGATTTTATTAACACTGAAACAACCTATACAGATGTGGTAATGGGCATTGGAGAAACATTTTGATATAGTGGTTAAGGCATCAGGCTAGAAACCAGGAGACTTATGAGTGCTAGTCCCACCTTGGTCATAAAGCCAACTGTGTAATCTTGGGCCAGTCATGTTCTCTCAGCCCTAGGAAGAAGGCAATAGGCAAACCATTTTTGAAAAACTGAAAAGAAAACTGTAGGGATTTGTCTAGGTAGTCTTTGAGAATCATACTAGGCCAGCCAGAATTGTCAAGTCAGCACCCTTGCAATTTAAATTATTAATAATATAACTCATTCATTCTAGATTTTCCCCACATATATGTTATTTAGAACCGAAGAACAATAGACAGCATCATGCATAAGCTTAGCATTTGAAAGATCCCAGATTCAAACCTTGCATTGTCAGGCCTAGAAAGGCCTAGAAACGATTTTTTTTTCCAGAGCTAATGGCAGTTAATATAGATAAATATTACCTATCTAATCTAAATGGTATACATCTTCCACAGTGCATAATTAACCTCAGGAATTCATTTGCACAAAGCATGGTGATGGCTGCTAGTTTGGATGGCTGTAAAGGGGAGTTGTATACGGTAATTAATGAGGAAGAGGTCTTACCAAAAGTTTTGAAGAATCATTTAGAGTTATCTCTGGGCTGAAGGTGGCATGCTTCCAGTAGTCTCTGCAAGGACCCACAGTGACTACAAGCATCCCAGAGGCAATTACTTGGACACAATAAGAAACCAAATGCGAGATGGCCTTGGGTCTTGGCTTAGAGTTTTATTTGGGTATGATATCACTGTCTGTGTTCTTAAACAATTGGTTAAGAAAATTTTGCTAGTACCGGTAGTTTTAAGCACGTGGAATTCTTTTGCTCAAACTTTAGGCATTGTGCCATTTTAAGCATTTATTCCATAACATTTTGTATAAACTTTCCCCCCCTGAAATCTGTAATTAAATTTCAAAACCTTGGGTTAGAACTCAAATGTGAGATAACTGCTTTGGCATGAGCTGAAAAACAAATGGTTCAAACCCTTGTGTGATAGATTGTGTTTAATCCTTAGATGTAGTGATTTCTAATCTTCATTGTTCCTATGCAGCACAAGACACATTCTTGTCAGCCAAAGTCCACTATTTAAACCAAAACAGAATTGTAATCTGAAAGAAGAGCAATTGCCTAGTGTTACTAGCCAGCTAGACAATCCTCTTGAAATCTGTATTCCAGCTCTTCACTCATCTCTTTGGCTTTCAATCTGCTTCCTGCTCAGTTAAATATTAAGCCAGAGCCTCTAGGAACGTAAGTGAAACATTAAGCCTCAGGAACAATTCATTCTTCAGGAAGAATGATAGTACATATTTTCTTTCTTTATGTGTATCTATCAAAAACATAAGCTTATATTCCTGCCCACTGTCACTACCATGACGGTCCAATGAAGCTGTACAAACATTTTCTTTCTGAGAAAAGGTATTATGCTAAAGATGATAAATTTGATGCTGTTTGAATTGTGAACAGAGTTCAGACTGAGTAAGCTTTAGATTCATAGAATCTACTTTGTGTTTCACAATGGCCCTGATATCTGTCAAATAGGATCAAGGTGCAGATTTTGCAGATCACTTAGAAATTGTCAGTAGATCATCAATACACTTTCTGCTGAGATCATAATATGCTTAAACCTCGTTGCTTCGTTGCCTGCCTGGGGTTAAATTGAATCAAAGTTAGGAATTTCCAACTGTTCTTGGTTAGTGGGCCCATTTAGTTTATTGAGATATTTCAGGGAATGCCATGGTGGGCATGGCTGGTTATAAAATATCTTCCTATTGAAGTTGCTCTTTATCCCTTTCTCTTTCTTCATAATGCTTTCTATTAGCTTAAGTATGTCTTTTGTTTTGGCAGGCAGCCAAAAAAAGCATTGGGCTGAAAACTCTATACTTTTTTTTTGTATGAAAGCCTCTGTCATATTTATTTTTGGAAATAAAGGTTATGGTTGAGACTGGTGTTTGGCTTTGCAGTGTGCTAGCTTTCCTTATAATTTTAGTTAAATAATCAGAAATATGGGTATGGAGATTTGACAGATGCCAAGAAAGGAATCTGTGGTCATGTTGATGTCCACATGAGTGCATTGGGAATCCAAGCTTCTGACTGTGATTCATTATAGCAGACTAAATACCTTCTTTCACATAAAGAAAAGATCCCTGGGCTAAGAACGTGTCTCACTTAAGGACAACCAATAGATATAAACCGGCTGCCTATTACTAAAAATGGTGGATGACATTCGCCTTCCCTGAGCTGAGAAACCACTGAACCTGTTCGTGCTTTCACAAACCACTGAAGCTGTGTGTTTTTAATATGTAGCCTGTTTTCAGCGGTTCCTGAAGGCATGGTGCAGATTCAGTGGTTCCTCAGGTTGAGGAAAGACAATGTTGTGTCTGCCATTTTTAATAATAGGCAACTTCTTTATAAGTACGAGTTCCAGCTTACCAACAAATTCAAGTTAAATACAGAATTAGGAATTCAACTTGTTCTTAACCTGAGGACTGCCTGTATAAATGTGGCACTTAATGAAATGGCAACTCTCTTTTTTCTCTTTTCAGATAGTAAAGCTATTGTTGATGGAAACCTGAAACTAATCCTAGGATTAGTTTGGACCCTTATCCTCCATTATTCAATCTCTATGCCAGTGTGGGAAGATGAAGGAGATGATGATGCCAAGAAACAAACGCCTAAACAGAGACTCTTGGGATGGATTCAGAACAAAATCCCATATCTCCCAATAACAAACTTCAACCAAAATTGGCAAGATGGCAAAGCACTAGGCGCCTTGGTTGATAGCTGTGCTCCAGGTAAGCCTCCTGTGGTTTTTCTTTTTATATCGCATATAGCAATAACTGAGAGCTTTGGACATAAATAACTTTTTTGTAACCTGCACTTGCACTCAGCATTTTGTAGGCTGCGAGCTGTGGGAGACATTGGGTAGTGCTTTTTGAACAAAATAGAATTCTGTGTTTGATGTCACAGAATTATTTTTTTAAAAAAAGACAGCTTTAGAGTGTACACTACTGTTTTAATTTTTCTGTTCCAAAATATTGGGGAACCATTCTGTTAATATTTGACTGCCGGGTTCTTTGGGGACCACCAAAAAAAGCTTGAGAGTTGTGTATTTATTTTATTTATCTGTATCGCTTTATTATTTTTACAAATAATTCAAGGCCGCAAACATATTAAATGTACCTTCCTTCTATTTTCTCCATAAAAACAACCCTATGAAATGGATTGGGCTGAGAGAGAGTGACTGGCCCAAAGCCACCTAGCTGACTTTCATGGCTAAGACTATCATGGAATGAGATTTCAGAGCTTGTCTTTTAACCACAATATAAATTGTTTTCCTCTAAGAAAAGCTTTGAGCTTGATAAGAGCCACAGCAATTTAGTGGCTGTACTGGTTGCCATCAACATCAGTATTTCTTGCAAACGCTGCAACCTGGGAATCTTTAGACTTGTGTGCATTGTAAAAGCAATTCCTCCCTCTCCCTCCTCCCCAAGTGGGGTGGGTGGGTTTTGGGCTTTGCTCTGCACTGAAAGCTTTGGCTGTCAATCTCCTTTCTAATTTTGTGCCATTCAAATATTTTTCTTTGGCTAAGTGTTCATGCTTTTTTTAATGACAGAGATTTAACTTTTCCCTAATTCCTATCTTCAGGTCTTTGCCCAGACTGGGAAAGCTGGGATCCTAAGAAGCCTGTAAATAATGCTCGTGAAGCTATGCAGCAAGCAGATGACTGGCTAGGTGTCCCTCAGGTATGGGAAAGGGAGAGGCTTCAGTGTATCTAAGGAGTAGCCTATAAACTAAACAGCCACATTTGATTAACGTTTAGGAACAGCATTATTCACTTGTCAGAATATGGAATGTGACTAATCCACTAATATCTTTATGCACGATTTAATGTACTTCTTGCATGAAATAAAAGTGGCTACTCTGTGAAAGCTTCTTTAGAATGTATTTGAATTTGAAGGATTCATTTTTCAATATATATATTTTTTTACAAATAGTACCAATTCCATTTTTAACTGAAAATTCATTTTGGCTCTGTCAGAAATTCAGATTGATTCTATTCACAAAAGGATTCAGTTACATCAGAGCTTATAAGTGTATAATAATCAATCTGAATGCCTACAGAGCTGCTCAGTTGTCTTTCTATTGTAAAAATAGGAAAAAAAATGTGGCTGGAAATGTTTGCACTGTGATCCAACATGTCTAAATAGCACCTGGATGGGATGTTGTTAAAGTAGATTAAAGACTTTGTATGCTTTTATGTAGATTTCAGATCATGCCATTTATAGCTGTTTTTTTCTGGGAGTGATGAGATATCTAAACATGTTAATATATAGGCATATATTATTAAAAATATATGGTAAAACTGAATAAAACTTTCTCAATTTTGAATAGCGGTAATAGTATCACTTTAATAGGTAAATTACAACTTGATGTACATTTTTGAAAAGGCTATTTGCCCTTATTAATGCATTTAGTTAACCCTAGTTCCAAACCTAAGCAAATAGTTAAGAAGCAGGAATGTTGGCAAGGAAGTTGAAGGCCCACTTAACACTGTCCTTTAATGGTTTTTTAGGTCATCGCTCCTGAAGAAATCATACATCCTAATGTGGATGAGCATTCTGTAATGACCTATTTGTCACAGTTCCCCAAAGCAAAGCTGAAACCAGGTGCACCTTTGAAACCTAAGCTTAATCCAAAGAAGGCAAGAGCATATGGCAGAGGTAAGGTCCTATGTAATCTGGCTTTGGTCCCTGGACTTGAGTTAATGTATTGGTTTTATTTTTGGAGCCCTGTTTTGTTTTGTTTGAATTTGTCTGTGTGGTTTTAGGTTTCATATGTTTTTATAGATTTTTGTTTGTTTGTTACATTGTGCACTGTATTGAAATTGGGCAGCTATAATAAATTTAAATAATAAATAGGCAACACTTAGCATATTTATAACCAGTTATAAATATAACATATTTATAACTGGAAAAGCTAGTTGATTCTTACTATGTAACCAAACATTTATATTTCATTGTGTTCATTTGGTGCACTGCTAACATTCAGAAATGTGGAAATTGTCCAAAAGGCACTCCTACTTTGATATGAATTCCCCAATGCTATGAGAACCAGTTCAGCAAGGCTATTATTTTTTGTATCTGTAAATGACATTCTTGAGCAGACTATTGTTTTTTTTTTTATTGAGCAGACTATTGTTGATGTTCCTAGACTTAAGCCTTTGTATTCCATCACTATCAGGAAGATGTAACTAGCTTGAAAAAGTAGATGAAAACATGGAGACAGTTAAGTCATAGATATTATTTGCAGCAAGATCACATCACCCAAGGATTTTTTTTTTAAAAAAAGGTACACACATACAGAGTTTTGGAAAAAGGTATAAGTTGGTTTTGTTGTATATTATAAGCTGTTTTTATTAGTAGTAAGCTTGCAGGACTTTTTCAAATCTAAGGGAGCGCCTGAATTGATTCAGCTTTATATTAACTCATCTTTTGATGGTTTGATTGGAGGATCATTTGACTCTTCTAAACAATGGAAGGAATAGTGGACAAAGGTCTCCCTAGAGAATAACAAGATTTCTTGAGGATAGAATAATCCAAGATAATGGAAACATGCCTGTGTTTTAAGGAACAAAGCTATCAGAATATGTAGGTGTTAGGACCATGCCCACTTCAGTTTATATGTATGCAGTTTTCAGCAGCTATTCTTGTGCTAGTTATGCTCTATTTTTTGTATTTTATGGATACTAAAGTGTATCCTGTAGGAGAAGATTGTATAAATACTTGTTTTTAGAAATCTCATAGACACATGAGGGAGAAGAAAACATTGAAACAATGGGAATTACTGGGTCAGGAGTATTGGAGCATTGCAAAGCTAGGTTTATGGGATTGCTGACCACTATCTTGGATGACTTAAGCAAATCCATAAACTTATCTGCCAATGGTGATTCGTCATGATAACTTAATTCAGTGTTAACTCTAAGAGCATATCAAGATTTAGCAAATGAATACTTTTACACATGAGCGTGGCTTTTTTTATGTGTTTACAGGAATTGAACCTCATGGAAATATGGTCAGACAACCTGCCAACTTCACTGTTGATACTATCAGTGCTGGTCAAGGTGAAGTAATGGTTTTCATAGAAGATCCAGAAGGAAACAGAGAAGAGGTATGCATATTGAGGAATCTTGGGTAGAATAAACAATTACTTTGGGTTATTCTCTTGTAATTGGAAAATGATATTCTTGCACAAGTGTAATTATTTACAATGAATTTCATGGGACTATAGTGTGACTAATACAGTGCATGCATGAGAACTGGAATTCACTCCTTGGTATCTCCAGTTCAGGTACTAAGCTATTTATTCAATTTTTATGTCAATTGTCTAAATTCTTAGAGAAGCTACTCAGTTAGAATACAGTATATCAAAAATAGAGGAAAATGCAAAAATGAATGTGAAAATTAACAATTAAAATAATGGAAAAAAAGATGTGTTTGGTTGTTCTAAAGGCAGAGAAACAGGAGGCCAAATAGATCTCCCAGAGACATTCTGTGAGGGATGCAGGAAAAGTTGATTGAGCACCACCTTTTCCATGTATCTCAACAAATTCTAGGACACCTTCAGCTATTGATTTTAATCTCTAGACATGTTCATAACGGAAAAGATTTTTTCATACAGGTCCTAAGCCATTCAGGATGTATAATGGGAGAGCTTACTCTTTGTTATCCTGTTGGTAGGCAAAATCATATCTATTTCAATACACTTTTCATGTATAGATTGTTAAGGTGAATCAGTAATACTCTTTACTGATGGATTTAAAATTGAAATAGGTTTGATTTGGATGTTTGATTATCATTCTGTTATTCTTGGTAGCTTCTCTGAGTGGCATTTTTGATGGAAATTTAGACTAGAGTATGAATCCAGTAAATAAGTTTTGCAGTGGCTGTTGCATTACAAAACAATATTAGATAGTTCCTTGACTAGAAAATTAAGAATGGCTCTTTCATGTCATCTTTTATAATGCTGCTCTAATGGAGGACTCCGTTTTAGTGGGAGAATTTCTGTTGATGTTTGTTTGGCATGAAAGAGATACTGTGAGGTAAAGTTCTAGTGGAGGAGCATTTCCCCCCAAAAGTGCTATTTTAAGCTTAGATACCAGGAAAAGATTGCAATTCTGAGTGAAAATATTGAGCTAATGTTCCTTTTTAGGCCAAAGTGACACCTGACAATGACAAGAACAAGACATTTGCTGTTCAGTACTTGCCAAAAGTTGCAGGTCTTCACAAGGTAAGGCAATCTGAAGACTTTGTATGTAGGGAGAAGAACTAGAACTGAACTGAAAAATGTTTTTGTAAATGTAGGGTTGTAATACCTTCAGAGTATGGTGCTACAGCAATATTTATCATGCTTCACAAAACTCCTTCTGAAATATGCATTTGCCACCCAGGCATCTTGATAGTTTGGTTTACCAATTCTTTACCAATTCTTCCAAGGTTGGTAAAATGAGAACCTAGATTGTTAGAACCTTTTAGAGAGGGCTGTAAAGTTTCTTGAAGCGATATATAAGTCTAAGTGTTATTGCTATTTTAAGAGAAACAGTTTGGATAAGCTGATTATGGAAAGAGATGGCTTTGGAGATATTTGAAAGGTATATGATCACAACAATTTTCAGTGGCCAGGAGATGGTCTGTCACATTTTGCATCACTTGCCACATGCATTGCAGTTGTCTGTTATATCTAATATGAACATTCTTAATTTTTTTTAGGTTACAGTTCTGTTTGCTGGTCAGCATATTTCAAAGAGTCCATTTGAAGTAGATGTTGATAAAGCCCAGGGAGATGCCAGTAAAGTAACAACCAAAGGTCCAGGCTTGGAAATAACAGGAAATATAGCTAATAAACCTACTTACTTTGACATCTACACAGCAGGTAAGATGGACTAAACAAAATTGTAGGTTTGTTTTAACTGTATATAATGCCACATTGTAATACGCTGTAGTAAACTGAGATTGCTTGATGTCTGAACCCTTCATTTGCACATTTGAAGATGAAACAACTAAGATTTTTGTGGAAATTTAAATTTTATTTAACAATTAGATAAAGTTAATAAGACTTCACTATTTATTTATTTATTTAAATGTAATTATAGTAACATTTAAAACTATAGTTTGGGAGAACATTTGAAAGGGACTGACTAGGTCTTCAGAGGTCATGGATTCTGCAGTCTACTTTAGATTAAACCTTTGTTTTCAGAAATCTTTCCTCAGAAAATCACAGGTGAAAAATGGCAAATACTTTTTCCAATTTCAGCAAAAAGTCCACAAAAGTTTTCCAGTCTTTTATTAATTGTTTGTTGTTGTTTTATCCTTGACCAAGCAGTTTGGTCATTTCTACTAATTCTGCCATATTTACAATTTATTTCTCCATTGGGGGTAGACATTTTGAATTAGTGCTCCTTTTGAATTGCATCACTCATTGTTGACTTGGCTAATGTTTCTCCGCAGTCTGCTACAAGATGAAGTAACTAGGTGTGGCATTTTGTTGCTGATGAAGTTTGCATGGAAACTTAATTTGTGGTTATCTTTACTTTGCTTAAAGATAACAAAGATTTCCCAATCAGGATGCACGTCTTGTTAGGCTTTGTTGCAGAAGAAACATTTGTTTCTTTTGGCCTACATGATTTTAGGAATACCTAAATTTGGGAAAAAGTTGGGGGGAAAAACTAGTTTTTTTAAAAAATTCTAGCTTTTTTGTCTCAGATATTAGGGTTGTAGAAAGCATCTTTCAACTCTGCCAGTTTGATTTTTGTTTTCAGATTTTATGTTCAAATATATTGTGTTGAACATTTGCAATAAATCAGATGCCCCTCAAGGCAAAATTGCATCATATTAAGATCCTGTTAATCCTGTATAACTTTTATTGTTACTAATCAATATTTTTAATACTATGCATTTCCCATTTCACCCCTTCATATTGGCCTCTAGCTGTCAGGTTAATTATGGAAGCTTAAATTGCTTAAAACATACTTTTGCCGGCAGGCCTGGGGCAGCTAACACCTTGCCCCTAGCCAGTGTATGTTTGTGTGTATGTTTGTGGAATGATTGGTTTCTTTTTTAACTAAGGGTTTTTATATTTATGTATTTTATTGTAATTTCTATCATGTTGTGAGCCGCCCTGAGTTCTCCGGAATAGGGCGGCATAGAAATTAAATTAATAATACTAATAAATTTTGAGCTTATCTTTTCTGTCTTCTAGGTGCTGGTGTTGGTGATATAGGTGTAGAGGTTGAAGATCCCCAAGGAACAAACATTGCTGAGGTTTTGGTAGAAGACAAAGGAAATCAAGTTCATCGCTGTGTTTATAAACCTCTTCAAGCTGGTCCTCACACTGTAAAAGTAGTATTTGCTGGAGAGCATGTTCCAAAGAGTCCTTGGGGTATTCTTGTTGGTGAAGGTATGTTTTAGAGATGGATGAAATATTATGTGCATATTAGCATTTATATGAATACAGATTTTTTTTTTAAAAAAAATTACAAATGCAAGCTAATTTTTAAAAATATTAGCATTCTAGCTTGATGAAGAGTGATTAAATTCTTCCTTGAAAACTTTTTACTAACTAAATGTAATTGATCTGCCATTCTAAATGGTCATATTTTTCTTTTTGGCACTTCTGCAGTAGAGTACCTTCTTGCTATATTTCTTAAACCTGCTATATTTTCTTTATTTTTGTATCATAACTCCTTTTCCCCTTCTGAAATGATACTGGCTTTCTGTTCCATCCTTGCCTACTCCTGTGCTTTCAGACCTCTGCTTACTTCTCCTGAGCCACTCTCAATTTGTGGGAAGTTGGACTTCACTGCTATTGACTTCTTAGTTGAGCAAGCTCTGTCGGTAAGATGTGTTCAGGGTGACCATGTATGTGTTGCCTTTTTTAATCCCTGGAAATCTATTCTGTAAGTTTGCAATTTAAAGAAATGCTTTAGAATGTTGCAAGCAATTTCTCAGATTAGGGAGATTCTTGCAAGCAGTCTTCAAGTTGTTGGACTGCCTTACTGCAAATAGCCAACATGGTTGTAGGAGACTTGAAAGTAGAAAATTGTTAATTGGACTTAAACTTTAGCTTGCTGTTCATATCTTCCTTTTGCTAGAGTGAGCAAACAGGTAAAGAACAGCTAATGCCTATAGAGAAAAATATTTAGGAAAAGTGCGATGCTATACATGCATGGTCAGAACAGTTGCTGTGGAGTATATGCTAAACACCTTCAAAGAAGCAGTGGCTGAGTGCAGAAAGATATGTACTGAACTGAGCTACTGCAAGATGCCTGGGGTATGTTTAGAAAAGCTGCGATATCATGATTAGACAAATGCCGATAAGTAGGTTCTTAACTTAAGCCAGGGAGAAGCAGTCTAGAGTCTGCCAAATACTTTGTTTCTTGGTTTTTTAATTGTTTAAATAAAAATAACAAAAACAAATAAATGGGAAACTGGCATATTCTGCAAGCAGTGAGTCAGCTTATAGTTGTGACTTTTTAAGACATTCTTGCAAGAAATAAAAACAGTTGATAGCTGCAGCAAAGTTCTGTGATTAGAACTGTGCACACTTACAGTACTTAGGAAAAAGTAATGGAGTATCAGAGAATATCTGGTATCAAGAAGAATTTACAGGGAATAATCTATTTACCTTCTGGTTTGTGACTAAGTATGCATCCATCATAATAATTTACTAGACAAGCCTTCCCCATGAAACTGCTTTGTTAGAACGTCTATCCTCAACTTTTTAAATGTTCCCTCTGTCGCAAAATGCCCATGGCTTAATATTTTCTAAACTGCCTTCTATCCCCCGCTAAAGTTTCTGTCTATTAGTTATTCCAATATATCTAGTAATATTTGAAGACCATTTGTGTGTTTCTTTCCCGCTACATTAGAGCTTCCTATTCCAAGCACACCTTTGTGGTGGCCTTGTCTGAATTATTTGGTTAATTTCTATGGAACTCTTTCACTATATTGTGCTTTATTTCTCCTCTTCTTCCTCTCCTCTTCCAAACACTTGAAACTGATTCTGAAAACTTGTTTAAGCTAGAAAGATTCATGTTTCTAAAATTGGAGCTTTGGAAATGGGAATATTTGGTTGCCTTTTACTGTTCTCAAATACATAGCTGTTCTGCAGCAACCATTGACAAAAGGCTTATTAATATTCAGTATATTTGTATATGTACAAAGTAAAGACTTTAACCAAGAACAGGCTTCTTAAGACTACAAAATGGTATTCAGGTTTTGCATTTCATGTAATGTCTTATCCATCTTAAAGAAAGCCAAGAGAAGCTGTTCCAGCCTGGCTTGGTTAAATTAAATATCTTTAGGAATCAAAGACTGCATTCATGTCTGTCTGCAATTTGCTTGTAGCCTGCAATCCAAATGCCTGCCGTGCCAGTGGTAGGGGCCTCCAACCCAAAGGAGTTAGGATCAGAGAAACTGCAGACTTCAAGGTTGATACTAAAGCCGCAGGGAGTGGAGATATCCATGTGGCAATAAAAGGACCAAGTAAGTGCTGAACATTTTTTTTTTTTTGCATTGCTTTGCAGTGATATGAGTCTTTTGCAAACAACTCCAATCAGGCACGGATTCTACTATCTGCATGTTGACTTTACTTCTCAAGAGAACTCTAGAAGTGAAATAGAGCTCTACTTCTCCCTGAGATATTTATTTAATATATGGATAGAAGCATGAAAACATTAATTTCACTTAAAATAACATAATTGTTTACATGTTCATATAGAATTAACTTGAACTGCATAACCCCTGTGTAAGTTTTGTAATCTTTGATATGGAATCATGTATTTGATGAGGCTCTTGGCCAAAATGTCTGTGCAAGAAAATCCTTATTCTATGACAAGACTAAATGTGTAGGAAAACATTGCTTGAAAAAAAACCAACCAACCCAATAACTCTGATATGCAAAATCAAAAGAACAGACTTTCAACCAAAGTTCAATTCTCCAATTTATAGGAGAGAAGCTATTTTCTATCTCTAGATTGAGATTCCTTCTCTCTCTGTGTGTGTGTGTGTGTTTGTGAGTGTGAGTGTGTAGGCCAAATCATACTACATGAGTCAACTTTTGGTGGAGTCACTCAACCTTTTTGAAAGAGATATCTTAAGGAAACTTTGATAACCTGCAAGGTTTATTTCAGATAGAAACATTAGCAGAAGAGATTTGCATAACAAGCCAGACTTGCTATAGGTAGCCAACCTTTTTAACTAGTCTTGAAATAATTTACATATGTTGAATGTAACTGGTGTGATCATATCAGGTTTTCAAAGCAGCCATCCTTTTCCTTGTCTATAAACTGAAGACAAAAATAACTCCGAACATTACACTTTACATATTCCCTGGAGTGAAAAACCCACAAACAAACTAGGGTCTTTAAACTGAGACATCATATGATTTTATTTTTTTTTGCTCTTCAATTTAACAAAACTACGTCAGTGTGGAAATCGCAATGAACTGAAAGATCATTTATGTGGCAGTCATCTCTTCAATTTGGGGAACATAGCCTGGTTTGAAAGGGATTTCTGGCCTCAAATTAAACAAATGGAGTTCCATCTCAATTTCATATAAATTAGTATGGATTTTGGGGAGCCTTTGATAAAATGAGTTGTAATACTTACACAATGCTGCTTGAGCATTGGCTCGAAAATGTTGCCAACTGTGCAATAGTAAAGAGAATAGGCTTGTATCAACAAACTTTAGAATATTTAGACTCTCAAGAAAACTAAATCAAGTAGGCATTCCCCAAATATTTGTGGTCATGAGGTCCAACAAAGCTTAAGCTTTCTTTGTTTTCACATATGACATGCATAATGTTGCAGACTAAGGAATAACATAAGGGAATGAATTAAGCATGGTAACGTAACACTTTTACTCATCACATTCTTCTGGAAATGTTTATGCTGTCTTTATTACATGACTGGGGGTAGTTTCTCCCCTTTGCAGCAGTTTTTGGATGAGAAGAAAAAATGACTTCATTCTTGGCAATTGATCTTGAAACATACAATTACCTAAATCTAGAGAATATAGGCTAGAGTTATTAAAGACTAATGCTAGATTAATGATATTTCTTCAGAAGGATTAGAAGAACTTGTAAAACAAAAGGAATTCATGGATGGAGTATATGCATTTGAATACTATCCAGTAACCCCAGGGAAATACATTGTCACAATTTCTTGGGGAGGTCACAACATCCCAAAAAGGTGAGTTGAAATATTTCATATGTTGTAATTGAAAGTGATTCTATAGTAAATTATTTTGAAATCATATGTGTTGAAAGATTATTGTATTTGTGACAGTTTCAGCTTTAGTTCTAAGCTTTACTGTGGGACAAAGGAATATCCTGTCTTTCCAGTCTAGCCTAAATTTGGTAATAGGTACTAAGAAACAATTAAAAACAAGACTTTGGAGCAGAAAAATGTTTAGAATATCACATTTCCAATTTAATTTTTGTATTCTCCCTTTTTTGAAAATATTAATGGATGTCTACATGGTTTTCTTTGGTATTTCATCTTAACTCTCTTGTGGGGTGACTTGGATATTGGATATTAGCTCTAAATTGTTTGGTAAGCTTTTTAATAGCCCTTTGGTTGTTCCTGAAACATCTTAGCTCCAATCTGTTACTGACTGTCCTTGCTCAATAAACAGATGTAGATTAAATATATTTGTGCCCATGATTGTTGCCTCTTCATTTTTCCTAATTCTACTTTCTTCTCCTAGCCCATTTGAAGTGCAAGTCGGTTCTGAAGCTGGTCCTCAGAAAGTAAGAGCTTGGGGGCCAGGTCTACATGAAGGAGTTGTTGGTAAATCAGCAGACTTCATTGTAGAATCCATTGGTCCGGAGGTTGGATCCCTAGGTAATAACCTGGCTCATTAAACTGCTTCTTTCCAAAACAGATGTTACATGATAGATGATGTCTCATTATTTCAATAATAGGAATTTCCTGTGGTTGAACTAATGGGTTGAATCTTATTTTCTAACTATATTTAAATGGAATTGGCTTTGCAGAGTACTTTTGATGTCATGTCTATTCTCATCTGAGAGAGATTAGCAATAAGCAATGATCAATCATTTTTTCTTCAACGTTGTCAAGCTAATAACATTATTAGCCTTGCCTTGAGACAGAATCTAATGTAATAGTAGGAAAGAACATCCTAACAAAAATCATAGGCAATATTAATGCTTAGCACTGTGGATTACAGGTACGGAATTACAGCGCAATGCGCAGATTAAATGAATTCACATATCACACTAAACTATGGTTTGCTGACTCATCGAAAGTGGCTGGGATCACACAAAATCCTAAGTCATAAATGGCAGCTTATAAACTACAATGTTCTGTTAGACATCACACAAAACCTAAACTAAGCAAACAGGTACTTTTTATCACTAGGTACAATCTGTTAACCCAGCTATTGAGATCATGTAGATATTGGCTGGAAAAATAACTTTGAGAGATTGCTGTTGTAGATGGGAAAATAGGTGTTGAACAGATAATCAGGCTCACACATTTTGTTAACTGGGTTTATATATTATTCTAAAATATGAAATTTTCATGGCTATGATTAATGAATTATATGCTCCAACCAACGATTGTTTATTCAACAGACTCTTGTATTGACACTGCAACTTAATACAGAGCCTTAAAAATCCTAAATTTGAGTGCCTCTAACTGCTAAGATCTTTTTTTTCAGGCTTTGCCATTGAAGGCCCATCACAAGCAAAAATCGAGTGTGATGATCAGAATGACGGCTCATGTGATGTGAAATATTGGCCTAAAGAGCCTGGTGAATATGCTGTTCACATTATGTGTGATGATGAAGACATCAAAGATAGCCCTTACATGGCATACATCCAGCCAGCATCTTTAGACTTCAACTCTGACAAGGCAAGGATACAAAGAGATGATGATGATTCTACCTTTTTATATATCACTCAAAGCAGAGAACATTATTTACCTAATAAACCTGCCTCCTATGAGATGGGTTGGGCTGAGAATGAGTAACTGGCCAAAAGTCACACAGTTAGCTTCCAAGCCCCAGGGAGGGCCAGAACTCACAGTTTTTCTTTTGAAAAAGTTTAGAAATTGAAAGAATTTGGTAGTTTTGGGGATTGGATTCCATCAGATTAGGACAGAGGCCTGAGCTGTTTACTAACCACTGTATTGTTAAATTCAGGATTGGACCTTTTAAATAAAGACAATCTATGTTACAGGCTAAATGAAGAACCATCTCATAATATTTCTTTCTTTTTTTTTTTTGTTCATTTGTTTCTGCCTTATCCTGGCCAGTTTGTGAATAATAGGTACATGCCTTTGTCCTAGTTTAGCTTTAGAAATGTAATCCTTGAGAAATTTATTTGATGGAAGAATATATAAATAGAAATGTGTATACTTCATTTACATTGTAGGATGCTCCCTTGAGCATTCTATAAATTACTTATTTTACGTATAAGTATTATTTGACCTAATACTTAGGTCAACCAGACAAGTTGTTTGACTGGATGTGAAGACAATGCAGTATTGGTAATATAATGGACTATAAAGGAATCTTGGCCTATTCTCACCTTATTACCTTGCTAATCTTTTTTCTAGGTAAAAGCTTATGGCCCAGGATTTGAAAGAACTGGCTGCATTGTGAACAATCCTGCAGACTTCGTAGTTGATACAAAGGAAGCTGGGAATGCTCCTCTGAAGATTTATGCACAAGTAAGGCAAAGATCCAAGCGGCATTTGCTCCTAATCCATGTAGCTTTATTCATAGATTATTTAGGCATCTTGAGTTGTGTATACAAATGCTTGGCAATATTCATAAGTTTTTCTTAAATATAGTGGGGTTATAACATTTAAAGAATACATCATAAGGTCCTGCCCCATCTCTATATCTGAAAGGATTTGATTTGGAACACATTTTTATTACAAAGATGTGAATTTTCTATCACCTCACTGAGAACCAATTTGCACGTCAATCAAGGTAATATAAACCATTTGCTTTGCTAAGTAAATAGAATTCATTGATTCTACATCTACAATCTACATCTTATTTCTAAGTGGAAAGAAAATAATAGACTGGAAATAAAGTTTGCTATGCTACCTTTTTCTGCCTTTCAATTTAGAAATACTTTCAGGATAGGTAATAACAACTGAACATGAAGTAGAGATCATAATGAAAATAGCAGTCAAGATCCTTTCCATAAGCTCTGGGAAATTGATCCCAGTGCCTCACTCTCCTGGAATCATTTCCACAAGGTAGTTGGTGATACCTGACCATGGTGGGGAAGAGATAGTCCAACTGCAGCAGAACAAGCACAAATATAAGGGGAACAGAAGTTTCATAAAAGGAAGGCCTAAGTTTACTGGTTATGTTAAACTATGTACTTGCTTCCCTTTGCATGACTTTATTTGTACAACTAACGTTAAAAGTGATTTCATATTTAGCAGCTTTCATGGAACCCAAACTTGCTTTTCCCCCTTTTTTTAGGATGCAGATGGAAATCCTATTGATATTCAAATGAGGAGCAAGCCTGATGGCATCTACGCCTGCTCTTACATTCCAACAAAACCCATCAAGCATACTATTGCTGTTACTTGGGGAGGAGCAAATGTCCCTAACAGTCCTTGCAGAGTAAGTAGCAAAGTGCTTAAATATCTCCCGCTGCTTGTTTTCCAGTTGCAATGTGCTTCCTGACACCTTTTGCAAACACCTGCTTAGATTAACTGATATTTACTTGAAAGCAAATCCTATTCTTTTTAAATCATTTTTATTCATCACATATTCATTCATGCCTCCAGAAGCAGTGAATGCTCCAACACTGGAAGTTTTCAAGAAGAGACTGGACAGCCATTTGTCTGAAATGGTATAGGGTTTTCTGCCTAAGTAGGGGGTTGGACTAGATGACCTCCAAGGTCCCTTCCAACTTTACTATTGTTATTATTATTATTTTAAAAAAGGAACAAGTGAAAATAAAAAATAATTGATGCAAAGATAGAAAGAGGAAGAATAAGCCAGAGAAATTATACATTTAGTTCCCAGTATATCATTAATGAAAAATTAAGCATAAAATACATTATTTTTAACAATAAAAAAAAGGATTATAGAGATCTATTTGAATCTTTGAACTGAGTGTCAAAGTTCACTATTTTGTCATTCAGAAACATCATTTAAAAAGAATGAAAAGTACTAAAATATTATGAATATTTATTTTCTAACTGTCCCTTTGTTGTACTCTGATACACAATATTTATAAACATTTAACCTTTTCATGTATTTCTGAATAGATCTTAGTCTTACTGTTATTCTAAAATGAGACTAGGAATACTCAGATTAGGAGTGGGAAAATTGGATTAAATGAAGGACCAGTGTTTTTTTAAGTCCTGACCAACTGTCTGGAGTTTAGAGTATGAATTAGCTAGCTTTGGGAGATCATGTTAAATAGCTAAACATGGCTAAAAAGGGACTACAAAACTAGAGGAATTAAAGTGGTGAATGTTATGTAGTGTACACAAGCACAAACTGAGCAAATAATGGCTATATATTGTCTGAGGCAGTAATGTCAGTAGATGTCCTTAATGCCAGTTGATAGAGAAGATAAATAAGAATTCTCTTTGGTTCACATGGGTTCCTCAGAGGTTTCCAGTTGACCACTATGAAAAGTAAATAATAACTAATTAGGCCACTAGTCTTTCCTATGTGGCTGAGGTGTTGGATTGGGGCTAGAGACCGAAAGTCCACCCTCATCCATTCCCAGAGGATTGTTGGAAAAAAGATGCATGCCTCCTTGAGTTCTTAGAGAACAGATTCAACAAATACCTAAAACAACATGTTGAATGTCAGTAGAAGAAACTTAAAGGATTGTCTGACCAATGTTGAATATTATAAAGTGCTTAATCTATATTTATTAAGTTCACATTTTGAAAATATATGCCACCCTAGGTCCAGATTGGACAAGGCACTCATCCTCAGAAGGTGAAAGTTATTGGACCAGGGGTGGAAAGAAGTGGTCTGAAAGCTAACGAGCCTACTCATTTCACTGTGGACTGTACAGAAGCAGGAGAAGGTAAAAAACAGATCGGTATAGCAAATTGCTGAATAGTGACACCCCACCCTTCTCAGTAATCCTGTTAGAAAATCAAGCTGAAATGCTGTTCAAAGAGGATGTGCTTTCTCATTCTAGTGGCTGATAGAAATAGTGTATTTTAAGGAAGAAATATTTAAGCAGCAAAGAATGTTATAGAGGGACAATTGTCAATACAATTTCTAGTGAATTGTTTCTTTCTAGGTGATGTGAGTGTGGGCATCAAGTGTGATGCTCATGTAATAAGTGAAAAAGAGGAAGATATAGAATTCGGCATCATTCACAATGCTAATGATACATTTACAGTGAAATACAACCCACCTGCAGCTGGGCGCTATACTGTTAAAGTGCTTTTTGCTGGAGAGGTAAGTCATTATCTGATAAGGCTTTTGATGCCAATCCTTGTTTCTAGTCCCTAAAATATCTCAGATGTATGATTTCTAATGATGGGTATAAGACTGAAACCATCTGGATAGGGAATGTTGGGTTAGTGGTTGTATTGTATTGTAATCATATCATGAATGAGGGCAAATGTATGTATCCCGGGATAATGTTGCAGGGTCCAATCTGAGTTGGTCACCAGAATCAGAGATTTAGTCCTCCAAGCTTTCGGACTTGTACTGGAGCCCATCCTCAGGGAACTTCTCTCTCTCCAGAATGTGTGTCCATTCCCTGAGGGTGGCCTCCAGCACAAATGTGAAAGCTTAGAAGACTAAGCCTTTGATCCTAGTGACTGATTCAGATTGGATCCCATACAGTATCTGTGTATGAAATTAAGTGATATATTTAACATGTATTTCATTCTTCTACTTTAGTTGCAGCATATAGAATAGCTTACAGCAATTCTTAATAAACACTTACTTGGGGCAGATTGACAGAAGCAATCTGCTAAAAATTGGCCTTAGTTCTAATATATACATCTACAGTGACTTTTATTTTATTTAAATGATGTAATAAACGTGGATGGCCTTAAGATTAAATAGGACAAAGACTGCTGTCCAAGCTTCTAGAAAAAGTGCTGTAGTAGAAGATTAGTTTATTTTGATCTCCTGGTTATTCAGAAATGTGCTACAAACAAATATTTTCATTTTTGGTTTGTTTACGGGGAAAAGCAATAATTTGGAAATCTAGTAGTTTAAAGAGCAACTATATGCAAGGGACATATAAGAATATTTTTTTTACTATTCAAGCCTCAGGATCTTTCTTCTCTATGGAGATTTTGTTGAAAAGTTACTGCATGTAATATCAATTGTTTGTTTGTTTGTCTTAAGGAAATTCCTACAAGTCCTTTCAGAGTGAAAGTGGAACCATCACATGATGCAAGCAAGGTGAAAACTGAAGGACCTGGACTAGGTACAACAGGTAAGATTTCTGCTTGATTATTAGGCAACTATTTAATGAGTCATTTGTTGGTTGCAGTCATAATTAAAAAAAAACCTATTCCTTGTCAAGGCCCATAAATGGATCTAGAAAAGTAAATCTGGAGTATGAAAAATTAAATTTGATATTTGTAATATTTATCCAGAAAGGAATGCACTTCTTTTTCCAGAATGTGTCTAGACATGATGATGAATTCCATTCCTTTATCTATCCAGGTGTGGAAAATGGGAAGCCCACACACTTCACTGTGTTCACAAAAGGTGCTGGGAAAGCCCCTCTGGATGTCCAGTTCAGTGGACCAATGGAAGGAGATGCTGTCAAAGATTTGGACTTCATTGACAATTATGATTATTCCCACACTGTAAAATACACTCCTGTACAGCAGGTAAATTTTCCTATGAAAGGACAGAAATGTGGTTTACTTTTCTTTAAGTCTACAAGTCAGAGGCAGTTATCATTGTAAATAAAACGTGTAGGTGTTCTGCAATAATTCCAGATCTTTTTTTGTGCACAGCAAGTTTCTAACACATATGTATTTTTATTAAATGATGCTGTGAAAGCTGTTTAATACATTTTAAACTCTGAATTCAGCTAAATTTTGTTTATAGGAATTTAAGTCATAGTTTCCAATTAGCATGTGTTTCTAATAGTGTGCAATGTTACCGTTGGCTCTGGGACATCATCAAGCAAGCAGCAAAGCAAAACTGAAGATTACTGTTCACCCTGAACTGGAATCCACAAATGTTGGTGTAATTCTTATGCTTGTTAGATGAGCTGTCATTTAGTTCTGTGTTGAGAGAGACAGTAAGGGTGATTATTGGCAGAGACAGTTTTCAAAGTAAATTTAGATATTTTTCATATTGTTATGATCTCTAGGCTATCTTGCTGACCCACAACAACTTTTAGGTGCCTCTACTTTGGAGTAACTAAATTCAGTGATGTCTTTGTTTTAGTTGGATCTTGGTAGCATCATTGATGCCAACTTTATCTTAGGCATGCTGCTGTTGTAAGTGGAAATGGATTTTAACTTCTGAACAGTGTTTCTTTGTATAAACTCTGGCAACTTGCATGTTTGCAAGTGTAGCTTACATTTGATGAACTGTCTTCAAAATACGGTTGACTCTTGTCAAATGTCTTTTGGCAGCAGTTAACATTTCTTGGTTTGGGTAGTGTTCAGAAAGTCAAGCCTTTTTGAAAGCCAATTAATCCATGATACATACCAATAGACTTATGATGATATCTAATAATATAAAATAAAAGATTAAAGGACATTTAATTATGGAATTCTATTATTGTTCTGTTATGGATTGAAAACCTAACAGTAGCTAGTGACAGTTTTGAATAATGCTGCCTTATTTAAATGGTATACAATATAGATTTCTCTATTTTGGAAAGCTCTCTGAATGGAAATGGGAGACAAAACAGATTTAAAGGGTGAGGTTGGTAAGCAAAATAGTCCTTGTTTTGTAAATATTGTAATGAGAAATGCTACTTATTAAACATTAAGCTGTGTCTAACCCTGTGAAAATATAACTTCAATTTCCAAGAAATTAATTACCAGAACTGTCATATGATATACAACTTGGTTACAAGGAGTTATCTTATTATGCTGTTCTGGCCCTTGCCCAAGTAACTTTGTTTAAAAAAATTGTCAAAATATCTATTCTAGACCAGCTTCTATTAATTTAGTAGAATATTAATGAATGTATTAATATTCCACAAAAAAGAGAAAAGAGAGATTCTGGGTATATTAATCTTGCCCATTACAATATTTTAAGCAGCTAAATGGCAGCTTCTAGGCAGTCAACACTTCTTCCTTCTAAGCCAGCGGTTCTCAACCTGTGGGTCGTGACCCTTTTGGGAGTCGAACGACGCTTTCACAGGGGTCGCCAAAGACCATCGGAAAACACATATTTCCAATGGTCTTAGGAACTGAGACACCGCTCCTCTATCTGGCTGCCGCCGCTGCCGCCCTCCTCCTCCTCCACCGGCTCATCCGCGTCCAGGGCACCCTTCTTCTCTGACAGCGCCTGCTCCTGCTGCCGCAGCGCCCTCGCGCGTGTCCCCGATGCTACCCTGGGCTGGCTCAGCTGCTTGGACGGCCAGGCCGAGCCGGGTCTAGGCCGCTGCTGGCGCTGCCGCTGGGCTGCTGTGCTGCCGCTTCCAGCTGAGCTGAGCTGCAGCGTCGAGCCGGTCTCCACGCCTCCTGGTTGTCCGGCCACGCTCTGCCCCCGGCTGCCCTCCACGCCGCGCGGGAGCCTTCCTTGCACCGCCTGGCCCACCTCCCTCATTGTTGGAGGCTGCCTAGGCCCTCTGGTGCCCAGTGCGGCCATGGGGGCGGGGAAGAGGGCGAGGCGGTTGGGGGTGAATGTGAACCAAAAAAAGTAGATGACAACCAAATTATATGCAAAGCATACTTGGCCTGTTCAGATGTGCAGATATAAAAAACATATCATCTTAAATAGATAATATCACTGAAGATATTATCTAGTTTTGTAACAAAACGTCTGCAGGCAAACAAGCAAGCTCAAAGAGCACCAAGGATTCCAGATTATAATCTGTCAGGTCTCAGAAATCTTACACAAATACCTAAAATTGGTTTTATTATACAAATGATAACAGCCCCCAAGGGGAAAACAGCATCTTTTACAATTTCTAAAAAACATCACCTTAATCTGCTGATAAAAATATCGTATTTCTCAGTATTTCTGATTTGTTATTCTTACAGATGTGTTGGTATATACCAGGGTAGGCAACCTTGGCTCTTTTATGACTCGTGGACTTCAATTCCCTGAATTCCTGAGCCAGCATGGAGCCAGCATGAAGTCCACGAGTCATAAAAGAGCCAAGGTTGCCTACCCCTGGTATATACTATGAAAGATTCTTCAGTAGAACTCTGGAAGTGAGCATCATCTACCTGCATGATTTCTGGAAAAGTTCATCTTCACATGTTAATTTATTACAGTGTTTGCTGGGTTTCTTAGTATGAAATGACTTTAAACATATATCTGATCTCTCTAGGGTAAGATGGGAATTCAGGTGAATTATGGTGGTGATCCTATTCCTGGAAGTCCTTTCACTGTAGACGTTGCTGCGCCACTTGATTTGAGCAAAGTTAAAATCAGTGGCCTAGAAAACAGTAAGTAACTCATCTAGTGTACACTTTCTGTTAGAATACAAATGAAAAACTTCACTGCAGAACATACTGTTGTGTGTGAATTGGGCAGCCATATAAATTTGTTAAATAAATAAAAAAATAATAAGTATGCTTGGATGTAGTGCTACTCCCTTTATGCATATATGTCTATTCTTCATACCATTGATGGATTTTCGAGGCATCTAGTGGAAAGAGACCCATTTTCAGTCTGTTTTCTTTGTTTTCTAAGGAGTCGAAGTAGGGAAAGATCAAGAATTTATCATTGACACAAAAGGAGCTGGTGGACAAGGTAAACTTGATGTGGCCATATTTACCCCAAACCAGAAAATGTTACCATGCTTAGTAGAACCTGTCACTGGAAAACAGTATTGCAAGGCAGAATATATTCCAAAAGAAGAAGGATTTCATGCCATTGAGGTCAATTATGATGGGAATCCAGTTCTGGGAAGCCCTTTTACTATAGAAGCCATCTTACCACCAGATCCTTCTAAGGTAAGAATCCTTTTTAATGGGTAGACAATTCATTGGTACCATTTGCAAGTGTGCCCTTTAGTTATGATGTACAGCAAATGCTTTAATGTCTGCTGGACAACTCATACTTTGTTACTAACCAAATTCTGTGCACAAAGAACAAACTTGGTCGTGTTTTCATAGCTGATAAATGTCTTGCCAAAAGCATCCCAGTTAGTGAAAATTAGCTTGAGGTTTCTTTTGAAAATTTTCTAGCATAGCTGCAATAACTTAGAAAGTGGTACAACAGTTGGATCTGGTATGATTGCATATTTATCTCATCTGTGTATATGTTATTATGATTTAAGCATTCAAGCCTTATGAACTTTCTTAATTTAAAGACTTGCTAAATAAACGAGAAGATTAAAACATCTGTCTGTCTGTCTTTCTCTGTGTCTGGATTGGTTTGAAAACTAATTGTGAGCCTATCAGTATGATAAAGAATAGCAGTATTCTGATTAGGTTAGATAGTATGGAAAAGTGTCACTGCCTTTTGAAAATAAAACTGGCATTTGAGCTTGGTGTTGCAGTGTGCTTCTAAACAATAATAGAGATCTGCCTGCATCTTCAGAACTAGATTTAAAATTATAGAAAGGATAAGTGATTTAGGAGGTATTATATTCAGCACCTCTTGCTAATGTTTCTAGGTGAGAGCTTATGGGCCAGGCCTCCAGGAAGGACTTGTTGGAAAACCTGCAGAATTCACAATAGACACCAAAGGAGCTGGAACTGGTGGTCTAGGCTTGACAGTTGAAGGACCATGTGAAGCCAAAATAGAGTGCTCGGATAATGGAGATGGAACCTGTTCCGTCTCCTACTTACCTACAAAACCGGGTGAATACCTGGTGAACATTCTTTTTGAGGAAATCCATATTCCTGGTTCTCCTTTCAAAGCTGACATTGAAATGCCATTTGATATTTCAAAAGTAATTGCCACGGGCCCTGGACTTCAACATGGCAAAGTGGGTGAAGCTGGATTGCTTAATGTGGATTGTTCAAATGCTGGACCTGGAGAACTGGACATGGAAGTTGTATCTGATTCTGGTTCTAAAGCTGATGTTGAGGTTAAAGATAATAAAGATGGAACTTATACAGTTACATATGTACCCTCTAATGCTGGTATGCACACACTCAAGATGAAATATGGTGGAGAACTAGTGCCAAATTTTCCTGCACATGTCATAGTTGACCCTGCCATTGACACAAGCAAAGTTCAAGTGTTTGGACCAGGAATTGAAGGGAAAGGTAGGTTTGCATATATATTTTTTAGATTAATCAGAATTTAGATGTGCCTGTCACAGAACATAATCTTCGTACTTTTCACAATATAAAATCAACAGCTTCCTCATTTTTATAATGAAACTACTAGTAAATCATAGATTTAGGAAAACATTTTGAGGAAAGTGAGTAGTAGAGTGGCTTTAACTTAAATTGCTATATAATGCTAGACAGATTATGATTACTTTAGACAGTTTGGCACTCTTCAGCATTCTTGCTGGACTTGAGCAGTTAAACCTGTATAAAAACATCTGTAAATATATGTGGGCCTATAGCATGATTTTGTTCAAATGACACAATAATTACTTTGCAGATGTTTTCCGTGAGGCTACAACAGATTTTACTGTCGATGCTAGTCCCTTAACCAAAACTGGTGGAGACCACATCAAAGCCCAAATTGCAAACCCCTCTGGAGCTTCCACAGATTGTCTTATCAAAGACAATGCTGATGGCACATATGCAGTAGAGTTTACTCCATTTGAAAGAGGTGAGTACTACATGCTATTATTCTGGAGGAAAGCAGTGGGAAATCGATTGTGAGGCCTTCTAAAGACCTGTTGAAGTTCTTAGTCAGCTGCAGTGAATGGAAGTATGCTTTCTTTTCTTCCTCCATTGCACCCATACTAGTGAGGCTTTTTCATCCTATGGAAGTTGGAAGGAGAAAGCTATTGCATCATTTTGTGTGATTGGATCCATTTTAAATTGATCTCCAGCATTGGAGCACATCATAGAGATGGAATCTCAGCAATTTCTGGTCTCATGATTTTGGGTTCTTTTTTACTTGTATGTGTTGATATGGATAGGATGTGTAGAGATAAACAAACTCTATAGCTTGTTTACTTGATCCTTTTCTATCACATCTGATTAAATTGGCCAGGATTGGCTTGGCTTCATAGTTAAAAAAGATGAGCAATGAATGTCTTCTTAAGGTATTGCCTTATTGCTTAAAGACTGCAGTAATAAGACCTTGATTGAGAAAAGTCTGAGAGACATGTACAATTCTCCAGCACTGGGAGACGGTGAATCCACCAATGGGTTATGACTGTATTCCTGCCCAATTAGATCAAGTCAGCCAAAGTTGCCACGCCTCCTTCCTGGACCCTTTCCCAGATTTGACTTGATCTGGCCCAGGACGGACATGAAGCGTGGCTCCTAGGCAGATACAGTTATCTATTGGTGGATAGGAATTCCAGGGAGAGATGGATTCTCCATCTCCCAGTGCTGGAGAAGGGGCGTTGTCTTACCTGAACGCCTTTTCTCAGCACGGAGATGGAGAAGCCACCCCTACCCTGGTAGGTCAGTTAGGCCTAGGATTAGCATAGTGGAAGGAGCCACGATGTCGCACAGTCAGTCAAGGGCTACGCTCGCGTCAAACCTGGGAAAGGGTCCAGGAAGGAGGCGTGGCAACTTTGGCTGACTTGATCTAATTGGGCAGGAATACAGTCATAACCCATTGGTGGCTTCTCCATCTCCGTGCTGAGAAAAGGCGTTCAGGTAAGACAACGCCCCTTCTTGGGCCAATCTCAAATGTTAATGATGTTAATGTAATGTTGAATTATATACCAGAACTTTGAAATTTGATTGTTTATCTGTTTATTTTGTTTGGGTATGGGGAGTTGTAAAAACAATTATATTGGGACATTAAAAAGGTGTTATTATTCCATATGTCAAAGAATGACTGTTGAAAATGCGTGATCTATCTGGTCTGGAAAAAGCAATATTTTCTATCAGTCAAAAAATGCAGCCATACGTCTTGTTGAGGCAAAGATTCTTACAGCAACATCTTGTACTGTTCATATTGTAGAGTTAATTCATTGGTAAATGAATGACTTGATAAATATAAAATATAAGATAAGAGTTTTCTTCTTTTTTTTCTTCGTTAGTTTTTACATTTTATATTTTTGAAGTTTGTCTTTTTAGCATTAAAATTGTTACAAAAAATAAGATATTAAATAACAAAGAGTAGAAATGTGGGTATGAATCAAGTACATATTTAGTTAATAAATACATGATAGATTACTACATTAATCTTCTTAGAGACTGTCCATAAAGGTACACCTTCTACTTACAGGTCCTCATACAGTTGACGTGACATATGATGATGTTCCTGTTCCAAACAGTCCATTCAAAGTGGATGTCACAGAAGGATGTCATCCTTCACGTGTTGTGGCCCAAGGAACTGGGTTACAAGAAGCCTTCACAAATAAACCCAACCCATTTACTGTTGTTACTCGGTAAGTTTTATGAACATATAAGACTTTTAAGTATCAATAGCCTTGCTGTTTGGAACGGATGGAAACTGAAAAGTAACAGGTTGAAAAGGGTGTAGTATACTCTAAATTAATCACGCAGAATAAAGCCATACTGGCTGATCTATCTCTGTGTAACCTCTAAAATCTCTAAAAGTACTTTAGGAAAAGAGGTATGAATAATACTGTGAACACTTGTCAGTTTCTTCTTGGTATTAGCTGCTTAGTAGGGACATGTTCTGGACAGTGTATAAATATCATAAGACATTCAGAGCTCTTTGTACCATTACTGTAAGTTGAATGATAAATAATGAAAGATACAATATAGTTCTTAAGAACTCCCAACCCCACCCTTGAAGTTATTACCTGATGTATACCTGCTAATATATGTCATCACCTAAGACTTCAACATTCTCCAACCTTAATCAGAGGCTGAGTATGGGGGGGGGGAAACCTTTAGTCAAATGGGAGCTCTCTGTCCTACGTAGTCTGTATTATCATTCCTAAACAATAGTTGCTATGTGAGAAAGTATAGTAGAACTGCACAATTGATAGCAAAGATCCAATATACGAGCATAATAAAGTAGTCCTTAAAATAAAGTGATGATAATTAAGAATAATAACTTTCCTTTATTTTTGCAGAGGAGCTGGAATTGGTGGCCTTGGAATAACTGTTGAAGGGCCTTCAGAATCCAAAATTAGCTGTAAAGATAACAAGGATGGCAGCTGTAGTGCAGAATATATCCCATATGTACCAGGAGATTATGATGTCAACATAACTTATGGGGGAGAACATGTTCCTGGTAAGACTATTCCTGCATTGTAAGAATGGAAAATGAAAAGGCTATGAATTGTTATTCTTATCAAAGGACATTTAAAATACTGATAATGAAACTTGGGAAATGTTGAACATATTGAAATTTATTAAATAGAACATACTATCCAGACAGAAAATACTGATCTTCCAGAATTCTAGGCAAATGTTAAATTACTCTTACAGTAATGGAGAATAAATTTTAACTTGATTTTGGTCAGCTAGTGATTCTGCCAGTAAATATAATACTTCCCTATGATTTATCAACCTCCAATTTTATGATATCTTAAAATGTGATGAATGTTAAAGAATCAAGACTTTAACATGCATCCTAACTCTTTTTTAGTATATTCTTAGAACGATATAGTTGGAAGGGGCAATGTAGGCCACTGAGTCCGTCTCCCAATGTGATACAGGAATCCCAGTTAAAATATCTCTACTAAATGGTTCTATAGAACCTATTTGACCATTTTGCTTTATAGTAGTGTAGAATCGAACTTGCAACTTAATGGGATAATATGCTCTTTTGTTTCTCAGATGGATTGGTATCTCAAAGAGCTAAAACCTAACATTCAATATAGTATCAAGATAAAACAGGAAAAATCTAACTAGTGTACTCAGGCTGAAGAAATGACTGGATTAATTTTAATAAATATGTAAAATACTATTTTCATGTATTCCCTCCACCCCACTCACTATTCTCTCTACCTGCTACTAATCTTTAATCAGATAGTGAAAAAAAGTTGCTATCACTGTTCTAACTCTCCTGCACTGCTATAAATAGGATGCAGCAGTTTTATTCAGTTATCAGTTTTAGTAGTATTTTTAAGCTAGCTCTGATCTGATTACAGTAAACTAAAAATAGCGCCAAACCCACAAATTGGATAAAACCCCTAAACAAGAATAATGATTTGAAGGAAAGATAAAAGCTCAGTACAATGATACGTCTCTAATAACTGGCAGTGCTGGAATCTGATGGATTTAAATTGTAAATCATTCTATAGTTGGTAGTTCTTCTTTATTCTTAGTCTCAATCAGTGATGGTGAGTCTTTTGGGCTTGGCATGTCAAAAATTTGGAAAATGTCTAACTTGACTCTGCTAGCATGTTACACTCAGCTAAATAAAAGGGAAACAGTTCTCTATCCCCCTTCTACCACCAGGCCACCCTCAACAGCAGTACTTGATGGCAGCATTGAGGTTGGGCCTGTAGTTGAGGCCTGGGCCTTGGCTTAAGCCCTAATGAGGCATGTGAGCCTTGGGAACAGTACAGTTGCTTCCTGGCCCAGCTCTCCCCACAATCTGCCACATGCTGCTTACCTTCAGGTGATGTTCTCTTTCTGTTGACAGAAAGGCTGCTCTGGTTCACACGAGGCCTTTGTTCTTGAAGCAGCTTCAGAGAATGTTCTCCTGGGGCCTCTGCAGCCTCTGAAAACTGTGCAAAACCATGCCCTGTTGTCGCATGATTTTCAGAGACTCTTGTGACCATGCAAGAACATGGGACTCTTGTGTGACTTCTGGAGGCTGCGTAAGACCAATTCCTGTGTAGCCTCTTCAGTCTCCGAAACCTGCGCAAGAACAGGGTGTGCTTTTAAGCATAGTCTTGGTGGCTGCTGGTGCATCATTCAAAACTTTGTGGCATGACATTTTTGATACATGTATCATAGGTTTGCCATCACTGGTCAGTTGTTGTTCATTCCCTTGGTTTCTTATAATAGTGCATATTTTAAGATGCAATATAAAGTTTTGTTTACATTGTACAGTCTGAATCATATCTCAGGACTGAGTTGCTGTAATAGTTTTCCTCTCTCAACTGCTCATAGTTGCATAATAATACTTTGCTGAATGTGAGATTTTTTCAGCCTCTTCCATTTTACCTTAGTTTCCTGTGTCTTTATTTTTCTTCAGCCTGCCTTCATTTATCTTTAGGTTTTTAGTTTTCACTTCATTATCTACTTACTGGTCCAACTTTTTGTGGAACTCTCTGGTTTTTACCCTCACCCGCTACCCCCCTCATCAGTCTAGCCAGTGAAGTTATTCCTAATGCTTGAATGTAGTTTTGAATTCCAGTCAAATTGATAGTTTTTTTTGATGACTGAAGTAAATTAACAAATTTTCTAACAGGTTTTCCTTTTTTAGGGCATGGGCCATTAACCTGATTTTGGCTGAGCTTTTTCTGCTTAATATAAAATTGAATTGAAACTTCAACACAATCTTAAATGCAGACAACTCTGAATTACGAGTATAGGCATCCTTATGGTTTAGAAAGCAGTGTGAGTTGAGCTAAGCTATGGAGAAGGTGGCTGCTGATTTATCTTCAGAGGTTGTAATGCATCCCTTTTGCATCATATTGCTGAAGTATGTTTATTGTTGTCCAAAACTTGCTTTTGTTTTATTGGTAGGTAGTCCATTTAAAGTTCCTGTAAAAGATGTAATTGACCCCGACAAGGTGAAAGTTGCAGGACCAGGTTTGGGGACAGCTGTGCGTGCCAGACTTCCTCAGGTCTTTACTGTGGATACCAGCAAAGCCGGAGTAGCCCCACTTGACGTTACAGTGACAGCACTCAGAGGTAGGATGTTTCTCTCTATAACTTAGTATTTCTTTTAAATGAGAATGTATAGATACTGTATACACAAGTGCATGACCTCTATTTCAGTACTGAAACTTATAAAGAACTTATTTAAGAAATGGTCCCAAATGATGGTAGGTAAAAGTAGTACTGCATATATTTTACTGCTCTGTGCCGATTGATTATTTATAGAGCTGCAAAAAGTTAGAGACTGCTATAATCAAGATAATTCTGACACACATAATCTTTGGAAATCCTAAAGTAATTTTAAAAACCCAGACATTAATTAGGAATACTTTAGTCTGATTGATGAGTTCAGAGCACATCTGATGAATCTCTTACCTAACACAGTATTTTCCAGATGGCTGTCTGGAAATTTAAGGAGTTCCCATTCATCTTGGGGAAAGCTGCTGTAACAAATCAATATGCGTTCTCAATAAATGTATACCAAAAGTATTACAGAGGATTAGATTGAACAGGCATTTCCAAAACTGCATATGCCCAAGAATCTAGCGCTTTAAAAGTATGTAAATTATAAGAATAAAAAAATACTGCGTGTTCTAGGCAACAAATAATTATATTTCTGCCAGTTAAACTAAGAAAAAAATCTTCAGTAATATTTAAATCATGCAAAGGGACTAAGAAGATTCAGATTTATTTATAGTTACTGAAGAGTGATAAATGATTGTCTTTTAAGTCAGACAGGAGTAGACACACCCACATGCATAAATACATACATCAAAGTAAGAGTTAGGAAAGGAGGGTCAGTAATTCATGAGAATGTGGGGCAATAGAAAGCAAACTTAATTCTAATAATACTGGATGGTAAGCATTGCTGCATGAATAAGTGCAGATTTATTCAGTACAAATTTAAAAAATGGGATATAAGTAAAAAATAATTCAATACCGTATATTACCTAAAGTCTGAACAGTCAAGTGTGAACAGCAGCATACATGGGTTGTAAGACAAAACATATGGAGGGCAGAAGATTGTGTAACCATACACCATTGCACATTAAGTAAGCAATGCTACTTACTCTAGTGAAAGATTGAGTATTAAATATCAATATCCAGCATTTTAATATCATAGCATTTTTTTATCCTGCCTTTATTATTTTTTTAAATAAGTCAAACATACCTAATACTCCTTTCTCTTCCTATTTTCCTATTTTCTCTGAAGTTAAACCAGGTTTTTACCTGTAGACATTTGAAGAACTATTTAAAGCTGACCTATGTTAATTTTGCAGGAATCACTTCAGCAACCTTATTTGAGCTTAATTACTAAGTAAAGTCAGCCATGGTTTGCACATGGATTGGAGACCACCAGGAAATACCAGAACTAGGGATTAGACTGAGAAGTCAAAAAAGCTTCCCAAAAGATAATAATATCAGGATATTTTAATAATGCTCTCGGGAACACTTCATGGTTCCTGCTACTAGCTTTCAACTTATATTGAGAGTATATTTATCCTTAACAGAACTAACTTATTCTTTTTTAAAAAAGCAAATATTTCTTTGACTATGAAAGTAACTTTGTAATGGATGGAAGAAAGTAATTATAGTGATTTCAATCAGTGTGAATGGTTTTATGACCAGCTATAAATAGTTTTCATCTAAACAAATTTAACAATTGACAGAGCTCCAATTTTTTGGGGAGAGGATGATTTGAGTTAAATAGTTTTTTAATTCTAGCTGATGAGCCGGATTCCCACTCATGGCGCAGTCCATTGAAAACACTTTCAGAGTTCTTTAGAGGTGAACTACCTGAGACAGGTTTGAATTCTCACTAATTATCTATACTTTAAATAAATCTTCTAAACTCTAACTGTAGCTTTAATAAATAGAAGAGAGGTTTATAAGAAATAGACTTCTCTATAAGCTTCTGCTGTTCTATAAAATATTGAAATGCCTTTTTACCAAAATCTTCCATGCTGAATTAACTATGATAATCAAACTTGTGTTTGCTATTAATCCTATGAAGTGATTCTCTACATAAATCCATGCTTTGTGGAAATCCATGGTTTCTGGGATAGACTTTAACCTTTTTCATATCTTTAGCTAGCAGGTCATAGAACACTTATTGGCTACGAAATTTTTTTTTTTCTAAACTTCTCAATGGTATACTTGTGAGTATGTGTACAATTATTAATAGTTCTATAGTCAAACCACAGAATTATGTTGGTTTTGTAGTATTTCTACTGATTGGGATCAACATCTAATTTTTCTGCTTGAGATGGGAAGCTTATCTTTAAGTATGTCCCATTACTGACCTAGCTAGTTCTCTATATTTAGAAAAACACATTATTTCAATCTGTCCTTGATAGAAGATTCTTAGCTTTCAGTTATGAATCACTTGAGGAACTGCTAATGAATCATCTTTTCTCTAATTGGTGAAGTCACAGTGACAGAAATAAATTCATGTAGTTGAACATGTCCTAAATAGATGTCTACGCTGATTCCTTGAAAAGCTTCAATCTGGTTTTTTTATGAATTTGATAGCATTTCTTTACAAATCAGCTCTGAACCCTTGGGAAGGCAGCTGAACATATCAAAATATGACCTCTTTCCTTCTTAGGGTCGGCAGAACCTGTGCATATAACTGATAATGGTGATGGAACTTATGCTGTAGAATACACTCCTATGCAAGAAGGCCCTTATGCAATTGCAGTTAAATATGCAGATGAAGAAATTCCTAGAAGGTAAAAATGGGTGAAAAATAAATTATTCAATAGGACTTAAAAAGTGCATTTGGCTGCCTCCTTAGTCGGAGCTGGTTGCATCTTTGGTGCATTATTTAGCTTTGGTGCTTTATAGTACCATAGTTTTGAAGAAATGACTTCTGTTGCAAAGGTTCAGGTTTTCCTTATGGTCTCAAGAGAGTAGAAAGCAGTGGCAAAGTGAAGGGTTATTTCTTTGGGCCAGAGAACTGGTAAACTTCCTGCAACTTTTTTGATGGTTAAAATACTGAAAAAAAGCTAATTTGGAACAAGCTAATACAAAATAAGTGATCCATTCTGTTTCATGGAGTTCTTATTATAAGTATTATAAACATTAAAAGGTTGAGTGACTCATTGTTAGGAAGTCAGTATTTTTATTTTGGATAATAAGTGGGCATCTTTCACTTGAGTTGAATGAGTTCTTCTCATTTGCATACATGCATGAATGAATGAATAATTCTTTCTCTCAATAGCCCATTCAAATTAAAGGTGCTTCCAACATATGATGCCAGTAAAGTGACAGCTAATGGACCCGGCCTTGTCTCCCATGGGATTCCAGCAAGCATACCTACGGAATTTGTTGTGGACACTAAAGATGCAGGACAAGGCCTTCTCTCAGTACACATAACAGTAAGATACTACTACAGCTGCTGCTGCTGCTACTACTACTACTAGTACTACTATTACCTCTTTTGTTGTCCTCCATCCCCCATCTATATCAGCTTTCCATTTAGTTTTTACTTCTTTTACACTGGTGTATTTCACTTACTGATTATAAAAACATAATGTGACCATTGTGTTCTTGGAAAACCTGTTGATCCTAATGGAAGTTGATCTGATCGTAATGAATCATAACATTTTTTTATATTCCAAATTCCTTAAAATTAGGCCAGTCTCCAGCTTTCAACATGAATGAACATAGACAAGGGTCTGTAGAAAAGCTCATATATGTTTTGGAACTCACCATAATGGTCTCTTTCAGGGATACTTTGTTAGATTTCCAGAAATAACTTAATGGCTTTAGAGAGATGTCGGCTAGCCCCTAGAATGATTAAAGTTATATGTCTCACAACAAAAATAGAAGCAGAAGATTCATGAAGAAGTATACAATGTGATCATCTGTATTATGAAAAAAATGATATATTTTTTTTAGAATTGGAGGGGAATCTCAAGGATTTCTGACTTCGCACAGTGCTCCATGTTAAAAGATTTCCAATAATACTAGAATACAGTGCAAGTAGTCTTCGACTTATAGCCATTTGTTTAGTGACCATTCAAAGTTACAACAGTATTGAAAAAGTGACCTATGATTGGTCCTCACACAACCGTTCTAGCATCCCCACAGTCACATGGTTAAAATTTGGGTGCTTGGCAACTATCGCATATTTATGATGGTTGCAGTAACTCCTCACCTGGTCCTGTTGAACAGATGTGCTTAACAGCAGCGTGGTTCACTTAACAAATGCTACAATTTGCTTAAAAGTCATGACAAAAAAAGTTCTAAAATCAGGCATGACTCACTTAACAACTGCCTTGCTTAGTAATGGAAATTCTGACCCCAGTTGTGGTTGAAAGTCAAGGACTACTGGTATTTGCCAATAATCTTTGTTTAAGAATACTGTTCAATAACATCTTAAGAGGGTGTGAAGTTGTGATTGCATATAGAATAACTGAGTTAATTTACTTCCCGTTGCTGCTTCTGGTGAAATATAGATTTATGAAGTGTGGTAATCAGTAGTACCAACTATTTACACAGCGAGTGGAAATCTAAAGCCATTGAAATTTCAAGTTTCTTGTATCAAGAAAACACGCATGCTTACTTTCAAAAGAACATTATCTGAAGGGTTTTCCAGTCATTAGATGCAATGTTAACAGGAGCTAACACCCTGTATCTCTGTGGTGTGCCAAAGCAGTTATTTTTGTTCTGAAGCAACCATTTTAAATCAAACAAGTATATTAAGAATGTAGTCAACCTAAGCACTCAAGCAAGTCTGAATTCTTCCTCCATTCATACACCTTACACTTGTCTCTTGTTTGTGATCAAGCTTGGCTATTTTAATGGTGGCTTTATGTCTGGCATTCAGGATCAAGAAGGCAAACCAAAGAGGGCAGATATTCATGACAACAAAGATGGCACATATGCAGTAACATATATCCCTGATAAGACTGGCCGTTATTCTATTGGCATTAAATATGGTGAGGATGATATACCTCTTTCTCCGTATCGAGTTCGTGTGTCCCCAGCAGGAGATGCAAGCAAATGTCTAGCAACAGGTAAGTCCTTACTTTGATTTTACAATTAGTGGTCTGCTGAATATTGAAGGTGGCTATATGGAAGATGCTGGAAATTTGATTAAAGAAGTGTCTTAATTTTACAGTTTCGCCTTAATTCTTAAGCAATTTGATGCAAATTGAACAAATGTTACTGGTTTCTTGTCTCCCCTTAGGTCTATTTAGAAATTAATAAGCTTATTCAAATTCAAACACTGAAAGAAAGGTAGTTGTCCCAAGAGGGTATGCCAGCTTGCTTTAATCAATTAGTAATGAAACATTTGCAATAGAAGATATGGCACTGCGAACCTCTTGACTGTTTCAAGGTGCTAACATGGCCCAATAAAGTCCAGGAGAAGAGAAATTAATATAAGATTTATATTGCAAAAGGTACCCTTTCCTTTGAAGTTCTTATGGAAAGTGATAAATTCTATAGGCCGTGAGAAAATAGTGCCAGTATCCTGCAGCATATGCATGCAAGAGACCTCTCTAACACAATGCTAATTATGAATGCTAAGTAATGAAATGGAAAAAAAATGCAGATTAATTTCTGTCATGTACTGCATTCTACAAAACAGTAAACAAGGTTGCTTGTTTTTAAAGGCTTTATGGTATCATTGTTACCTGAACTAGGATTTTGGCTGAATTGGATTTTTTTTTTAGTGATGCACATATCAAAGTGAAAATTGCATAGTCATTTTGTGACAGTATGTGAAATCCTCATATCAAATGTCTTTCAGGCCCTGGCATTGCAGCAAAAGTGAAGACTGCTGAAGAAGTGGGCTTTGTAGTGGATGCTAAATCTGCAGGCAAGGGTAAAGTCACATGTATGATCCTGACACCAGATGGTACAGAAACTGAAGCAGAAGTCATTGAAAATGAAGATGGAACATATGACATCTATTATACAGCTGCTAAACCAGGAACCTATGTGATTTATGTCCGCTTTGGTGGAGTGGATATTCCTAATAGTCCCTTCACTGTCATGGTAGGAGGACCAGCTGCTTAATAATATTTTCTTAGTGGACATAAATAGGGATGCAGATTGAAGAACGATGTTAGTTAGGCAGTTTGGCACATGCTATTAGCTTATAGTCCAAATTAGTTTTACAGTTGTATAAAAGTTCCCAAACCTTAACTGCAAATAGTGTCTATATCTGCATATTTTACACCTGTAATTCATGGCATCTGTTGGTTTAATTCTAAATAATATATTTCCATAATAGTTGTATTATGGAATTAAACATACAGTATCCAGCAATGAAAGTGAACCTTAGATTTGCATGAAGTGCAAGTGTTTTTGTGATCATAAATTATACTGTTATAATTTTTCAAATGTTAGGAGGGGCTGAACTGCAGGGATATAATGCCCTTTATCTCTTTACTGTGCATGCTTTCTCCCCTGTCATGTCAGCCAATCACAGATTGTGCTATTTGTAAGAGTTCCGTTCAACCTATTGTCCAGTGTGGTTTGGCTGTGTGGAGATGACAGTATATGTAAAATATGGTGACTAAGGACAAGGTCAGGTTTGGTTATACAATAGTCCCCCACAACAGTTCAGGGGATACATTTTAATGTTCATCTAATGTATTTCAAAAAGTAATTATAAATATATTATATATATATACATTTTTGAAATACATTAGCATTTGCATTTTTAAAGTCCTAAAAATATAGAAAGTCCTAAAAGTCCATTCAACAAATACTTAAGGGAGTGGGACATTTTGAGGAGAAGATGCAAAAAGGCACTCATCTTTCCCTAGCAATCTTCTTCTAAAAGCCTTCACAACTACCACCAAGTTTGCATCTTCATGTATTTTTTTACCAACTGAAAAGCCATATTGTCTCTTTTTGAAAACCAATTTGGTTTGGGGCTACCACTCATTCTTAATACTTGAATACAATTGAACGCAAAGTGATAGATTTTATATTATAGAGCTCTGAATTGTGGAAATTGAAAAGCAAATCATAAAAGAGGTTTTGGGCAAACTTCTTACCATGAATGCTATTTAAGGATTCTTTTCTGACCTGTCTTCATTCCATATCTTAAAGAGAGAGGAAGAGATGTTCTAATTGATTCTTACTTATCTGTGTGATTTTCCTGAATTGGCTTTTTAAAATTGGTGACCATAGAATAAAATATTGCCATTTAAAGTGGCTGTTTCTACCTCTTATTCCCTTTAGTGTTTTAGTATTCGGTTACCTATCTGCTCCCTAAGTTAATGGGTTTGTTAAAGAAAATATCAACTGCTATTGGGAAAATGGACACTAGTGGAGAAAGCACAAAGAAATTTGAGATTGGCTTGCTGGAACTACCATGCAACTCTTGTGTGCTAGTTTTGGGCTAGGCATTAACATTCCTGTTCTGTAATATACTTCTTTCCCACTCTATGTATTTGGTATTTTTATGCTTTGTGCGAAGAAATAGGGGTTCATTTTTGTAAACTGTACTTTTTGCCACTAACTAGGCCACAGATGCAGATGAAGTTGCAGTATTGTCTCAGGAACCACTAAATGCAGCCTGTCCCCCTGGATTCCATCCCTGGGTACACAATTTTACAATTTTTTCCATGTTCCATTCAACAAATGACAGCCTGCCTTTCTCTTGGGGTTGCTTAAGCTTGCTTTTGTGTCATATCTTAGCGGTGGTCCAAGTGCTACTTTGGGGGAAGCCAAGTTTGATTCAGAAATTTCTATTCATTACTGTGCTAATGACTTTTTGAGCAACTTTTAACATCACAATCATTTCAAGGCTCCTAAGGTACTCTAACCTTATAAAACTGCACATCAGTTTCCTTCTAGCCATATGAAAGCAGATAGCTTTATATTCTGGTGTCTTAAACAAATTAACTTTCCTCTAGGCCGTGACAAATTGTTGTTCTTTCAGGTGGAACTCTCCTTGTATGTGCAATGTCTTGCAACTTCATTGTGCCATTTATATGTTCTAAATATCTTTGTGATTCAGTGGTGTCTTCATTCTGGAAGCAGCAGTCTAAAAAAATTAGTCCAACAACTTCACAGATAAAATTAACATTTTTTTTCTTCTTTAGGTCACAGAGGAAGCATATGTATCTGACGGTGGTATGAATGGTGTAGGCTTTAAGCCCTTTGATGTGGTCATTCCTTTTGCAGTAAGAAAAGGGGAAATTACTGGTAAATAGTTTACTGCATTCAAATCGTAGTTCACCCAGCTTTCAAAATTCTTTGCTCTGTGAGAGAGTCTTCATGTATCTGAAGTATAGACCTAATTTCATAAAATTTGCAGTCTAATTTGCTTACTATATAATCCAAAAGGGGATGATGGAGAATGAATCCTATTAAAATAGCCGTTTTTAGTTTTGCACAGTGCACCATTCATACTTAGTTGCTTTCATTGGTACAGGGCATTTTTCTATCCTCGTAATAAAATGTTGCTATCCAGAATTCCTGGATGGCTCCAGGTTGGGGAATTATAGTCCAGAACATCAACTCCAGATTGAATTCTTTAAGTCTATCAGGTTTGGGCATATCGTACACATTCAAAGCATAATTTTCAAATTGTGAGGCAACTATAATAGATCCTCTCTCCTCGAATATTTTTTAAAACTCTTAAACAATTTAAGAGGCTGATTTTAAGTTATTACTAGTTATACTCTAGTATATGATATGAAAATAATACATTTCCAAGGTCTCTGATAACATCAAGGTAGAAATGGGAGCCAGGAATAGTCCAGTTGTCTTCTTCCTTAGATAATTTACAAAATAGCCCCTTGATATTGTACAGGCTTGAGTATGAAAATGCTTGGATGGCTTTTTTCTTTAAATATAATGTAATCTTATTGTTTTTAGGGGAAGTCTACATGCCTTCAGGAAAGACTGCAACACCAGAAATTGTGGATAATAAGGATGGCACAGTTACAGTTAGATACGCTCCTGTTGAGGTTGGGTTACATGAAATGCATATCAAATACATGGGTAACCATATTCCAGGTACTTACCAATTAATTCTAATTAACATTATATTGCATTGCAAAAAAACTGGGTGAATGGGAATTGTAATTATACATAATACTCTAGATGTTGATAACTTCAGCCTTGTAAATGGCTGCAGTCTTGATTTGCACTATGCATCATAAAATGAGAAACATTGGGTTAAAGAATCAAGAATTCTTACTGAATGTGTGCCAGATTTAAAAAAGCTTTGGCTTTGTGAAGTGAAATTTGTTGCTATTTCCCTATGGTCAATTGAAACATATAATTTTGGGGGGATAAAGATTAAGAGCTGTACAAAAAGCTTGTGTAAAATATTAGGCCTTCTTTCCTTAAAATTACAGTTTGCTCTCTTTTGCACACTATAAATAGCAGAAATTGATTTTCAAGTAAATTATTATAAATCACCATAGATTTGACTGCTTGTAACATATTGCTGGTTTGCGTAAATTATTTAAAAATACACATTGTATGAAAATCCTTGGCTCTGCTCCCTTAATATTGTACACAGGAGAAAAATTTAGTAGCTGGAATATATTTAGAATAGAATAGAGCTGAAAGGGACCTTGGAGGTCTTCTAGTCCAGCCCCCTGCTCGAGCACGAGAACCTATACCATTTCAGACAAGTGACTGTCTAGTGACATATAACAATGTATCTTCATATAGTCTGTTCTGAACTGTAGTGCTTCAGTTGCTTTAGTTTAGGGCATATTTGATGGTTTCTATCATTCTAGTTATTTTATCACTTTCTAATGTGTGGTGAGAAGAGTATTTAAGTTTCTCATCCTGATATTTTCATGGGGTATGGACAGATGGTGACTGTATGTTGGCTTATGCAAGTAAATGTCCAAAGTGTAGGCAGGGATAATGTTAAAAAAAATATTCTGGGCACATCCCGTTAAGATGGGATTGATTAATTTAAAATGGACAGGTTTATGCTTAGCTATGTTAGCCTTAAAGCCGGTGAGTAAAGCTAGGGATAGAAGCACCATTAAAGCTCAGCCACAAAAAACAGCCTTCATAGGGCTTCCACAATTTTAATGGTTTGGCTTTTTCTTGCATACGGCAACAGATATGACCCTGTAAGTAATAAAATCAGGACCTGTAGTTTGTTTGTTGATAGAAAACAACGGGACAAGAGGCATGTATGTCTTATCATTGGCCAGTGAAGACAAACAAGTGATGTTATATTTTATTTTTGTTTATTTTTATCCCAACTTTTATTATTTTTATAATTAACTCAAGGCTGTAAACATACTTAATACTCTTTCCTCTTTCTATTTTCCCCACAACAACAATCCTGTGAGGTGAATTGGGCTGAGGGATCGAGAGTGAGTTTCTGGCCCTGAGCCCTTGTTGAGTGAAGAGCATTTATAATCCCTTTTGGAGAGGCAAAATAAGTAAAATCATTAAAATCTGTGAGATTTTGTGTACTGATGATAGACTTTTATCCTCTGCAGAGAGCCCTTTACAGTTCTATGTGAACTATCCAAATAGTGGAAATGTGACTGCTTATGGACCGGGTCTTGTCTATGGTGTAGCAAACAAGCCAGCAACCTTCACCATAGTCACAGAGGATGCTGGGGAAGGTAAGTATTAGCTTTTTAGCCTCACTACACCAAAGATGAAGCAAATTCCATTTGAGTGTGTTCTTTAATTTCCAAGTAAGCATTCATATGGGCTTCAATTGCTGACTTAGAGTTATAAAGATTTTTTTTAAACAAGTTTTATTGTTTTTTTCATTTTACAAACAAGTGCTTACGAAGCAACGTGGTGGCAGGGCAATCAATTATCCACACAACAAAGTCATACCCATAAAAATCAGATTAAATCATTAAAAAAGAAAAAGAAAGAAAAGAAAGAAAGAAAAACAGAAACCCCCCTTTCTTTCCCCTCTAATAACTTATTATATTCAAATTGATATATTTCAATACAACTAGGTCAATCCTATCAATCCTTAATAACCTTTCATCTAAATAGATCCACAAATCCAACTCCTGTATGAAGTTTACTTATTTCAGTTACTATGTTCCATATTTCTAATCTAAGTACACTTAGATTAGAATTAACACTTCGGGAATCTCCCCATTACCTTTTTCCTTAACATATTCAATAAACATTTATTAATATCATTTCTTATTTTTCCCTGTTCTTCTTCCATTACAAAATAACCATCAGTTCTAATGTATATATAAAAAAGTATATTAGTTCATATCAGGAAAAAAAAGAACAAAGAAAAAGAACAAAGAACAAAACAGCAAAGTAAAAAAAATACCTTTCTGTTTCTATTATACTTTATAATCTAATAATCAATCCCTCAATATCAGTATCACATTTCTTTAACCTCCTCAAAGTTACTATATCCAAAAGATATTAATACATAGATAAACCCCTTATTAAGTTCAGACCCTTAATTAATTTTTATTCAATCTAACATCTTATTTAACTGTCATAAGCCATAAATTGATCTATATCTAATAAGCCTTTTAAAATCATTACATAAAACCTTCAGTCACATTCTTAAATCTTATTCTAGCTTTCCTTTTATGCCAAACAGGTTTCCATTACAAGGCCACTATATCCATAAGCAAGTGATTTTTTTTAATCTTGTGGTGTCCTTTGAATCAAACAGAGATGTCTTCTTTTCTGTTTTAGGAACCTAGCTCCTTTGTAAATAATCCCTTGTTCTTTAACAAGGTCCAATCTCCATGTTTGAAACTGTTGAGTAGCTAGCTCAGTTACGTCCAGTTTTGTACCTAATAGTTGTTTATCCAAGTTAGCATCGTTCTCAATTCGTTGGGCTTGTCTGTCCATTTCTGTTAATTTTAGAGTTGTAAGTGGTTTGATTATAGTCCTTTTTAATTCCTCAGAGAACTCATCAGCCTGCGTATAGAATAAAGTGGAATCTTCTTTACCTTTAGTTAATCCCGCTTCTATTATTTCTTGACCCATAGAGTACTCAGACGAAGTCTGGGAGTCAGTTTGGAAGTTCAAAGCAGGATTTCTATTTTTTATTTCCATCGTAAATTCTTTTATTTGCAAACGTATTTCATCAGTAGCTTCATAAAGTTTTTCCAGTATAAGTTTATAGTCAAGCTGAGCCAAGGGTTGCTCCATTTCAAAGATAATAAAAAACAGTCTGTATCATTTAGTAGGGGCTGTGTTCAGAGAACATTTAATCAGTGTCCACCCCCACCAGTGCAGCTGTTAATCTTCTTCGTATTTTCCCCTTTATGATAATCTGAAAGTCAAGGTTAATCCAATCCTCAAAAGAAAAAGTTGCAATTTTAAGTCACTAATTAAAGTTGCAATTTTAAGTTTTTCCACAAGGTGTCCTCGGTAGCATGTAAAATCTTCTCCCAGAAACCAGGAATCTCATAAATAAGATCAGGAAATACAGAAAAAAGAAGCATTCAAACCCAATAGCAGATTCAATACTGACAAAATTTTCCAAGACCCCAAAGTGAAGGAAAAAGAGAAAAAAAATAGGAAAAAAATCACTTTAAGTTAATTCAGTCCAAGCTTCTTTTCCCCACACTCACAAACGCCACCTTCTTAGAGTAGGGAAATCATTTCAAAGGTGCTTTTTACAGGCACAAAAAAAAAAAGAAAAAACAAGAGAGGGAGGGAAAAAAAATCTCACCCGGCTCAGTCACGGTGGTTCCTGTGCTTAGATGTTCTTCTGACTTCTGGTTGCAGCGGCTAGATGAACGGCCATTTTACTGGCCGTTCTTTCCACCGTCGGCCCAAAGGAGCAATCTTGGTCCCTGGAAGAAGCTGCTGCTCTCCCAAGGACAACGAGGACCTCCTTACCGGTAGCTGCCCCCACAGGGCAGCTTTTCGACCCGATTAAGAGTCTACCGGCAGCAGAGAATCAGCTGGCAAGGAGAGCCATCTCTTTGCACAGCTGCGAGCGCCGCTATCCGGAACCGGAAGTCAGTTATAAAGATATTTTAACAGTGAACATGGGCATCATTCCTTCCTCATTTCAGTATCTTATGCCACAACTAACAGGCATGCATTATGATAGTCTTATTTGCTTACGCATAATATTTCTACAAGGGGTTTTACTACTTTGCAGATATTACAATATTTTAAACTTAACTAAATATACTTATCCTCATATTTAAAGGTTAGCTTGAGAGTTTCTCATAGTCACTGAGTGAGCTTTGTGACTAAGTTTGGAACCTGTTGTTCAAACACAACACTGAAGAGGTAACAGTGATAATCTAGGGGAAATTATGCATGCTATTTTACAAAGTTAGTGTTGGATGTTTGTAGAACATTGAGTTCATCTTTCCACTTCAGTCAGCTTGGCAAAAATTAATTCCCATAATTAAATATGATGATAAATTGATTGTGGAGATGTTTTAAAAGAAAACCATATTACTTGATCAGAAAATCTTCCAAGAAGGCCCCAAACATCTGAAACTGCAAGTTATTCTTCATCATTTCAGCCAAAGTATTGGAAATATACATAGGACAGTACTAGTAATGCTTTTCACCCAATGTGACAGGTGGCTTGGACTTGGCAATTGAGGGTCCTTCAAAAGCTGAGATCAGCTGCATTGATAACAAGGATGGCACTTGCACAGTCACTTACCTGCCAACACTTCCAGGAAACTACAGCATATTAGTGAAGTACAATGACAAACATATCCCAGGGAGCCCATTCGTTGCCAGAATCACAGGTATGAGAATATAAGGACTAGGTTTCTGATTCATATAGTGTGCTAGATTTATAACTACACAGTTTAGTTTTAACACTTTAACACTTAAAATATGTAACATTTTCATAAATTTCAACAGAGCTTGAGATACCAGCAAAATGTGGAAATGATTTTAGCCAAGGATTTACTATAAAAGCATTAGAAATTAATATGGAATATATCCACATTTTCAGTTTGACTGTTGTCTAATACAGTCCCATTTAGAGTTTCCATTTCTTCAACCATAAAGCTCCATCTAGGAACAACTGAACAAGAGTAGTCTTGTTTATGTATCTGCTGACCCTAATCGGATTCTTCTTTCCTAAGATGACAGTAGGAGGCGATCCCAAGTTAAACTTGGCTCTGCTGCTGACTTCTTGCTGGACATTAATGAGACTGATCTTAGCCTCTTGTCAGCCAGTATTAAAGCCCCATCTGGCAGAGATGAACCTTGTCTTCTGAAAAGACTGCCAAATAATCACATTGGTAAGACCCTGATCTTCTAGGGAGGCTGTGTAATTGTTTTATGAAATTTTTGTCAGAACCACAGTTAAAAGCTGATAAAGAGCTTAAATTTGCATCTCAAATTTGTGGGTACTAATGCTGTCTGTAATATCAGACTCCTGGTGGGGGAGTGGGGGAGGGAAAAGCAGACAATGCATTACTTTCTTTGTTTTCTGAGGTACAGAATTGAAACCTTGTTGCCATGCTTTATCTGGCAGGTATCTCATTCATCCCTCGAGAGGTGGGAGAACATTTGGTCAGCATAATGAAGAATGGAAGTCATGTGCCCAACAGTCCAGTGTCCATTATGGTAGTTCAGTCTGAGATCGGTGATGCAAGTAGAGCAAGAGTTTTTGGTCGTGGCTTGGTTGAAGGTCGCACTTTTGAAATGTGTGACTTCATTGTTGATACCAGAGATGCAGGTCAGTAATACAAAGCCTCTTCATTTGCATGGACGTCTTATGGCTTAACCTAGGAAACTGCCTATTCCTATACATGTAAGAAACAGAAAGAAATACACTTGACAATTCAGTTGATTTGCCACTGTTTGAAACAATTATGTTCAACTGTGCAGTAAGAAATAACATGTGTTTCTATCACTGGACAGAATTAAAACTATGGTTTAACTCCTAATTTGAATGATAAATTGTCAAGCTCAAACAATATAGAATTTCCTGAGACTGTGTACAAAATAGAAAAGGGTTCAGTGATGTGCAGTTTTGATAATATATTATTTTATATAACTCATAGCATTGTGCAGTGCCACAAATCAAACATTTGGTGAACTCTGTCCATGAGCATGGCCTGACGGAAGAAACTTGTAATAGCTTGATTTTTAAAGGATAAAACATCCAGGAAATATTTCACAACTATTGATCATTATAGGCACTCAACTCGGTATCTTCTTTTCTAGGGTATGGTGGAATATCACTGGCAGTTGAAGGACCTAGCAAAGTGGATATTCAGACAGAAGATCTTGATGATGGAACATGCAGAGTGTCATACTTTCCAACTGTGCCTGGTGTTTACATAGTGTCAACTAAATTTGCTGATGAGCATATCCCAGGTAAGAATGAAGGGAAAGTTAGGTAAGTTAAGGCTAGCTGTTTTGGTAACTCACAGCATTACCCTATTATATACCTCACATACTAGTAGAGTACAAGAATACTGAAAACACTGGAAGGAGCAGCTTGATTATCTGGACTGTGAATTCTGTGCCCTTTATAATCCTCTAGGTTATTTAAGCACTTTTCAGTGCTGAACTGTTTAGTGGAAAAGGGTGGCTTTCTTTGCAGTCATTATCAAACATTTCTGCTTCATGTTTATGATGTAATTATACATTGTACATAGACTTGTAACTAGTATCCTTCTGAAAATTCTTACCTACCTAAATTTTGATATCTGCACTGCTGATAAGTGCAAGTCAGTGTGATCTTGTATATTTTAATTAAAGGCAGCCCATTTACTGTGAAAATAAGTGGTGAAGGCAGGGTCAAGGAAAGCATCACACGCACCAGGCGAGCTCCCTCTGTGGCCACTGTTGGAAGTTTGTGTGATCTTAACTTAAAAATTCCAGGTAAGCTTTGTCCTTTAATAAACATTTAAATAAATAGTGCCTAGAAAATGGTGATATTTAAATAAAGTGGACTATTAACATTCGTTAGCTGATTCTGTTCTATTGTGTTTGTTTGAACAGAAACAACTGGAGTTCTCTCAACAGTCAGAAAAGAACTCACAATAGAGATTGTGGCTGACCCAAAGATATTCCATGAGCTCCCTTGGTTGAGAGTGGACTTGAACCTGCGTCTCCCCAGATTCAAGTCCAACATCTAAAGCACTGACTGTGGCTCCATTCATAATTAATATTCTGTTTTGCATTCCCCATTTGTTTTTTGAGCAAAAGCATTAAGCGTTTGGCCTTTCAGATGTCATGCTTTGTATCTATTTTGGTACAGGTAGTCCTCGACTTACAATTGTACATTTAATGATCGTTCAAACTTATGACAGCCTTGGAAGCAACGTTTTATATCCTGTAAAGCTCTTCTGGCCATTGCAAAATGTGCCACCTCCATGGCCATGTGATTACGAGTCTGAGTGCTTGGCAACCTGTTCTCACTTACGACTGGTTGCCAAAACAGCCCTGAGGTGATTGCCATTTGCAGTCTTTTCTGCAAAGTCAGTGGGGAAGCAAGTAAGGAAGATAGCAGGCTGCTGCTACTTGCTGAGGGGATCCTTGTTTCTTGGGGCTGGCCTCTTCTGAAGATTCTGAGCTCTGTTCCTGCACTCCACTGAAGGAATTCCCTTCCATGCATGGAGAAGAACTGAAATTCTTCAGCAGACATCTCTTGCAGCCAACCCTCACAGATAACAGAGAGTCAAAATCCAAGCAGAGAGACTTTGCAGTAAAGCAAGGAGCACCGGGTGCCTCAGACAGGTGGAGGAGGCCCACACAATCTGCACACAAGACTCTCTTCACTCATGGGCTGAAAATCCTCTTTGGATATCAGCAGGAAAGATTTTTAGTTCTTGAGTACAACCTCTCAAGTGTCTCCTCCCCCCCCCCACCAAGGTACCCCACACTCCTTACTTTGTACTCCATCCACTTAACAACCTGCCAGATTGCTGGAGTGCCAGAGTTGTGGTCTTTGAGTGAAGCATTCATGAGGGCAGACTCACTTAATGACTGCTTTACTCAAAAACTGAGATTCTGATCCCAACTGTGGTCGTACATCAAGGACTACCTGTATCTACTTCCTTCCTTCCTTCATCCTTACAAGTATGCTGATTGTAGTTATGGGAGAAGGGAATCACTCCGGATCACATGTATGCCTGGCAAAATATCTGTCTATATGGAATTTGACAGGCTGCAGTATTCCAGTGTCATTTGCTTTATTTTTTTTCCTAAGAAATTGATATAGGTGATATGTCATCCCAAGTAACCAGCCCATCCGGAAGGATTACTGATGCAGAAATAGTGGAGCATGACAAAAACACATACTGTGTCCGCTTTGTGCCACAAGAAATGGGTGTCCACACTGTGGCTGTGAAATACAGAGGGCAGCATGTGCCTGGCAGTCCATTCCAGTTTACAGTTGGGCCTCTTGGTGAAGGAGGAGCCAATAAAGTCAGAGCTAGTGGTCCAGGACTTGAAAGAGCAGAGGCTGGCATCCCAGGTAAGACCTTTACTGCTTTATTCCAAGCTTCTCAATTCCTTTTACTGGCCTGAGCATCTTTTTTTGAGATGTATCTGTGATTGTATTCTTAGAACAGGATGATTAATTGTTGACTGGATATGAATCTTTTCACATAACTGCTTCTGCTGGAATATATTTTGGGATAACACCACTCTGTGGCAACAAATGCCAGTACTACAAGAAAGGGATGGGGGGGGGAAGAGTCACATGTCTGCCTCTAATTGGTTTCTTTTGTTAACAGCTGAGTTTAACATATGGACAAGAGAAGCTGGAGCTGGTGGTCTCTCCATTTCAGTGGAAGGGCCAAGTAAGGCAGAAATTGCTTTTGAAGACCACAAAGATGGATCTTGTGGTGTGTCCTATACTGCTCAAGAGCCTGGTATGAGATTTAAGTTTGATGGAATAACATTATAGTTTGAAAACAGGTTGTTTGCTTTTCTAGTTTGCTTAATGAAGTTCTTGTGTCTTTCAGGTAACTATGAGGTGTCCATCAAATTTAATGATGAGCAAATTCCTGAAAGCCCGTACCTGGTTCCTGTGATAGCACCCTCCGATGATGCTCGTAGGCTTACTGTTATGAGCCTTCAGGTGAGACACAAGGAAATATCCCTGTAATTTACCACAAGCTGATTTCATCCTTGTTCTCAGTACTCCTACCCTTCCTAGTGTTGCTTCTTTGGAGAAAATCTTTCTGCCTGGATAAAATAGAGTTTTTAGTTAAGAAACAGTGTTGAGCAGAACATAGCTTGATCTCCTTAATAGATTAAGCTTTATATACATTGCTATTTACATTATTTTGCCAGAAGACATTTTAGTGTAGGGTACCATAAGTGGAGAGTAATACTTGGCAGCAAGCAAGACTACATGAGTAAATCTACCATTACAGAGTAGTGTAAATTAATGATAAGTATGTTTTGAGAATGCAAATGGGTGAGCAAGTAGGGCTCTAGCATGATTATAAAGCAGTAATTCACACTAGCGGGTTCATGAATCCTAGAAATTCATGGTTCAAATAGTTACCCAACATTAGCCAGAGGAAGAGTGGATTCCAGCTGTCATACAGTCAATCAAATGGCCTGAGAGAGACCACATAGACCACTGAGTCCACTGTCGTAAGTTTAAGATGAAAGAAACACAGAAGATTTTACATTAACATTTAACCAGCTAGCATGAATAAATTATTGCTGCACTTTGAAGTAACTATGTTAAGTGACACAATCTTGTATTTAGTTAAACTAGGTATTGCTTGAGTAAACTGCTTGCAAATGTGTGCATTGATGCAGGTTTCTAGCTAAATCACACTAAAAATACTACAAGGATGTGAATTAGCTGCTATGGTATTGATGTTTTTCTTGTGTTTCATTTAAAGACTCCTGACAGAATGTGCATGTCAGCTGATTAAAACCCTAAAGAGGGAAATAAAACTAATGGGAAGGCAGGGACAGTGAAACAAGAAATTGTCTTATAGAGGAGTCTTTTGTATTTTGAACAGCTCTTGATTCACTTTTAATGCCTTACATGTAGGTTTGCTCAATAACCATTTATTTCTCTCTTGAGGGTAAAGCTGAAAATGAAATCTCAAGTAAGCTATGAACTGAGAACAGAGCATTGCAGTTTAAAACCATGGTGAAGTATCTAGACTTTCCAAGAGTCTAAGGCAAAAGTGGTCATGCAGAAGTATGTAGTGATAAGTGTTGCCCAACAGATACAGATTTACATATTCTTTTAGTTCCTTTTTCATAGTTCCAGGGATCCTCAAATACTGCATCTGTTCCCATGGTGGAAAGCATGATTTCCATGAAGAGAAAGCTGCAAGTATCATATTCAACCATTATCTCACGCTGCTACTGGCAATAGGTTAATTATATGTTAACAAATGTTAACATATAATATATAATTAACATACTGACAGTATGTTAATTATATGTTAACAAATGTTAGAAATAATATATAAACAATATGTTTACAAAACTGAGACAATAAAAAAGCAAAGAAGGAAACAAAAAGACCAGAATGTATCCTATAAGCAGAAAACAATACCCTAATCAAAGAGATCCAGGGGAAGAACCACACTCACACCAATACTGATAGGGCAAGCTAATGTAAATAAACAAGGAGCAAACCCCACACTCAGTGGCATTGATGATGATACTTAGTTTGGTAATGAAATGTCTGCAAGCAAACAACAAAACTCCGCACCAAGGATTCTACAATATATTAATTGGCAAACGACACTATGGAAACTCAGATTTCCCACAGAAAACTAAATATTTCAGGAATTAAATTGCTGATTGCACCACTATTATGGAATAATTAGATGTCCGATATTAGTTTTTATGTCAGTATTCTAACTTCTAGACTTGCAGTGTCAATATTCTGGCTAGTGAGTGTGGTTAAAATAATTTAGAATAACTCTGAACTACCCATTATTATCTTTCTGTGTGGTCCTGTATTTTCTCTCAAGATTAGAATTAGCCCCTAAACAGATCTTATGTATTTATATTCAGAGGCACAGAAAGGACCTTACATGTTTCTGCCTAGTTATTTACTTCATGGAATAGTGAGTGACACTCCCTTAATTAAGTTACATAGGTAAGTAGTAAGCAGTCATGCCAGGGATATTCAAGTATTTTATGGAACACAGAGTTACGTTTAGAATAAAATTGATAAATTATCTGATATTTTTGAAAAATTCAGTACAATATAGTTTGAAGATAACCTCGCTTTGTTTTTCCATTGCTTTTTAGGCAAACTGTCTTTTTATACGTATCTAGAAGTTGCAAAGTATTAATATATATTATGCTATATTCCATGTTAACCAAATGACAGTGTCTGTGATGAATCTTGACTTGCATTCTTAGGAATCTGGGTTAAAAATTAACCAGCCAGCAGCATTTGCTATCAGGCTTAATGGGGCAAAGGGCAAGATTGATGCTAAAGTGCACAGCCCCATTGGAGCAGTAGAAGAATGTCATGTTTCTGAGTTGGAACCAGGTGAGAAACTGTACCCAAGGTCTCAAAAAAACTCCAGCAATCTAGAACATAATAGCTAAATGTTATTAACCAACTTCTCTATCATCCTAACTTATCAGAACGATGTGAATATAAAATTGGAAGAAAGAATAGTGTTTGCCATCTTAGCTTTTTAGAGGAAAGGTGAAATATTACTCATTGGAATTTATTAAAAAAAAAAGAAAATGCAAGGCAGTATGCTGCTATTACAGCATCTCAAGTGATCTCTCTTTTTATCCTGTTGTATTGGTGTTGCCTTTTAAAGATCTTCTAGCAATATCCTATTTGAAGAAGTTAGCCTCATCTTAAGCTAATGGAGGTTAATCCATTGTATAACTCTAAACATGTTTCCAGAATATTTGCCAGGTTAAATGACTGCTTTTCTAATCAAGGACAATATTCTAATAGTTAGATGTATTCATTGTGGAATAAATGAATTTAATCTCTTTTACCTGTTCTCAGTGAGAGTCAGCTTTTGCTGCCATTGGTGATTATATCTAGTCTCAAGAAAATAAACAGGTTGCAGTTAATCTGGTAGTAAAGCAGTGAGAACAGATTTAATTGTGACAAGTCAAGTGTTCATAAATGCTAGTCAATTCAGCCATCTGAACTGATCTGGGCTGATTTCAAATCAACCAATGTTGATTTGGACCGGGAGTCTCTTCTCACAGTCACTCATGCCCTTATCACCTCGAGGCTCGACTACTGCAATGCTCTCTACATGGGGCTACCTTTGAAAAACGTTCGGAGACTTCAGGTAATGCAGAATGCAGCCGCGCGAGCAGTGTTGGGCTTGCCCAGAAATGCCCACATTTCGGCATCACTCCGCGAGCTGCATTGGCTGCCAATTGGTCTCCGAACCCAATTCAAAGTGTTGGTTATGACCTATAAAGCGATACATGGCATCGGACCAGGTTACCTACGGGACCGTCTGCTGCCCCACGAATCCCAGCGGCCGGTTAGGGCCCACAGAGTCAGCCTTCTCCAGGTCCCGTCAGCCAGACAGTGTTGCCTGGCGGGGCCTAGGGGAAGAGCCTTCTCTGTTGCGGCCCCGGCCCTCTGGAACCAACTCCCCCCGGAGATCCGTGTCGCTCCCACCCTCTCCGCCTTTCGTAAACTGCTTAAAACACACCTCTGCCGGCAGGCCTGGGGCAGTTAACATCTTGCCCCTAGCCAGTGTATGTTTGTGTGTATGTTTGTTGAATGATTGGTTTTCTTTTAACTTAGGGGTTTTTATATATGTATTTTAACTGGTGATTTCTATTTATGTTGTGAGCCGCCCTGAGTTCTCCGGAATAGGGCGGCATAGAAGTCAAATCAAATCAAATAAATAAATAAATAAATGTTTTCATTACATGCATGCACAAAATTTAATGATTGATTTTCTGAGTCAATTCAGATCAGTTTTGTAGACTCGTAATAAATTCTTCCTGAATGAATATCCCATTATTTATTTATTTATTTTACGATTTTTATGCCGCTCCCCTCCCGAAGGACTCGGGGCGGTGTACAGCCCAATTAAAACGACAACATACAAAAATTAAAATTATTAAAAATAAATTAAATAATTTGGCCCAATATTTAAAAACCCAATACATAATCAAAATACGCAATCCCCTAAAAACAATTATGGCCATTGTTGGAGCTGGAGCTATTATCCCAGGCCGGCTTGTCGGAATAAGTATGTTTTTAATTCTCGACGGAAGGAATGCAATTCCGTCATCGTACGGAGTTCGGGGGGGAGCTCATTCCAAAGCGTTGGAGCTCCCACAGAGAAGGCCCTCCCCCTGGGGGTCGCCAGCCGACATTGTTTGGCCGACGGCACCCTGAGGAGACCCTCTCTGTGGGAGCGTACCGGACGGCGGGAGGTATTTGCTGGCAGAAGGCGGTCCTGTAGATATCCGAGTCCGATGCCATGGAGCATATAGGAGTCTTTTCCTATATAGGTAATCCTTGACTTACAACCATTCGTTTACTGACTGTTCAAAGTTAGAAGGCCACTGAAAAAAGTGACTTATGACCGGTTTTCAGACTTACGACCATTGCAGCATCTCCATGGTCACACGGCCAAAATTCGGGTGATTGGCATCCGGGATGGACTTACGACCCTTGCAAGGTCCTGGGGTCATGTGATCATCTTTTGCAATCTTTCCAACTGGCTTCTGGCAAGCAAAGTCAATGGGGAAAGCCAGATTCATTTAAGGATTGCATGATTCACTCAGTAGCTGCAATGATTCGTTTAACAAAAGTGGCAAAAAAAAAAAGTTTGTAAAATGGGGTAAAACTCACGACTGCCTTGTTTAACAATGGAAACTTTGAGCTCAATTGTGGTCATAAGTCAAAGACTTACCTGCAGAAGGATTAACTTTGAGGAACAGAAAGAAGAGCCACTACCAAGACAACAATTAGATAAAAGAAACCTGACTTGGGGCGTAACCTGAGAAAACTTCCCTCCCTAGTTCTCATGAAGATAAAAGGGGAAGTGCATTCAGACGCGCAAAGGTCTGTTACCATAATCTTATAATAAAAATAGAATTGGCCTGCATGACTTTGCTCATCTGATTTACTCTGAAAAGCTGAGAAAGATAGATCTCCTATTTCTGTTAGAATCCATATAATAAATTCAAGCCCATTACTCTCTTTAATAGATACTGGTAGTTCCTAGATAATTCCCTTTGTTAGAAAATATTCACTCATCAGTAGCCACCAATGAAACAAAAGTTATCCTTTAGGTGTATAAAAACATGGTTTTATGCATGCTTACTCAGGAGTAGTTTTTATTAAATGTACTTACTGGTACAAGTAGTCCTCAACTTGTGATTGCGGTCGATGAGTACCTGTAGTTAGGCCTGTCTTGTGTTTCAGCTTCCTGTGACCCTGAGCCAGCCTCCCCAACCTGGGCTCCCTCCAGCTGAATTGGGATTTTAAGATCCCACCCACGTGGCTTTTGGAATTCATGAAGTTCCAATCTGAACTAATTGGGGGAGTGTACCAGGGTTGAGGAAAAAAGAAAGTTTGGAATATTAAATATTTTTTCACAGTACGAGCTTCTGAACTAATTAATTATTTAATAATATGTGTTACAGATAAATATGCTGTCCGATTCATTCCACGGGAAAATGGCATTCATTCAATAGACGTGAAGTTCAATGGGAGCCATGTTGTAGGCAGTCCTTTCAAAATTAGAGTGGGGGAGCCAGGTCTTGCAGATAGTCCAGCTCTTGTTACTGCTTATGGACCAGGCCTGGAGAATGGCACAACAGGTAATTCCTTCCTTTAGATTGTTTTTGATTTAAATTTAATATTTGGTTTTTGCCTGAATAAGATTATCTTTCATCTTATTTGCAAACACTGCCTTCTTGTTTTCAACTGGAATTGCAGTGCTGATTGAGAAAAAAGCAAATCTGCAGCAGGATGGTGGCTTATTGCTACATGAACTGTATGGGTCTGCACTTCACGTCCATGTCTTTTATTTGTACTTTGCTTTCCAGGATTACAATCTATGTTTACTATAGACACTACAAAAGCTGGTCCCGGTACTCTTGCTGTTACAATTGAGGGGCCATCAAAGGTGAAAATGGATTGCCAAGAAGCTCCGGAGGGCTACAATGTAATGTATACGCCGATGGCTCCAGGAAACTACTTGATTGGAATTAAATATGGAGGACCTAATCATATTGCTGGTAGTCCTTTCAGAGCAAAGGTGACAGGTAAGAATAATCACAATAATAATGGCTGGGTTCACATCATGACCAGGCTGTAATGGCAAACAAACCATAGTGGTGAATTTGTAGCTTATCATATTTATGGCTTAGCCCTGTGTGTGAATAAGCCCAAAATATCTTGTATCAAAGTATGAGTGGAAGGATTGTAAAATGAAGAGGATGGCCAGTAGGATTGTAGACTTGATTCACAACTGTTTTTATATAGCTATGAATTCTTGTGCAGAACATAAACATCTTGTGTTGTTTTAGGTCAGCGACTGGTCAGCCCTGGCATCTCAAATGAAACATCTTCTCTTATGGTGGAATCTGTGACTAGGTCAACCACAGATACCTTCTACCGAGGCATTCCCAAGTCATCGTCTGATTCAAGCAAAATTCTTGCTAGGGGTGCAGGGCTGTCTAGAGCCTTCGTGGGCCAGAAAAATTCTTTCTCTGTGGATTGCAGCAAAGCAGGTAATTTATTTTTGAAAGCATGAGCTCATTACTAATTTGATAGCTGTACCTGAGTTTTTAAGTTTGCTGAAAACTTTATAAATAAATGTTGATTATGTCTTCTTATGTCTCAGAGTGCCACTTAACTGCCCTTGCTTGCTGGCAGTCAGATATTTGCTACAGCACAGTAAGAGGCCTATATGGTGATTGAGAAGTATTGATATTTCTCTTTAATACAGTAGTCACCAGGGTTGTAACCAATTTGGATTGGTTACTATGTCTCTGCAGAAATGAAATACTTACTGAAATTCTGTGATTTTCAATGATGCTAGGTACTGAATTCTGCTGTAACATTAACATCCTCTTTATGCTTTAGGTTCAAATATGCTGTTAGTTGGTGTCCATGGACCAACAACACCTTGTGAAGAGGTATCTGTGAAACACTTGGGAAATTACCAGTACAATGTAACATATATTGTCAAGGAAAAAGGTGATTACCTACTAGCTGTGAAGTGGGGTGAAGAACACATTCCTGGAAGTCCTTTCCATGTTACTGTCCCATAAATTCCTCTTGCTTCTTCTCAAGGGAAACCTGCAATACTGTGAGCAGTTTTGTGACCAATGTATACAGATCTTTTTTTAATGAAACCCAAATTAAAATTGTTCTTTGCCTTAAGCATCTTTGATATGTTTTGTAAATTTATTGTCCGCTTTAGTTTGTACTGTTCTGAATCAAAACACAATCATGTAATAAATAAGGGCACTATAGTTTTTTTTTTTGTTTTGGGTAGATTCTGGAATTTTCATGTTAAACTGGATTTTATTTTGGATAAATTGGTATCTTAAACTACTGACTTGCAATACTTTTTGTTTTTGAATTGGAAACATTTAACTTTGCTGTAGAATATCACGATGACTGCTGTCAGTTAAAGTTCTTCTGTAAAGACATTAGATGAAAAACCCGGTACATAATATGCCCTTACGTACTTGATATTCTTTTTCACAGCTAATAGTGAAAACTGAAATTAGTGTTCTCTTTAAACACTAAAACAGTTTGCATAATGGTTGACTGTTTACAATTGGGGGAAATTGATGTTTTTTTCTTGAAGGAAACTATATTAAACTATTTTGGAAGCCTTTATCACTGATGTTTTATGCAGGTTTGCTAATGAATGGTGTAACTGTGATTGCCTTGAGCAATAGAATGCCAAATTAAGTTGATATTCTAGCAAAGATGCACATTGAGAGGTGCTTGAAGCTGTGATTGTATGCAATCACCGTTATTCCAGCTCTTTGTGTATACAATAATCTAAGCTGGATAATTTCCTTTGGCAATGCCTGTTAATGATGAGGTGATGACTAATCTAGGCAGTTGACCATTATGTGAAGCTCTGAATATTTCTACTAATCAACAGTGCAAATTAAAATTGATTGAAAGAATTTAGTTCAAGGAGTTCATGAACAAATCCTCTTAAGTGTTTTTTTTTGGGGGGGAAGGGGGAATAAGAAAAGAACATTATGACCATTCTGGTTTTCAAAATGACAAAAAGTAAAAAAAAAAATCTTCCAAATATTGAATTAAATGGTTTTCAAAAGCCTCTGGGATTCCCCCCTCCCTTTAGCAGAGCTTTAAATGTGCTTGATGGATGAAGACACTTAATGAAAGTAATTTAGTTCTTTTCCTTCTGTTTAGCAAAAGATTTCTACTTGGTCAGCTTTATTTTTATAGTTTTATATCAATGCACTAAGTCTAAGCACAGCTTCTTGAAAAGGAAATGGAATAGCCAGATTTTTTTTTTTAAAAAAAACTGGACTGTGTGCCTTAATGTGAAATGCTCACTACATTGTAAACTATCAGAAAAGCAAAATAAACTGGAATAAATGTAATATTGTATCTCATAACTTATTAAAAACCCTGAATGTTTGCTTCAAGAAATAAAATGTGCATGTTAAACAACTGAGATGAGTTTCTGCAATAATTAGTTTTCCCTTTTAACTTAATGTCAAATGGATAATATGACTTAATCTGAAATTCCTGCAGGCAGCTTTCAATGGAAATTAAATAGCATAGAGGAGTCAGATGCTTGGCAAAGCAAATTAGTTTTAAGTAAGGAGCATAATTAGCAATATATGTAAAAGCAAAAACCACGATGTTGACCACGAGGGAAGAAAAGATATGAAAATCCATTCCAAGGCAATTCCTTTTTAAGCCAACTGAAAGAGTACAAAGTTACATTTTCAAGAACGCTTCATCAGGCAATGTGGTTAAAAAACAAGAGGAAAAGAAGAAAGGGAAATAAAGCTTGCATTAGTTTAGAATCGTGAAATATTGTAGTAGATATCTTGTTCTGCTCAAAACAGAGCCCAAAAAGCCTGCTTCTAGTGAGTAATTTAAAGACTGAAGTTTATACATAGACCAAAGATAGATAAAAGGCACTTAAGCTATAGAAACCACATAGCCTTTAGTGATGATGCTGAATTAATAAAAACTAACGGACTATGAAGCTAATGCTTTAGTTGGGCAAGCAAGCCAATCCGGATGGGTGTTGGATGCTGCTCTGAATTGCTGTTTGTTTGCAACATCCATTCCACTGTCACATTCAAGGCAGCCATAGTTTTGCTGGATCTTGACAAAGATGAGTGAAAATTGCATACTGGTAACAGTTCTATCCAGCTCCAGATTGCATGGTGAGATCAAACATAAGCAGAAGAAAAAACATCTTGTAACATTTCAACCACTCCACATCCAACTTGATGTGTCAGATTATCAGAATTGATTTCCTTTAAAATCTAAAGGTCCCATCTCTCTTCAAAGACCATCCTCATGGAGTGGACAAGACAAACCAAGCCCAATGAAATTTGGTTTCATTCAAGACTGGCCAGAAATTCACTTTGGATTCAACTTTTCACATGGAAATAAATACGAAGGAAGAAATTCTGAGTTTGGTAGTTCACAAATGAATATTATTATTTAGCATATGAGAAGAACGTGACAAGCGAAGTAAACACAGTCCACGTAATTATAAGTAAAGTTTTTATGGGGGTATAACAGTGGCCTCATAACTGGATATCTAATTCAAATATCCAGGTGATCACCTCTGGCATTGCTTCATGCAGATCTTGTGTTTGAATAAATATACAATGAATATACAAACAAAATCAGCTTTTCAAATAGAGAAGATTTTACATCAGCAATTCACTATTGGGTTTACTTTATACTAATGCATTGTTTAACCATGTTTTGTTATACAAGCCTCTATTGGCTGAATTTGTACATTGAACTAAAGCACGTGTGTCAAACTTGCGATGTCACATCATATTGTGACTTTTTCCCCATTGCTGGCAATAGGGTGGGCGCAGTTTTGGTGTGACATATCCGGCCTGCGGGCCAGCAGTTTGACACCCCTGAACTAAACCATAAATTGTGGCATACAAATCCTAGTGGTTGGAGTCACACAAAATAGCCAAAGTCAAAACCATCATGTTATATGTTGATGTATTGCTTGTCCTATTCTGATAACTATATGTTATGCCTCTAGCAAATTTCCTAAGACCTAAACAGCAGATCCTCCAGCCAGAGGGGCGCCATTTTCTATAAAAGTCTTCAAGCATCAAATACATTTATGATAATAGGCTTACATGAGAGCTGGTCTATTAAACCAGAATCTAAAAATTCTCATTGCATTCTATGCTTGGTCTTTGTCTTCAATAGTAGATTACTGAAGTGGCATCTTCAGGGTAACAGATACCCCAAACTCCAAACCATATAAACTTAAGCAGAAACAAAAAACAACAATCTAATTCTTTTGAATATATTAGTTTGCCAGAGGAGATATTTATTTCCTGAATGAGCAGAAAAAATGTCTTCATTTAGATCAAGAACAGGTGCTCTCCTTTTGTTCTCCAACTGCTAAACATTTGCTTCCAATTTTTTTTGTTTTGTTTTGGATGACTTAAAAAAACTGGGGAATATATACAGAATATATATTCTGTAGTATCTCAAACAGGCCTTAGTGAATTAGTGGGAGTTATGTACATATGCATAAGGATGAGTGTTACGACACTCTTTGTTTCATCTCAGAATGGTGTTCCTTCCTGTAGTGACTTGTATCTAGACTTTTAAAAATTTCCTGCACTGCACTACAGAGGAATCTCTAATTTTCAAGACACCATGGTGGATAGATATGGAGTTTCTGACTGAGCTGAATTAAAAGACACGTGAATAAGAAATGGAAAGTGGGTATAATTGCTTAAGAGGTGTACCAACAAACACCTACTATCTACCAAGAAAAAGTTAAAAGTGCAGAAGGAACTTATATTAGAAAAGGGGAACAAAAGCAATAAAAGAGCTCTTTTTAAAATTATGTACAATAAAAAATAAAATTGTAAGTCCACTGTTTGGATAAATTGTAGGATGGTAACAGTTGATAGGACAGAGATCTTCAACTTTGGTACCGCGTTTCTCTGAAAATAAGGCCCAGTCTTATATTTTTGTTGGCACCAAAAGACACCATCGGCCCCTGTGTGCTTGCTGCCTCCTGTGCTGGCCATGGCCACCCTCCCGGTTTATTTTGGGGAGCACGCTAAAAAAATCAGGCTATGGCTTGTTTTCTGGGTGGGTCTTATTATCGGGAAACACAGTATATTTTCCCCCCAAAAGGAATTGTTTTAAAATACATTTAAACACAACAATTGACACGAGGAGGGAGTGGCAACCCAAATGAATCAGGGATAGTAGAGCATATTCAGTATTGTGAATGAATTTAAATCACCAATTGGATCTGAAACCTTGAAGATTCAGTTAATTATCTCACAGCCTCTTTCTGTGAAATCATGGAGGAAAAGCATAAACCCAAAGAACTGGTGAAGGCAAATGCTCTTCCGCGCTACCTGGTAGACTATTCCAAGAAATCAACTCCACAGGTAGTCTATAACTACTTTTATTGAGATTGACTACAATAACAAGAACCTTGCAAGTCTGATTATGCTGTCTTCCTCCTCCTTCTTATAGTTCACTGAATTTGGGAGGTTTCTGCCTGAACCACTTCCAGATGGTATCTGGATGTTCTGGATTTAAAAAATGCTTAGTCCCAAATGTCTAGGGAACAGAGCCTGCATATGTTTGCCAAGGTAATCTTCCTTACTCTCTACAATACTGGAGTATGTACGAAGGTGAATAATCAATAAGGGATCTGGAACAGATAACTCATGAAAAATTACCAGAAGCATTAGGTACATTTAACCTGGACAACTTGTGATATGGCAGCTGTCATGTATCTAAAGTGCTTTCATGTGGAAGTAGAACAATTAAGTGTTACAAGGAATAGGACAAGAAACTATAGGTCTGAATTACAAAAAGGTAGACTTTAAACATTAGGGAAAAAATAATAATAATAAGAGCTGTCCAACAGGAGATTTAACTTAATAGTGGTGCAGTCTCCTTCAGGCAAGACTCTGATGTTACGGTAGAAGTAATATGTATGACAAAAATTATTTTTTCCTACTTTCAGTAGTGGGGGCAGGGGGGTAAAAATATTCATTTGCTCTAGCCTGGTTTAGCATTATGACATGTTTTCTAATATAACATGAAGATTATATATAGCTACCACAAAACTGTGGTATTCTGTTTGCCATGCCATGCCAAGGCACAAGATTTAATTGGAGGTTGTGGCTTAAATTATTCCCTCCTCATGTTTATTAGTTTGCTCATTATGTATTCCTTGAAACTAGACTGGGGGTCCGGGATTAGTCTTTTTAAAGTCACAGTTTACCTCCTGAAAACAAAACTCTCTCATTTCTCAAAGGGTGCGGTGGGTCTTCCACTGAGTGATGAAGCCTTACAGAAGGAAAGCGCATAGTTATTCTGGAGTCTTTTCTTTCACTAGCCTTCTTTCTCCCCTTCTCACTGCCTACCCCCATGTTCTTGGCTGAATTCTGGTTGGACTCAGATTCATGATTGCAAAAGGCAACCATTCAAATGCACACTAAAAGGCAAATGAGAGATTTATCAGTTCCAGATTTAGGACGTGGGCTGGTACATGTCTTGGAGAAGGTGTACCTTTGCTACTACAAAGGGGGCTGGACTGAAAAAGCTGCCTTGTAAAAGGTTGTGGAATATAAAAAACAAACAAACAGTTGAAATGGCCTTGTTTTGTAGGGCTGAACAAAGCTGAACAAGAGCCAGTTTTGCTCTTTCAGGGAGAAAAACACTCTCCATACAGGATAGTTAGCCAATGCAACATTATGCGGCTTCTGCTGACAACTATTTACATTTTCCCTGGGCTAGTTCCAATACAACTTAAAACCAAGGAAAATATATATGGCAAATCCATTGCTTATGGGTGTGTGCATGTGTGTGTGTGTGAGAGAGAGAGGGGGGGGCAGGCAGACAGACAGAATGTGTGCACACATTGACACACATAAATGTTCAAAGAGATTGTTGTTTCACGTTGGTTTACAACCCCTGCACATATTGTCAGTTGGATTTAAGGCCAATCCTTCCACGCACAGACAGCCTTAATGCAACAATAGCCTAGCAACAGTAGCGGGAAAACGAGGCAAACCATTGGCTTGTAATTTGAGCCTGGCTTCACAGACCCTTTTGTGCCTGTTTCCTTGGACACCAGAAGCAGGAAGTGATAAGTTATACCAAACACCTCCAAGAATTCTGTACCAGTGCTTGGCTTGGCTTGCAGGCTATGAGGGGCCTACTAACTAGTCAGGAACAGGATGGCTGGAGGGAACTGATTAACAAGGAGGTTTTCTGCAGGATCAGCTGGAAGGCAAAATATGGACGAAAATACCCCCAGCGCCTGCCCAATTATGGCATCTCCAGGCAAAAGTGTTTGCTGCCTGTCATCTACCTTCCCAAGGAGCACTCAAGCTCTAGAAATCAAGAAGGAGCTCCACAAAAGGAGGACCAGCAGGAGCCAGCAGAAGAGAAGGTTGGGCTGAGTCTTCAGGAACCTCTTCCAGAGATGAGGGTCCCAACCCCAGAGACCACACAGCTGCTATACAACGGCTTCTCCCATGAAGGCAAAGGGAGGCAGCAGTACCTCAAAGAGAGAATGATGAAGTCTCCTGAAGAAAAATTTTTCTACCCAGTGCTGTCTTCCTGGGAGTATGGTTGGCGCTTAGGTAAGCAGAAACCAGTTGCTGGTTCCCCACTCTGATGCTTCCAATGGAAGAGGATATGAAGATGCTGTAAGGGCATCCAGTTTATTGATGGCAATACAACCACAGTCCCTTTTGTTACTTGGAGGTGCATGTAGTTGTAAAACCTCACTCTTCATTAATGTCTTCCTCTCCTAGGATATTTTAGTGGTTGCCCTTTCCCTGTGGCTGCCACCAGCCTACCCAGTGCTAGCCAAAGCCCAGTTGCACTGCTACCCCCTCCCTCCCACTATTCCACCTGTTAGGATCTAGGTGAGGCTGGGAGATATCCTGCTGGGCTTCCCAGGTCTTCTTTTCAAGGGATCCACTATTAGCGATCCCTGCAAGAGTAGCTCTCCAGAAATACCACCCTCCCAATCCTATTTGTTTCTTCCAGGGGAGAATGGCGGTCAGGAGTGCCAGCAAGTGGTCAACACTGTCGGTGTAGACTTGGACAAAGCTTCTGAAGTGAAGTGTCTCAACAAAGATTCTTGAGATTTATTATGATTGGGAGCAGGGTTAAGATAATGGTAACTGGCCTAAAGGATGGGAAACAGCGCATGGGAAAATATAGATGCTAAGATATTACTTCAAGAAGTATGATTATTCTCATATGATGGGTTTTTTGTCATTGAAATGGAGGCAATAGAAGTATGGAGGGAAGAAAACAAAGTCTCATTTTAGAATAAAATTAATTTCTTTCTTTGTCAAGAAATGTACATCTCCCTCACTCTGAAGAAGAAATTTGTTGTTGCTGAATTAACACTGTGTTAATTTTTGACCTAGTGTCCCTTCTAGATACACTCTGTATTTAATATTATTAAGTTCAGATTTAATGGAATTCTATTTTAAATGATCAGTGTTAGCATTTTGTTTTAAAAGAATCCATCTTCAGTGTTAATTTAGGTCTTAAGTAAGGGGTGGCAATTCCAAACCTAATTTTTTTGCATTGGGCCTACATTCCTTAAATATGCCTCAGGCAAATCTTTTCCTAATTTGATAATTTCCAGGGGTTTTAGGACAATGATTTAAAGAGATTGGCATTATAAAGACATACAGATAAATACAAAACAACTACTTTGCCCATGGATCTGGTCAAAGTACTAATACATTTGCTTATTTATCTTCTGAACTTCGCTTTGTTGTAATTTGGAGTCATTTTGCTAGCTTATAGACAGAAATCAGAGCAGTTCTATTGTGTGGGGTAATGGTGGCATGACCACCACTACTGGAGTCAGATAGCTTTATATATTGCTAAAATAAATAAAGTACTGTAAATATATTTTTTGTTTTTTGACCATAAAAATTTTCCATAAAGTTAAGTTGGTCTAGACCAGGGTTTCTCAGTGTTACCAACTTTAAGATGACTCCAATTCCCAGAATTTCCCAGCTGGCATGGGAATTTTGGAAGTTGAAGTCCAACATCTTAAAGTTCAACATCTTAAAGTTGCTAAGATAAGAAAATCCTGATCTAGATCTTCCCTAAGCTGATGCTCCCCAGATGTCTTGAGTTTACAACTGACAGAAATCTCAGCTGGGAATTCCTGGAATACCTGGAAAGCAACTGGTTGTGTACAGAAGGTCTGGGAACCCACACATCATATCATTCTGAAGTTGTTTTTAGACTTGTTCCATTTGAGATTTGCTGGCCAATTTGGCATTGCTAAGAGAAAGAATTATGCTTGCTCAGCTAACCACTCACCATAAATTCATTTTTAATGATGGAATCTGAATAAAGTTCCAGTACCTTCAATGGAGTCGTAAGGCCTAAGTATACATCTGTTTTATCATGTCAGGAAGCTGATGACATGTTTATCTTTATCTTTTCTTGTCAGCTAATGAATCATGGCTGTTTTACAATGGAAACTGGACATTATGTCATTTAACAAGTGGATTTCTGCTCAACATTATTCAGACAAGTTTACCTTAATAACTACAATTGCAGTCCGTACAGCTCTAAATGTAAAGATTTCTGTCTGAAAATGCAAGAAAAAATGAATTTCTGCATAGTGTGTTGCTGTTATAGAGGTGGACATTGAGTTTTCTTCCACAAATGCTTTTTATTTTGTTCACCCACCCTTTCCTTTGGTTTCTCTTCAAATTGTAACTATCTTATGCCTTATATAAGTTCTGTTCTTCATAATGGGTTGTTTTGGGCATTATTGTTTTACAAGCCATATTTTGCTCAGCGGGAGCTATAAAACAGTAGATCCTTAGGCAATTCAAACATATTCAAATTGAGCAACCAACAAAACAGGATTCCTCTTCCTTGTCAGATGAGAGGAAACCATGGTTACCTGCTAATTGTAAGCATGCACAGATGTCTGTACTGGAGCTTTGAGCAGAATAGGTCATCACTCTTTGCAGCTATAGGTGGTGATCTCACAAGCAATCTGTCTTTCAGGGCAAATAAATCCCTGGTGCAGATTTCATCATGTCAGGAAATGGATGACATGTCTATTGTTTTCCTGCCTTACCAGATGATGAATTGTGTTTGTTGCCTGAGGGATCTGAACATTGCGTCATTTGTCAGTTGGAATTCTTTTTAAAATTATTCAAGAAAGTACCTTTCCAAGGAAGCTGTGGCTAGAGCGTTATGTTATGTACAGATGTGGTGGTTGGTGTTTTCCATTCAAACATACCTCAGCAAACATTAAGAAGAAACCTTCTCTATCTATCTATCTATCTATCTATCTATCTATCTATCTATCTATCTATCTATCTATCTATCTATCTATCTATCTATCTATCTATCTATCTATCTATCATCTGTCTATCGTTGCTATACTAAAAGCCATCAGTGTATATAAGTTAATGCATAACAAAATAAAATAGCAAGCTTCTGAGTACTGCCAAGCAACTAGATCATCCTTGCTTAATAGATGTGGGATTAATTGCTAGTTTTTATTAGTTTTCCAGTGTACCGTCTGATGACTATTGGTTATAGCTTGGTGCCTGCCATCTTACTGATGTTAAGTCCCTCCCCTCCCTTGCTGCCTGTGAACACCCATAATGGTGGTATTTGCTGGTTCCAGCTTCTTTCATGTAAGAAAGGGGGCGGGGCTTCCACTGCAATGCCATAAAGCTGCTTCTTTTGGTTTGAACCCCTTGGCCTCCCCAGCCACATGGACAGATGCTAACCTTAAAGAAGATTGATACTGTATACAGCGATAACCTTTTTATTCTGCTTTGAAGGACCTGCTTTTTCTTTTAATATTTGCATGCCCATCTTGTTTTTAATTTTAAAAAGAGTAAAATATTAACTACAACTACCCCTATTTGATGTTAATATATCTCAACTTCACCTTTATTTCAGGAGACACCATTAAGGACATCAGGACACCAGTTCACAAAAAATCTTGTATTGTAAAGGGTACTTTCTACTTCAAAAATGGGATCTTCTATACTCCATCCAAAACTGACAAATTAGCATGAATACTGGCTGGAAAAAAAATGTTCCACTGTGTTGCTATATGCTTGCTGTGATATTAAATCAGAAGCCCTACATGAACTGGATCCAGATTTAATCATACTTAGTTAGAGTCAACCTATTTAAAACAGCGAGGTCCAAATGAATCACGTTCTCTAGGTCAACCTTTCAAATACCAAGGGCAGAAAATAGAGGGTTTTTTTAAATGTATGAAGAAACAAAAAAAATGAATAAACAAAACATGCACAGGAAACCCTCCCCCCCCATAATGAGTTTTTCAGTTGCAGTTTCCATTGTCTTTATGAAACTAGGGAAACATTGTCAATGTTAGGATAATGTCAGGATTATGTTCTGCAAGTTGACAAGTCAATCATTTACAAAGGAAAGGAAAGAGCTTAAATCATCCAGGGTCCAGTCCCCATCAGAGCCAAAAGAGGACTTGGGGGGGGGGTGGATGAAGAAATCAGGGAAGAGACTGAAAGGTTAGAATTGGCAGAATCTGTAAACTACTTGAGCTCTACTCTATGAGCCCCAGAGGTCAAGATTGAAAGGCCTGAGCAAGCTGGAGGGTGAACCTTGGGTAACCTAGAAAGTGATTTTCAGATCTACTTTTCCCCACTCTGGGGAAGAAATGAGACACCCCTTGTTCTGAACTGATGGTCCCCTGTGGATCCCAGATACTTCATTCAAGACAGGGGAACAAAAGCCCTGTTGTTGCCATTTGTGTACTTGAGAATGTGAGAGGGAAAGCAAACTAGCATGGGTGCTCATGCTTTGCAAAGTGCACTAGACAGGTATGCTTGGCAAAGCTGTTTCCACACTTAACAGGTATAATTTACAGGAAACCTGAGAATCTCACACCCAGAAGGTACTTCCTGAACCCAAGAAAAATGGCATTGCAGCCATCAGCTTATATTACACAAAGGGAAAAAACAGCCCAACCTATTAAAAACAATACCGCAAAAAACAGATTAGAAACACAAGTTAAGATAAGCAAAAAAATGGTAAGTGAGCACCTGTCCAGCCTAGACGAGTTCAAATCACCAGGACCAGATGGTTTACACCCCAAGGTTCTCAAGGAACTGGCAGATGTGATCTCAGAACCACTGAACTATATCTTTCAAAGATCCTGGACCACTGGGAAACTACTGGAGGACTGGAAAAGAGCTCATATAGTTCCCATCCTCAAAAAAGAAAAAAAATGGATCCAGGAAATTACAGACCTATCAGCCTAACCTCAATACCTTGGAAGATTCTGGAAAAAATAATCAAACAACGAATCAGTGAATACCTAGAGGCAAACAAAGTCATTACCAAAAGCCAACATGGGTTTGTCAAAAACAGATCATGCCAGACAAATCTTATCGCATTCTTTGACCAAGTAAAAAAATTAGTGGACCAGAGGAATGCTGTGGATATAATTTACTTGGACTTCAATAAGGCATTTGATAAAGTAGATCGCAACCTACTACTTGATAAAATAGAAAAATGTGGGTTAGACAGCATCACCATCAGATGTATTTGTAGCTAGCTGACCGGCCATACTTAGTGTGTAGTCCTCAATGGAACTGCATCTATATGGAGGGAAGTGAGTAGTGGGGTGCCCCAGGGCTCTGTTCTGGGCCCAGGGCTCTTCAATATCTTCATCAATGATTTGGATGAGGTGATAAATGGGGAACTCATCAAATTTGCAGTTGACACCAAGCTGGCAGGAATAGCCAACACTCCAGATGATAGGCTTAAGATACAGAAAGATCTTTACAGACTTGAACATTTGGTGCTATCTAACAAAATGAAATTCAGTGGTGAAAAAAATAAGGTTCTACATTTAGGGAAGAAAAAACAAATGCACAGATATAGTTTAGGAGATACCTTACTCAATAGTAGCAGTAACTGTGAAAGGGATCTCGGAGTCATAATGGACAATCACTTAAATATGAGCCAGCAGTGTGCTGCAGCTGCCAAAAAAGCCAACACAATGCTAGGCTACATTAATAGAGGGATAGAATCAAGATCACATGAAGTGTTAATATCACTTTACAATGCTTGGTAAGGCCACACTTGGAATACTGCATCCAGTTTTGGTCACCACAATGTAAAAAAGATGTTGAGACTCTAGAACAGCGGTTCTCAACCTTTTCCGGGGCTCGACCCCGGCCCGCATTGCGCATGCACGGTGCGACGGCCCGCATCGCAAAGGGGGAAAAAATGGCGGACCCCCCCCAAAATGGAAGGGATGGAGATGGAAGGAAGGAAAGACAGCACCGCCCCCCCGCTGCCCGGCCTCGCCCTCTGCCCATCCGATAGAGCCACGGTGGGGGCTGGTGCTGTGCGGCCCACCAGCCCCTCGTCCAGCCTGGCTGCTGCCCCCAGGCACCTCTCTTGCCCCGGCGCTCACTCGAGCTGCCTTGGGGGCAGTAGGAGGAAGAAGGGGAGGAGGAAGAGGATGGCAAGGAAGCTGCCGCCAGCACTGGGCCCCAGGAGGCGGCTCTCCTCTCCTACCTTTGCTGAATCTCCTTCTTCCTTCCCGACAGCCTGGACTCCGGGGTGCCTTCCTGGCCAGCGGGTCCAATGGTTGGGCTGGCTGGGGATTGCAGGGGCTGGTCTCCCTTGGGCCGCGGCTTGCGGGAGGGATGGCCCGCTCAGCGGAGCCTCCAGCACGCCGCTCCCAACAGGGATCCCGGGGCTTCCCTGGGTGGCTCCAAGGCCACGAGGTCCTGGCCACGCTTTTCCCAGGGGGTGGGGCACCTGGGCACAGGACCAATCAGGAGCCCTGCAGGAGGTAAGTCTGCCTGAGAGACAAGGGAAGCGAAAGTGCCTCTCTCTCTCTGCAAATGGCAGAGGAGGCCATGCAGAGACGGATGCGGAGTGGTGTCTCGGTTCCTAAGACCATGGGAAATATGTGTTTTCCGATGGTCTTAGGCGACCCCTGTGAAATGGTTGTTCGACCCCCAAAAGGTTGAGAACCGCTGGTATAGGGTTTCCTGCCTGAGCAGGGGGTTGGACTAGATGACCTCCAAGGTCCCTTCCAACATCATCATCATCATTATCATCATGATCACTGCTGCTTATATGCTTGTATTCTCTAGTTTTTCTCACTGTTTGATTTGAAAACGTAGCTGATTATAATTGTTATTTTTTATTATGTATTAAAAAATTTTTTACTTGAAGAGATCCTATGTGTCAGTGCTCCACTGAGATTGATGGAACATAGCAAACTATTATAAAGCAAAATTATACAAAATAAATGTAATGAACAAACTATCACTTTATCTCTTCCAATATACCTGAAAAGTGACTCTTTTTTAACTAAAAGTAAATGAGTTCATTTTTCATTGGTAAAGATAAGATATATAAGATAAGCTGAGCTGAGCTGAGATAAGGTGAGGCGAGGCGAGGCGAGACAAGATAAGATATAAGATAAGATAAGATAACCTTTATTGTCGTTTTTTTACTGTGGACACATTGGCACACATTAAAAATGAAATTTAGTTGCTTGTTCTCAAAAGTGTACACAAATATAACACACATATAAACATGCTATATACAACATATGTATAAACTTTCACCCTTACATATAAATAACATATAAATATTAATCATTGTCTAACTTGAATACATAGGTTGTATTCATAGGTTTCATAGTCATAGGTTTCATGTTATGACTTGACTGAAAGACGATAGCAACATGAAATATATTTTACTGTGTGATTTATTACACAAAAAATGTTGTCCAAAGTGCTGCAGAGGAATAAAGGATGACAATATCAGTGCACAATTTGATACACTGAGGATGCTTTTTCTGATGTGGTTAAATCACTGCCTTTTCTGTGATTCAGCATGTGCTGGTTGATGGACTGAAACTCCATTTGTTGTTCCAGTATTGGTCTTTTCATCATTCTTTAACTCTCATTCTTTTCTGCATTTCTCCTCTTAGTTTGGCTCAGAGCCATTTAAAGAGTTTGGGAAATTACATTTGCCTAAGGGTACATGGATAATATGATGACCTACCGTACCTAGTCTATGTGAATGCACCTCCTGTCACTCTTGCAAGACAAGGATTTGGCAGCAAATCTCAGTCATCCCATTCCACACAACTTAATCTGACTTCTAATCTTGGACTTGGCCACAATGGGATAAAAATCTTGAGTGCAGATTAGAATGAAGTAATATTAAATAGCTGATTGGCCTTTGTCCCTGTGAGACTGCACTTCCCTCATGGCTGTTCAAATCTGATTTTTCTTCTTCCCACTTTTTCCAAGTTTCAACAGACTCTTTTCTTTGTGCTTCATGGCCAAATGGCTGTTGTTTCTTGATTGGTATTTCTGCTGTCAGAACGAAGGGCTTCATTCTAGCTCATCAGCTACTCATGCTGTGACTCTTCTAGAGTTAAGCAGTGGTAACTTTTTTATATAATATTTTATTAATTTTCCAATTTTACATTTGAATATTTAAGAAACAACATGGTGACTGGGTTGATCAATAGTTCAATAACAAAATCTTTACTGCAAATCTCAGGTTACAACATCAAATATTTCTTCTCTTTTTCCCTTAACATTTACTGTCTCATATTCAAGTTAGTACATTTCTAATTATATCAACTCAGTAAGAACATCATTATTACATTTATCAATATTTTTTTAGCTTATACATATCTTAATTACATTCAATCTTCATAAACAATCTATATCCTGTTATTGATTTTTACTCAATTTTTAATTTCTCATCAATATTCCAATTTAACCTTTGATATTTATAATTTTCACACTTTGGGTAACCAACATTTCCCTTATCTCACTTCATAACAAACTATAATATTCAAAATACATATTTTATCTATGTGAGTATAATCTTGTTCTATTTCTTAAGAGATATCTATTTCCCACCATATTAAATCATCTACTTAATAACACAATATCCCCTTTAATAAATCAAAACCATTATATATATTGCCTGGGTTAATCAATAAATCAAACATATTCATAATATTTAATTTTCTTTTCTCTTTAAGTCTAATTTTTAAATATTAAACTGATAAAATTCTTATTTTTGACCAGTTTCCAAATATTTTAAATCTAATAACCAAAATTCCCCTTATTTCAACATCTCCCTTTAACCCTCTAATTGGCAATATAAAATCCCCTCTAATAAGTCAAAATCCCAGTTCTTTCAACCTTATTCTAGCTTTCTTCCTTTGCCAACTAGGCTTTCATATCGGCGCCTTTAAATCATCAAATAGATCTCCCTCTATTCTTACATATGTTATTTGAATTAAAGGAGACCATTTGATTGCCAGTTTTCTGGAAGGACTAGCCCATTTGTATTCATTAAATTGTCTCCCTGTTATTCCAGTTCCCCATGTTTGCTCTAATATATTTGTCTTCAATTCAATCTGTTCTACTTCTTTCTCACATTTCTTCTGATTTATATAGAAAGTCATTTCCATTTTCAATATTGTCACTTCCTTTTCTGGATTTTCCATCAGGTGTATTTGTTGGTCAATTGAGTCCTCTGTCTTAATATTTGATTGTCCCACTTCTTCTGTTATCTTCTGCATTGTTGGTTTTTTGGTTGTAGTCAAAATTTGGCTTTGTGCATCTAAGCTGGCATCTTGATCTTTTATTTTAGGTCTTATTTTATCACACATTAAAATAATGGTTTCATGTATTGCTTTTAACATAGAATCTTTTCCTGGTCTTCATCCATCTCTTTCACTTATTTGTAAATAGTCTTTCTGGTAAAAGTTATTTGTTAAGCAAAAGTCAGTAAAGGTTTACATTCACAGTTCAAGTAGGCCAATTTTGCTGCCCAGCTGTTCTCTTACAGCTAAGTCTCTCACAGAAGGTTCCAAGGTCAGGAAGGTCTTATCTAAAGTCTGGGCTTTGAGCCAAGTCTCTTTTTGGGAAATAACAAATTGCAATACCCAGCTTCACCACAAGATGTCACTGATGCCATTTAAGTTTTTTTAAGTCCCGAATTTTTCTAATTCTTTTTCCAATTTTATTTCTTTTTTGTAGATAACAAAAGTCTCCAATAGAAATAGGAAAAATTTTGGTCCCCAAATTTCAGGAACATATAAATTCAATTAGATTAAAGTTGTTCTTTTTAATGCTTTGATTCCCCTGGGTAATCAGACGCCGCTATTCTTAGAGGGTGGGATAGAAATTCCCTCTCTCCTCACAGGGCGATGATACTTCAATACAGCCTTTACAGGAAAAGAAGGTACTTGGGGTAAAGAGAAGATCAGATCTCACCCAATTTCATCCACATTGCTTTCAAAGTGCTTAATAGTAGATTTGACTTCGGCTGTCTGCAGCCTAATGATGAGCCATATTGCTATAGCCGGTCTTTTCTCTGCCAGTTTGGAGGGCTGCCCTGGATCGAGTGGAGGGGCTGCTGCCCTCCTGCGATCAAGTGGAGGTCCCCTCCTTGCTCGTCACCACTATAGGGTGACTTTTGACCCTTTCCAAGGTCCCCCAGTGAAGGAAAAGCAGATGTGGAAGATGGAGTTGCTTCCCAAGTGGGCACAGCGGCTGTGTCGGTAAACCGGAAGAAATGGTGGTAACTTAAGTCAAGTAATTTGGGAGCAATTTTGCTTCCAGGTGGAATTTCATCTGGCCTTCTGAGTGATGGGTTCTAGGCAGGCTTCTGCCGAAAGTGCCACAAAAAGGACATAAGTCTCTTGGAGAATATTTTGGACTATATCTCCACCCCAATCTGTCTTGAGAGAATTCAAGATCTCAATATTTCAACATATTGTTTTATGAAATTTGCTTGTTTCCCATCCTCTGCTTGTAGCAATATCCTGCCTAATAAAAAGTTCCTGAGAATTTTATGCATAGATGTTCCTTTGCAGACTTTTAGTGACTCCTAATAATGGTATCAGACAACTGTGGCAAAGACAGTATTCAGCAGGAGATCAGCTCCACACTTGTGAGAGATTTTACTGTATATTCAAGGGAATGGGCTTGTCTGAGCTGTTAACTCAGGAGGGAACATAATGAGAAGATAAGTGTTAAGAGAAACTTCTTGCTTCAGAGAATGTTCTTCAATCTGCTCCGGAAAAGGGAGCAGCAACCATTTCGTGTCCTCCAAATCCACTGGAAGCAGGGCCCAGTTGCCAAGCTTAAAACACAGCCTGCCTCCACCCACACGCATACCACAAGCCAATCTGATGCATACCATTTCATGAATCATAAAAGAAAAGTTTTGGATTTAAGTCCAAAACTATATTTTCTTTCTTTTTCTAAATTATACTTTGGCTTGCCCTGGCACTCCTTGGTTGCTTTCCAAACAGGACAGAAGTCTATTTGTATATATACTTGTGGATTTGCCCAAGGCATTTATTCCCATGTATTTTGGAATCTAGATCTGTAAATCTTAACAACAGCACAGTAAGAAACGTTTACAATGAGAAGTATATTACTATCCATTGTCAGTATCAGAAGATTTAGGTAAAAATAGGCAAATTACGTTCTGTAAAGTTCCATGTTCCAAAGATGTCTATTGGTATATATAATACTGGTGTAATAATTTTCACTGTATCACCTGCAGAAAAGTGTCCATCATGTATTGTTCACCTGTGCAATCTTTTATTTCAGGCAGGGTGACTGGGAATTTCTGGGAATTATTGTCAGCACATTTTAAAAATCTTAAAGTTGAGAAATGCTGCTCTAATTGAGGCTTTTATGGTGTGAAAATGATGCATACTAAGATTTTATGTTCAATGCTGATTGTTTTAATAAAAGAATTAAAAAAAAAGAATTTTTCAAGGGATTCTAATGATATGGTTTGTAATTTGTTTTATCAGCTATCAAGTTTTGGGGGACTATACTTCATTTAGAGATTTTGTACATGCTTATTTTTGTAACAACATTTATTTTTCAGTAATTTTACTACTATATACAACTTGTTTAGTGTTCATGCTGCAGCTAATAAGAAATTCTTCTGATTCTTGCTTCATCTGCCTGCCTCCTCATGTTGAACCAAGCAAGCTAAAGCCTCAATAGCCTCATTAGGACAATTTACTTAGATTTTTTATGACTCAGCTACCTTGGACAAACTCAGTCCATTTGCTTGATGTATGATTGAACATATTCAACTGAGGAAAAAGAAGCATATTCAATAAGCATCCTACTGGCTCTCAGTCCTGCAAAACATGTTAATTTAGCCACTAAGCTAGTCAGGCTGGCAGTAAGTAAAGTCAAAGGCAGATACCAAGTGAAGTTTTCAGTATGGCATGGCATAGAAGAAAACAGAAAATGATCACAAACATTGAGTTATGAGAAGAAACAAAGAAATCAGGCTATGGAATTCAGATAGGGAGAACTACAGGGGAAGAGTTGCCTTTATTTTAAATCTGAATGAGTTTTGTTGAGGCTAGCAGTCGATTGTCTTGGTGGAAGAAACAATTGATTATTTCTGGCTTCTTCTGCTCAGTGGAATGAAGCAATGTTGGGGAAATAATTTTATTGTTGTGAATATTCCCAGTTGAGCCACAAGGAAATGATTTCACTGGATAAAATAGAATTTGTTCTGGGTCAGTAATGAAATACAGAATCCTCTTTTTTTTCTCCCTACCTAGGCTGTGCGTTTCCTCAGTTTGAAAAAACTGGCCAGCAGTTTGGGCTTGGCCAGTTCATCATCACTAGAGCAGTAAAAACGGTAACTTTGGGACACCCTTCTGCAGGCTAAAAATAAGTCTCAGGAGAACCTTAAGTTGGTTAAAATTCAGAAATACTTCTTTGTTCGATTAAGTAAATCAAAATAAAAAGGAAGTGGTGCTTTATAGTTAAATAGGTGTCTTGTGAGCTAAAGCAAGAAAAGGTTTGTGCACCCTCTGGTGGGAATAGTAAGACAAAATGAAGAAAAGAAAACCACCTATTCCTTTATTGACAATCAAATTCCGATGTTTATCTAGAGTATCAGAGTGAGCAGATATAATGAGAAGGACAGAAGTGAATATAGCTCTAACTTTAAGTAAGAGAAGCTCACGTGATTTTAAATTATGCTACTCTCTTATCCCAGAAAGGGACAGAATCTGCTACTTTTTGCTGATAAAATCCTGATCTGGGGGAGGGGAATTATTGAAATATAATTATGTTTTAGTTCATATATTATTTTTGGAAGTGCAATGATTTTTTTCTCCCTTCCTTAATTAAATCTAGAAATCCTGTCAGGTGGGTTTAGATCAGTCTTAATTCAGAGCTGGGAACTTTTGGCTTTCTTCTGGCTCTTCCTGAAGGATGACTTGCCCAAGCTCAGGCAGTGGAAGCTCTGAAGAAGGATGCTGGTGGTTTACCAACCTAGCTTTAACTGAAGTGTAGCTGGTGTGATTTTACTTGGCAAGCTCTATTTGTATCATTTGTCGATCTTTGGTCTTGGAGAATTTACACAAGACTAAAGTGTCAATCCTGTGTTGTATTTCCTCAGCAACTTCTTCCATTGTTCCACTACCTGACCAAATCCTCCATATATAAGGTGACCAACTTCTTTACAATGAAAAGGAGGATACAAATAAATTGAAGAAAAAATAATCGTAAATAAAAGAAACATTTTATTCATTGCAACAATAATACAGAATACGCTATAATATAATAAATGCATAATAAAAATATTTGTAACAATAAAATTTTATATTGTAATTATGCTTACATGCCTATTAATTATTATTTAAATGAGTACTGCATGGGGTGGGTGGCGGAGGCAGGTGTTGCGGGCCAGGTGCTCCAGGACGGCCACGTAGGCGTGCAGGGTGAGGTGGCGGCAGCACAGGTCCAGCACTGGGTAGACCACCAGCTGGCCCAGCCCATGGAAGGTCAACTGCCCGCCGTGCCCCCACCCGCAGCTGCCCTGCCAGCAGTGCTACCTTGCTGTTAGAGCGGGCCCCGCAGCTCCCAAAGCACCAGCTGTGCTGGCTCCGGCCCCAGGAGGCAGCCCGCCACCAATACACCCCGCCTGCAGCCGCCCCGCCAGCACCACCGCCCACCCTGCGCAGCCCTGTGTAGAGCGGGCCCCATGACTCCCACAGCACGGGGGGCAGCCGGCCACCACCACCCCTCACACCCCCACCCGCAGCAGGCCTGCTGCCCCTGCCTCTTGCACCTGCAGCAATTATTGCCCTAGCAGGGCCAAAGATCAAGAGAAACTTACCATGGCGTCACTGCTCCAGTCTCCTCCAGGTATCTTCAGGACTAACTAGGAGATGGTGTAGTTGGGTAGCAGGGAGGGGTGCAAAGTTCCTGCCAATTCGCCTTCGCTGCAGACAACTTGCACGTGCAAAGTTTGCCGGCCGGGTGTTTTGGCGCGCTCAGCAGCAATTCTTATTGGCTTTTGAAAGCCAATAGCAGGAGTAGCATAGCTCATGCAAAAGTTGAAAAAAAGCAATCAACAAAAGGTGCTGGAATGCCATTCTGAGCATTCTATGAGGGGAAAAATAGCCCTGCAGAGTAGTCTTCAAATGTTGAAAAGGAGGACATGTAGGAGGACACTTTTCGAGGGAGGACAGAACTTACAAAAGGAGGACTGTCCTCCCTAAAGGAGGACGGTTGGTCACCTTATCCATATAGGATAATCATCTGGTTATGCTAATCTGCATTTTCTTTTGGCATCCATGGTTCTATTTGCATTCTTGTATTGCTCAATGTTCAAAAGCATTGATTTGGAAGCAGGAGGGGGAGCAAAATGTTTTTCTTATCTGACTTTGCAAGCTGCCATGTTTAGACTCACTTCACCAGCTTTGTTACGACTTCAATTCAATTTGACCAAAGGTCAAAATACCTAAGCGAAAGCTGAACCATTCTGTTTTGATACCAGGAAGGGCTGGGGAAACAGAAAAGAGGCAAGAAATACGGCAGTTCTATTACAGTGTTAATAACAAGTTGCTGTGGCATTTTGAAAATCTTCTTTACAGTCTAGAGCAGTGTTTCTCAACCTTGACAATTTTAAGGCATGTGGACTTCAACTCCCAGAATTCACAGCATTGCTGGCTGTGGAATTCTGGGAGTTGAAGTCCACATGCCTTAAAATTGTCAAGGTTGAGAAACACTGGTCTAGAGCATTTGCTGCCCTGAATTGCTTGACGTGGGCAGCATTTAAATTTAATAGGTGAGTAAGTAAGTAAATAAAAAATTGGGCTGAGCGAGGTACGATTTGATTTCTCCATATTTGTCTCTTGAGAAAAATCATTAGAGCAGATAAGGTCTAAGGCGTGGAGTGGAAAATAGTTAAATAAACAAGGAAAGAAGACTGGCTTGCTGACCCGAGCAAGAACACAAGCAGGTCATTGTTAGTGACCCAGCATGGGAGGTAAGTACATCATTTTCTCTCTTTCTGGATGACACTGCTAGAATCAAGTGTTTCCGCTTTAGGGAAGAATTAATTATACCTGTAATATAGAACACCACTGTTGAAAAGAAGAATGACAGTATAATTAAAAATAGAATGGGGATGCCAAAGGTAAGAGTTTAATATATATTAGCAAATCTTTTCTGTTTGTTCTTATTAAGGCTCTTTCTGAAGAAGGCAATATACAATAAAAGTGTAATAAATTGTTATTATTACTATTATTTTTCAAAATAGTCAGCTGGCCAATCCATAGCACAGCTTGCTTAATTTTGCCATAGTATACTGTGCAGGTCAATAGGGCAAATAAACTATATCCAATAAACCATGGTTAAACTATGATGAATAAACTAAGCAAGTCTACATAAGGCCTCCTTCATGGATTACTGCCTTATCGTGGCGAAGGGGCTTGCGTAACTCAATGAAGCTATGAGCTATGCCATGCAGGGCCATTCAAGACGGACAGATCATAGCAGAGAGTTCTGACAAAATGTGGTCCACTGGAGAAGGAAATGACAACCCACTCCAGTATTTTTGCCATGAAAACCCCATGGACAGTATCAAAGGACAAAAAGATATGACGCTGGAAGATGAGCCCCTCAGGTTGGAAGGTGTCCAATAAGCTACTGGGGAAGAGCAGAGGACTAGTACTAGTAGCGCCAGAAAAAATGAAGTGACTGGGCCAAAGCCGAAAGGACGCTCAGCTGTGGATATATCTGGTGGTGAAAGGAAAGTCTGATGCTGTAAAGATCTTTTTTACATAGGAACCTAGAATATAAGATCCATGAATCAAGGCAAACTGGGCATGGTCAAACAAGAGATGACAAGACTGAACATCGACATCTTAGGAATCAGCGAACTAAAATGGACAGGAATGGGTGAATTTAATTCAGAGGACTATCAGGTATACCACTGTGGACAAGAATCCCTCAGAAGAAGTGGAGTAGCCTTCATAGTCAATAAAAGAGTAGGAAAAGCAATACTGGGATACAATCCCTAAAGTGACAGAATGATCTCAGTGTGAATCCAAGACAAACCATTCAATATCACAGTAGTCCAAGTCTATGTCCTAACCACTGGTGCTGAAGAGGATGAAATTGAAGCCCTACAGCACCTTATAGAATCAACACCAAAAAATGATGTCCTTATCATCATAGGGGATTGGAATGCTAAAGTAGGAAGCCAAAAGATAACTGGAATAACAGGCAACTTTGGCTTTGGAGTACAAAATGAAGCAGGGCACAGACTGATAGAATTTTGTCAAGAAAATACAATGGTCATAGCAAACACTCTTTCCCAACAACCCAAGAGATGGCTCTACACATAGACATCACCAGACGGTCAACACAGAAATCAGATTGACCATGTTCTCTGCAGCTAAAGATGGAGAAGCTCTATACAGTCAGTAAAAACAAGACCAGAAGCTGACTGTGGCTTAGGTCATGAGCTTCGCATTGCAAAATTTAGGCTTAAATTGAAGAAAGTAGGGAAAAACACTAGGCCAGTCAGGTATGAACTAAATCATATTCCTGATGAATATACAATAGAGGTGACAAATAGATTTAAGGAATTAGATCTGATAGAGTGCCTGAAGAACTATGGATGGAGGTTCGCAACATTGTACAAGAGATAGCAACTAAAACCATCCCAAAGAAAAAGAAATGCAAGAAAGCAAAATGGCTGTCTGAGGAAGCTTAGCTGAGGAAAGAAGGGAAGTGAAAGGCAAGGGAGAAAGAAAATGCAGAATGCAGAATTCCAGAGAATAGCTAGAAGAGATAAGAATGCCCTCTTAAATGAACAGTGCAAAGAAATAGAAGAAAACAACAGAAGAGGGAGGACCAGAGATCTCTTCAAGAAAATTGGAGATATGAAGGGAACGTTTCATGCAAAGATGGGCATGATAAAGGACCAAAATGGTAGGGACCTAACAGAGGCAGAAGAGATTAAGAAGAGGTGGCAAAATTACACAGAAGAACTATACAAAAATGAGCTTAACGTCCCAGATAACCACAATGGGGTGGTCACTGACCTCGAGCCAGACATCCTAGAATGTGAAGTGAAATTGGCCTTAGGAAAGCTGAGCAACAACAAAGCTAGTGGAGGTGACAGTATTCCAGCTGAGCTATTCAAAATCTTAAAAGACGATGCAGTAAAAGTGCTACACTCAATTTGCCAACAAATTTGGAAAACTCAACAGTGGCCACATGATTGGAAAAGGTCAGTTTATATTCCAATTCCAAAGAAAGGCAATGCTAAAAAGAATGTTCAAACTATCGCACCATTGCACTCATTTCACATGCAAGTAAAGTTATGCTTAAAATCCTACAAGCTAGACTCCAGCAATATGTGGATCGAGAACTTCCAGAAGTACAGGCAGGATTTCGAAGAGGCAGAGGAACTAGAGATCAAATTGCTAACATATGCTGGATCATGGAGAAAGCTAGGGAGTTCCAGAAAAACATCTACTTCTGCTTCATTGACTATGCTAAACCTTTTGATTGTGTGGATCACAACAAATTGTGGCAAATTCTTAAAGAGATGTGTTGTGTCCTGAGCCTGCAAAAGCAGGCTCGGGACGTTGCATTGGTCCCGGGCATTCCAAAAGCTGCCCAGGACCAGACTGGTTGGTGCCAGCCTTGTGCACATGTGCACAACACTGGCTGCCCGGGACCAGACTGAGCGGCGACAGCCTTGCACGCATGCTTAGAGCAAGAAGTAGCTTGTTTAAAAAAATGGCAAAGATTGGGCGTGTAGCTGAGTTTGATATCTCACACCCAGAAAGATGGAACTCTTATGTTGCCAGGGTGGAGAACTACTGCAGAGTAAACCAGATAAGAGAAGATGGTTTGAAGGTGCAACTTTGTTGTGTGTGTGTGGACAGGAGGCTTTTGAAATTGCAGAAAATCTGGTGACCCCTGCACCTCTGTAGTCAGTGGCATATATGGACTTTAAAAAACTGTTAAAAGAGCATTTCCAGCCAAAGTTGTCTGTTATTGCTTGGAGGCACACATTTGATCAGAGGGACCAGAAGCAAGGCGAATCTGCTACAGACTTTATTGCGACTTTATAGCCAGGCCTTGTAAATTTAAAGACCTGGAAGAGAGGCTACATGATAGATTCGTTTGTGACCTAAGGAACAGAGACTTGCAGCAGAAGCTTTTTGCTAAGGAAGAAGTCTCTTTCCAAGATGCACTATGAGAGGTGACAGCTGAGGAAGCAGCAGGTGAGGCTGTGAAGATATTACGGCCCACCAGAAGCACTCCAGAGACCACTACAGTCCATCAAGAGAACGTTTGAGAAGGATCGGACGAGGATCCTGAAGAGGAGGTGAATAGGCTATACCAGCCAGCTGAAAGGAGGCAGAAGGAACATCAGGAAAAGGCCCCAGCATCTCTTCAATGCTTCGGGTATGGAGGTCGACACAAGCGAGCTAACTGCAAGTTTCGTTCCGCTATCTGCAGAGCATGTGGCAGGCAAGGCCACATAGCATCTGTCTGTTTGGGTCGCCAGAAGGTCCAACCTCATGAAGAATTGCCTCTGAAAGGTACCAGGGTCCCCAGCCAACATAGGGTGGGCTTCTGCGCATCGCGCAGGAGTATTTTGAAAACAGGAACACATAAGCCTCTTAAGAAAAAACTGTCCATACACTTAAGGTTGCAAGGGGTTCTCTTATCAATGGAGTTGGACACTGGGTCCGCTCTCTCCATTATTTTCATGGATACCTTTAAAAGGATATGCAGCAGTAGTGGCCTTCGAGTTAAACTCAGGCCATCCAATTTAATACTCACAGATTTTCAGAATTCTATGGTGTGTGTTAAGGGGGAGGCCACCCTTAGAGTACAGCATAAGGATTTTGAGGGTCCTCTAGATGTGGTGGTTGTTGGGGGTGATCGTACAAGTCTTATTGGACTTGATTGGTTTGAGGCTCTAGGGATCCAGGTAACTGGGCTGCACCATTTGCAAACGTTGAATCTTGCAGAAGTCTGCAGGGAGTTTGCAGATGTGTTTAGCTCACAGTTAGGATCCTACAAGGGGCCTCCCATTTCGCTGAGGTTAGACCCTAACATCACGCCAGTCAGGGTTAAACCTAGGAGGGTACCTTTTGCCCTCAAGAGTAAGATTGATGCTGAGCTGGACAAATTGCTCCAGCAGGGCATTCTGGAACCTGTGGACTCCAGTCCATGGGAAACTCCCATTGTAATGCCTCTAAAGGCTAGTGGAGACATACGTGTATGTGCAGATTACAAGTGCACACTGAATAAGGCGCTGCAACAGCATGTTTATCCAGTACCTGTGGTAAGTCATATTCTGGCCTCCCTCAAGGAGGGGGGTGTATTTTTGCAAAGCTTGACCTGGCACAAACATATCAACAGTTACCTGTTGATGAGGTAGCTGCAGAGGCCCAGACTATTGTAACTCATAGAGGGGCATTTAAGGTCAAGAGACTGCAATTTGGGGTAAATGAAGCCCCTGGCATATTTCAAAGTGTCATGGAGAGCACACTGCAAGGTATTCCAGGGGTCTGTCCATATTTTGATGATGTCCTCATTGCTGGGGAGTTGCTGAAAGATTTTTTTTAAAATGACCGCTCGTTCAGAACTCCTCGGGGCTTGTTTGCATGAGCTTGTGGCAGATCAGTAAATAAAGGGGTGGGGGAGCCAAATGGTCCAAGGCGTTTGCACCCTGAACGTGTGGACGCTGCTTTCATGACTTGCCACCACCACCCCTCTCTTCCCGCCCTGCTTAGGCAATGCGCTACTGCTGCTGCTGGCTGAGCTGGGACGCCGAGCCGATCCCCATGCCTCCTGGTTGCCCGGCTGTGCTCTGCCCCCCAGCAGCCCTAAAAAGCACTGTGGAAGAGTGGGGAATGCTGGGAGTTGCAGTTCATCACCATCTGGAAAAACATAACACTCCAAAGATCGATCAATCCTTCCTTCCTTCCTTTCTTCCTTCCATACATCCATCCATCTCCTTCCCTTCCCCTTCAATCTCTCCTTCCTTCCTTCCTTCCTTCCTTCCTTCCTTCCTTCCTTCCTTCCTTCCTTCCATCTCCTTCCCTTCCCCTTCAATCTCTCCTTCCTTCCTTCCCCCCTTAATCTCCTTCCTTCTCCATCTCCTTCCTTTCCCCTTCAATCTTCCTTCCTTCCTTCCATCTCCATCTCCATCCCTTCCCCCTTCAATCTCTCTCTCTCCTTCCTTCCTTCCTTCCTTCCCCCTTCAATCTCCTTCCTTCGCCATCTCCTTCCTTTCCCCTTCAATCTTCCTTCCTTCCATCTCCATCCCTTTCCCTTCAATCTCTCTCTCCTTCCTTTCTTCCTTCCCCTTCAATCTCCTTCCTTCTCCTTCCTTTCCCCTTCAATCTTCCTTCCTTCCATCTCCATCCCTTTCCCTTCAATCTCTTTCTCCTTCCTTTCTTCCTTTCTTCCTTTCTTCCTTCCCCCTTCAATCTCCTTCCTTCTCCTTCCTTTCCCCTTCAATCTTCCTTCCTTCCTTCCATCTCCATTCCTTCCCCTTCAATCTCTCTCCTTCCTTCCTTCCTTCCTTCCTTCCCCCTTCAATCTCCTTCCTTCTCCATCTCCTTCCTTTCCCCTTCAATCTTCCTTCCTTCCTTCCTTTTCCCTTCAATCTCCTTCCTTCTCCATCTCCTTCCTTTCCCCTTCAATCTTCCTTCCTTCCTTCCATCTCCATCCCTTTCCCTTCAATCTCTCTCTCCTTCCTTTCTTCCTTTCTTCCTTCCCCCTTCAATCTCCTTCCTTCTCCATCCTTTCCCCTTCAATCTCTCTTCTTCCTTCCCCCTTCAATCTCCTTCCTTCTCCATCTCCTTCCTTTCCCCTTCAATCTTCCTTCCTTCCATCTCCATCCCTTCTCCTTCAATCTCTCTCCTTCCTTCTTTCCTTCCCCCTTCAGTCTCCTTCCTTCTCCATTTCCTTCCTTTCCCCTTCAATCTTCCTTCCTTCCTTCCTTCCATCTTCATTCCTTCCCCTTCAATCTCTCTCCTTCCTTCCTTCCTTCCTTCCTTCCTTCCTTCCCCCTTCAATCTCCTTCCTTCTCCATCTCCTTCCTTTCCCCTTCAATCTTCCTTCCTTCCTTCCTTTTCCCTTCAATCTCCTTCCTTCTCCATCTCCTTCCTTTCCCCTTCAATCTTCCTTCCTTCCATCCATCTCCATCCCTTTCCCTTCATTCTCTCTCCTTCCTTTCTTCCTTTCTTCCTTCCCCCTTCAATCTCCTTCCTTCTCCATCCTTTCCCCTTCAATCTCTCTCCTTTCTTCCTTCCTTTCTTCCCCCTTCAATCTCCTTCCTTCTCCATCTCCTTCCTTTCCCCTTCAATCTTCCTTCCTTCCTTCCTTCCTTCCCCCTTCAATCTCCTTCCTTCTCCATTTCCTTTCTTTCCCCTTCAATGTTCCTTCCTTCCATCTCCAACTCCATCCCTTCCCTTCAATCTCCTTCTTCTTCCTTCCTTCCTTCCTTCTTTCCTTCCCCCTTCAATCTCCTTCCTTCCTTCCATCTCTATCCCTTCCCCTTCAATCTCTTTCTCCTTCCTTCTTTTCCCCTTCAATCTCCTTCCTTCCCTCCCTCCCAACATTTTTGAGCATTGCTATATTGTTTTTGTAATTAATCACTATGCTTTAATTATGTTCAAGTCGTAACAATGAAAATACACCCTGCATATCAGATATTTACATTACGATTCAAAACAGTTGCAAAATTACAGTTATGAAATAGCAACGAAAATAATTTTATGGTTGGGGGTCACCACAACATGAGGAACTGTATTAAGGGGTCGCGGCATTAGAAAGGTTGAGAACCACTGATCTAAAGTTATAATTTATTTCAATAATTATTTGGAGATGGAGCACATTGGCTTGGTTCATACAATGTGTATTAGAAATATATGAACCAAACCACTATCTCAGTACAATGGAGTTTATGAAGATGACGTTCAGAATCCAGCCTGAATCAACAAATCCACAGTTCTCTGCCCGATTTGAACTTTGCAAAAAAAAAAAAGATACAAACAGTAGACAGATCTGTTCTGACTACCTAAATTTCTATGTTTATAAGGTCAGATATGGAACAATTTTGAACAAACTGTTTCATCAAATAATCCATGCAATAGAAACTAAGACATTCAAATTAATCTAAATTGTTTATTTTATAAACAAGCAGCATTTCATTAACCTTGAATGTTTTGAATATTATAAATTCTTCGGGCGAAGAAGAGGTGAAGAGCATCAAGAGCAGAGTTGAGCTCCTCTAAAATCCCTGGAAAAAGTTTTCAGGGATCAAGAGTGAGAGCTCCCCACGCTCTTGAAGACGCTCCTGCCCAGAGACGCTTCTGTCATTAGACAGAGAAAGACGCCGCGACCGCTTCTGCTTTTAAAAATAGAACATAAGAGAGACTGTTTGCAGACGGAATGAATACAGGAGTTCTTATTGGATTGCAAGTATTTTTTTTATTGTATTTCTGGCTATGTATTTCTAACTTTTACAATCAACATAATGCATTCAAAATGGCGTATAGCTTTCACTGCTTTCACTGCTAAAGGAAAGTGCTTGAAAGTGAAAGTGAATTCTCCATTTTTTTTCCTTTCTCTCGTAAGCGAAGCTAGAGAAACGGCTATAGGAATTTGAATAAAGCCAGAGCGTTTGTTTTAAAATTTAAAATGGAGTGGAACTTACATTTAAATGTTAAACCTATTTTTGATCGTATTGATGAATTTAAAGAAGAATTTAAAGAAGAATTGCACGCAATAGTGAAAGAGTTTACTACAGAAATATTAACCAGACTCTCTCTTCCAAAAAAAATTGATCTGCAACCGACTGCTGAGCATTTTATAAAACAACCCATACAAGAAGAGGACAGTATTGAGAACAAAGAGGATAAAGAGAAATGGATCTTGCTTGATAAACAGTTTATTTATGGAGTGGAGGAAGAGGATTTGTTTCAAGATAAGAGGGGATGCCCATTCCTCTCAAATAAGCAGCAAGAAGAGGATTTAACTGAGAAAAAAGAGAAATTGACCCAGTTTAAGAAGCAATTTGCTTATGGTGCTGAGGACCAGGAAAAGCAAAGACAGAGATTTGAAATGTTACTGCAACGAAATTCTATGGCTAAGAGAAACAGAGGACTAATGCAAAGGCTAAGATGGTTTATATGGATTCAAATGATATTGCAAGTAAAAAAGAGAGACTTATTATTTGGAAGAGAGGCTTTGTTATGGAGGTTTACCTGGCAGAAGAAAAAACCCAGAATTCGACTGAAGAAGTGAAATTTAAAAGAATAAAGGGTAATTTAAAATTATGGACTGATTTAAGGATCAAGATTATGAGCAAGACGCAAGAGAAGATGAGTAACGGAAGAAATAATTAAATTGACTAAGAATGTACTTGGACTGAAATGATTTAAGGTTTGACATTAGACTGATTGACAGATGGGTAGATAAGCATTATGTGATTTGATAAGGTAGAAGGAATGTAAGTTAGAAATGGATTAAATAGATTGTATTTGTTATGGAGGTTTATCTGACAGATGAGAAAGCCCAGAAGTTGATTGAAGAAGTGAAAATTTAAAATTATATGTCCAAGTTTATGAGTAAGATGTAAGAGAGGATGTTTAATGGAAGATATATATTAAATTGATTAAGAACGTATTTTTTGAATTGAGGGGTATATTGATATTAATTGTTTATTTTTTTTTTAAAAAAAAGATGATTTATTTACTTGATGTTTAATGGTTTGAAATGATTGTTTAGAATGTTAAAGGAGGGTGATTACTGGACGATATATATTAAATTGGGCCGGTTTGGCTGATTCTATATAACCTCTCAATGAATTGAAGTGATTTAAGGTTTGATTTAGATTGATGGATTAGATATGTAAATGAAAATTACTATTCTTAACAAGATGATTTGTCTGTTTAATGTTTAATGGATTGAAATGATTTAAGGTTTGATAAGATGGTTTGATTGATGGATTAGTTATTTATTTGAATTGATAAGGTTGAATAAATGTAAGGTAGAGATTGTATTTAGTATATAGTTTAAAATTCTTGTTAGGATTATATAATAATTTTGTTTGATGTATTGGGTTTTCTTTTGTTTTACCCTGTATTCATTCTGGGAAGTCGGGGGGGTAGGGGGGGTTTATAATTTTATGTATTATGTTTTTTTCAACTGTAATTGGGGTTGGTGTAAGAATATATAATTATAGTTATTAAGGGTTTGCTCGGGTGGCCTCTGGGCACCACATCTGATGGAAAGAGGAAGGAGGAGTGAAGGCATATGTAAGTAGAAAGAAAGTTGGTAAGAGGGGGGATGAGTAGGGATAGGTGGGTGGAGTTCAGAAGTAGAGAAGGAGGGAGGAAAGTAGGTAGATAGTTGGTAAGTGAGGGGGGAAGGTTAGGGTTAAGGGGATGTGGTGGTGGGGGTACCGAGCAGCTATGTTATTTGCTTGGTAAATGTGGTCTATGATTATTTTCAGTTGAGTTATTATTACTAGATGTATTGATTGAATTATGTATTTATGTTTTGTTTATGGATGATTGTTTATATTAACACTATGATGTGACTTGAGCATTTTTCTTTTTCTGTAAAAATTAAAAAAACAATAAAAAATTTAATTAAAAAAAAAAGATATGGGCTTTGCATTTTTTGAGTTAACTATATCCTAGTGTAGGAAGACATCCATAAAAATGACCGCAAAATCAGCTCTTTTCTTGTGAATATACATTTTTGGGTTTGCGTGTTTTAGGTTTGACTAGAACAACATTTCACTGGATTTACTATATAAGAGTTCTACAATATCTGGCTGTTCTTGAGGAACTTCTCAGCTGGAATTCTACTGGGAAGTGATCACTCACTGCTAAGGCCTGTGAAGAAAAATGTATATTTTAAGTTAGAGACTATGGTGCACTAATATATAACATTATTATGTATAAAGTTAATATTATGATTAGTAGCTGGTATTCATTGTTGTTTTACAACAAACATGAAGCAAAGATGCTTCCTCCCAATTATATTAACTCGGGACCATGGACTTCGCTACACATACAACTCACTGAATCATAAAGTAACCAGTCACATTTAGCCTAGCTTGCTGCATGAACTGTGCCTCTATGGTCAATTTAGTCTGTATTGGTTGAACCCAGAAAATTGAGTGGAATACATTATAGTTATATTAACCATGATTAGGCTGGGGTTTAATTTGCCCCGTGCACTCAGCATCTGTCTTAGCAGTGGTTCCCAACTAGAGCCTTGTAAACATTTCTTGATGCTGGGCAGATTTTAAGAAAGAAATCTTTAGTGAGCATTTCCCGATATTGGAACTAACCAGAGAAGGGAAAATAAGAAAAGGAGGCCAGAATCCACCAGGAAGAAAAACGAAACTGAGAAGCAAAAAGAGCTCAAACTATTTTGGTATAAGTAAGTTTGTGTGCAGAACTTCTCTGACTTTAGCTCTTTTCTTGGATAACAACACTATTTTTGGTATAGTAGTCTTTCTTTCTTTCTTTCTTTCTTTCTTTCTTTCTTTCTTTCTTTCTTTCTTTCTTTCTTTCTTTCTTTCTTTCTTTCTTTCTTTCTTTCTCTGTCAGCTCATCTTACCACAGGATAACTCTGGGCAGTTTACAATATTAAAAAGATAAAATTTTACAAAACCTATAGACAATATGAACTAAATAATATTAAAAGATAACTACTCACCCCTAAGTAAAAGTTAGGGAGGGAGTAAGATGAGCCAAGGGAGGGGAATGGGGGAATCTGTTATTAGTCTGTCAACCACCCCAATGTGAAACCCCCCCCCAAATAAGAGCCTCAAGCCATCTGGCAAAACCAGATTTTAAGTTCTTGCAGATCAGGAGGGTCAAAGCTGACCTCACTCCAAGGGGCAAGATGTTTCAAAGGGCAGGATATATCTATTTTCCCAAAAGCAAAAGTCTAAGAAAAGAAATAATTATTTTAATAACTTAAATGCGAACAACGGTACCGGTCTATTGCCCAGACCATTTTTATGAAGATATAGAAACAGAGAATAGGATGGTTGTTAAACAAACACAGTGGTTGTTAAGCTTTTTGGGGGGCCGGGAGAGTCTTCCAATGGTCATTAAGCAACCATTCATAAATCGAGAATTGTAGAGTAACCTTAATTTCTCTGAAGACCAATTGGTGATATTTAGCAAAGCAGACACAGAGAAAAACAACAATTAGTATAAAATTTCTTAGGCCAACCCCACCAACACAAACACTTGCAGAGCCCAATCAGGATTTGCAGCAATTACAGTTCCAACATCCTGGGAGATCAGTTGGGAAAAGCTGTTTTGGAAACGGGGAATCTTGCTTGCTTTCTCTCTCAATGCATCTTTGCCCATAGGAATCTAATTAGCATCACTGGAGGACAAGTAGTGGGAATCTGGTGCCCATTGCTTTATTTTCCCTTCTTAGTCTACCTGTCTCAGTTCTACCTGTCCCTTCTTCTTTCCTGATTGATTCTAAATACATGCCTCTTTCCCTTTTGACGCAACAGAGCTGTGATCACAAGCCCTGGCAGGTCACAGCAAAATAAAACTTAGAAATGTTTCCCTGGAGCATCACCCTATGCTTTAACAAACCTGTTCTTCAGTCATGGAGAAGTTTCTCTGAAAATCAAAGGTATTGGCTGAGTCCAGCATGGCGGTATTTATGAGCATCTCCCCATGGAGCACAATCCTATACAGTAAGAGAAAGTGAGAACAAGACTATGGCATTAGTAACTACCTAAGCACTCATAGAAGAAATACATTGCAGAAAAGATTGCATGTGGTGGAATGCCAACCCAAGGGTGGGTTCTCAGGAGCACCAGTGGCCTGCAGCCAGCACCCTGACCCACTCCTGCAGTATCACAAGCAGCTGGGAAGGATGTCTCATCTTCTGGCTTTTCAGAACTGTTTTTTTTTCTCTGTATCCTCTGCACATAACACAGCAAGAAGGCAAGCATACAACAAGATTATAGGCGGGTGTTTTTTTTTTAAAAAAACAAGCCATGTTGAATTTATTGTATGTTGCTCCAATGAAACTGGGCGGGGTAATAGTCTGCAGTAGTTTACATATGCCATTATATAGGATAGAGAGAGTCTCCTGCTTTTTTTTTTTTACTAGTTTTCTTTCAATGGAATAAAATATAATTTATTTTGTATAAATAAATTGTCCAGGGTAGTTCTGGAAAAATTCTCAGCAGTAGAGTTTGGTAGTTTTATACTAATTTAATTTAATGTGATGGCCTGGATATACAACTTTTTATGAAACAGTTTGCACCCTCCCTGTTTTCCCATATTTTTATTATATACCAAGAGAATGTATCAGGGTAGAGCTCCTTCCATGTGAAGTTCATGATTTTATGTAGATTTACAAGGATGCAAGCCTCATTAGATTTAGACTCTTGCCAAGTCTACCTGCACAGGATTGCATATGCATCATAAAGAGTAGATTTGTCATCCATCTTTTTTATGTTTAATTATTAGCTGCCCAAAATCAATGGGATAAATATATATCTTGTAGAGGGGATTCCCTGCATATCTGTTACCTAAGACCATGTTTGACCAGAGATAAAGGTAAGCTGCCTTAATTGTTAAGAACTGGACTGTTTCCTGTTCAGCTGTTTTACTTAATTCCATTCCTATCCAACTTTTAATTTTTGAGAATTCCTAGACAGCTGTCAGGGTTCACAAAACTGGAGGAGCACAAGAGCAAGTATACCTCTTCAAAACAGGGAAGAGGACCTGGGAAATTACAGAGCAGTTAACTTGAGCCTTGAGTAAGAATGCAACAGTTCGACGTGACTAACACTTTAGATGAGAAAGAGAAGATTCAGAAAGATCTGGATGGGCTGGAACAGAAAACTGAAATAAACAAGATGAAATTTAACAAAAAAAAAATGTCCTATATCTGAAGAAAAAAAAAACCTTGAAAGACGCAAAGTATAGAAGTGACCTGGCTCGGCAGTAGTACATGTGAAAAGTTGTACATGTATTGTAGTATCCCAAGTTGATTTATGTGAGTCAACAGTGTGATGCAGCTACCAAAAACAAATACTATTCTGGGACATATTAATAGAAGTATGGAGTTCAAATCATGGAATATGATTATTCCACTCTACTCTACCTTGGTCAGAAATGCTGTATGCTGTAACAAGCAGGTATAATCAGACATCAACAAAGTGGAACAAGTTCAGAGGAAGGCTATCAAGAAGATGAGGGAATTGGAAACCAAATTCTTTGAAAATGGTTAAAGAAACTGGGTATGTTTATACAATAGAAGAGTAGACTAAAGAGGGATAGAATAAAAGCTGTCAGCCAGCAGAACAGGTTACTTCATGAAGTGATACTTTCCCGTTCATTAGAGAACTTCAGAAAGAGGCTGGAGAGACATGATTTGCTTCCAATAATACCCTGATAACTAGCTGCGAAACAGTTTTTATGGTTTTGCATAACAGTTGCTATGAGGTAGAGACAGGAAGTAAAAGAGGGTTATTTACGGTGGAGGTTTGGAAAAAGTAGAAGAATTGGCTGGTGAATCATGTTGGACTAGGCAACTTTGGAAATGCTGTCTGTTCTAGGCAGATTCAAGACCACTGAAATATCTGTGGGTATATAAAAAGTTCACTGAAGACAGATGCTGTGCAATCTGATCCAGGGGACAGGTATCTTTCATGTCATAAAACCATATCCAAAGAAGGGTCAAGGAAGACAATATCTAGATAGCATATTCTAGTAGATTGAATGAAGGTGCAAAGTTTTCTTTTTGAATATCAAAGAGAAGTTATTTCAGCCAGAGCTGGCAGCTTTAGTTCCATTTTGCTGTATCTCAGACACAGTATGAATTAACTTATTAAGAAGCTGATTGGTATCCAACCTTTTCACCCTGGCTTTCTGTCATTAAACCAAGAAGCATTAGAATATATCCACCATTTAGACTTCTGAGACAACGTGCTCTCAGCTGGACATGCTTATGCCACAAGAGGACCCATGGTACTCACTGGGAAAGGCTGAATTATGGCCAGCCAGCCAGCTGGCCTCTATATATCTTGGTCTGACTCCCATAATTATTGGTGGGAGAGGCTACCATAACTGGGTATGACCCTGGTGAAAGCTTTCCACAAAGGATGAACACTTATCCACCAAAGCAGCCCAAGTAGGGAAGAGGGGCCATATTAAGTGGTTGGGACAATAATATGAAGTACATGAATTGAAAGGCAAGGCTATCTGAGTTTTCTTTTGTGTGTGTGTGAATAATACTTTTCTTTGTTGCATGAAAACTTTTTAGACTGCATACAGTTTTAGTACTCCTTGCTTCAAAATTATGGGTTACCATGCCATCCACGTTTGATAGCAAAACCTCCAAAAGAAGACTAGGGGATGCAGGCAATCTGGGACTATAGATTGTCTGTCTTACATATAAGTTAGCTAGCTTGATTCTCATTATTTTCTTGTTGTCTTCATCTCCTGTGATGAGTCAACTAGAGCTTTGCCAACCCCAGAGGACAGATTCTTTTCATATTGCAAATCATAGGTAGATGAACTGAATGGAGGAGCACAAGAGCAAGTATACCTCTTCAAAACAGGGACTTCTAATATTCATTAGTAGATGAACTGAATGGAATACGAATGAGCCAACTGTAACTCGAACCATTACCTGTCATAGGGGCAGCGTGTTGTTGATTTCACAGTTGTATCGGTTTTATCATCAATTATCCAAACAAAGTCAGTGTGATTTCGTAATCGGATATTTTTCCACTGCTTCTTTGTCACGTAGCTACAGCCAGCATTGAAGTCTCCCATAAATATGAAATTCTTTTAAAAATGAGAGACATATTTTAAGATAGAGCTGCTAAATACATAATGCACACATGAGAGAAGATTGGCTCACTCTGTTGAGCTGGCTTTGGCTAACCTTAGTCTTCCAGTGCAACTTGACATCCAGAAACACATCATAGAGTTCATCGATTTCTCGCGAAGCCATTCTAGGCATTGTGTGTATCGGGATGATCACAAATTCCGTGACCGCTTAACAAAAATTTGTTAAAAAAAGAAGAAAAAAAGAGGGATTATTGGCAGTTTTTAAAACTCACAGACTGAAGAAGCAGATATTTAATTTCCATGCATTTGAACCCAAAGATAATGTGCAAAAACAAAACAAACTTTTGCTTGTGCAGCACAGCCCTCCAATTTCTTTCTTTCTGATTTTCCAGTTTCGCTATCCCATCCTTTCAGACTGAAGAATCACTGACTTTAAAACCGTCAAGTGGTGGGACAAGTAGGGTTGTAAAAGAGGGAAAAAAGCAGACAAGCCTGTTGTGATTAGAGTTTCATTCAGCTGTTCTGCAGTGGGAATTTGTGATGTCCCACTACTTGACTCAGGAGAAGGCTCCTGTACTCCTCCTACCGCACCACCTCCTTTGTTGCAGTAGCACCACTTCATGCAACTGATCATATTAGAAATGGAAACAGAAACAATCCCAGTTGCAAGTTGTCTATGTAGAGCAACAGCTAGCGAGTGGTCAGCTAAAATGGCAAGCTCTTCTGGAAAATGGAGCCTTTGGTGCAATGAAATGGCTGCTGAATTACTTGAGAACAATGAAAAGGGCTTCACTTCAATTTGCCATCCTCCTGATCTGTTTTTCAAAGCTTCTGCTTGAATTTATCTAATAGTAGATCTATCATTATTTTGGATAGAGCAATTTACAACAAGTCCTCAATTTACAACAAGTCGCTTAGTGACAGATCTCCCCAAAGATACTTAGGATCTGGTTTCAAAGTTCCTTTTAGTTGCTCAACAATTGGACCACATTTACAGCAAAATGGTCCTTCTTTGGGATTTGGGATATGGCCTTTTTATTTAGGTGGGAATGTTGATTGTTTTTCCAAACAGATATCAGTTTAAAAGAGCTCTGTTGTTGAACCCTTGGCTTCAGAGGGCAGGGATATTTCTGTATTTTCTAGATCTCAGACTTCTCCAAGGATCCCATTCCTTTTGACTTTCAACCTTGAACAAGAAGGACATTAACTGTATCTAACCTGTTCTTGGCGAGTTGAACCAAACAACAAAAGGTTCTCTGGAAAAGGCATCTTCATCACCTGGTTGCAGATCAGGATACTGATAAATTTGCCTTACACAGATACTTTCCAATCTGCAGTGTAAATTAATATATCAGTAGAAGGTTAGTGTTCCAAGTGTGGACATATTAATCTTGATTATTCCAAGGCTGTCTTTCTGATTTAAGGTGGCCAAGAATAAAAAAATAGGTAACAAAAACACTATGTATGGTTAAGTTACAACCCTAAAATAATTGAATTCAGTGGGAGTTAACATATAATAATAATAATAATAATAATAATAATAATAATAATAATAATAATAATAATAATGATGATGTTGGAAGGTTATCTAGTCCAACCCTCTGCTCAGGCAGGAAACCCTATACCATTTCAGACAAATGACTGTCCAGTCTCTTCTTAAAAACTCCAGTGTTGGAAGTTTTTAATTAAACTAGGTTAACAAAACTATTTGGTATAATCAGAGCTAATATCTGAGGAGCAATGGACATGGATACTTGAGCCTAGACTAAATTGGGTGGATAGTTTGTGATTTAACATTCATAGAATTCCCTCACAATGTTATTATGTTGTTATGTTTGGGTTGCGAAAACCCAGAAGACCACCAGAAATCTCTTTTTGGCCATCTAATGAATATATAGATTTTCATATTTTTATATGGTACCACTTCCAACTTTCTTTTCTAAAAGTTTATAGTCAGTAGTCATTAATTATTGATACCAAGTACAGTAGCTTTTTTATGCCTTAGCAACAACAGATGTGCTAGATTCTGCTACCTACAATGATGTTTCTTTTTTGCTTCCCTGACAGCACGGTGTATTAATAGAAAATTTCCCTCAGTTTTCCTCCCATATTTTTATTTGATTTATACTGTTTTAACAACTTGTGCTTATTATTGCATTTTATTTTTGTACATTTGTATATTTGTAGATAGAGGATAGATAGATAAAGAGAGAGAGAGAGAGAGAGAGAGAGCACATTTCTGCAGCTGTAGGCCTCTGCATTTTTTTTACAGTTTCTGAATAATAACATATACTGAATGAAATTATGAAATCAACATACCTGTAGAAAAAAGCATATTGCTCTTTGTAATTCCTTCTTCCTAACCTGTCACTGACCACATAATTGTATGTTCTTCCTGACCATCTGGGAAGAAAAATAAATCTGATTTTTAATTTATTACTCAGATTCAGGTGGGTTTATCTGCACTGCCACCAGTAGTTTATAGGGAGCAGGAAGGAACATTGTTATCTCCTACTCTTTAGCCCCAAAATAATCTCTGCCTGTGTTCTTCTGCTGCCTGTCCAAAGTAGCCTTTTCTGGCTTGTACCAGTGTAAGCATGGCAGTAGTTTCCTTTCTTCTAGGCCAGTGGTGGCGAACCTATGGCACGTGTGCCAGAGGCGGCAATCGGAGCCCTCTCTGTGGGCACACATGCCGTTGCCCCAGCCTTGCCTCCCCCATGACCCCCTCCTCACCAACAGCCCCCCTGGAGGAGAGTTGCCCCCGAGCGTGGCCCATGCGGAGCAGCGCAGCCAAGGACATGGCAGCCAGGCAGCGTAGTCAAGACTCTGCCCTTACACCCCATCGCACACAGTTGATGCTGCGGGGCGCAGACAGAGGGCATGGCTGCAATGGTGCTGCTGGGCTGCCTGGGCAATCTGCGGTGGGCCCTGGAGGCGGTGAGTGGCCCTGCAGGCAGGCGGGGTGGGGGCGGGGCAGCGGGTAGAGTGGGGCGGGGCCAGTTTTGGGGCACTCGGTCTCTAAAAGGTTCGCCATCACTGTTCTAGGCAACCCCCTTCGCCAGATACTTTCTTAGCTCCTGTGCATAGGCAGAAATAGCATCCCCCCATTTTCCCACCTGTTCCTCAAGAAGGTCTGCTGCAGCTTCTGCTAGAGGTCATTCTTAGTGACATAGTGGTTATAGCACTTGCTTGAAGTGAAGAACAGCTCCAGTTTCAAACTTGATCCATATTTTTAAATATTATTTTTCTTTTCCTGAGCCATCTAGTTTTCCTCTGTGCTTGGGAGCTGGGAGTAAAGTCTTTTAAACTCAAGTGACTGGAAAAACAAAGGAGCCTTGCATGATGGACTTAACAAAGGATTAGCAGAAAAGGCCAGTGGTGTTGGAAACGTGATTAAAATACAATCTGTCCGATTCGCCTAGCAAGAATACATCATCCCTCCCCCTCAGTTAGTGTTTAGAACTTCCCTCTTTTTGTCTTGTTGAGTGTGTCTTCTAGCCAAGCCTCCTGGAATCTAGTGCCTACGTGCAAGGCTTGGCTATTGTCTAATCTTCCTATTGTTAATCAACTGTGACCATTTCATTTTTAAACTTCTTCCTTTCTCACAGTGGGAAGGAAGGTAGCTCAGGGAAAGAAAAATAGCAATTTAAAAAATCCCCACTTTTGCCAATTTACAAACTGCAGCAGACATTTAAGAAAAGCTGGGAAAAGGCAATTTTTTTTTAAATTTTATTTTAAAGCTGGATGTTGTGCCTGCTGGATAGTATGCACTCTATGCAGAGGTACATACACACAAACACATTTCTAGAGTGTTGGTGTCCCACTGTATTTGAACTACTTTACTCAGATCTCCGTATGTGGGCTGGATTTATACCCATCTAGAACAATTTAAAGGAGGCAGGGAGGAAGAAATGAGCACAAAAATGGTTCCTTTCTTGTTTTATTCTAAGTTCCAACCTTACTCTTTGCACATTTATTGTATTAGTTTGTAGTTTTTAATCATATTAAATATTTATAGTTTAAAAATGTGCCTGGTGCAGACTAATATTTCATTCTGATCACCTTTCATCAATATTGGTTTTGTGACTCATATACATATCAAACATATATTGCCTCTCTCTTTCTCTTCTTTTCTCCAATAAAGACGAGAGCAATTAGGAAATATTTACTCTAATTAATGGCTTCATTCAGAGTATTTTATCCAGTGTCACCCAAATCTGCATCCACTCCTACAAGTTTTAATATACTTCATATCTGCATCTTACCCATTCAGTTTCTCTAATAGAAAGGGACATATTCTGTTCCTATTGTCCTTTATTTCCATTAGTAGCATGATATCACAGCGAGATGTAATCTGAGGAGCAAACAAAAATGGTCTGTAAAGGCTCTGTGTTTGGCATGTTGTACTATGAGAATTGTTGATTAGGGCTCTAATTTAATTAGGATAATAATAATAATAATAATAATAATAATAATAATAATAATAATAAAGTTGGAAGGGACCTTGGAGGTCATCTAGTCCAACCCCCTGCTCAGGCAGGAAACCCTATACCATTTCAGACAAATGGCTGTCCAGTCTCTTCTTAAAAACTTCCAGTGTTGGAACATTCACCACTTCTGGAGGCAGGTTGTTCCACTGTTTAATTGTTCTAACTGTCAGGAAATTTCTCCTTAGTTCTAGGTTGCTTCTCTCATTGATTAGTTTCCATCCATTGCTTCTTGTCTTGCCTTCAGGTGCATTGGATAATAGTTTGACTCCCTCTTCTTTGTGTCAACCCCTGAGATATCATGATATGCTATCATGTCCCCCCTTGTCCTTCTCTTCATTAAACTAGACATATCCAATTCCAGCAACCGTTCCTTGTAAGTTTTAGCCTCCAGTCCCCTAATCATCTTTGTTGCTCTTCTCTGTACTCTTTCTAGAGTCTCAACATCTTTTTTACATCGTGGTGACCAAAACTGGATGCAGTATTCCAAGTGTGGCCTTACCAAGCATTGTAAAGTGGTATTAACACTTCACGTGATCTTGATTCTATCCCTCTAATAATGTAGCCTAGCATTGTGTTGGCTTTTATGGCAGCTGCAGCACACTGCTGGCTCATATTTAAGTGATTGTCCATTATGACTCCGAGATCCCTTTCACAGTTACTACTACTATTGAGTAAGGTATCTCCTAAACTATATCTGTGCATTTGTTTTTTCTTCCCTAAATGTAGAACCTTATTTTTTTCACCACTGAATTTCATTTTGTTAGATAGCACCAAATGTTCAAGTCTGTAAAGATCCTTCTGTATCTTAAGCCTATCATCTGGAGTGTGGGCTATTCCTGCCAGCTTGGTGTCAACTGCAAATTTGATGAGTTCCCCATTTATCACCTCATCCAAATCATTGATGAAGATATTGAAGAGCCCTGGGCCCAGAACAGAGCCCTGGGGCACCCCACTACTCACTTCCCTCCATATAGATGCAGTTCCATTGAGGACTACACACTAAGTATGGCCGGTCAGCTAGCTACAAATACATCTGATGGTGATGCTGTCTAACCCACATTTTTCTATTTTATCAAGTAGTAGGTTGCGATCTACTTTATCAAATGCCTTATTAAAGTCCAAGTAAATTATATCCAGATCATTCCTCTGGTCCACTAATTTTTTTACTTGGTCAAAGAATGCGATAAGATTTGTCTGGCATGATCTGTTTTTGACAAACCCATGTTGGCTTTTGGTAATGATTTTGTTTGCCTCTAGGTATTCACTGATTCGTTGTTTGATTATCTTTTCCAGAATCTTCCCAGGTATTGAGGTTAGGCTGATAGGTCTGTAATTTCCTGGATCCATTTTTTTTCCTTTTTTGAAGATGGGAACTATATCAGCTCTTTTCCAGTCCTCCAGTAGTTTCCCAGTGGTCCAGGATCTTTGAAAGATATAGTTCAGTGGTTCTGAGATCACATCTGCCAGTTCCTTGAGAACCTTGGGGTGTAATCCATCTGGTCCTGGTGATTTGAACTCGTCTAGGCTGGACAGGTGCTCACTTACCATTTTCTTGCCTATCTTAACTTGTGTTTCTAATCTGTTTTTTGCGGTATTGTTTTTAATAGTTGGGCTGTTTTTTCCCTTTGTGTAATATAAGCTGATGGCTGCAATGCCATTTTTCTTTGGTTCAGGAAGTACCTTCTGGGTGTGAGATTCTCAGGTTTCCTGTAAATTATACCTGTTAAGTGTGGAAACAGCTTTGCCAAGCATACCTGTCTAGTGCACTTTGCAAAGCATGAGCACCCATGCTAGTTTGCTTTCCCTCTCACATTCTCAAGTACACAAATGGCAATGACAGGGCTTTTGTTCCCCTGTCTTGAATGAAGTATCTGGGATCCACAGGGGACCATCAGTTCAGAACAAGGGGTGTCTCATTTCTTCCCCAGAGTGGGGAAAAGTAGATCTGAAAATCACTTTCTAGGTTACCCAAGGTTCACCCTCCAGCTTGCTCAGGCCTTTCAATCTTGACCTCTGGGGCTCATAGAGTAGAGCTCAAGTAGTTTACAGATTCTGCCAATTCTAACCTTTCAGTCTCTTCCCTGATTTCTTCATCCACCCCACCCCCCCAGTCCTCTTTTGGCTCTGATGGGGACTGGACCCTGGATGATTTAAGCTCTTTCCTTTCCTTTGTAAATGATTGACTTGTCAACTTGCAGAACATAATCCTGACATTATCCTAACATTGACAATGTTTCCCTAGTTTCATAAAGACAATGGAAACTGCAACTGCATCGCACATGCGCGGCGCGACGGCCCGCATCGCGCATGCGCGGTGCTACCCCGCACATGCATGGTGCTGCCCCCTGCGCCGGCCGAGGAAAAGGGGGAAAAATGGCGGGCTGCGTTGTTTGGCGACCCCCGTGAAATGGTCGTTCGACCCCAAATGGGGTCGCGACCCACAGGTTGAGAACCGCTGCCTTATATGTTTTAGCCTCCAGTCCCCTAATCATCTTTGTTGCTCTTCTCTGTACTCTTTCTAGAGTCTCAACATTTTTTTTACATTGTGGTGACCAAAACTGGATGCAGTATTCCAAGTGTGGCCTTACCAAGGCATTGTAAAGTGGTATTAATACTTCACGTGATCTTGATTCTATCCCTCTGTTTGCAGTAATAATGAAATTGAAAGAAATAATACTGTCAACTTGACTATGTGTTTTTTGTGGAGAAAGGTTGCAGGCAGTTATGGAGTTCATTTAGTTATATTCATTCATAATTTCAGGTTGTAAGCTGTCCATTCACCAATGAATGTTCTCAGTGACCCTCATTCCTTTGAAAATATGTCCTTTTCAGTGAAGAGGTTATGTAGTGGTTATAGGGGACAAATGGGAAGATCTTGGCTCAAATTTGTAATGATTATCCAGAGCTTACCAGGTCCTATACAACCTGTTATTCAGAGTTTTTCCTGAAGATGTTCCTCGACAGCAGTTGCCTTTTTGTGCTTCTTAAAAGAAGTAACAATTCCCAACCGACCCTTTGCCAGGCCTTAACAGGCACTGCCAAGGGGCAACTACACTGATAACTACTCAGCAGTCTTTCCAGCTCAGGAATTACAAACTAGGAGAGCATCCATTGAGATCACTAATCCCAGATCCAGAACAGTATTAAGAAGGCCTATTAATTAATATTAGGATATATATACTTTGAGAAAACCTTATTAGGTCTGAAGAATCAAGCTTGCCTGAAATTCTGCTGCTAATCAGGGTAGAGCATGCAACGGCTAGCACTGAGCTTGCTATATAACATAAATTGTAAGCACATAATTTTATACCCTGGACCAAGCTAGTGCCATATTTAATTATTTTGTGGGCTTTTAATATAAAAAAAGGTGTTTTAGATGTATACCACAGCTTGGGAATTAATGAGGGAGTGACGACAGATGCAGGGACACTGAGGAGTTCACAGGGAAGATATTTCACAGGCTGGTAAGTTAGATTCTCACACATTTTTAATTGATGTGTTGTACTGATGAATAATGAATGCTCAGTGTATTGGGTATAAAAATTTTACAATCCCACCTCCTGGCATGGGTATGCCAGGATAGACCATTGCATATATACCGGTACCTGGTATCCATTCCAGGAAGCACTGTATGTTTACTCCATTAAATATTAAACTTTAATAAAGCTTATTATTAGCTTTCAGTTCTCTTTCTTGGACATTTCTCATAATTACTGAGCCTGAACCTTTACATTTGGGTTAACAATCATATAATTTCATATGTTTTGATGCTTTGTGGGTTTTTTGGCTTGATTATTTGTTTGATGTTGTTTTATACCACCAGAGGCGCCTTGTTTGAGTAGGGCAGCTTTACAATTGTTAAATTAATGACAATAGTCTATGTCTCTAAATTTAAACACATACACACGTACAAGATCGCAGCTCTGTTAATAACTAAAGATCCACAGTAGTATTTTAAATCTGCCTAAATCCAAATATTGACTTACTGTTTGCTGAATAGCCAAATAAATTCATTCTGTTAAATGAACATTTTGGGCCACCCTTTAAAATATCACAGCAATGAGCCTGCATCAAGACACTCATATACAGAATAGCATATTTTATCAGAAGTAGAGATTTGAAATTCATTATTTACTAGGAAAGAAAAATTCATGGGAAAGAAGCTGCATTCTACTTTTCCTGAGAAACCCAAAATTATTATTATTATTATTATTATTATTATTATTATTATTATTATTATTTATTAAATTTCTATACCGCCCCTCTCCCGAAGGACTCGGGGCGGTTTACAGCCTTAAAATTTAAAAAAACATATAAATGTACGAAATTAAAATATTTAAAAAATAAATTAAACAAATTAGGCCATAAAATCTATAAAACCCAATATATACAAATCCTAAAATCCTAAAAATTACAAAAATCCTAAAAATTACACAATCCCCCTAAAACATTTTCACCCGGTTGGAGCCGGAGCTTCTATGCCAGGCCGGCCTGTTGAAAAAGGAAAGTTTTCAGTTCCCGACGGAAGGTGCGTAAGTCCGTCATCGTACGGAGTTCGGGGGGGGGGAGCTCGTTCCAAAACGTTGGAGCTCCCACAGAGAAGGCTCTCTCCCTGGGGGTCGCCAGTCGACATTGTCTGGGCGACGGCACCCTGAGGAGGCCCTCTCTGTGGGAGCGTACCGGACGGCAGGAGGTATTTGCAATGTGAGAATAAAATACTATTTTTGTTAACCTGCTCCTATTACCCAAACCTTTGAATGGTATCTACTTAAGTATTCAACTCTTGCCCCCATGAGCACCTTTTGACTTATCATGATTATTTCTTTTTTTTTTTATTTTTTTATTTTTTTTTTTTATTTTATTTTTTTTTTTATTAATTATTTTTATTAAATTTTTTAAAGTTTTAACAAATATTAACACAAAAATATAATAACTCAACTGATAACAGAGAAATAACAAATTTAACAAGCAATACAAATAGCTGCTCGGAACCCCCCCCCACCACATCCTCCCATAACCTAACCCCTAACCTCCAAACCACCTTCCTCGCCATCCAATGCGGTGTAAAGTTTTCCCGAGCACCTTAGAAAAAAAAAGAAGAAAAAATCTATTCCCTTAATATCCCCAACTACAGTTGAGAAGCATAATCTATTACTTATTATCTCCCTCCCCCCTCCCCCCCAGGCTTCCCGGAGTGAATACAGAGTAAAAAAAAATGCAAGAAACCCCGCTAATCTACTATTTAGTAACTATTTATCTATATATCATATCTAATTCTTTCAATTGATATTTCTTTTGCATATAATCAATCCATTTTTTCCAATCCATCAAAAATGTTTCATTTGAGTGGTTCTTCAGGTAGGCTGATATCTTAGCCATCTCCACCAGATGGGTAACTTTTAATGTCCATTCTTCAATAGATGGTATTTCAGATGACTTCCAATATTGACCCACCAACAGTCTTGCGGCCGTAGTCAAGTTCAAAATCAACTTAGTCTCTGTGGTGGAACAATCCTTTGTTATACCCAACAAAAATAACTGTGGTACAAACTCAATACGCTTTTTCAAAATATTTTGAAGAATCCACCATATTTTTATCCAAAAAGCCTTAATTTTTTTACATGTCCACCAAATGTGAAAATAAGTTGCATCCAAAGATTCGCATCTCCAACATTTGGGTTTCAAATTTGGATACATAAGCGACAATTTTTTTGGGTCTAAATGCCATCTATAAAACATTTTATAAAAATTCTCTCTTAAATGCTGAGCTTGTGTAAACTTAACATTTTTCACCCATATTCTTTTCCAAGTTTCCATCCTGATTGAATATCCAAAATTCCCTTCCCACTTGATCATACAGTCTTTAACTAATTCCTTTTCAGAATCAATTTCAATTAAAGCGTCATATATTCTTTTAATATGCATCGCTCTTTGGTCTCTAATCTGTATAATCAATTTTTCATCCTTTAAAGAAAAACCCATCTTAACATCTTTTTGCCATCTGGCTTGAAGTTGTGCATGATGATACCAATTATGAGCTATACCTTCCTCCCTTAATCTGTCTAGTGATTTCAATTCTAAGCTATTCCCATCTTTATTCAAGAGTTTATCATAGGGCTCCACGTCTTGAATTTGTTGTATGCCCACACTCTGTATTGCATGTCTGGGAACAGTCCATAAAGGAATTTTACCATTTAATTTATAATAATACTTTTTCCAGACACGCATCACAGAGTTTCTTAATATATGCTCTTTAAAACCCCTATCCAATTTTTTATCATAAACTAAATAGGCGTGAAACCCATACACTAACCCATATCCTTCTATATTCAGTATTCTTTCATTTGTTAAATTAATCCAATCACTTATTGCCACTAGAACTGCTGCATAATAATATAATTTGAAATTAGGCACTTTCAATCCACCTCTCTCTCTTATATCTTGAATAAGAGAGGATACACCCGGATCAGACTGGTTTTTTACAAGGGAGACAGATGAAAACCAATGTTAGACAACTTGTTAACATACTGGAATACTTGGATAAACATATTCAAGTGCCGGCTGTTTTAATGTTTTTAGATGCAGAAAAAGCTTTTGATAGATTGAATTGGACATTTCTGCAAAGGCTTGTGGTAAGGATGGGAATGGGGGACCAGTTTATTAATTCCATAACAGCTATATATCAGAAACAAACAGGACAGATTATAGTAAATGGTCAACTAACAGATTTGTTTAACATTGAAAAGGGTACTAGACAGGGTTGTCCCTTATCCCCTTTATTGTTTGTCTTAACTTTAGAGGTTTTATTGAATAGGATTAGAGCATCAGAGGAATTAAAGGGGGTACAAATTAGAAAACAGGATTATAGATTATGTGCTTTCGCAGATGATTTACTTGTGACATTGACTCAGCCAATGCAATCGGCTCAGAGTTTGATGGAAATTATTCGAAATTATGGAAAAGTATCTGGTTTTAAATTAAATTTATCCAAGACAAAGATGTTGGTTAAAAATTGTGATAATAAATTAAAACAAGATTTGGAAAGAATAACGGGATGTGAGATAGTTAAAAAAGTTAAATATTTAGGAATTTATATAGAAGCCTCAAATGGTAAATTATATAAGAATAATTATGAGTTTTTATGGAGTAAAGTTCAAAAAGAAATGGAGAATTGGAAAAAACTACAATTATCTATCCTGGGTAGGATAGCCGCTATTAAAATGAATGTATTACCGAAATTTTTATTCTTATTTCAAATGTTGCCAATACTTAAAAAGGATGGGAATCTTGATGAATGGCAGAAAGGTATAAATAATTTTATTTGGGATGGCAAGAAACCAAGGGTTAAACTTAAAATCATGATTATTTCTTAATGAGCTCAGAAGTATTTTGTACTGGCAATTAAACTAATTAGAAGTGGCAATATCCGAAGAGACATCAGAAAAGAATGATTTTCCCCCCTAAGAAATCATATATTTTAGTAATCTTACATAGTGACTAACAACAGCATTTGCAATTAAAGTCTTGCTTATCCATGTAGTTTTGATCTGGTGTTGACTTTTTGGGGTAAGTTTGTTGCTAAAACACAGATTTATTTATGCTCAAATGCACATTAATCTGAAACTCATCTGTGTTAATATATAATTATTCAGTTGAAAGCCCCACTATCTAGTTGAACTTAATCCCAAGAGAGAACAACATACCTCTACAATAACATCAATGATTTCTGGGTTTTTTCTCTTAGATTCTCCAAATGATCTCACGTTGAAAGAGCAAATTCTTAGGCTCTGAACAACCTGGCCAAAAAAGAGCAGGAACAGAAAAAAATGTAGCATCTTTTAAGCTTTGCCAAAAGAGAATGCAGAACTTCTCTCTCGTTAGCACTCGCACTCGCACTGCCAAAAATAGTAGAATTTATAACTATGCTCCTTTTGTGGCCACTATGCAAATGAAGCAACCACCTCCCAGTTTCACTTATACTTCATTCACTTCTCTAATTTCAGTTTAAGCAAGGTCAGCCTCAGTTATCAGCCTCTCATATCAGGACAAAATGGTTCTGCTTTTCAGAAGAAAGGGAGCCCAAGAAGGACTCTTTTAGAAGTTTATCCTCCTCCTCCTCTTCCTGCAGCCAAACTCCTTTGCTATTGGGGAAGCCACCCACTGAGCAACATGTAACATTTAGAAAAGGCTATGGCGAATTGAGCCATGAGTAATGGCTCATCTCTTCCAAGAGATGGAATTGGAATTGGAAACTTTGTAGAAGTGGCTGGGCTGCCATTCCCTGAATCCCTCCTTAACCATTGGCCAGTAGGGCTAATTCAATAGTATCTGGAGAGATCTACATTCCCCTTCTATTTAATGGTGAACATTTTAAGACTCTTATCTAAGAACATAAGAACACAAGAAGAGCCATGCTGAATCAGACCAAAGCCCATCGAGTCCAGCATTCTGTGTCACACAGTGGCACACCAATTGTACATGGGGATCTTGAGCAGAAAGAGAAGGCAAAACCCTCCCTTTCCCTTGACCCCCAACAAATGATACCCAAGGGAATCCTGCCTGCCTCAACCAACATAGAGGTGGCACATGGACATCCGTTTTAATAACCACCGATACACTTTGCATCCATGAATCTATCTAGCCCTGCCTTGAAGCTGTCAAGGCTGACAGCTGTCACGACCCCTTCAGGAAGTGAATTCCATAAATCAACGACCCTCTGGGTGAAGAAATATTTCCCTTTATTTGTCCTCACTTTCTTAGCTATGAGCTTTAGGGAGTGCCCCCTTGTCCTAGTATTGTGTGATAGAGAAAAGAATTTTTCTCTATCCACCTTTTCTGTCCCATGCATGATTTTATACACTTCGATCAAGTCACCCCTTAAACGCCGTCTTTCAAGGCTGAAGAGACCAAGGCGTTGCAATCTGGTTTCATAAGGGAGGCGCTCCATTTCCTTGATCATTCTTGTTGCCCTTTTTTGCACCTTTTCCAGTTCCATTATATCCTTCTTGAGGTGCGGTGACCAGAACTGTACACAGTACTCCAAGTGTGGTCTCACCATCGATTTGTACAGAGGCAATACAACACTTGCTGACTTATTTTCGATTCCCTTCCTAATCATGCCAAGCATGGAATTTGCTTTTTTTACTGCTGCTGCGCATTGGGTTGACATCTTCATCGAGCTGTCCACCAAAACCCCAAGATCCCTTTCTTGGGTTGTCTCAGAAAGTTTGGTCCCCATCAGTTGGTAAGTATAATTGGGGTTCTTTGCCCCGATGTGCATAACTTTGCACTTGTTTAGGTTAAAATGCATTTGCCACTTTGTTGCCCACTCACACAATTTCGAGAGATCCTTCTGGAGCTCCCGACAATCAGTTTCACTTTTCACTACCCGGAACAATTTAGTGTCATCAGCAAACTTGGCTACCTCACTATTAACTTCTACATCCAGATTATTGATGAATAGATTAAAAAGTAAAGGTCCCAAAACTGAACCTTGGGGTACACCACTTCTCACTTCTTTCCATCCAGAGAATTGTCCATTTATAGCCACCCTTTGCTTCCTACAATTTAGCCAGTTACCAATCCAGGACAAGACCTGTCCTCTAATTCCGTGGCTGAAGAGCTTTTTTAGGAGCCTTTGGTGAGGGACTTTGTCAAAAGCCTTTTGAAAGTCAAGATATACAATATCAACTGGGACCCCTTTATCTATGTATTTATTTACACCCTCAAAGAATTCTAACAAGTTAGTAAGACATGATTTGCCTTTGCAGAAACCATGTTGATTTTCTTTCAGCAATGCCTGTTTTTCTATGTGCCCTGTAATTTTATCTTTAATAATGGTTTCCATCAGTTTGCCTGGAACTGAGGTTAGACTGACTGGTCTATAGTTTCCTGGATCACCTCTGGATCCTTTCTTGAAGATCGGGGTTATATTTGCTTCCCTCCAATCCTCCGGTACAGTGCCTGATCTTAGAGAAAGATTGTATATTTTAGCTAGAAGTTCAGCAATTTCACACTTGAGTTTCTTGAGAATTCTAGGGTGGATGCCATCTGGACCCGGCGATTTGTTGACGTTTAGTTTAGAAAGGCATGCAAGAACATCTTCCTTGTTTATCTCTATCAGGTTTAATTCTTCTATTTCCCTCCCTGGGAAAACTAATTCAGTGGCAGGCAAATGTTCTCTATCCTCCTCGGTGAAAACGGAGGCAAAGAAGTCATTTAGCCTCTCAGCAATCTCCTTGTCTTCTCTGATTATCCCCTTCTGAGCATTGTTATCAAGTGGCCCAACTGATTTTCTGGTTGGGTTCCTGCTTCTGATGTACTTAAAAAAGGTTTTGTTATTATTTTTAATATTCTTGGCTATATGCTTCTCAAAGTCTCTCTTGGCTTTCATGACTATCGCCATGCATTTGGTCTGCCAGAGTTTGTGATCCCTCCTGTTCTCCTCGGTAGGAAGAGCCTTCCATTTCTTAAATGAGTTTTTCTTCTTTCCAATAACCTCCTTTACCTCATTCGTAAGCCATACTGGTATCCTCTTGGACTTTCCAATCCTCTTTCTTCTTTTAGGAATGCATTTTATTTGAGCCTGCTGTAACGTATTTTTAAACAGTTTCCAAGCATTTTGGAGGGATTTGACTTTTTTTACTGTTCCTTTTAGTTTCTTCTTTACTATTTTCCTCATTTTGTCAAAATTTCATCTGTGAAAGTTTAAGGTCTCTGTGTTAGTTTTCACTGACAATTTGCTATCCATGGTTAAGTTGAAGGTTATTGTGTTGTGATCGCTGGTTCCTATGGGCTCGGTTACAAGGACATCATGAACCAAATCCTGTGCATTAGTTAGAACCAAGTCCAGGATCCCCTTTCCCCTGGTAGGTTCCATGACCATCTGCTCAAGGGAATAATCGGCTAACATGTCGAGGAACCTTGTCTCTCTTTCATGTGTAGAACAAGAATTTACCCAATCTATTTGGGGATAGTTGAAGTCCCCCATTATGACTACCCTATTTCTTTTTGAGGCCTCCTTAAATTCATTTTCCAAATAGCAATCTGCCTCTGGAGTTTGGTTGGGAGGGCGATAGCAGATCCCTAACGTCAGATTAGTTTCCTTTCCTGGGATTTTTATCCACAATGTTTCTGTGGGTGAGTTTGAATTTTCTTGAATTTTCTTGAATATCTAATATTGTTCATTCTCAGTGGCAGGAATCTTATAGGATTTAAAACATTATTCCTTTCTCATGTGAGCAGAGACCTTGGGATATTGTATATACTATTATTAAGTTTCATACCCGCTTCCATCTTTCCAAATGTGCCACTCCTTTTCTTGTCTCTAGGTTGCTAATGAAAGGTCATATGGAATTTACAAAGGTCAAGGAGTCAGAGCTGTAGTTCCCCTATGATATCTGCAAAATTTATTCCCATATATTATAATATAGGAAACTTTCTCAATGAGGAACCTGACTCCTTTTAGTTTAAATTCAAGTTTCCTCATGAGACTGAAACAATTGAAGGGTTTTTTTTCACATTGGTCTATAGGACTTCCTATTATATTCTCACACAAAAACTCATGCATATCAGCATCCCCATCCATTCTATTCCCTTTCTAGGCACACAACATTGTGCTCGGTGCAGAAAAAGAGAAAGAAGTACTGCAATCGGTAAAATAAATTAAAGGCAGGAGACAAAATGAAAAGAAGTCTACATATATATAGTTTATGCATTATGTATGATATCATTCACTATAATAGTTGAAGTCCACATGCCTTAAAATTGTCAAGGTTGAGAAACACTGGTCTAGAGCATTTGCTGCCCTGAATTGCTTGACGTGGGCAGCATTTAAATATAATAGGTGAGTAAGTAAGTAAATAAAAAATTGGGCTGGGCGAGGTACGATTTGATTTCTCCATATTTGTCTCTTGAGAAAAATCATTAGAGCAATAAGGTCTAAGGCATGGAGTGGAAAATAGTTAAATAAACAAGGAAAGAAGACTGGCTTGCTGACCCGAGCAAGAACACAAGCAGGACATTGTTAGTGACTTGTCACCCAGAACGGGAGGTAAATACATCATTTTCTCTCTTTTGGATGACACTGCTAGAATCAAGTGTTTCCGCTTTAGGGAAGAATTAATTATACCTGTAATATAGAACACCACTGTTGAAAAGAAGAATGACAGTATAATTAAAAATAGAATGAGGATGACAAAGGTAAGGGTTTAATATATATTAGCAAATCTTTTCTGTTTGTTCTTATTAAGGCTCTTTCTGAAGTAGGCAATATACAATAAAAGTGTAATAAATTGTTATTATTACTATTATTTTTCAAAATAGTCAGCTGGCCAATCCATAGCACAGCTTGCTTAATTTTGCCATAGTACACTGTGCAGGTCAATAGTAGCATATCCAATAAACCATGGTTAAACTATGATGAATAAACTAAGCAAGTCTACATAAGGCCTCCTTCATGGATTACTGCCTTATCGTGGCGAAGGGGCTTGCGTAACTCAATGAAGCTATGAGCTATGCCATGCAGGGCCATCCAAGACGGACAGATCATAGCAGAGAGTTCTGACAAAATGTGGTCCATTGGAGAAGGAAATGACAACCCACTCCAGTATCTTTACCATGAAAACCCCATGGACAGTATCAAAGGACAAAAGATATGACGCTGGAAGATGAGCCCCTCAGGTTGGAAGGTGTCCAATAAGCTACTGGGGAAGAGCAGAGGACTAGTACTAGTAGCGCCAGAAAGAATGAAGCGACTGGGCCAAAGCCGAAAGGACGCTCAGCTGTGGATATATCTGGTGGTGAAAGGAAAGTCCGATGCTGTAAAGATCTTTTTTCCATAGGAACCTAGAATATAAGATCCATGAATCAAGTACTATGAGAATTGTTGATTAGGGCTCTAATTTAATTAGGATGATAATAATATTAATAATAATAATAATAATAATAATAAAGTTGGAAGGGACCTTGGAGATCATCTAGTCCAACCCCCTACTCAGGCAGGAAACCCTATACCATTTCAGACAAATGGCTGTCCAGTCTCTTCTTAAAAACTTCCAGTGTTGGAGCATTCACCACTTCTGGAGGCAGGTTGTGTGGCAAATGCATTTTAACCTAAACAAGTGCAAAGTTATGCACATCGGGGCAAAGAACCCCAATTATACTTACCAACTGATGGGGACCAAACTTTCTGAGACAACCCAAGAAAGGGATCTTGGGGTTTTGGTGGACAGCTCGATGAAGATGTCAACCCAATGCGCAGCAGCAGTAAAAAAAAGCAAATTCCATGCTTGGCATGATTAGGAAGGGAATCGAAAATAAGTCAGCAAGTGTTGTATTGCCTCTGTACAAATCGATGGTGAGACCACACTTGGAGTACTGTGTACAGTTCTGGTCACTGCACCTCAAGAAGGATATAATGGAACTGGAAAAGGTGCAAAAAAGGGCAACAAGAATGATCAAGGAAATGGAGCACCTCCCTTATGAAACCAGATTGCAACGCCTTGGTCTCTTCAGCCTTGAAAGACGGCATTTAAGGGGTGACTTGATCGAAGTGTATAAAATCATGCATGGGATAGAAAAGGTGGATAGAGAAAAATTCTTTTCTCTATCACACAATACCAGGACAAGGGGGCACTCCCTAAAGCTTATAGCTAAGAAAGTGAGGACAAATAAAGGGAAATATTTCTTCACCCAGAGGGTCGTTGATTTATGGAATTCACTTCCTGAAGGGGTCGTGACAGCTGTCAGCCTTGACAGCTTCAAGGCAGGGCTAGATAGATTCATGGATGCAAAGTGTATCGGTGGTTATTAAAACGGATGTCCATGTGCCGCCTCTATGTTGGTTGAGGCAGGCAGGATTCCCTTGAGTACCATTTGTTTGGGGGTCAAGGGAAAGGGAGGGTTTTGCCTTCTCTTTCTGCTCAAGATCCCCATGTACATTTGGTGGGCCACTGTGTGACACAGAATGCTGGACTCGATGGGCTTTGGCCTGATTCAGCATGGCTCTTCTTATGTTCTTATGTTCTTAATTGTTCTAACTGTCAGGAAGTTTCTCCTTAGTTCTAGGTTGCTTCTCTCCTTGATTAGTTTCCATCCATTGCTTCTTGTCTTGCCTTCAGGTGCCTTGGAAAATAGCTTGACTCCCTCTTCTTTGTGGCAGCCCCTGAGATATTGGAACACTGCTATCATGTCAACCCTCGTCTTTCTCTTCATTAAACTAGACATACATTCCAGCAGCCTTTCCTTATATGTTTTAGCTTCCAGTCCCCTAATCATCTTTGTTGCTTATTATATAAGCAACAAAGGAATAATGTACATTATTCCTTCTCATGTGAGCAGAGACCTTGGGATATTGTACATACTATTATTAAGCAGAGACCTTGCCGGTGGCCTTCCGGGTGCGTTTCAAGGTGTTAGTGACCATCTTTAAAACGCTCCATGGCATCGGACCCAGATATTTACAGGACCGCCTTCTGCCAGCAAATACCTCCCACCGTCCGTTACGCTCCCACAGTCGGTCTCCTCAGGGTGCCGTCGGCCAGACAATGTCGGCTGGCGACCCCCTCCTTCTCTGTGGGAGCTCCAACGCTTTGGAACGAGCTCCCCCCGAACTCCGTATGTTGACAGAATTGCGTTCCTTCCGTCGAGAATTAAAAACATATTTATTTCGACAAGGCGGCCTGGGATAGTAGCTCCGGTTCCAACAAGGCCATAATTGTTTTTAGGGGATTGAGTTTTAAGATTAAGCATTGGTTTTAAATGATCGGACTAAATTACTTAATCTATTTTTAATAACCATATCTTTTGATGTTTTTAATTGTTTTTAAGATTATGTATTGGGTTTTTAAATGATTGGGCCAAATTATTTAATTTATTTTTAATAATTTTACCTTTTGTATGTTAATGTTTTTAATTGGGCTGTACACCGCCCCGAGTCCTTCGGGAGGGGGGCGGTATAAAAATCGTAAAATAAATAAATAAATAAATAAATAAATACTATTATTAAGTTTCATACCCGCTTCCATCTTTCCAAATGTGCCACTCCTTTTCTTGTCTCTAAGTTGCTAATGAAAAGTCATATGGAATTTACAAAAGTCAAGGAGTCAGAGCTGTAGTTCCCCTATGACATCTGCAAAATTTATTCCCATATACTGTAATATAGGAAACTTTCTCAATGAGGAACCTGACTCCTTTTAGTTTAAATTCAAGTTTCCTCATGAGACTGAAACAATTGAAGGGGTTTTTTTCACATTGGTCTATAGGACTTCCTATTATATTCTCACAAAAAAACTCATGCATATCAGCATCCCCATCCATTCTATTCCCTTTCTAGGTACACAACATTGTGCTCGGTGCAGAAAAAGAGAAAGAAGTACTGCAATTGGTAAAATAAATTAAAGGCAGGAGACAAAATGAAAAGAAGTCTACATATATATAGTTTATGCATTATGTATGATATCATTCACTATAATTGTTGTGTCCTGAGCCTGCAAGAGCTGAAAGCAGGCTCAGAACTGTTGCAAATGGTCCCGGGCATTCCAAAAGCTGCCCGGGACCAGACAGAGTGGCGCCAGCCTTGTGCACATGCGCAAGACGCGAAAATGGTGAATTCCTATTGGTTCACACTGTCCAGGTTTCAGGCACTATAAAAGGCCTGCGTGCCTTTTGCTCCTTGCTTGGTTATAGGAGAAAGAAATAAAGAGCTTGTTGATTTCACCATGTCTCTTCGTCAATTGCCAACAAGCCAAAAACACAATACTGGCAACGAAGGTGGGATCCCTGCAAGCAAGAAAAAGAATTAGGACTCACCAAGGAAGCCCTGACAATCAGGAAGATGGCATCCTGCATTCACGGCTCAGCCTGCCAGTACAGCATCGCTGGAGGTGACCTTGGCAAAAGGACCCTTTCCTAAATCGTAGCTTGCAGAGGAGGCAATTAGCAAAGGCTGGAGAGCTTACGATGTCGAAGATTGGCTGTTTGACTGATTTTGATGTCTCCCACCCAGAGAGATGGAATTCATACGTAGCACAGGTGGAGAACAATTTTAGAGTAAATCAAATAAGAGAAGACGGCCTGAAGGCAGCAACACTTCTGTGTGCCTACGGACAGGAAGCTTTTGACATTGTGGAAAATCTGGTGGCCCCTGCACTTCTGGAGTGAGTAACATACTCTGACTTGAAGAAGATGTTGAAGGAACACTTCCAGCTGAAATTATTTGTCATCGCTTGGAGGCACGCGTTCGAGCAGAGAGACCAAGAGGCTGGGTGAATCTGCTGTGGACTTTATTGCTGCCTTAAGACAAGTGGCCAGGCCTTGAGTGCTCAAGGATCTGGAAGAAAGGCTGCGTGATCGCTTCGTGTGTGGCTTGAGAAGTAGAGACCTACACCAAAAGATTTTTTGCAAAAGAAGAGGTCTTGTTCCAAGATACTTTAAGAGAGGTGGCAGCTGAAGAAGCAGCAGGCGGTGCTGTGAAGGCTTTGCGGCTCACCAGGAACCCTCCAGCCACCGCTAACATCCATCAAGATGATGCTCGAGAAGAATCCGATGCAGATCCTGAAGAGGAAGTTGACAGGCTTCACCAGCCAGCTGAAAGGAGGCCGAAGGGCCATCCGGACAAGGCCCCAGCATCTCTTCAGTGCTTCGGGTGTGGAGGACACCACAGGCAAGCTGACTGCAGGTTTCGCTCTGCCATTTGCCGGGTGTGTGGCAGGCAAAGCCACATCACCTTCATCTGTTTGGGTTGCCAGAAGGTCCAACCTCGGGAAGAATTGCTTCAGAAAGGTACCTGGGTCCCCAGCCAACACAAGGTGGGTTTCTGCACATCGCGCAGGAGTATTCTGAGGACAGGGACACACAAGCCCCTTAAGAAAAAACTTCGCATTCGGAACCCCCCCCCACCACATTCTCCAACAACCTAAACCCTCTTCTATCCTTCTAACTACATACTTTCGCCTTTCTGTACATCTTCCCTCCACTCACCTCTATTCCCTATCTCCACCCTCTAACCCTCTACACATACCTAACCTTCACTCCACCTTCCTCACCATCCAATGCGGTGTCTAGAGTTTTCCCGAGCGCCCTAAAAAAGAAAAAATCTATTCCCTTAATACCCCCAACTACAGTTGAGAAACATAATCTATTACTTATTATCTCCCTCCCCCTCCCCCCCAGGCTTCCCAGAGTGAATACAGAGTAAGAACGCAAGAAACCCCACTAAACTACTATTTTATAACTATTTTATAACTATTTATCTGTATATCAAATCTAATTCTTTCAATTGATATTTCTTTTGCATATAGTCAATCCATTTATTCCAGTCCATCAAAAATGCTTCATTTGAGTGGTTTTTCAGGTATGCTGATATCTTAGCCATCTCCACAAGATGGGTAACTTTTAGTGTCCATTCTTCAATAGATGGTATTTCAGATGTCTTCCAATATTGTCCCACCAACAATCTTGCGGCCGTAATCAAGTTCAAGATCAGCTTAGTCTCTATGGTGGTACAGTCCTTTGTAATACCCAACAAGAATAACTGAGGTAAAAACTCAATACGCTTTTTCAAAATATTTTGAAGAATCCACCATATTTTTATCCAAAAAGCCTTAATTTTTTTACAAGTCCACCAAATGTGAAAATAAGTAGCGTCCATAGAATCACATCTCCAACATTTGGGTTGCATATTTGGGTACATAAGCGATAATTGTAGTGATTGTTAAATATGTTATTTGCTTGTTTTCAGTTGAGTTATTATGTTATTATGTTATAATTTTGTTAAAAGTTTCTAAAATTTAATAAAATATTTAAAAAAAACAAAAAAACTTTGCATTGACGTGAAGTTGCAAGGGGTTCCCTTATTGATGGAGTTGGACACAGGGTCCGGTCTATCAATCATTTCACTTGACACCTTCAAAAGGATTTGCAGCACTAGTGGCCTTCAAGTTAAACTCAGGCCATCGAATCTAATACTCACTGATTTTCAGAATTCTAAGTTCTGTGTAAAGGGGGAGGCCACACTCAAGGTACAGCGTAAGGATTTTGAAGGTTTCCTGGATGTGGTGGTAGTTGGGGGTGAATGTACGAGTCTTATTGGACTCGATTGGTTTGAGGCTCTGGGAATCCAAGTAACTGGGCTGCACAACTTGCAAACGTTGGGCCTTGCAGAGGTTTGCAAGGAGTTTGCTGATGTGTTTAGTTCAGAGCTAGGATCCTACAAGGGGCCTCCCATTGCACTACAGTTAGGCCCAACTATCACGCCCATCAGGGTCAAGTCTAGAAGGCTGCCTTTTGCCCTCAAAAGTAAGATACATGCTGAGCTGGACAAATTGCTCCAGCAGGGCATTTTAGAACCTGTAGATTCTAGTCCATGGGAAACCCCCATAGTAACGCCTCTAAAGGCTAATGGGGAAGTCCGTATATGTGCAGACTATAAGTGCACACTGAATAAAGAGTTGCAACAGCATGCATATCCAGTGCCTGTTGTAAGCCACATTCTGGCCTCCCTCAAGGGGGAATGCATTTTTGCGAAACTTGACCTGGCACAGGCCTATCAACAGCTACCTGTTGATGAGGCATCTGCAGAGGCCCAGACTGTGGGGAAAAATGCACGCGCAGCAAACTGCCATCCTTTCCACCCCCACAAACCTCATAACCTTTTGATACCCTTTGTCCTAATGAAGCAGCCAAAAGGTCATCCCCTTTTGACTTAATACCTCACCTTTTGACTTAATACCTTCTCCTACCTAACTTCCTATCTCTTCCTGTCTTTGTTAGTTCCTTCTGCTTTTCATCTCCCTGTATTTGTTTTTACCTGATCTTTGAACAGGTAATATGTTACTAGAAAATAGTTGCTTATATGAAGGAATTTTCCAATGAAGAAACTTTATGTCAGCATCTAATGGTTAAACTTATGAATGTAAAATGTCAGCATTTAATGGTAAAGCCTATGTATGTAACAAGTATATAAGAAGCAATAAACTCAGAGTTTATCAAGCTGTGTCCTGCAGCTTCTTAGTGTCGTACATCTGGCGCCCGAACAGGGACAGACCCTCATGGAGCAACTGGACAGCCCCCCCTTTCGAGGAGCAACTGGGACAGCCCTCCTTTCGAGGAAGCAACAGCCAACTTACTTACCAATGTCTGGAATAGACACCTAAATGCACTTTCGTCCTATGGGACCCCTCAATGGTAAGTAAGGGTTGCAATCTATCTCAGCACCAGAAGAAATAGGTATAGGAACTCAGATTCCTGGTACAGGAATTCAGGCATGAAAGAACCTGAGGCAGACATAAGGAAGCTGGTGGAGGTAGGGAAACATTCCCCTTGATATCCTAAGCGCTGGATGCTTAGGTTGCGAGATTGGGAAAAGATAGGGCATACTTCACATTTTGAATCTCGGGCTCCAGTACAGGTATTACTTCAATGGCATCAGTGTCATCAAGCAGTGGAAAAATTTGGCTCAGATGCTTCAGCAGGGCAACAATTAACTACAAGCCCCACACCTGATTAGGATCAAGTAAAAACTGTGCCTCCAAAAGCATCTTTAATTGGATTTTCAGCTTACCTTCTGAAGAGGCTAATTCTTTTGCCTCCTTACGGCCATCATACATCCCCGTAAGGAAAATATTAGAGGAACAATCTTGAAGTAGAAAAAATATATATGGGGAATCGTCAGAGGAATTTAAAAAAACAAATTAAATCAAAATGTACTCCTCTGCAATGTGTTTTGAACAATTGGGATGTTTTGAAACTTCAAGTAGCTGTTAAGTTTAACCCTGTCAGACAATGTCTGGTAGTGCTTTGTGTTGATGTGTAGAAGTATAAATATTTAACAAGACAACATTGAAAAACTTTGTAAACCTCCGGTTGGCTAGTTTATCTGATAACAACTAAAGCCACGGAAGAAAAAGAAAAGAAAATTCAAAGAACTGAAAGCAAGTTTTTTTTCTTCTCCTTTTCCCCTTTTAATCTGGCTCTATTCAAGTCCCCTTTGTCAGAGGTGAGGAGAGGAGGCTGCTACTCTTCCCTCACCCTTCACACCTTCAATATTCCTTTTAGTCTTTCCCCAATGTCTTCTGAAGTTGCTGGGATAAATTGGAATTAACCATAAGTGTTCCCCTTCTTTTTAATTAAAAGGGGAAGCCTATTTTAGCCTCAAACCCCAAATTGATGTGTGTGTGTTTTGCTTATGTATATGGGTGGCCACCCAGAACATTACGCTTGGGCTTCGAATGGTGAGAAAAATAGGAGATGGTTAAAAACCACGTTTGGTTGGAATCATCTCATGATTTTTCTTGCTTCTTGCAGGACAAGCCATATGTCTAAATAAATGTTGTTTTAATAGTATTTGTGTGTATATGTTTGTCTGTATTGTTCTGTGTTATTTCCAAGACTTGGAAGAGGGTCAAAACCCTCTCTGAAAACATCACACAAAAAGGCCTTATTTAAAAATAAATGGTTTGCCTGGAGAAAGTATGAAATGAAATATTTGTATCCATGGAGAATGTGTGAGAGAATTTATGGAAAATGCATGTTAATCAGAGAAAACTATTTTTTAGTGGTGAGAAGTTTGTAACAAAAAATTTTCCTGTCTCTTTTGTTTTTTAACTGGCTGTGTTGCTTTAAGAGCAAGAGAGTCAGAAAGAAGAGGGGGGAGGGGGGAAACTGTTCGCTTTAAACTTTTTTTCCTCTCTGCTTAGAATTCCAGTTTGCGAATGGAGATGAAATTTAATACCCACTCTTGCAGTTTCAGATTACAAAGTTTTACTCAAAAGAGGAGACAGTAATTGTTGGACAATTTTTTGGGGGAAAAATTGTTGAGTTTAAATTGTTTAGTTGATATATCTATCAACCAAAAGAAATGACTCTGAATTGTTTTGCTTAGATTTGTAAATGTTTAACCTACTTAATAGAAATTTGTTTCCATCTGAATGGTATTTGATTAACTTGGAATTTGACTTATTGACCAAAGGGAAACAACCTGGAGATCTCATTTGTAGTTCTACTTGCAGCATTTACCACAGCTGAGCAAATTAAGTACTTGAGTACTCAATTTGTGGACAGAATTCCATATAAAAATTGTCACTTAACACTTTTCATATTTCTTACTAGTAAGCTACTATCAGGAATATTAGCTGTGTTAGAAGCACAAAAAGTATATTGTATTGAATGGCTTTACTTATCCCATCCCAAAATGTTTTATCTTTTATCCAGGCTGTTGCTGAAATAATAACAATCGAGCTTGTCCTTGAAATGGGACTGATTTAATTAATATTGTTCTTCCTATCCCAAAATTTGATTTTCAATTTTATCTTTTCAATGCTCTTTAACTGACTATATAAGCTGTATTTCATATCATCTGCCTACACTGCAGTGCAATCCTCACCACAACGCTCAGAATTATCTGCTGCTATTTTAGCTTTCCACACCTTTTCTCAACAGACTTTTAACTTAATCTCTGACTCTCATTATGTGTGCCAATTTATTTTTAATTTTCCAGGTGCTTACATCACGCCTAGGATCAACCCCAATCTTATGGCTTTGTTTTTAACTTTACAGTTTATTTATTTATTTATTGAACTTATATGCCGCCCTTCTCCTAGGACCCAGGGCGGCTCACAACAACAATACAATAAAATTCACAACATTCATACGACATACAATCCCAGTCAACTCACAGTCGCTGATGGAGGGACATTCCTAGGCCCAGGGGCAGAGTGCAGCTCATACGCCCCAAGCCTGTCGGCATAAATGCGTCTTCAACAATTTTCGGAAAGCTAGGAGGGAGGAAGCAGTACGAACCTCTGAGGGAAGCTGGTTCCAGAGGGCTGGGGCAGCAACGGAGAAGGCCCTTGCCCTAGGCCCCGCCAGATGACATTGCCTAACAGACGGGACCCGTAGGAGGCCAACCCCATGTGCCCTAACCGGTCGCTGGGATTCATGAGGCAGAAGACGGTCCCGCAAGTATCCTGGTCCATTGCCATAAAGGGCTTTATAGGTCATGACCAACACTTTGAATTGAGTTCGGAGACCAATTGGTAGCCAGTGCAGCTCACGGAGAGCTGGAGTGATATGAGCATGTTTTGGGAGACCCAAGACGGCTCGCGCGGCCGCATTCTGGACTACTTGCAGTCTCCGGACATTCTTCAAAGGTTGCCCCATGTAGAGAGCATTACAGTAGTAGAATCTCGAGGTGACAAGGGCATGGGTGACTGTGAGGAGTGACTCCCGGTCCAAATAGGGCCGCAACTGGCGCACCAGGTGAACCTGGGCGAATGCCTCCCTCGCCACAGCCAAAAAATGATGTTCTAGACTTAGCTGTGGATCGAGGAGGACACCCAAGTTGCAAACCCTCTCCGAGGGGGACAAAACTTCTCCCCCCAGGGTAATGGATGGACAATTGGAATTGTCCTTGGGAGGCAGAGCCCATAGCCACTCCGTCTTGTCGGGATTGAGTCTGAGCCTGTTGGCACCCATCCAGACCTCAACAGCCTCCAGGCACCGGTTCATCATTTCCACTGTTTCACTGTAATGATGCAGGGTAGAGATATAAAGCTGAGTATCATCAGCATATTGATGATATCTCACCCCGTGTCGACGGATGATCTCACCCAACAGCTTCATGTAGATGTTAAAAAGCAGAGGTGAGAGAACAGACCCCTGAGGGACTCCACATGGAAGAAGCCTCGGAGCCAATCTCTGACCTCCTGCAAACACTGACTGCGACCGGCCAGAGAGGTAGGAGGTGAACCACCGTAAAACGGTGCCCCGCACTCCAAGCCCCTCCAACCGGCGCAGAAGGATACCATGGTCGATGGTATCGAATGCCGCTGCGAGGTCAAGAAGCACCAGAATAGTGGAGTAGCCTCTATCCTAGGCCCGCTAGAGATCAACAGTATTAAAACATTAAGTTGAGTAAAATTTAAGTAAATAAAAATTAAAAGCATTTTGTCCAAGCCCTGTTGTAACTGTGCTTGCATTTGGGAACAGTTAACTTACTAACTTGGGGGCGAAGCTATGCTGCTGTGCTTGCTCCTACAGGCCCTCTCTGGATTCCAGCCCAGTGCGTGCGACCAGCCAAATATGTCATGGCATCAACTCCAGAACCCAATACTGGAAATGAAGCAGGTGACTCTTCAGATAGCACAATGTCCCTTTCGCTCTCGCCATTGCAGTTGACCAACAACCTGGGGTGATGTGAAAAACCTAACATCCAAAGCACAGATGGTTTTGCGGCAACAGGGAAAAGAACCTACACCAGAGAATTTATGCGCTGCCATATTTGTGGTTTTGACTGCAAATTCCTTAGTCATTCTTTGCCTCTCTTTCTGTCTTAATTGCTGTGTAGGGGCTCAAGCCCTCCCATCTCATTCTTTAGAATCATGGATGAAATATAATATTTGGGTGCAATTAGCTAATGTAACACAAGTGACAGACTTTTGTATTTCTGAATCATACTCTCTACCTGTCTTACATCTTTGTGTGTTCCAGCTTCAGTTTTAAAAAAAATTATACTGGTTTAAGCAATTTTCTGTCACACAATGAATTTCATTATGCAACTATGTCAAGCTGGGGTTCTATCTCTTATATGTTACCCCTTGATGCTATTGTTTTGCCTACACCAATTGTAGCTGTGCCTACAAATCTTACTTGCGCAAAAATTGTCAATTGTACTACTTCATCTAAAAAACTTCATTGTACACGTTAGTCAAAGAATTTTAAATTGTACCTCCTTTCAAGAGGTAGCCTTTAATTATGCACATATGTGGTTATTCAATATCTTTTTTTTCTCTACTTTCAATTTTCCACACTAAACTACTATTAACTTACCCCAGGAACAAGTTATGTTTTGTATAAACAAATGCAAAGTTATATGTCCTCTAACTAAGACCCACTAACTACTTCAGCTTAGGATAATGTCCTCTCTAATAAAATAGAGAAGAGTGAGATGTGGGGAAAAATGCACGCGCAGCAAACTGCCATGCTTCCCCCGCCACAAACCTCATAACCTTTTGATACCCTTTGTCCTAATGAAGCAGCCAAAAGGTCACCCCCTTTTTACTTAATACCTCACCTTTTGACTTAATACCTCACCTACCTAACTTCCTATCTCTTCCTGTCTTTGTTAGTTCCTTCTGCTTTTCATCTCCCTGTATCTTAGGAGAAGGGCGGCATATAAGTTTAAACAAACAAACAAATAAATAAATAAATTTGTTTTTACCTGATCTTTGAACAGGTAATATGTTACTAGAAAATAGTTGCTTATATGAAGGAATTTTCCAATGAAGAAACTTTATGTCAACATTTAATGGTTAAACTTATAAATGTAAAATGTCAGCATTTAATGGTAAAGCCTATGTATGTAACAAGTATATAAGAAGCAATAAACTCAGAGTTTGTCAAGCTTCCTTTGGGAAGCAGAGAGGCAGCTGCTTTTTACTTAAGCAGAGCATTTTCAAAAAAGGAAATAAAACAGAAAATAAAAAGGGAGAAGGGAACTTGGCAGGAACCTTGGGAAGAATACCTGCTGAGCCCTGGTAAGTTTGTGGGGTTTCTTGTTTAATTACAAATTCACCTTTTTTTAGCAGCCAAAAAAGGGTTTCTCCTTCCCCTTTCTTCTAAGTTTGCCCTCAGCACAGGTTTGGAGGGGGTGGAGCTTTCTGCTGCAGCCCCCCTGCTGACTAATCCCTGGTAGCTAGGAGCAAACAGCTCACTCTTCCTTTGGGAAGCAGAGAGGCAGCTGCTTTTTACTTAAGCAGAGCATTTTCAAAAAAGGAAATAAAACAGAAAATAAAAAGGGAAGGGAGAAGGGAACTTGGTAGGAACCTTGGGAAGAATACCTGCTGAACCCTGGTAAGTTTGTGGGGTTTCTTGTTTAATTACAAATTCACCTTTTTTTAGCAGCCATCGCGCCCCTGACAGCGCGCGATATAATCCTAAAACAAGTAGGAAAAAATCCAAAAAGTAAACTGAGACCAAAACAAAAATTTGAACAACCCAAAAAAGCTGTGGTTTATTTTTTTATTTTTTTAAAAAAATAATTAGTATAATAATAACAGTAAACATATAATAACAAGAAATGGAGATAGATAGCCAGCAGATGGAGGGGAGCTTCCCAGTGTTTTGCATTGAGTGTCACATGTATGACTATCTGTCTGCTGGACAGAAGTCTTGGGTGTGTGATCGGTGCAATGAGCTCCTGGCTCTCAGGGAACAGGTTCTTTCCCTTGAAGCCAAGGTAGCAGACCTGGAGAAGCAGAGAGAGATAGCGAGGCAGGAGAAGATCTTCAGGGATGTAGCAGGAGCGTCCCACTCCATGCTGAGCAGCTCTCCAGCTGCCTTGGAGAATGGAGATCTTGGGCAGGGAGGACATCAATCTGTGGAAGAGGGACAGGCTCCCTTAGTTGAGACCCCTTCCTTGGAGGATGTGCCCATATCCTCTTGCACCAAGGATACTTCTCCGCGGGTGGTGGGAGGGGGGCTTCTTGTAGTGGGTGATTCGATTGTTAGAAATATAGAGAGACGGGTTTGTGATGGAAGCGTTGACTGCATGGTAAACTGCCTGTCGGGTGCAAAGGTTGCGGACATCACGAGGCTGATCTAGACAGGCTGATAGACAGTGCTGGGGTGGAGCCAACTGTTGTGGTACATGTCGGTACCAATGACATTGGGAAAGCTAAGCGGAAGGTCCTGGAAGCCAAATTTAGGTTCCTAGGTAGAAGATTAAAGTCCAGGACCCCCAAGGTTGCATTCTCAGAAATGCTACCTGTTCCACGCGCAGGGCCAGCTAGACAGGCAGAGCTCAGGAGCTTCAATGCATGGATGAGGCAGTGGTGTTGAGAGGAAGGGTTTAGATTCATTAGGAACTGGGAAACATTTTGGGATGAGCCACACCTGTACAGAAGGGACGGGTTACACTTGAACCATAATGGAACCAGACTGTTGGCGATTAATATTAAAAAGGTTTCAGAGCAGCTTTTAAACTGATTTGTAGGGGCAAGTCGACAGGAGCTGGGCAGCTTCCGGTTCGAGAAGGGGCACTGCCAAATATGGAGGGTGGAAGTTATGCACACATTGGTGAGTCAACAGGAAAACTAAATTGTAATAGTCAAGCAGAAGGACATGGTAGACCATCTACAAATTCTACAACCAAATTCTACAGTCAAAATCCACAGTCAAAGTTGAAAGTGCACCAGAAAATTACATATAAATGTCTGTACACGAATGCTAGAAGCATTCGAGCAAAAATAGGGGAATTGGAATGCTTGGTGAAGGAAAATAATATTGATATTATCGGCATAACAGAAACCTGGTGGACAGATGAAAACCAATGGGACACAAGGATTCCAGGTTACAAATTGTATAGGATGGACAGGAGAGGGAGAAATGGTGGTGGCGTGGCCTTGTACATAAATGAGGAGTTAGAATCTCATGAACTTGAAATTCAAGAAAATTCAAACTCACCCACAGAAACATTGTGGATAAAAATCCCAGGACAGGAAACTAATCTGACGTTAGGGATCTGCTATCGCCCTCCCAACCAAACTCCAGAGGCAGATTGCTATTTGGAAAATGAATTTAAGGAGGCCTCAAAAAGAAATAGGGTAGTCATAATGGGGGACTTCAACTATCCCCAAATAAATTGGGTAAATTCTTGTTCTACACATGAAAGAGAGACAAGGTTCCTCGACATGTTAGTCGATTATTCCCTTAAGCAGATGGTCATGGAACCAACCAGGGGAAAGGGGATCCTGGATTTGGTTCTAACTAACGCACAGGATTTGGTTCATGATGTCCTTGTAACCGAGCCCATAGGAACCAGCGATCACAACACAACCTTCAACTTAACCAAATTGTCAGTGAAAACTAACACAGAGACCTTAAACTTTCACAGAGGGAATTTTGACAAAATGAGGAAAATAGTAAAGAAGAAACTAAAAAGAACAGTAAAAAAAGTCAAATCCCTCCAAAATGCTTGGAAACTGTTTAAAAATACGTTACAGCAGGCTCAAATAAAATGCATTCCTAAAAGAAGAAAGAGGACTGGAAAGTCCAAGAGGATACCAGTATGGCTTACGAATGAGGTAAAGGAGATTATTGGAAAGAAGAAAAACTCATTTAAGAAATGGAAGGCTCTTCCTACCGAGGAGAACAGGAGGGATCACAAACTCTGGCAGACCAAATGCAAGGCGATAGTCATGAAAGCCAAGAGAGACTTTGAGGAGCATATAGCCAAGAATATTAAAAATAATAACAAAACCTTTTTAAGCACATCAGAAGCAGGAACCCAACCAGAAAATCGATCACAATGGTCAGAAGGGGATAATCAGAGAAGATAAGGAGATTGCTGAGAGGCTAAATGACTTCTTTGCCTCCGTTTTCACTGAGGAGGATAGAGAACATTTGCCTGCCACTGAATTAGTTTTCCCAGGGAGGGAAATAGAAGAATTAAACCTGATAGAGATAAACAAGGAAGATGTTCTTGCATGCCTTTCTAAACTAAACGTCAACAAATCGCCGGGTCCAGATGGCATCCACCCTAGAATTCTCAAGGAACTCAAGTGTGAAATTGCTGAACTTCTAGCTAAAATATAGAATCTTTCTCTAAGATCAGGCACTGTACCGGAGGATTGGAGGGAAGCAAATATAACCCCAATCTTCAAGAAAGGATCCAGAGGTGATCCAGGAAACTATAGACCAGTCAGTCTAACCTCAGTTCCAGGCAAACTAATGGAAACCATTATTAAAGATAAAATTACAGGGCACATAGAAAAACAGGCATTGCTGTAAGAAAATCAACATAGTTTCTGCAAAGGCAAATCATGTCTTATTAACTTGTTATAATTCTTTGAGGGTGTAAATAAATACATAGATAAAGGGGCCCCAGTTGATATTGTATATCTTGACTTTCAAAAGGCTTTTGACAAAGTCCCTCACCAAAGGCTCCTAAAAAAGCTCTTCAGCCACAGAATTAGAGGACAGGTCTTGTCCTGGATTGGTAACTGGCTAAATTGTAGGAAGCAAAGGGTGGCTATAAATGGACAATTCTCTGGATGGAAAGAAGTGAGAAGTGGTGTACCCCAAGGTTCAGTTTTGGGACCTTTACTTTTTAATCTATTCATCAATGATCTTGATGTAGAAGTTAATAGTGAGGTAGCCAAGTTTGCTGATGACACTAAATTGTTCCGGGTAGTGAAAAGTGAAACTGATTGTCGGGAGCTCCAGAAGGATCTCTCGAAATTGTGTGAGTGGGCAACAAAGTGGCAAATGCATTTTAACCTAAACAAGTGCAAAGTTATGCACATCGGGGCAAAGAACCCCAATTATACTTACCAACTGATGGGGACCAAACTTTCTGAGACAACCCAAGAAAGGGATCTTGGGGTTTTGGTGGACAGCTCGATGAAGATGTCAACCCAATGCGCAGCAGCAGTAAAAAAAGCAAATTCTATGCTTGGCATGATTAGGAAGGGAATCGAAAATAAGCAAGTGTTGTATTGCCTCTGTACAAATCGATGGTGAGACCACACTTGGAGTACTGTGTACAGTTCTGGTCACCGCATCTCAAGAAGGATATAATGGAACTGGAAAAGGTGCAAAAAAGGGCAACAAGAATGATCAAGGAAATGGAGCGCCTCCCTTATGAAACCAGATTGCAACGCCTTGGTCTCTTCAGCCTTGAAAGACGGCGTTTAAGGGGTGACTTGATCGAAGTGTATAAAATCATGCATGGGATAGAAAAGGTGGATAGAGAAAAATTCTTTTCTCTATCACACAATACTAGGACAAGGGGGCACTCCCTAAAGCTCATAGCTAAGAAAGTGAGGACAAATAAAGGGAAATGTTTCTTCACCCAGAGGGTCGTTGATTTATGGAATTCACTTCCAGAAGGGGTCGTGACAGCTGTCAGCCTTGACAACTTCAAGGCAGGGTTAGACAGATTCATGGATGCCAAGTGTATCGGTGGTTATTAAAACGGATGTCCATGTGCCACCTCTATGTTGGTTGAGGCAGGCAGGGTTCCTTTGAGTACCATTTGTTGGGGGTCAAGGGAAAGGGAGGGTTTTGCCTTCTCTTTCTGCTCACGATCCCCATGTACAATTGGTGGGCCACTGTGTGACACAGAATGCTGGACTCGATGGGCTTTGGCCTGATTCAGCATGGCTCTTCTTATGTTCTTATGTTCTGTGTCCTGCAGCTTCAAAGCTGTGTCCTGCAGCTTTAAACCTCTGCTCAAGACATGCCTGTGTCTTTTTCTTAGCGTCATACACCAGATGATTGTAACACACAGGGAGGGCTTCAAGGTCAAAAGACTGCAATTTCGGGTAAATGTAGCCCCTGGCATATTCCAAAGTGTCATGAAGCGTACACTTCGGGGTATTCCTGGGGTCTATCCCTACTTCGATGACGTCCTCATTGCTGGGGAGTCATATCAAAATTTAGCAGAAAGGTTAAAGGCTGTCTTGCTTCGTTTTCACAAAGCAGACCTTAACTTGAAGCAGGATAAATGCAAGATTGGAGTCACTTCCACTGACTTCTTAGGGTTCAGGATTAATGCCCAAGGCATTCACCCTGCTGAATCCAAGCTTCAAGCGATTCAGCAGGCCCCAAGGCCCAAGTCCAAAAGTGAGCTGCAAGCTTTCTTGGGGCTCTTAAATTTCTATCACGCATTCTTTCCACATAAGGCTGCAGTGGCTGAGCCGTTACACTGGCTCTTAGACAAGCAGGCTCCATGGCAGTGGACTAAAGTCCATGAGAGAAGTTTTAATGAGGTTAAGGCCTTGCTCTCTTCAAATGCGGTGTTAGCGCATTTCAATGAGCAATTGCCTGTATGCATGCGATGCATCTCCTTATGGGGTGGGGGCAGTACTTAGCCATCTGAAGGCTGATGGGACACAAGTCCCTGTGGCCTACTACTCAAGGACTCTATCATCTGCAGAGCGGCATTATGCTCAGATGGACAGGAAGCCTTGGCCATAGTAGCTGGCATAAAGAAATTCCATGATTTCTTATATGGCCGCCACTTCACAGTCTACACAGACCATAAGCCTCTGCTCGGTTTGTTTTCCTGTTCTTTTGTCGTTTTATAGCCTCTAATGTCTCCATCATTGTTATTCTTTCTTCTAAGATAGTTTTGAATGTCTCTGGAATCTTTGGCAATTTACTTTCTTCTAAATATTGAACAATTCTTTCTTTTGCAGCCTCCTCTTTGCCATACAATTCCATATAATAATTCTTGATTATCTTTTTTATTTCTTCCTTTTTAAATTGTAAACAATCTTTCCCATCTACTAAGTTATGTATTATTTTCTTCTCTTTCTGTTTTTTAAGCTTATAGGCTAGCAATCTTCCTGGCTTGTTGGCATTTTCGAAGAAATTTTGTTTTGCTCTCTTTATTTGTTCCGCCTATTTTTCTGAGTCCAACAAATTCAGCTTATGTTTTATTATTTCCATTTCTGTTTTCAAAGTCTTTTCCTGTGGGTTTTGTTGTAATTTTGTCTCTAACTTTCTAAATTCTTCTTTTAATAATAAATATTGCTGTCTTCTCTGTTTGTTTTTCTTTGCCATATACGTTATAGCTATGCCTCTAAAATACGCTTTAGCTGTATCCCATACGTTTTGTAGTGATGTGTCTTCTTTATTTTCTTTAAAGAAGAATTCCATTTCTCTTTTGGCCAAGTCTATGAATTCTTTATCTTTTAGTATAGACTGATTTAAAATCCATCTTGGGTTTTTTTTTGTATTCCTTCCCATGTCGCTTTTAAAGGGTTATGATCTGCCCATGTGCCTATTTCTATCTCAATTTCCTGTATATCCATCTTTAATTCAGGAGTCATCCAAATCATATCAATTCTTGACCAAGATTTATGACTATTTGAGTAAAAGGTGTACTGTCGATTTTGAGGGTTGATTTCTCTCCAGACATCTTGAATTCCAATTTCTTTTGCCATGTCAAAAAATGTCTTGGGTAATCTTCTTCTTCCAAGTTTTCCTGTTTTGCTACTTTTGTAATCCATTATTCCATCTACTATCGCATTAATACTATCCTATTAAACAAATATTTTGGTATTCCATTTCTATTAATTTCCTGTGTAATCTTTGATAAAATTGTTCTTGACTATCATTTGGAGCATAAATTGCCACTAACAATATTTGTTTTTGGTGCAAATATATTTCAACCATAACCATATTTCAACCATAATTCTTCCTTCTTCACCTGAATATATTAATCTATTAATTTAGAATCTCTTTAACGTATATCGCCACCCCTCGTTTCTTTTGTTGTGCTAATGTATAATAAAGCTTCCCCATTTTGGGGTATTCCAAAAATTTGTAATGTTGTTTTTTTATGTGTGTCTCTTGTAAACAAATTATATCTATATTTAATTGCTGAAGTTTCCTAAAAAAATATTTCTTTTTATTGGGGAATTTAGTCCATTTACATTTACTGAAAAAATCTCGTTTTTTTCTCCATTTTCTCTTTCATTACTTATATTTAGGCCTAGTCGATCTTGTAATCCTTTGTTCTCTAGCAGTTCCTTCTCCTTCACCTGTTTGTTCACTTTTCTCTTGCTGCTGCTCTGCTTGTGCTGTTGCTCCTTGGGGAGATGGTCCATTTTCTTGTCAGCATATGACTACACTCTAGTTCACAAACCTGGAAAAGAAATGGGCCATGCAGATGGCCTGAGCAGATTACCTCTTGAACAGGTAGAAGTAGATCCTGCTCCTGCCATTAATATTCTTTCCATTCAGGAGTTACCTGAATCTCCCCTAAATGCTAGGGACGTGCTGCAGAAACTGCCACTGATCACACATTTACATGTGTGCTGACCTGGGTGTTGTCAGGGTGGCCTGACATGTGCCCAGATACTGAGTTCCAAAGCTTCTGGCTCAAGAAGCATGAACTTTCCACTTTCAAGGGGTGCATGTTATGGGGTAGCAGGGTAGTAATCCCAGCCTCATTGAGGTCTGGAATCTTGATCTCTCTGCATAAGGGACATCCTGGTATAGTAAGGATGAAAGTGCTTGCGCGCAGCCATATTTGGTGGCCTGGGCTCGATAAAGCCATCGAGGCTCAGGTCCATGGGTGGCAACTGTGCCAATAGTCACGGCCTGAAATGCCTCAGGCCCCTGTACATCGGTGGGAGGAAACTCAAATCCCGTGGTCACAGGTGCATATAGACTATGCTGGGCCCTTTCAGGGGCAATTCTCCCTTCTCATTGTTGACAGCCATTCCAAGTGGCTAGAGGTTCCTGTTTCCTCCACTACTACTGCCAGGACCATCCAGGTGTTGAGAGGAATTTTTGCCTCACATGGGTTTCCAGATGTCCTGGTTTCATATAATGGCCCTCAATTTACCTCATTTGAGTTCCAGGCTTTTCTTCAGGCCAACTTGATCCGGCATGCAACTTCTGCTCCCTTCCACCCATCCTCCAACGGATAGGCTGAGAGAATGGTGTGCACTACCAAAGATGCTCTCAAGAAACTGACTTACGGTAACTGGCATCACAGGTTAGCAGATTTCCTTCTTGCACACTGCACCACACCTTGCACAGCCACAGGGAAGAGCCCTGCAGAACTCCGCTGGGGTCACCGCCTCATCACCAAACTGGACAGGTTGCACCCAGACCGGGTGGCTTCACAGGTGTCACAACCGCAGGCACCTAGGAGACTTCAGGTAGGCGATCCGGTCTGGGCAAGGAACTATGGGCCTGGACATCTCTGGGTCACAGTAGTGGTTTGCAAGGTCTCTGGGCCGCTGTCATACAAGTTGTCTTGGATGATGGCCGTGTTCTTCGCAGACACATAGACCAACTGCGTTGGAGGCTGGACAGCCACGTTTCCACTTCTGGCTCTGCTCGGGGGGGGAGGAGGACCATAATATGGGTTCTGAGGCACAGGTCCCTAGGCCTAACAGAGCCTCACAAGCTGATGAGGTCGTTTGGGGGTTATCCCAAGCTTCCACAAGTGCTCCAAACAGGAATTCCCAGGATAGGGGGTCATCCCGCATATCCGTTATTGCTCCAGACAGGGAGTCACACCAGGGGTATCCACATTATTCAAACATGTCAGATAGTGCTCCAGACAGGGAGACAAACCGGGGGTATACACATAAATCAAACACAGCCATAGAAATGGAATTCCATCAGGGGCACTCTCATAATTTGGCTATTGCTCCGAAAAAGAAGTCAGTAGTAAGGGGGTTTGCCATGGAGGCGGCTCCTGACTCTGGCACCTCTGGCATGTGCTCGAGGGCTACGAAGTACTGGGCCACTTCCACTACTCAGGCCTCTCCACCTGCTGGCCTTGGGCTCGAGGGACAGTGTTCCCAAGAGGAGTCCATTGTGGACTCAGAGACTTCCACCCCTCCAAGGTACACTGGCTTGGACTCAGAGGGTCCAGCCAGTCAACAGCTGGGTGGGTCACCTGGGTATTTGGGGCATCAAAGTCCTGGCCTGCCTAGCCTGGTAGGCAAGCAGTTTAGTTTAGTTTTATTAAATTTCTATACCGCCGGGTAGGCCAGGCGCCCTCACCAGGGTCACCTGGGTAATTAGGGCATCAAAGCCCTGGCCTGCCTAGCTTGGTAGGTTGAGCGGATTGGCCACGCCACCTCACCAGCCCTTAGAAGGTCGCAGTGGGCCAAGTGTCCACCTAAACATCTAGGACAGGGGTTCTCAACCTTGGCAACTTTAAGACTTGTGGACTTCAACTCCCAGAATTCCTCAGCCAGCTTTGCTTCTGGGAGTTGAAGTCCACAAGTCTTAAAGTTGCCAAGGTTGAGAACCCCTGATCTAGGAGATTATGTGAGGTTGCTGTCAACACATGAGGAACCTTGCTACGAGGTCCCTGAATGAGGGGATTAAAACTTAGTAAGAGTAAAGTGCTCCGAAAAAAGTATCTTTTCGGCCCTGGTCTCTTGTGCTGTTAAGAGAGGCCTACGCGCCTCGCTGAGAGTTCGAGTTGGAAGAGTTGTGAACAATAAAGCCTGTTGTTACAAGATGAGCCTTCGTCACTCTTCATTGATCACAGGACTTAATAATATCCAATGTTTTTTTTAATTGTATTATAAATAAAATTTTGTAAAAAAACAAACAAACAATTGCACAGAAACCCCACGAGAACGGGACCACAGCTTTAACACGCCCATTTCTAGCTTCTGACGTTCATTACAATTATTCGTCGTAAGCTCTTTGCTTTATTTTACGTGTGGCCAAATAAGTAAGATGACCCGGATTTGGACTCTTGTGTTAAAAGCTGCCAGGCTACCTTTGGATTTTACTCAAAGGCAAGCCCATCTGCATTTATTGTGGACGGTAGTCTAACAAAGGAAGAGAGGCGGGAAGCGGCTTTGAGATCGTCGTAATTAATTATCGCGCTCATGCCCGATTGCGCTACCTCAGCACGTCCGTCTCCGACCTTAGCCAACCCATTCGCCTTTTCTGTAGGAGGAACCGCACGTCAGCCTTGCCTTTAATACACCGCGAAGCAGAAAAAGACCGGCCGAAGGAACTGCCCGGGGAGCAGGTTATTCTTGAGGCTGAAGTCGCTGCAGCGCTCAGGTACATTGCCGGAGCAGGGTGGGCACGGTGGGCAGCCCTAACGAGGTCTCCGCAATGCAAAACAGGGAGAGGGGAGGTTGGCTTGGCTACGGTTAGGAAGTCACAGCAGTCGCTGCAGCAACAAGGAGGAAGCAAATGGATGGGACTGAGAGGGATACTGGAGCGGGCGCTGCGCCACTGGCGAGGCGGATTAAACAGTACGTGGTTTTTCCCCGGGGAGTAAAGGACTCTGGGACCCCCGAGGCCCGGCAGTCATTGGCAATCCTTCATTGGAAGCCGGGCCGTGGTGGGGGAGCTTCCTCGGCGGAGGCGATTCCCGGTTCCCTGAGCTTTTCTTCCGGGCGGCCATGTCTCCTGAGCCTGGCAGCGGGTGCAAAGCGAGGCAGTGTTTGGCGGTGTTGCTGGATGGAGTGCAAGAACTTGAGGTCCTTTCATATCAATGCCCTCGGCATTAAAGGGTTAAAGATGCCGAGACTGGTGCACAGCCTGGTGCGCTGTAATAGGCGAGCGATCCTATTGCGTAAAAAACAGGGGACCTTATTCCGAATACATGTCGCTCATTAAAGTATAGCTGGGTCTGGTAGCCAGCGTTGCTTTTTTTCTAAACACCCAAATGTGTATTCAGACAAGGCCTCTGCCTTAATGCGTGCTTAAAGTTGCCAAACTGGTTTAAGATTTGAGAAAACAAAATCAGAATAATAGAAAATTGGTAAAAGATCACGGACTGCCCTGTAGGAGTCTTTACCAACCTGTTAATAATAAAGTTGGAAGGGACCTTGGAGGTCATCTAGTCCAAGCCCCTGCTCAGGTAGGAAACAGACAAATGGCTGTCCAGTTTCTTCTTAAAAACTTCTAGTGTTGGAGCATTCACCACTTCTGGAGGCAGGTTGTTCCACTGGTTAATTGTTCTAACTGTCAGGAAGTTTCTCCTTAGTTCTAGGTTGCTTCTCTCTTTAGTTAGTTTCCATCTGCTGCTTCTTGCCCTGCCTTCAGGCGCTTTGGAAAATAGCTTGATTCCCTCTTCTTTATGGCAGCCCCTGCTATCATGCTATCATGTTCCCCCCTCATCCTTCTCTTCATTAAACTAGACATAACCAATTCCAGCAACTGTTCCTTATATGTTTTAGCCTCCAGTCCCCTGCTCATCTTTGTTGCTCTTCTCTGTACTCTTTCTAGAGTCTCAACACCTTTTTTACATCGTGGTGACCAAAACTGGATGCAGTACAGTATTCCAAGTGTGACCTTCCCAAGGCATTGTAAAGTGGTACTGTATTAATACTTCACGTGATCTTGATTCTATCCCTCTGTTAATGCAGCCCAGCACTGTGTTGGCTTTTTTGGTAGCTGCAGCACACTGCTGGCTCATATTTAAGTGATTGTCCAATAGGACTCCAACATTGCTCTCACAGTTGCTACTATTGAGCAAAGTACTACCTATACTATACCTGTACTTTTGATTTTTCTTGCCTAAATGTAGAATCTTACTTTTTTCACCATTGAATTTAATTTTGTTAGATAGTGCCCAATGTACAAGTCTGTCCAGATCCTCCTATATCTTAAGCCTATCTTCTGGAGCGTTGGCTATTCCTGCCAGTTTGGTGTCGTCTGCAAATTTGATGAGTTCCCCATCTATCCCCTCATCCAAATTCTTTACTTACCAAAACTATCTTGAAACTATTATTTTGTCAGTGAAGAATGTCACAAAACAAGGCTATGTGGTGACCTTTAAAGGGGACAATTGTATTATCACAAAAGGAGATACCTTACTTGGAAGAGTTAAAATTACAAGATAAAGTGCATCAGCTGAACTGCAATCAGGTGGTTAACACTACCAAGGAGGAAAAACATTCAAACTGCATTCACACATGGCACAGACAATTTGGACACAGAAGTCCTGACATAATAAAGAAATTAACTGAGAAAGACTGTCCAAAATGTTATAAACATGCATTTATACAAATATTCAACACATCTCAGATCACGGGCACTTTCATCTTAATATGTTGTGAAGCAAATTTCCAGTGAATGCCTTTGTAACATGCAAAGTCTGTATGTCAATTGGCCAATGTATAGAATCAGAATACATCTTCAATTTTGTTCTTGATGGTTTTCTCAGTGCCTGGGTCCTACACAAAATTGAAGAACAATCTGGGGAGTCCTTTCTAAGGAATAATAAATGGAGCCTGGAGAAAAATTCAGTCTCATTTCATTTCATTTCATTTCAATCACATTCATATTTATATTTGTATTAAATTCAAATTAAATAATAACTAACATCTTTAGTCTCCAATCGTATCTCTCTCCCTCTCCCTCCCTCCCCCCCTCTCTCATACACCCTCTCACTCTGACTTTAGACGTTATAATTTGGTTACAACTTTTGGAGGTGTCTGGGAGTCACACCCAAAGGTTTCAAGGGCCTTACACAAACCTCTGAGTTCATATTAAATCTTTCGAGTAAATTCTTTCCTTTTCTGCTGTGGTCCAGAAGAAAATTCTTTCTGTGAATACTCTATTTTGCTTGAGAGAAACTCCCTCCTAGTAATTGGCAGTCTTCCCAATTGATGCTACTTGAATATTTTAGAAACAAAACAAGCCAAACCTCAACCAGCCCCCTCCCCCTGCATATGAAATATGACTGGGTTTCCCTGTATATCCAGCTGTCTATTCTTCTTGTATTCTCCCAATCATTTGCATCTTTGATTTGGTAACTCCATTTCAATGACTGAACCAAATACTAGAAACCATGTTAAGCTATCTGGTGACAGAAATGAATAGGGTAGATGAAGAGATTCCAAATTTAATGTGAGAACAGTAACTGTTGATTTCGGTTCAGAAAATGTTCAAGTGATTCCTTGTTAAATACGTCCAACAAAGTGAAGTGACTTTCAGTATGAATAACTTGCTAATAAAGAAGCCTTAACAACTATCCAAAACAAATATAACCCCCCCAAACACATCCTAGATCTGACCAACCACTGCCTATCCAACACATACTTCATCTATAATGGACAAAAATACAAACAAATAGAAGGAGCACCCATGGGATCACCCCTCTCACCAGTCATTGCAAACCTCAACATGGAACACTTTGAAACCCAAGCTCTAGAAAAATCTGATCACAAACCCAAACTCTGGCTCAGATACATAAACGACACCTTCGTAATCTGGCCACATGGGAAAGAAAAACTGGACAACTTCCTCACACACCTCAACAGCCTACACCCCAAAATACAGTTCACCATGGAAACAGAAGCTAATAACCAACTTCCCTTCCTGGATGTCTTAGTCTACAAGAAATCCAATGGCTCCCTAGGACACACCATCTACCAGAAGAAAACACACAAACCGCTATCTGCACGCACTCTCACACCACCACCCAGCACAGATCAACTCCGTAGCCAAGACACTCATCTCCAGAACCAAATGCCTAGCTGACGAACAACACCTAAAAACCGAACTACACACTCTCACTAATGTACTAACATCCAATGGATTCCAAAGAAACAAGATTTCCAACTTAATCCAAAAAGAAACTATTATTATTATTATTATTTATTTGACTTCTATGCCGCCCTATTCCGGAGAACTCAGGGCGGCTCACAACATAATAGAAATCAACATTTAAAAATACATGTATATAAAACCCCTTAATTTAAAAAAAAAACCAATCATTCAACATACACACAGACATACACTGGCTTGGGGCAAGATGTTAACTGCCCCAGGCCTGCCGGCAGAGATGTGTTTTAAGTAATTTACGAAAGGCGGAGAGGTTGGGGGCGACACGGATCTCCGGGGGAAGTTGGTTCCAGAGGGCCGGGGCCGCAACAGAGAAGGCTCTTCCCCTAGGCCCCGCCAGGCGACACTGTCTGGCTGACGGGACCTGGAGAAGGCTGACTGTGGGCCCTAACCGGCCGCTGGGATTTATGGGGCAGCAGACGGTCCCGTAAGTAACCTGGTCCGATGCCATGTAGGGCTTTATAGGTCATAACCAACACTTTGAATTGGGTTCGGAGACCAATTGGCAGCCAATGCAGCTCGCGGAGTGATGCCGAAATGTGGGCATTTCTGGGCAAGCCCAAAACTGCTCGCGCGGCTGCATTCTGCATTACCTGAAGTCTCCGAACGTTTTTCAAAGGTAGCCCCATGTAGAGAGCATTGCAGTAGTCGAGCCTCGAGGTGATAAGGGCATGAGTGACTGAGAAGAGACTCCCGGTCCAAATAGGGCCGCAACTGGTGCACCAGGCGAACCTGGGCAAATGTCCTCCTCGCCACAGCCGAAAAATGATGTTCCAAATTTAGCTGTGGATCGAGGAGGACGCCCAAGTTGCGGACCTTCTCCGAGGGGGTCAAAAGCTCCCCGCCCCAGGCTGATGGACGGATAGATTGAATTATCCTTGGGAGGCAGAACCCATAGCCACTCCGTCTTGTCGGGGTTGAGTTTGAGCCTGTTGGCACCCATCCAAACCCTAACAGCCTCCAGACATCGGCACATCACTTCCGCTGCTTCACATGGGGTGGAGATGTAAAGCTGGGTATCATCAGCATACTGATGATATCTCACCCCGTGTTGTCGGATGATCTCACCCAGCGGTTTCATGTAGATATTAAACAGCAGAGGGGAGAGGACCGATCCCTGAGGGACCCCACAAGGGAGGAACCTAGGGGTCGACCTCTGACCCCCCCGCCAACACCGACTGCGACCGACCAGTGAGGTAGGAGGTGAACCACTGCAAAACACTGCCCCAACCCCTCCAGTCGGTGCAGAAGGATACCATGGTCAATGGTATCGAAAGCCGCTGAGAGGTCGAGTAGCACCAGGATAGTGGAAAATCCCTTATCCCGGGCCCACCAGAGATCATCCGTCAGCGCGACCAAAGCAGTTTCCGTGGAGTAGCCGAGCCTGAATCCTGACTGTTGATAATCGGCCTCATCCAAGGACCATTGGAGCTGGAGTGACACCACCTTCTCAACAACCTTCCCTATATAGGGAAGATTGGAGACAGGACGGTAGTTGTTTAATACAGCTGGGTCCAGGGAAGGCTTCTTGAGGAGGGGGCACACAATTGCCTCCTTGCAGGGAGCCGGAAAGGACCCCTCCCTCAAAGAAGCGTTGACAATCTCCTGAACCCAGCCCCGCGTCACCTCCCTGCTGGCCGAAACCAGCCAGGAGGGGCACGGGTCCAATAAACAGGTGGCGGAACTCACAGCTCCAATGGCCTTGTCCACTTCATCGGGTGCTACCAGGTCAAACTCCTCCCACACAACAGGATCAGGACGAGTCCCTGTCATCTCGACTGACTCATTGTCAGCCGACACTGCATTCCAATTGGAGTCAAGGTCCATCCGAATCTGGGCGATTTTATCCACGAAAAACTTATTAAAATCCTCAGCACTACCCTGCAAGGGTGCATCAACCCCCCCTGATTAAGGAGGGAGCGAGTCACCCTAAACAGGGCGGCTGGGCGGGATTCCACAGATGCATTCAAGGCGGAATGATACGCGCATCTTGCCGCCTTGAGCGCCCCTGATAAGTCTTGATATAAGATCTTAATAGTGTTCGGTGAGATACAGATTTACTTTTCCTCCATCACTTCTCTAGGCGTCTCTTCTGGCGCTTCATCCCCCTGAGTTCCTCAGTAAACCAAGGAGATCTCCTGGGTCTGCTACCACAGAGAGGTCGCAGCGGCGCAATCCGGTCAAGAGCCCCCTTCGCAGCCATATTCCAGGCCGTAATCAGGGACTCTGCCGAGCTGTGAATGAGAGAATCCGGTATTTCCCCAAGCGTCCTCTGAAAACTCTCTGGGTCCATCAGACGTCTGGGGTGGAACCACCTAATCGGTTCCGCCTCCCTGCAGGGGAGGATTGGAGCCTTAAAAACAAGCCGTACCACTAAAATCCAAGACAGAGAACAAGAAAACGGCAAAGCCCTCCTCCCATACATAAAAGGCACCACAGACAGGATCAGCAAGATCCTCCACAAACATAACATCAAGACAGCATTCTGCACAAACAGAAAAATATCCACCATCCTAAGAAACCCTAAAGACAAAATTGAGTTAGAAAATCAAGGAGTATATGAAATATACATACATACATACATACACACAGAGAGAGAATTTCTAACACAACCCTGTGTCAGTGAAACCAAATAACTCCTTGGGCAGATTTTTATGAAAACAGCCCCTCAAAATCTGTTCCCACGTCATAGAGCTATACTGCATTACAACTTCTAATAGAAGAAAATATAAGAGTTCAGGATTGAACTGTGGAGTCCTTGGTGGTCTCTGGGCTTGCTTGGTCACTTACAGACATTTCATTACCCCACTAGGAAACATCCCTATTACACTGATATTACTATCTATTTGGGTAATGAAATGTCTGACATAAACAAACCAAGCTCAGAAAGCCTGGAGGATTTCTGATTACAACTTCTACTTACCTTACCTGGAGGCTGTTATGTTTAGGAAAGAAAAAAGTCACACAACTCTGTTAACAGACTTAATACATACATACAAATAGGTTAACAGACCTGTATGTATTGTGTATCAGGCATAATTGGCAGAAAGAATTATAATACCTAGCTTGTGTTATTTTTAGAACAGTTCAGCTTCATTCTTAAAGATATGACAGGCCTATGTTGCTGCCATGATTATTGCATCCCATGGCATGGGACCAGGATACTTACGGGACCGTCTTCTGCCATATACTTCCCTTCGACCGGTGAGAGCGCACAGGGTAGGCCTCCTCTGGGTCCCGTCAGCGAAACAATGTTGTCTGGCGGGCCCTAGGGGGAGGGCCTTCTCTGTTGTGGCGCCCACCCTCTGGAACCAACTACCTCCTGAAGTCCGCGTTTCTCCGACTCTCCCGGCCTTCCGAAAGAATTTAAAAACCTACCTCTGCCGGCAGGCCTGGGGATGATTGTTGATTGTGGTGTGACTGAGGAGTATGTGTGGGGTTTATTTTTAATGTTTTTTTCGGATTTATATTGAATTGTTTATTTGTATGTTGTGAGCCGCTCCGAGTCTGCGGAGAGGAGCGGCATACAAATCCGAAAAATAAATAAATAAATAAATTTAATATGGTTTAAAAAATGGAACAGCCTGTCCTGGGTTGTAAGCTTCAGAGATGGAGATCTTTCTTAAAGGCGTCACACTTTCTTCCCCACACTATTTATATGGGAAGGAAAGCTTATCGTGCTACTAATAGTGAGACACACAGTTCCAAGTAATTTAAAAAAAAAACTTTAGAGAGGAAGAAATTAGAATAATAGTGTAGAGTATTCATTAAAATAACCTCTTTTATTTTCTTTGTTGCCCCTCTTTAAAGTTGTTTTGCCTAGTGCAAAGATTATAGCTGTGCTGTGTTGATGTTGCCTGTAGTTAATCTGCAAAAGTGTGAATCGCCAGTGTACAAATCTAATCAGAAACTGCATATACGGTACTAAAAATTAGACCTAACTAGGTAGTGTAATTGTAAAGTGTAAAAAAAAGTGTAGTGTAAAGCTCATTATGCTGTGAGCCGCCCTGAGTTCTCCGGAATAGGGCGGCATAGAAATTAAATTAATAATAATAATAATAATTTTCTGCATAGATTGCTGGATGCACCTGCTGTGGTAAGATGGCGCCAATGGTAGCAAAATAGTAATCATTGCTAACTAATGGTTTAGGGTCAGAGAGCATGGTCCAGAATATTACTGCTGTTGGAGGAGCAAAGGAAGAGGGCTGCGGGCCTCAGAGGCAGAGTGGAGGAGCAGCCATTGCAGTTGGGAAGTTTCCATCCGTTACTGACCACCTTTGGAAGAAGAGGAGGTGTGACCGTAAGAGGAAACGTGGCAAACGTGGAGGCCTAACATCAAGGCTAAAAGCTAGACCATACAGAGTGTCTCTTCCATCTATTTTGTTTGCAAATGCTCACTCCTTAGAACTAAAAATGGATTACTTGAGGCTGAATTTAACAACAAACTGGAAGGTGAGAAATTGCTGTGTCATTATTGCATCAGAAACTTGGTTAAAGCCCTCTGTCCCAGATAGTGCTGTTAGCTTGATGGGATTTTCAACATTTTGGCTGGACAGGAGTTTTACTCTTAGTGGCAAATCCCGGAGAAGGGGTGTCTGTTTTTATATAAACGATAGATGGTGTAATAATGCCAAGGTGGTTTCAAGTCTGTGCTCCCCAGATGTGGAGCTTCTGACCATCAAATGCAGACCCTTCTATCTGCCTAGAGAATTCTGTTACCATTATCACAGCTGTGTACCAAGATTGTTTCTGAAACCAAATTGTGTGTTACCTAGACGCTCTTCAATTTTGTTGTATATTCTTGTGTGAATTATTCTCAGGAATATTTTCAGGGCATGACTCATTAAGCTTATTGTTCTGTATTGGGTACACTTCTTTGCATTTTTGGGGGGGGATTGTCACAAGGGTTTATTTTAGCCAATCATTAGGTATCTTTCTTGTTTCATATATCCGACTGAAGAGCTGCAGTAAAAAATTCTTCCCATTGTCTTCCAGCAATTTTAAAATTTCTACTGGGATATCATCAGATCCTGTGGCTTTTCTTGTTTTTGCTATTTTTATTGCATGCTCAGCCTCCTCCATAGTGATATTTGATCCAGTTGTTATGTTGTTGTTCGTCCATTGAATTCGATGAGGACCTTGACATTTTGTGACTTATGGGCCATCAACAATTTGTCCGTAGGTGGCTGATAAGACCGATGTTAGCACAGAATGTTCTCCCACATACTGAACAAAGAAATGTACACACTGTTAACTTCAGCATTTACAGCTCTGGCTTTGCAGAGTGCACGCTTCTCTTGTGCCAAGATTGTCCTTCTATGTTCATATGTCTGGCAACCCTGGTACACCAGAGTATGCCATGTCGATCGATCATGTGCCAGAGGTTCCCAGGAGGTGGTGTTAATATACAGGGACTTGAGAGAGGCTTTCAGCATGTCTTTATATCGCTTCTTTTGTCCCCCGTGTGATCGTTTTCCTTGAGACAGTTCACCATAAAAGAGCTGTTTAGGGATGCAATGATCTGGCATCCTTACAATGTGGCCTGCCCAGCACATCTGGGCTTTCATCAACAGAGTGTAAACTGATGATAGGCCTGCTCTGGAGAGGACATCAGTGTCTGGTATCTTATTTTGCCACCGGATCCTCAGAATTCTACAAAGGCAAGTCATGTGGAAATAATTCAGTTGCCTCACGTGCCTCTTGTACACTGTCCAGGTCTCACTAGCATACATCAGGGTAGTTAACACTGCTGTCTTGTAAACTTTTTAAGCTTAGTAGCAAGGCTTATTCCACGGCAGTCCCACACTTTAGTCCGCAATACGCCAAATGCAGAGCTTGCCTTAGCAATTCTACAGTTGACCTCATTGTCAATTGTCACTGCACGGGAGAGAGTACTACCAAGATACGTAAATTGGTCCACTACTTGCAGCTTTTGTCCCTTTACTGTGATGGTAGGCTCTTGATACTGAGCTTTTGGAACTGGCTGGTACATCACTTCGGTTTTCTTTGTGTTAATGAGGAGGCCAAAGTTGTCACAAGTGGGTGCAAATTTGTCCATGCTGGCTTGCATTTCCTGCTCCAATCCTGCATTAGGGGCGCAGTCATCAGCAAAAAGTAGATCTTCTAACACATTCTCCAGCATGGTGGATGTAGAATCCACTGATTGGGTTATTTCAGCCTTCCTGCTCAGAAAGACTAAGTCAGAGCTTTAGTCACGCCTCCCTTTGGGTGTGTCTTCCCAGTTTTGACTTAGTCTTAGGCTCAGCAGCACGCAGGTTTATTGGCTCCATAGGATTTTTTCCATTAATTAGTTCAATTTGGTTTTTTCTCTCAATTTATTCTAAATTTCCAAATTCCTAGACTGTTTTGGGTTTTGGCTGGTCTCAAAAGGACTTTGTCCTTCCTTGAGTTTAGAGCCTCTTGGGCTCCGGCAGGGCTCTTCTCCCTCCTTCGAGGCCTTTGGGCTTCCCTAGAAGTAGGACCCTCGGGTCGCTTTCTCACCTGCTTTCGAAGCTCCCGGGAATGGTGAGCTGCCTTACTCAGCCGGGCGCATTACGATCCCAGGACCAGGCGCCACGAGGCTCAAGCGTCGGATTCAACGCGGACTTCCTTGTCTTCGTTCCAGGATGGGGGGGAAGCGGGGAGCCCTAGCCCACGCAGTTATTATTATTATTATTATTTATTTAATTTCTATGCCGCCCTATTCCAAAGAACTCAGGGCGGCTCACAGTTACCGCGTTTCTCCTTTTTCGCTTGTCTCCTTTGTTTTAAGAGATACGAGGAGTTGCCGCCATTTTGACTGCGTGGTCATCAGGCGGTCGCCATTACAGGCTCCCTCTACCAGTCGCCATTTTGGTTTGAGAGTCGTCAAGGCCTGCTAGGCCACTCTTTTAGGAGCAATTGCCGCCTTGACCTGTGTTGGCAGGTCCGAGCTGGGGGGATACTTGCTTGGTCGTTTTCAGCGGTTCGTGAGGTTTATAGGCGGACGCCATTTTAACCTCTAGACTGATCGGTGCCGGCTAGGCCGGAGTTCCAGTGGTTGTCCCGGGCTGCGTTGGCAGGCCTAAACGGAGACAAATCACTATATATAGTCGGGGTTTACTGTTTTTGACTAATAATAATAATAATAATAATAATAATAATAATAATAATAATAATAATAATAATAATACAAGAAGTTTGTTATACATAAATACAGGGCTTGATATTGCTTACAGGCCCACGGCCCTGTCTTGGAGTGAGGGGTTTTTTCCTTTGACCACCTGTTATTGATAGTAGTGGCCTTTAGCCACCAGGCCTAATCGGACAGGACTACAGGCCTGTCTGACTGTTCTGTCTTTGCACCTTCTGTTCAGAGTGAGGAAAGGTTGCGCTCCATCTCTGACTGTTTGATCTGCGTCCTTGGATTCCCCCTTTTCCTAGGTATCCTTGACAGGCTCTGTCTAGTTGCAATGGCAGACAGTTCCTTGCCCCAGGCAACACAAGTCTCTGGTACACCCCCTGCGCAGTCAAAGCGCAGATCTAGTGAATTGGAAGCGGGGGAAAGAAAAAGGCCAAAACCAAACATTTGTCTACTAAAGAGACTTCCAAAACAGTCGAGCGAGAGGCCTCGAGGAGGCACCAGGTACTGGAGAGGGAATTCTCCAAAGCACAGTGGCTTCTATCCAGTGGGGCCGAACCGGTTCTCCCCGCCCCACTGGATACTTCTATCCTGGAGCCCCCTTTTGTGCCTGTGCAAGAAGCCACCTGGATTAGTCCTCTGGGGGCAACCGAACAGGCAGGTCCCTCTCACTCCTCCCCCTCCTCAATACATCAGAGCCCCGAAGTTGTTCATGCTCCAGCGGTGGTTGGGGCTACCCCCAGGGACCAAGGGGACATGTGGTCTCAGAGCCAATTTCAGGCATTCATGCATCATGCCTTTGTTCAGTTTATGTCCTCCTCCAGGAGTTCACAGGTTCCTTCCCAACAATTGCCTCCCCCCCCAAGTCCATCTTCTCTGCCGGGACGTGCCACGGTGCCCGGTTCAGATATCTCTGAATCTTCCTTTCAATTAGGAGAGGGGGAGTCCGTGGATTTGGCCATAGCTGACACTCCCATGTCAGAGGATGAAGAGGCAACACCCGAACAGGCATCTACCTCGGGTCTTTTTGACCCATCCCTCTTCAAATCCCTTCTTCTGAAGGCCTGTACTACTACTAACCTGACTTCAGTTCAGGAGGAAAAGCCTTCTACCTCCGCAGATCAGGAGTCCAATCCTTTATTTGCGGTGAAGGTTGTGGACCAAAAACAGATTCCTTGCCCATTTGTTTTTTGGGATGCAGTTGAGACCCAGTGGTCATCCCTGGCCACCACCCCAAAAGAAAGCAGCATGGAAAAGAAACTGTACAATGTGTCTCCTTCATTTGCTTCCATACTAGAGGTTCCAACTGTTGATTCCCCCTTAATTTCCTTGTTTTCTACTTCCGCCGTCACAGGCGACATGGCAGAGGCTCTGAAGACGGAGGACAAGAAGTTTGAGTTCTCCTTCAGAAGAGCTCATCAGACCTCGGGGCTGGCCATAAAGGCTGCGACGTCTGCTTCATTCTTCGCCAGAGCGGCCATCATGTGGCTTTGAGACCTTCAGACCCTAGTCCCACCTGATCAGGTCAGAGTACACCAGACACTTATCAAACTGGTGGCAGCCTCACAGTACATGGCTGACGCCTCTCTCCATTCGGCCAAGTGCTCGGCCAGATCCATTGCCGCCACAGTGGCCTCTCGTAGACTACTGTGGTTGAAGCAGTGGAGAACGGATCTAAAGGCCAAATGGCGCCTCTCCACAGCCAAGTACACCGGGAAAGATCTGTTTGGCCCTATTCTCGATCCACATGTGGTTGAGGGTAAGGATAAGCGCAAGGTTCTGGTACACCCCTCCAAGAAGTCTGATAGGCGGCCACAGCAGGAGTTCCGCAGGCAGCCCTTTCGTTCCTCTGGTTCTTGGGAGTGGCGACAGCCCTTTTGGGCAGGGCAGTCCTGGGATTGGCCCAGAGGCTCACGGTCCTTTCCTCAGAGGCAAGATCGGCAACAGGACCGCCCGAATACAGGAGCCAGGGATCAGTCACAGGCCAAACGCCCCTTCAGAGGTTCCGGTGGCTGTCCCTACAGGCATTCCAAGTGATGCCATAGGGGACTTTCCGATAGGGGGACGCCTGGAACAGTTTTACCAGGTCTGGGAGCAGACCACCACCGACTCTTGGGTCAGAGACACCATCAGACGGGGTCTAGCGCTCGAGTTTCAATCACTTCCACACGATCGCTTCCTACAGTGCCCAGTATCACGGAACCCCTCAAAAGCACGATTGGTCACCACCGCCATCAAGAACCTTCTGGAGATAAGGGCCATAGAGGCAGTCCCAGGGGATCAAGTTGGAACAGGTTTCTACTCCATCCTGTTCGTGGTCCCCAAGGCATCAGGAGGATGGAGGGCGATACTGGACTTAAAGGGTCTGAACCGGTTTCTAGTATACAGAAGGTTCAAGATGCAGACCCTAAAGTCAATACTGGCCGGTATCAGGAAGGGAGATTTTCTCTCCTCCATAGGTCTTACAGAGGCCTACCTCCATATCCCAATCTCCCGGGAGCACCGCAGGTTCCTGCGCTTCTGTTACGCATACCGGCATTACCAATACAGGGCCCTTCCGTTTGGCCTGTCTTCGGCCCCAAGGGTTTTCACGAAGGTCCTAGCGGTATTGGCAGCCCACCTTCAGATGATACCGGTGCGCGTACAGTGCTACCTGGACGACATCCTTGTACAGTCCAGGTCCCTCCAGTCAGCAAAGTTAGATCTGTCGACCACCATTCAGATCCTTCAGGATAACGGCTTTTCAGTAAATTTCAGGAAAAGCCACACAAACCCCACAAAACGGCTCCTCCATCTAGGAGCCCTGATAGACTCCGACCTTTGCAGAGTCTATCTCTCCCAGGAGCGACGGCTGAACATCCTGAAATTAGTATCCCAGATTCGGGGAGCGAGGACGGTTCCTCTGGTCCAGCTGTCCCAGCTCCTGGGAAAGATGGTATCTTGCATGGGCATAGTCCCGTGGGCAAGATTACATTCGAGGAGCCTCCAGTGGTTCCTTCTCCCCTTCCAGAAGCGGAACCTCAGCGCCTCCACCAGGAAGGTCCAGGTTCCACCCCACATACTCTCATCCCTCCAGTGGTGGACTTCCGAGGCCATGTCCAAGGGGACCATCTTCAAGGCCCGTCCTGACCACAGATGCCAGTCTATTCGGCTGGGGGGCTCACCTCCAGAACCAATTGGCACAGGGGCGATGGTCTAGGGTGGACCTCAAACAAAACATAAACTGGCTGGAACTCAGGGCGATTCATTTGGCTCTCCTTCATTTCTCCTCCCTAGTGTCAGGGAAGCACGTGTTGATCCTGACGGACAACATGGCAGCCAAGGCTCACGTCAACAAACAAGAAGGGACACATTCCTGGACTCTCCTGCAGGAGGCCATGGAACTAGGTTTGTGGGCAGAAGCCAACTTGGGCTCAATCAGAGCAGAACACATTTTGGGAGAGGCAAACCGACAGGCAGATTCCCTGAGCAGGGCGACTGTGGACCACTCGGAGTGGCGCATGGACCCGAGCCTGTTCGAGATGATCGCGAGCAGGTTCAGCAGGCCATGCCTGGATCTGTTTGCCTCCCTGTCCAACGCCCAGCTCCCCAGATTCTTCACCAGATATCCGACAAGGGGGCCCGAGGGGACGTACATTCTCCGGTGCAAGTGGCCGGAGGGTCTGCTTTATGCCTTCCCTCCTCTTCCGCTGTTGCAGGCAACCATTCGCAGGCTGATCCTGGAGCAGGCGAAAGTAATATTGGTTGCTCCATATTGGCCGCGACGCCCGTGGTTTGCAGACCTAGTGGATCTGTCCCTGTCTCCTCCGTGGAGGCTTCCTCCGGACCGAGTAGCTCTCAGCCAGGGGGAGCTCCAGCACCCAGACCCCCAGTGGCTTCAATTAGCCGCTTGGCACTTGAGCGGGAGAGTCTAGCTAAGCAGGCCTATTCCTCAGGGGTGATCTCTATGATTCAGGCCTCTAGACGTCCTTCGACGAACCGGATCTATGACGCCACATGGAGAAACTTCTGCCAGTGGTGCGTCTCACACAAATTGGACCCTCTTTCAGTTACAGTCCCTAATATTTTAGATTATCTGCTGGAGGGCATTTCCAAAGGCTTGTCCACTAATACCATCTGTAGGCAGGTTGCGGCCTTGTCCGCGCCCCTCACATCGCCTGGAGAAATTGTGGCACACTTTAGACGTGCGCAGGGCTTTACATCACTATGTCAAGCGAACTTCGCATTTTCACAAGACAGAGGCAACCTTCTTCCATGGGTCTGAAGGTGTCGTCTTAAACCATTGGAAGATGGATCAGGGCATGCATATCTCATGCATATAAGGTTCAGTCTCTTCCGGTTCCTGCCAACATTACCGCTCATTCGATGCGTAGCGCAGCCACTTCTGCGGCCTGGTCAACCCAGGCTTCTGTTGAGGAAATTTGTAGGGCAGTCACCTGGTCTTCCCCCTCTTCATTTATAAGGCATTATAAACTTGATAAGTTTGGTGCGGCAGATGCTTCCTTTGGCAGAAGAGTGTTGTAGCAGGTCGTTTCTACACATGGATCACAAGCCTAGACTTCCCTCCTAGCAGGGACATGGGTGGCTTTGGTATGTCCCACCGGTGGATGCTACATCTATCATGCTGGAGAAGGGGCGTTGTCTTACCTCAGCGGTTCTCACCTGTGGATTGTGACCCTTTTGGGGGTCGAATGACTCTTTCACAGGGGTCGCCTAAGACCATCGGAAAACACATATTTCTGATGGTCTTAGGAACCGAGACACCGCTCTCTCTGTTGCAGCCTCACTCTCTTCCATCTTCTTTTCCTTCCCACCCCCCTGCGAGCTTGCAATACCTCTCAGGGCCTCACGTTGCCTCCCGGAGGACTCAGCTGTTCGGCCGGAAGTTGGAGCTGCTCAGCTGTTGGTCGGGACGCCCAAGGAGCCGACCTGCACGTTGTCCTCGACCCCTCCCCTGTCCGTTCATGTCAAGCCCGCGGGGGCTTGACAGGGAGAGAGGGGGGGAAGGAGGAAGGGACTCCTCCTCCTCTCCTAAGGTTCAAAGCAGGATCAGCTTCCCAAGGGCAATCCCAATTCATGTGTTTCTGCCATACCTCCTTGACGCTCCCGGGAACAGGGCGGGCGGAAGAAAGCTTGGCTAGGCTAGGCAAAGAAAAGCCACTGAGCCTTGAGCTAAAATCGCAGGCAGGCTGGGAAAGGGAGTAAAGAAGAGGAAGGGGATTGGGAGAGAGGAAACGCCAAGTTTGTCCTCGCCTCTCCCAAGAACCTCCTGTACCACCTCACAGGAACACCTGGTTTCAGATTTACACCGCAAAAAATTTTCTCGTGCAGAGGAGAGAGGAAAAACAATTGCAGAACACTCGGGAATCCCTTGCAAGGCTCCATGTACCTTGGTGCTTATTTCCTAACACCTTCCCCACCCCCGTGTTTTCTGCTCCACCCCAAATTCACCTCCCTTCCACTCTCCTATCTATGGTCTTAATACAGCCCTCAGTCTGTCTCCGTTTCAACACCCCCTAAAATTCTTCACTCAGGCAGGCTTCCAGAATTCGGCTGGCAGGATGCAGGTAACCCCTCCCCCCTGTCCTGCCGCCTCCCACGGCACCGCGCCTCCGTGTCTCAAGCCTCCGTGGCACAGAACTGCTGGCTTTATGCTTGGGTGGAAGATTTTTTCTTTTACATGGGCAAGTGGGCCCAACATTCGCGGGAAGGCAGGACCCCGCCCGCCGAGCTGCCACCTCCCCATCGCCCTCCACGCCTGCTGGCTCCGTCGCCAGACCTCCCAGCTGACCGGCGCCGGTACGGAGGTCGCCAGGTGAAGGGCGCAGGAGGTCGGCACTCTGCCGCCTGCCCTTCACCCTCCGCACCGGCCAAAGGATTGCCGGACGTTCCAGCTGACGGCGCAGGTCCGGAGGTCGCCAGCTGACAGGCGCAGGAGGTCGGTGCTCTGCCGCCTCCCCTTCGCCCTCCGTACCGGCCAAAGCTTTGCCGGACGTTCCAGCTGATGGGCGCAGGTCCGGAGGTCGCCAGCTGATGGGCGCAGGAGGTTGGCGCCGCGGCAGCCTCCCAGCCGCCTGCTTCTTCGGCTGGAGCAGTTGCCAGGGCTTGCATGCCCACCTGCCCCATCTGTAAAAGAAAAAGTCTTCCACCCAAGCATAACTTTTAAGGATTTCAAGGATCTTTGAGAGGGAGAGAGAAATAGAGAGAGGGAGAGAAAGAGGGAAAGAGAACTAGAAAGAGGGAGAGAGAGAAAGAGGGAGAGAGAAGAGAGAGAGACAGAGGGAGAGAGAGAGAGAAAGAGAGGAAGAGAAAGAGACAGAGAAAGAAAGAAAGGGAGAAAGGGAGAGAGAAAGAGACAGTGAGAGAAAGGGAGAGAGGGAAAGAGAAAGGGAGAGATAGAGAAAGAAAGGGAGAGAGGGAAAGAGAAAGGGAGAGACAGAGAAAGATAGGGAGAGAGAGAAAGAAAGAGGGAGAGAGATTAAATTAGTAACATGGTTGTTCAGTGAATCTGGTTTCCCCACTAACTTTGCTTGTCACAAGGTTGCAAAGGGTGATAGCATGACCCTGGAATAATTTTATGGTTGGGGGTCACCACAACATGAGGAACTGTATTAAAGGGTCAGGGCATTAGGAAGGTTGAGAACCACTGTCTTACCTGAACGCCTTTTCTCAACATGAAAATATAGCATCCACACCCACCCTTTACAGTCAGTCTAGGCAGGTGTATTTACAGGAGGAGCCATTGTGTCAAGACCTTATGAAGCTTCGCCTCGTCAAAACTGGGAGAAGGACCGCCCAAAGGAGGCGTGGCTAAAGTTTGGTCTTAGTCTAAACTGAGCAGGAAGGCTGAGATTACCCACCGGTGGATGCTACATCTTCATGCTGAGAAAAGGCATTCAGGTAAGACAACACCCCTTTCCCTGTAGATGTCCCTCTTTACTCAGTCATCTCCTTTATTTTTGGTTCTGAAATTTAACTCAAGGAAAATACTGTTATCCTGGAACATTTGAAAAAGAGAACAGATAGGTTAGCTCTGTTGTCTGAGATCCTGTACAATATCTGTTCTACAGCTTTGTCTTCAGGCATTTGTTGCTTGGCTACTTTGAGACTTATATTTCTACTTCTTTTATCCATGCAGGTGAAGAAAGCAGAACTGCGAAGAAGGCAAGATGGATCTTGATGTGTTAAACATGTTTGTAATAGCCGGAGGTACTTTGGCTATTCCCATTTTGGCTTTTGTGGCGTCCTTCTTCCTGTGGCCTTCAGCACTGATCAAAATATATTACTGGTAAGCTTTTCATTTTTCTTGGCATGATAACTTCAGTTTCTGTTCTTTTACAGAACAAATTCATACCTGTTGTAATTTGCTTAATTAGAATGAACAAAGTAATATTTCTTTCAAAGAGTCTTCTTGCTTTCCACCTTGTGTTGTACCTGCTTTCTTGACATTGCAAATTCTAAAAACTGCGCATTGCTAAACTGTGCCCAATATAGCATAATGGTTCTGCAATGGGAAGAAGTAAGAGAATGTAGTGTAAACATTAAATATTAAACCCTTTATCCTCCAATCTGTTCATCAAAGAATATTAAAAGATACTGTTTCACAACTTTAAGATGTGTGGAGCTCTCACTGGCTGGGCAGGTCTGGGAATTGAATTGAACATATTTAAAATGGCTGAGATTGAGAAATACTGTTGTAAGGCACCAATTACCTGGATGTTGAAACTAACCTAATTAGATAGTATTCTTGATGAATGAAGTCTGATACATAGGTTCACCTAAAGGCGGTTTCCTCTAGGCATGATGATAAAACACGACTTTGACTTTCTGTCTGACATCAGCTGGGTATCTTTGGGCCAGTCATTCTTTCTCAGTCCAACCCACGTCATACGGTTATTGTTGTGGGGAAAATGGGAGGTGGAAGGAGTAATTCTTTGCGTTAAGTTGTTTATAAAAATAATAAAGGCAGAATATAAACAAACAACATAAGATAATCAGTGACATGCAGCCATTGCTTTCCAGAGAGTCCATTTTTGTAAAATACCCGTTGCAGGAAGATGCCTTATATAAGGTTGGGTGTTGTGATCATTTAATGGTCCATGTTATTGTGATAAGCCAGTAATATTCAAGAATTTCAGACAGAGGTCTCCTCTATCATCTGACCTAAAATCCTTTTATCATAAGTTGTTGGGGATTAAATGAAGCACCCTTGCCAATCAGAATAGCATTCTTCCACTCAGCTGTAGCTTATCTGAAGACGGGTGGGCAATTATTTTACAATTAGGCCTGTATGCATGGGTGGCTCAGTAGCTCAGAGGTTAAAGACACGGCTCGTCAGCTAGAAAGCTGGTAGCTCGGGTTTGAGATCTGAGCACCACGCAATGGGGTGAGCTCCTGTTCCTGCCCCAGCTCCTGCCCAGTTCAAAAGCAAATGTCAGTAGATAAAATGTACCACCTGGCCAGATGACCATAGAAATGTCTTTGGAGAGTGCTGGCTCAGTGGCCTTGAAACGGAGATGAGCATCGTCCCCTAGATTCGGCAACGAGTAGCGGAGTAAAATCTGCAGTGACTCCTTTACCTGTTTCCATGCATAATAGACAATGTTGGGTGCTAGAATATTTTAATCTCCTGCAAAATTATTGTTACTGTAAATGCTCAGTTAGTATAATACAGAATTCTCTTAACAGCATGTATCTAAGTACCAAGGCCTGTATTTATTCTTGGTTGCTAGGCAGTAGATTATCACCTAGGTTACTTTGCCTGATTTAGGAAACTAGATCCCTGTGAGTAAAGATGTCAGAAGCTTATTTTTTCAATGGGGACAGATTCTTTACTAAACAGTGTCACCAAAAAACTACATTAAATGATTAAGCATAAATAAAAGTTAGGTGGGATAAGAAATATCATCTTTGATGATCTTAGCAAAAGGAGAATTATTAAGGAAGGACTGTGAGAGGGAAAGTGAAGGAGGTGTGCCTAAGGGGGGAAAAAGGCAGTCTTCTGTGAAGCATGGAATGGAAACATGGGAATCAAGTTTTTCTTCTCACATAGGCAGCTCCCATCAGTAAAATGCTGCGGTGATCATTGTAGGATTCTCTTGTGCCTGGTTGAATCTTCCCTTTTGGACAATTCCTGTTGGGTTATACATCATCAATAGCTTTTTGTCTTTTTTTTCTCCGTTGCTGGTTGGTGCACAGATGATTTTCTGCTCTTCCATCAGAAAAGCCAAACAGCTCAAAATGAGCACATTCTCTGGAATATGGCTATCTGGAAAATTGGATAGTTTCATTGTGAATGTGTTGCTAACCCCCAGTACCGTATTGGATCCAGACTTAATAATATCTAGAGCAGCGGTTCTCAACCTCGCGACCCCATTTGGGGTCGAACGACCGTTTCGCGGGGGTTGCCGGACACTGCGGTCCGCCATTTTGTTTTTTTATTTTTATTTATTTTTATTTTTTTATTTCGTCGCGCGTGCGCCGCGCATGTGTGGTTTGGGCCGTCGTGCGCGCGCCGCGCATGTGCGGATCGGCCCGTCGCGGTCCGCCATTTTGTTTTTGTTTTTTTGATTTTTTAAAATTTTCTTTAATTTTTTTCGTCGCACGCATGCCGCACATGCGCGGTTCGGGCCATCGCGCGCATGCCGCGCATGCGCGGATCGGCCCGTTGCGGTCCGCCATTTTGTTTTTTTATTTTGTTTTTTTTTTGTTGCGTGCGCACGCGTGCGCCCGCACGCGCAACGGGCTGATCTGCGTATGTGCGGCGCGCGCGCAACAAAGTAATAATAATTTTTAAAAAGCCAAAATGGCGGACCGCGACGGGCCGATCCACGCATGCACGGCGTGCGCACGATGGCCCGAACCACGCATGCACGGCGCGCGTGCGACAAAAAAAATAAAAAATAAAATAAAAAAAACAAAACAAAATGGCGGACCGTGGGTCGGGGTCGCGGCGCGCATGGGCGGCGCAAGTGGGGTCTCAACCTGAAAAAGGTTGAAAACCACTGATCTAGAGTAAATGTATTGAAATTAATAGACTTAAGTTGGACATGATTAATCTGTATCTCTCCAATTTCAATGGGCCTATTTTTAGAACACCAAGTCTGCATTCAGTCCAGGGTAATGCAACACATTATCTTGCCTTTTTTGTTCTTTGTTTTCCTCATCCACTGCAGAAAGTAATTGTTTTATGTCTGGGAGATGCCTTTTTTCTTTTTGGTTGCCCAGATCTTTTAACTAGGGGCAGGCTGGATTGATGGAGGATGGGGGATGGAAGTCTGTGCCTCATTTTTGGAAGCATTGGGATGTTTTAACGAATTTTAGTAAAATAGATGTTTTGGTGCTTACCTAATTGCATTGCCTGGATTCAGCAACTTGTTCAGGAGTTGGGGCTGGAAGACTGTATATGGCTCCCGAGCTAAATAGGTAAATAGACATGGGTACAAATGTATGATGCACAAACGGGTGTTTGAAAATTATAAATAACAGCCAGTACTTGTAACATCTGCCAATTCACCTATTACATGGCTATCATAAATGTTCTCCAGAATTAAACATCTAGAAATTGCCACATAAGAAACCTGCAATTGGGTTTTGTTTTATTTGGCATTGTTTCCAGCTCCTCCTTTTGCTATGCTGTGATTGAGACTTGATCTTGACAAGTATGTCAAAATAAATCTAAATGACTGCTTTATCTTCTCCACGAGTCTCTGGAAATGCACAGTAGCAAAATGCTGATACTTCTGCTTTGTCCCCCACACATTCAAGGACATTGAAATTCTGGTTTTAGTCAGATCTGAAACATTTTTCTAATTGGCAACAATTAAAGGTAGAATTTAAGGATAAATTGCAAAACTGTTTTGTGGGTTATATAGGTTTCTTTATCATAGTCAAATTTAATTCCTGGACTGATTGCCCTGGTTTAGGGTGCCCTTCTACAATCAAATAAAATTAGAGGCAGGAATGTTTAGTGACAATACCATCCTCCTTTTCCTCATTCTACAAAGTCAGATGTGTTTGTGTCCTACCGAAATTTAATTGGGTAGCTTCCAGATGTATGGGGAAAATTGTTGGAGTTCCCAGCCAGGAAATCTCTGAATTGTAATTTATTATTCTTGGAAGCAATAGGGTAGGGAAAACCTGGTGCAGTGTAGGACCTGCACCAACAAGTCTACATTTAAGATTTGTGATAAAATCTTTAATTAGTACAGATGGAGAATGCTTTAGGAACTAAGGAAAATAGATGTTTGTTCCCTGCCTTCCCCAGCATTCCCACTGTGTTTGAGGTGGGAGATGGTTTCTCAGTGGAGATGCCTGATGGGTTGACTTGAGTTTTCTCCTATTTTTTCCTCCTCATTTTGGTTCTTATACTTCAGTGTTTCCCAGTGACTGTTGTAGCTGATAGTGATACTGCGCAAGAGATAATGTCAGCTTTGGACAATTAGTCTGTCCTGTATACCGCTAGTCTATCTGCAGGCCCTGAGGAAAATGTTGACATGGAACATTTCTCTAAAAATACTGGTGAGAAACAAATTGTCCCTTGTGTAAAGAAAAACTTTTGGACTCAGAACATAATCTTACAAACCTCAAAGCAGGACCTTCAAGGTACAAAAAGTGATGGCGGTCATAGGCCTTAGGCAAACTCAGACCTTTGGATCACACTTTCATTTAATGCCAGTCCTATCGGATATATCTTAGACTGCCTGTGGAATCCTAGAGATCAGTCAATTCGGGTGGATAGTATTTGAGTGGGCTTTGGAACAGTGAGTTGAGATTCCCACTGATTTAACCCTTCAGGCAGCTTTATAATTGCCCTTTGAGTATTGATTAATCTAAGGGCCTCTGCAAGGATTAGTGTGTGATGATTGGATAATAGAGCTGCCAATTAAAGTCTGGGAATGCTAGTTTATATTTCAGCTGGAGATGTGAGTTGTGAGAGATATTGGGGCTGTTTGAATGGAAGGCGAGGTGTGACGATGGCTCAGAGTTTTAAAAAGCCACGATAGCACATGTGACTATGTGATTAAAGCCTTGTATAGTTTTTTACACACACCACATTGCAAAATGCACATATAAAGGGGGCAGGGCTACAATAATGTGGCCATGACCTCCATCTTGTTTTTTTTTGACCTACTACTCTTTTAGTCACCCTTGGAGTTGCAGGTTGCGAATACCAGCATACTAGTAATGAGCCATAGGAACGACTGAATCCAGGAAGTGAACTGTAAGCAGAGGTCAGGGCTGAAGAACAACTGGCAGGCAGAGAAAGCTAGAAATCTGGAAAGGAAGGCATTGAAGACCCTACATACAGAAGCATCCAGGGACTACCCAGGCACATCATTTCTCCATTAGCTACACACTCTGTGGTCCAGTGTCTATTCTTACCATTCAGCTACATTGGATATATATTTCATTTGTTATTTATGAAGTTTATATTATCTCTAGAACAGTTTAATATTCCTATAAAATTTTCAGCATCAAAGTTACCATTTTTTTGTAATGAACAACTTCTTATTTTAAAACTTTTTTAAAAAAATTCCAAGATAATCATTATGCTGCTTGAACAACATATAATATAAACATATCACGGGGTGAATAGTGTTTAATTAATGGAAAGCAGAAAAGAGAGAAGGAAAAACTAGTCTTGGATTGAATTCATTGTATTGCAATTTTTTTCCTTTGTCCCTCTTCCTTCCTTCCTTCCTTCCTTCCTTCCTTCCTTCCTTCCTTCCTTCCTTCCTTCCTTCCTTCCTTCCTCCCTCCCTCCCTCCCTCCCTCCCTTCCTTCCTTCCTTCCTTCCTTCCATTAGGTATTGGCGTCGAACCCTGGGTCTGCAGGTGAAATATGTACATTGTGGTGATTATCAGTTTTGCTATTTTTACCGAGGGAGACCCAGCCACAGACCATCTGTCCTCATGCTGCACGGGTTCTCGGCTGAAAAAGATGTGTGGGTTTCTATAGTCAAGGTATGCTTCTGTTTCTCTGATGGTAAAACAGTTCAGTCTTGGATTTCAAGTGTCACCTGAATGTTACTCCATTCTCCATTACTCCACACCTGTCCTTTGTGTGTGTGTGTTTGTATGTGTGTGCGCAGCTGACCTTTATTGTACTAAACGTGCTTATTGTGTGGACCATGCAATTATCTTGTCTTGCAATGGGATGACTGAAATTAACATGGAATGTATATATTTCTGTTAGAACAGTTTGTATCCTCAGAAATAGTGTATGAATCAACCCTAGGGTTAAGATAATAGATATTTTGTTAGGATGGTCACTACCAAAATATCTTTGCTGTCTTCACCCATTTATTAAGGCAAATACTCCATAGTCATTTGATTCTACTAGGACTGGAACCCACTCTTCCACATACCTATAGATGGGACTAGTTTTTGCTGAGTTGGAAATAAATTATTGATGTTGAGCCTGGAAAAGAAAACACACTGACTTAGTTCTTGGGCCATAAAATCTATTTAATATGTCTTGAAAACTGCCATATGTTTGGGCACATGGATTCTCAGAAAGAACTTGAGGTTGATGAAGAGCTTGTGCTTTCTCTTGTAAGAAGACTTTTATGTTTTACAGTACAGGAGGAGACACTAAAGGACCACATGTGGCCCACAACCCTGGAATGGATCCTCATAGTGGGAAAGAGTTGTCATTTCCTGTTTTATAAGAATGCTTTGTGCTGAGCCAGTCTGTGGTCAAAACAAGGCTGTTCAACTCCATGGACAGATTCTTGTGTTGTGCTAGGCCAACATATAGTTTGCTTAATTTTGGCTTAGCTTGTTATACAAACCCAGCCAATTACAGTTGTTTGCAATAAACCATTGTTGAATAAATGGTAGCTTAATACAATGTGTAAACCAGGATTGTAATATAATAATAATAATAATAATAATAATAATAATAATAATAATAATAGTAATGGTCATACTGGAATGTTGCTTAAGTTTGATTTTGATGATAAAGTATCTTGTGCTTGTGCTTGTTCTCCACAGTTTCTTCCAAAAAACCTTCACTTGATTTGTGTTGATATGCCAGGTCATGGGGGTACTACTCGGTCATCTCTTGATGACTATTCCATATATGGACAAGTGAAAAGAATACATCAGGTAAAATGTGCAGAGGTTGCCCCTACATTGTTGCAGTCTTGTGGTTTCTTAGAGCTTCCAGTTTTGAAGTAATTAAAAATGAACGGGGAGGTGTGTTTTCTATTATATTTGAGGGGGAAAAGGCTACCACAGATTCCTCTATCTGTTACTTTCTCTATGCATTGGACTACTTTGTTGGGGAGTAAGGGAGCTTAACTGTATTAAAGCCCAGTTTAGTTCAAGTGTCGCAGAAGCACAGCATAGACTCCAGACTCCGGGTTGTCAAATTTTTCCTCTGAGGAGATTGTGGCTTTATTTTGTGTGTGTCATAAAAACAATCTTTGCTGTTTATTACATACTTGAGCAATATTGAAGGTCACTCTTTCCAACACGTGTGGCAGTGTCTTCCTCCAGTTCTGATTTCTGGCTTTTCCACATGATACATTTCAGTCAGCAATGCAAAAGCACTGTCACCTCTTCTCAGTTCTCCTGTTCATACAGAATCTATAATTAGTCTTCCGGGTAGAACTTGTAGCACTTCGTAAATTACTTAAGATGCCACATTGGAAGTCAGTCAGTGCTCTTGGGAGAGAGCTGTATCTGACATTTATTTATAGAGGAAACTTTTATGGCCACCTAGCTTATGCATAATCATCCTAGGCAGAAATTCATGGATGCCAAGTGTATCGGTGGTTATTAAAACGGATGTCCATGTGCCGCCTCTATGTTGGTTGAGGCAGGCAGGATTCCCTTGAGTACCATTTGTTTGGGGGTCAAGGGAAAGGGAGGGTTTTGCCTTCTCTTTCTGCTCAAGATCCCCATGTACAATTGGTGGGCCACTGTGTGACACAGAATGCTGGACTCGATGGGCTTTGGCCTGATTCAGCATGGCTCTTCTTATGTTCTTATGTTCTTATGTTCTTATGAAATATTCCATGAAAATAAAAATAAACCCACAAAAATCTCACAAAAGATATTGTACTCTCACCACAGTAGCATAGCATCCCACCAATTTGCTGGGCTCACTTCTGTCCTAGCCAGATGCCAGGGCAAAGAAACAGGTCTTTACAGCCCTGCAGAAGATTATACCATGGGGACTCTCCAGATGTCATGGGGGGTGTTCCAAAGGGCTAGAACAGCCATGGACAAGGCAACTCTCCAGGTCAGTGCTATATAGCCTGCCCCAACTTTTTTGAGAAGCTGCTGGGCCAGGAAACCATGGCAGGAGCCAGTGAAATTGATGCGCCTCTGAGCAGCCATTTTAAATTTCCCACAATGGCTGTCTTTTGCTGCTTCCCAGCAAACCTACAACTAAGGGGCAGGACTGTCATTATCAGAGAAAATGAGCGGAGATACTTATAAGCAGTGGGGCAGGAGGCACAGTGGCTCTTGACTTGAGCACCACACCACTTGCTTGTCAATGGTGAAACTCCAAAAATGGGTGGGGCCACTTTGAATTTATTATTTTAAAATAGATTACTTGCCCTACAAAATACCAATAAGCAAATAGAAATGCTGCATCTGTTTTTCCTACCCGTTCCTTCATTTTTTTTAACAAAAGGAAAAAATAAAGATCACTAGATGGCATGGGAGTTTGAGGGTGGAGGGTTAAAGGGCCAAAGTCGTCCACCCCGGGTGTTCTCTGTAGAATGGCCTTCACACACACAGCTACCTTTAGTTGGAAATCAGCTATAAGTTATAGTTATAAATCCACTGTTGTTTTGGGTGAATCTGCATTTTCCCTCTTTACCTGCCACATGGAGTTTCTTAACCAGAGCTGGATGTGTATCCTGGTGATTACAACATGGTCATCATGAAACCATGATAGTTACGGATTTCAATTTGAGGCTAACCCTAACTGGACATTGTATGGTTGATGTTTATGCGGTGGACACAATGAAGCACCTATTTTGAACAGTGGACTAGAAAGGACAGCAATTTGGATTAAGTCCCAACTGTAGCCCAAACTCTGCTTCTCAGAACACCCACTGTGTGGTGTTTAAAATCTGCTGAGCTCTCTGGAATGGCTAGCTGACTAGCCTACACCAACCTCTGTAGGGTATTGTTTGGTTTCTGACTTGAGAGTGAGGTGCAGTGGCATGGGGTACCTGTGAGGGCCACAGAGTGGGAAAGAGCTGTGCTAGTAATGGTGAGTCTTGTTTCTGGCTCATCAGTCCACCTTCTTCTGGCTTCAAGCATCAGGTCTTTTTTATACAACATACTGAACCCTACAGATAACACCGATCTATGGTTAAGATGCCATAGAGGGTGGGAGTAATGAAGAGAATCTCATTGGTCTTAACAAAAGAATGAAAATACTAATAGCTTTATGGTATTTTTAAAAGTCTTCCTGGCTAAATAGCCTTCTTGAAATCACACATGACCTTTGGTGGCCTTATGGACATGTTTTTGTACTTTTCCTGGCATCAGTACAGAAATGACTTGAACATGCTTTCTTCCAGGATGCTTTTCTTTATTACTCAGTTTAGTCCACTGTTCTTGGAGTTCCCTGAAGGTCTCCCATCCAAGTACAGACTAGGCCTGGCCTGCTTAACTTTCAGCCAAAACCACCTAGCCAGAAGCAGTCACATCCTGAAATTTCAAAAGTTAACAGGATTTTGGTACAGTATTTTAAAACTTGCAGTCTTTGCTCTTTGGGGATATTTACTTTTTCCTGATCCTGCACAGCTTTTCATCAGTAATACCAATTCTTTCTTAATTGAAAAAAAGCTCCCAGATTAAAGCAATTTCTGCATCTAGTCATGGTTTGCCTTCACACTGAACTTGAAATAAGCTTTCCTAATCCTTCCTATTTTGGATTAGGAGGGACAGCAATTTAGATTAAACCCCAGCTGTTGTGTTGTGACCTGCAGGATGCTGATGCATGGTCTCTCCTTTAATTTTTCAGTTTGTTGAATGTATCAATCTGAATCGAAAGCCATTTTACCTGGTTGGAAATTCTATGGGTGGTCACGTGGCTGGCATTTATGCTGCTCAGTATCCTGCAGAGGTCTGCTACTTAAGTCTTATATGCCCTTCAGGTGAGTTTCCCTGTTTGTGTTGGAGGCACCCTTTAAGATGCTTTTGGGTTGAAAGGATTAGCCAGTGACACCACTGTTACCCAGGGACACCTGTGGGGGGCTTCTTTCATGTTCCTGTCAAGGAGCTGGAGCGAATGATGGGAGCTCACCCTGCCACTCAGCAACATTCAGGTGTTGAACCTGGGCTTGTTAACCTCCAACCCAGCATCCTAACCACCTGAGCCACCACGTTCCTGCAGGTGAATGATGCAAAGAAAATCTGACTTCTGAGAAAGAAGTAAAATGCACTGGATGGGACCCATAAAATTGTGTTTGCATGATAGATCCCAGGAAGAAACAGATGGATTTTAAGTCTCTTTTTGCAGTGAATTTTGTCCTTGGTTCAGAGAAATCCTATGTACTTTCTTTTCTTCTCCCTTCTGACTATTTTATCACCCCATCCCCTTTTTAGTACAATAAATGTGTAAAGTCTATTGAAGGATTCTTCCCAAGCAGGATGACTTCCAAAAATATGGGTGTCAAATCCTACAAATTTCATCAATGGTCTATTTGGCTGCATGACTCTGAGTGTTGGGCAAGGTTGCAATAACATATTTCTGTTGTAGTTTTGAAAGAGAAATAACTTGCCTCAAGATTTCAGTGGTGTGTTACTAAATTTTATGTCACAAATTGGGATCTTGCTGTAAACATGGTCAAAGGCTAGAGGGCCACATTTGGACTGTGGTTTGAATATCATTTGCTATGATTTGATATCAGGAAATTAAACATTTTGGGGCACATCTCTCTTCCAAGGGCAGTCACTGATTAGTGGAAATGGACACAGTTGAATCATTCTGGATTTTTCTTTCCCAGTTTGATGCCCTCCAGATGTTCTAGAATGAGAATGTTGAGGGATTATTCTGCTGTACAATTTAGAGAAGAAGATGCTTCATAAATGCTCACTGAATTCAACAATAGCAATATTTTTAATTGAATTTGTAATTCCATGCACTTAACTGAATTGCCAACTAAATCCTTAGGTCAGGTCATGTTATCACTTCCTTTTCTTCATTTTCCCCAGTTTTTATTTTCTTTTAATTCTAAATAAAATTTTCTCTGGCAGGGTTACTGAGAAAATCTACTGCTTTGTGATCTTAGCACACAATGCTTCTTCTCCTCTCATTACAGGTATTCCACAGCCCCCAGAAAACAAAATTTTTAAACAGGTGAGGGAATTGAGGAATGTTGATCAGCATCCTTTGCTTCCATCCACTGTGGAAGAAATGAGAGACATGCTAAAACTGTGCTCTTATGTTCGCTTCAAGGTGCCCCATCAGGTAAGCATGTGGCATCATAGGAAAATATCTTTAAGTAGAATTTCCCCTCAAATTAGTTGTTTTATTGTTGACTACAAATAATACAATGTAGAGACCAATGAAAATTGCAGTGATGTCTATTCAATCGGATCTGAAAACTGTTAACCCTGAGATTTAAAGTAAATTAAACCTGTCAAATAGCAAATTTATATCAATGTTAAGTGTATCCATATATGTACGAACGTAGACTTGCTTATATTATTTATTTATTTAAGAAAATTTGTATGGTCGCCCATTTAGTGACTCTGGGCAACTTACAAAAATAAAAACTCAATATACAAACAATAAAAAACATCTCAATATGACATTGATTAGAAGTTGCAAAGAGCATTGAATTATTTTTTAATATGAAAGAAAGTTTATATTTTTGAATTTAAGACTAAAGTTGTGGCTATTTATGTTTAGTAACTAGAAATTCCCATCATTAAATGAGGGCCATCTGGTTCATTAAGAACCTCACATGATCGCAACTTACAACTTCCTGCCAGCTTCCCCATTGATGCTGGGAAAGTTGGCAATCACAGTCACATGGCCATGGCTGACTACAATGGTGTAATAGTGAGTTGACTACTGAGTGTGTAGATTGTGATCCTGTGATTGTGGGGTTGCTACGGTGGCTGGAATTTCATGGATTCCCTTTTGTTCAGCACCATTGTAACGTTGAATGGTTGCTGAGTGAATGTACATAACCTGAGGACCACTTGTAACCCTGTTTTTGTCACTTACTTCAGCAATATCCAGTGAATTCCTTTGAGGGTTTATTGTATGATTTCTATGTCATCAGGCTTGGGAATAGCATACCTTTGTGAGCCTTTTATTCAGATTTCTAGTTCAGGAACGTTCAGCTACAATATCAAATTCCATGAGAGTAATGGAATTTTCATCATTAAACTGTAAGGCAAAGTTTGACAAAAGATACTAAAAGCTTGGGCTGCTCCTCTTTGGATAATAACACATATGAGGAACAGAATGAGGGTTATAGGAAGCTGCTTTAAATGGAGACAGACTCCATTTAAAAATTTTCCAGCTCACACAGGAAAGCCTTTGCCAATTCTAACCAGAAATTCCAGGAACTAAGTTTGCAAGCTACCCTTGGCAACTTGTGAGAGGCATTTTGTTTTTCTTCTAACTCAGGGGTGTCAAACTGCCGGCCCGCGGGCCAGAAGTGTCACGATGAAACCGCACCCACCCCATTGCCGGCAATGGGGAAAAAGCTCCAATGCGTTGCGCGATGTCACATGACGTTGCGAGTTTGAGATGTCTGTTCTAACTGATTCTAATGTCCTGAACATTTAGAAGCTATACAGGTATTAGACAGAAAAGATTTCTATGTGCTATGTTGGAGGGATAATTTTTAAAAAGAAAAAAGAATAAAAATAAAAGAAATGGAACTATGCAAACATTTAAAAGTTGGGGCACTATAAGGGCAACCCTGACTTAAATACATGAGTTACGCAAAATCCACAAATTATAAAAAAAAATATATTAAATCAAGGTGAAAGGATGATTTTTTAAAATGGATGTAGCCTTGATTCGCTTTTCTTGTTGTTAGCTATCTTAGTTTTCCTTCATGGAAGATACATTTTCATTTTTTAATTACCAGGCATGTGAAATTCTTAGTTAAATTTTCTCTAGTAATACAGTAGGCCTCTATTTTCCACATTTTCCTGCCTCAGCCTTTTGTTGTTATAAGTCTCTAAGTAGTTTATTTAGAGGCAGAAGAAGAACATTGTGGCTTCAAAATTTAAGGGACTGGTTTGGACAAAACTCAGCAGCACTTTTTCGTGCGGCTGCTGATAAAAACAGGATCGCCAACATGATCGCTAACGTCCAATAATGGATATGGCACAAGAAGAAGAAGAAGAAAATAGTTTATATCTTAATTTAGTTATTTACCACAGAGAAGGCAAATTTGGGTGTTCAAGAGTCTGATTGCCATTTCCAGCAAGCTCTGAGAAATGAATAAATGAATAACATGAGCTTTTTTTAAAAGAGGGAACGGTGTGCCCTGGCTTTATTTTTTAATACCATCTTTATATATTCATAGATCCTGCAGGGCCTTGTTGACGTTCGGATCCCACATAATGATTTTTACCGAAAATGTAAGTGCCTTGCACTAATTTTCTCTTGGATTTGAACTGAAAACAGCAGCATCTACAGAGGGGTTCCAGAAGGGAAAATTGCTTCGCCCCTTTTGTACATGACATCATGGGCTGGATTTGCATTTTGTCATTTTGATGAGCTCATCAGATTCCGCTGATGCTGCTGACTGAGGACACTTGGACCATTTATTTATCTTTATCCAGAAAGAAAAAATTTGCTTGTTTTTCATTAATGAAACAATGCCAAAACGAGGTTAAGTGTTATTTGACTTATATCCTATTTTTTGTACATGAGATCAAGGTGGCATACATGGTGCTATTTTTCCCCCCTGCAGCAACCACCCTGTGTGGTAGATCATGCTATGACCAATATTGACAAAAATTAAAACAGTTTAATTTATAAACTATTTTGGGGTTTTTTAAAAAAAGAAACTTGGCATATTTAAAGGACTAGAATCCAGCTGCATAACAAAACAATCGCCAAACAGAGGCCTTTAGCTTTGGGGAGCTGGGCAGAAGAAATCTGAAGTGGGTGTTTTAGTTCATTTGATTTCTGAAGCCTCTGCTAACAAATTGTTTGTGTGCTTCCTTTCTTCACTGAAATTTGGTTCTAGCTTTGAGTGAATCTCTCGTTTTGAGGGATTTTGGTTAAAGTTAAAAACTTTGTAAATGATGCAGAGTCTTTTTACATGCCATTTCAATTCCTCCTCCTTGCTTTTTGATTGGTATAGAAATGCATGATGTGCAGCTAAGGGCGAATACCTGAGACTGTGAGAAGATGGAGAAATGGCCATGGGAACAGTGGTTTGGGTTGTAACCACAGGCAAAAAAAAAATGTTCCATCTGTGTTTGTTTTCCAAGGAAATGTAATTTTGCTGCACCAGAATTAATCAGTGAATGAATGGCTGGATTTGTTCCCTAACCCTCTTAGCCTGGTTCCTGAATTAGCAACTTCTCTGGATTTGCCCAGTGCATCAGATCATATGCTGAGGGACCCTTCTTTCCTTGGCACTGTTGTTTCCTCAACTGACCTTGTTAAGTATGCCTTGTGAAGCCAGCCAGCAAATTGTCTGAAAAAGCTTTTGTGTCTCCCTGCCTATGCAGTCTCTCCTCCTGCTAACCTCAGTAATTATTTTCCTTGCTTCTATTGCCTCATTGACAACAGTCTGTTGCCATTATTTTCTTTCTGGGTGAAGATCTTGAAGTCTGTTTCATCATAATTGGAATGCCTCGTTGCTTAGGGTGGACTGATTTGCTTCCCTCCCCTTCACTTCTTTTTCTCGTCTGTCAAGTATTTGTAGAGCTACTAGATGAAAAGACAGCGACCTGCCTTTATGACAACATGAGCAAGATCAAAGCTGCAACACAGATTATCTGGGGGAAGCAAGATCAGGTATATCAATTTTTCTCTAGGGTTTTTAACCAAGACCAGACTGAACTAGTCTGTTATTCAGTATAATGTTGCCTCATTCAATTGTGAAATACATAATGCATGTCCCAATTGTATGGTATTGAGTAACATGTTGCAATCCATTTTACTTTAGAAGATGGAGCAGTTTTACAATTATATAGCCTGGTTCCATGACTTCAGATTGGAGTTCATGAAATTTGTGGCATGAAAATTCATAGGTTTGCAGTTTCTCTCCCCTTTTCCAGGATATTATTTGCCACATTTTCACATTTCTATGCTGCCATACCCCAAAACAATTGTGGATGGCTTTACAGATTAAAAACAATAAAATAGAAAAAAAAAACCTGACAAAGCATCAAATATAACTGGTATATCAAGGGAAACCCATCAAACATGCTGGGCGCTCTCTCTCTCTCTCTCTCTCTCTCTCTCTCTCTCTCTCTCTCTCTCTCTCTCTCTCTCTCTCTCTCTCTCTCTCTCTCTCTCTCTCTCTCTCTCTCTCTCTCTCTCTCTCTCAGATTATATTACAGCAGTAGAGTTACTAAAGGAGAGAGAATAACTAACAAGTGTGACTTTGGGAAGGAAATGAGAGGACAGGAAAAAAGTAGGAAATGATGGCAAATGAGGATGGCAAATGAGGAAATAATTTTATGTGAAGGAAACAGAGGGAAGCGCTGGATGAGCCTGAATGAAAATGAGTCTAAGTATATAACAGTACACAGCCATAGTCTCCAGCAGCCTTTCTTTAAAATCTCTACTGTCACATAGAGCCCATGTGTTTCTTCTGCCAATCGTCTCAAACTGTAACAAGCATGGACAATTTCCAACAGCCTATGGTGCTTCTGAGCCATGAGAATGAGATACTTTATATATCAATTGTTGCCATGATATAGCAACAATTCCTTTTATGAGGGGTCCTTGGATTGTCGAAACCTTTTGGGAAAAGTGTATTTTTGAGGTTTAATGGCTAATAACACCCCCTTTTATTTTGGAGTAGTACCATAAAATTATATATCATTGGAAAGATAATTTAATCAAGAATGTAATGCAACAAAGTTTGTTCAATTATCTGTACTGTATTCTATGAAACGTTATAGCCAAATAACCAGAAAAAGGAAGCACAACTTGCTTAGGTTGATATCAGGTAGCTTTCCTTCATCTGATTGTAGCCAATGAGCATGAGTGTTTAGAGAGCCAATCAGGTGTCATCTTGTTTTGACAATGAGCCAATCAGATCACAGTAGGATTCAGTTATTGATGTCATTTATTGAAGCTGAGAGGAGGACATTTGTTGGTGTGTTATGTGATCGCTATCAAGTTGGTTGGGTTTTTTTGTGTTCTTTCATTTGGTGAGCTTGTAAAATGTAATAAAATTAAAGTAATGGTGTAAAGAGTTGACTGGTCACCCAGAAAACGATTTAAAATAGAATTATTAAGTGAACAAGGCAATAGTGATAAAGAAATTAGAAGAAAAATTGGTGGAAACTTAACCAAAGGTGGCATTTCTACTGTTCACTTTTCCCAAAAGGTTTCCACAATTTTTGGCCACTACTGTACCTAGTTTGGGTAATGAAATGTCTGCAAGAAAACCACCAACTCAGAGAGCACCAAGGACCGTTCATTTCAACCTTGAGCTACAAATATTCTCCCTTACGGAATTCCACTTATGAAAAGAAGTGTGAAAATTGTGGCTTTTTTAAAACATTTTTTGTCCTAGTTGTTTCCTTGTGCAGTCAAATTGGTTCCTTTGTGAGCCAAATTTGATGCTGAAGTAGCTCGGAATATCTTGCTGAATTCAGGGATGGCCAACATGGGGATCATTTTTCTTGGTTTATCTGTTTCTCTCTAGTTGCTCGATGTTTCAGGAGCAGACATTTTAGCAAAAGCAATCCCTAATGCCCAAGTACATATTCTGGAAAATTGCGGGCACAGTATAGTCGTGGAACGACCCAGAAAAACAGCAAAACTTATTCTGGATTTCATCAACGCTGTACAGAATGCTGAGAATAAGAAGAAACTGGCTTGAAATTTTCCTATGGATTTGAACCCTTAAGCCTAGCTGTATCAGTTGAGAGGAAATACTGCTAATTTAATCAGTTCTCAGGGATCTTATTATACAGAACTTGGTGATTGTGCCAAAATCCCTGAAGAAATCTGAATAATTCATATATTTAATTTAGAAGTCTTATCAGTGCAATGACTCTGGAATACTGAACAATCTTCACAAACATACGATAATGATAAAGTCTAATAAAAATCTGCATTTCTAGATATTTGGAGGAATAGTGAAAGACTTACAAGGTAGATATGTAACACTGGGTTTTTTTTTATACCAATCACACATTTTAAAATATCCAATTTGAATTATTGCTGGGTAAAGTAAGAAAAAAATCACCATCTTCTGTTGTTAGTATGTCTCTTTCTTGGTCTGGTAATGTTCCACTGAACTGTAACTTTAAACATCAGAGAAAAAAATGCCAAAGGGCAAATTGTTGTGGGACAGATTCTTATATGGATTCTATGTTATCCAAAAAATGTGCATCTTGCCTTCCATTTGGGCTTTACCTATACAGTAGCCTATCAATAATATAACACTGGTCTACAGATTTTGGGAAATTGTCGACCTCCAAGATAAAATGTGTTAATTCTTACATATTTTGATTAGATAAATTAGAGAACAGGTGGTAAAGGTAAAGGCTTGTGAAAGTGTCATTGCCTAACATTTCCAAGGAACAAGTTGTGTGATATTTTCTTTCAGAAGCCAAGATACCTTGAAACTGTGTAAACAATGCAGATATCTTCTGCTACAGTTGGGGTGAGGTTACATTTGCATCTAAAAAATGCAGTATGATGGCAGTGGTAAAAAAAAGACATATCACCTATATTTTGGTTGCAAAATAGGGGATCAGGACAAGAATTGGGCCCCTCATTATTGTAGTTTATCTGCATCATTGGCTAAACAAGAAGAAACAGTCCATGCCTTTCGCAGTCCCAATGGTGTGGAGGGAACCCACCAATCATAGTAGCAACTGCTATTTTTGCATGGTTCCCCCAGTTCCAAAAGGGATCTCAAGAAAGAAGAAGTGGACCCTGGAATATCCATACATTCCATCCACACTGCGTTCTGTTCTCCATGGTGAGGATTTGCTAATTCCATATCCACCAGAATCCTACTCTCTACACTCAGATGATGATAAAGACGAGCAGGATGCAGCTGATCCGGGGCTGTCTATGTCAGCGGATCCGAACTTTAGCCCACCATATGCTCTTCCTGAACCATATCTAATTTCACAGAGTGAATTAAATGACCTGATCAGGGATTTGGAATTGCCTAAGAGTAAGGCAGAGCTTTTGGGCTCCAGATTACAACAGAGGAACCTCTTGCAGAGTGAAAAAGTATGAAAATGTTACATGAAAGAAACAATAAATGAATGGGAAGTTATGTTACTGATATCGATAAAAAGATAAATTTATGATGATTGGTGTGGCACCATTCTCATTGCTATATCACATTTTGTAGAAAAGTTATGGAGCATAATCTCACATCCTCGTAATTTTGAATTATTTTGATCCAATTTTGACCTGAAGGCATATCTTGGAAACAGGAGCCAATTAATACTCAGGACTTAATTTTCCTTTATTAGTGACCCAATTCTGGTAAAATTTAGCTACTTTCATTTTCAAGACTTTCTTCTTGTTGACCAGTGTAATTATTGATATATTTATAAAAACTAAAATATGACTGTCAGAAAATTCTGAATCATGGAATTCATTGGCCACTTCTAGGTTTATGCCGTGACTTTATGCAATCTAGCATAATACCTAGTTAATTGGAATGTAGATGGCAATTGCAATTGATTTTAAATATGTAGAAAAAATGGCCTAGAGCAAAATTTCATACAGAGGGGGCAAAAGTGAGCTTCCATCTCTATAATAATGACTTTGCACGAGGAAATGTTGTGACAAAAGGCTTGGATGATTCAGTTATTCATTGAAGTACTGTTTATATTAAGTTACGATTTCAACCAAGAAAAAATATGCACTACATTTTAAACGTATGAAAATTTTGCTGATGCAGTGCAAATCTTCAGTGTTTATATTGATTTATGGAGAAGATGGTTTTGTATTCCTCCATAGCTCCATTAATGTCTTAGGAGCAAATTGAAATATTGATGTCATCTGGATCGACTATTACTGCAATAGTCAAGTACCTATGAAGTAGCTTGGATCCCTTCCTTGAAGGGCAGGTCACTGATTATAAAACTTGTGTATGTATGGTTGTATGTGCACACAAACGTGCACGTACACAGAGGTTAAATTCCAATAAAGTCAACTTGACTATTTCTGATGCAAGTGGTTAGCAAATTCCCAGTGAAGAGTAATCTTACTGTACAGCTAATAAAGTAAATGGAGCTCTCCCAAAGCCATTTCTGGAGCCATTGTTTCAATCTAGATGGGACCTGATCCAAGCAATAACATTATATGTAAATAAATATAGAAGTGATCAAATTTTGGTTGGAATTGGGCTGAACTGCTTTTTTAGCTTCTTCTGCTGCCCCTTTTAATTAAGCATTCTGCTGAGTAAACTATTTACTTAATGAATTCTTTGAATTCTGTGTTCTGTTCGAAGAGTATAGCTATGAAATGTATACCAATAAAGTAGAATTGGGGTATTCTAAATGTTTATTTGTTATGCTTACCCGACTCTTACAAAGTGAATTATTTATCAATCTTCAGCATACTCAGTTTTTAAATTAATATCTAAAGAATATAAAGCATACAGTATTCCTTTTCCTGGGTATGTGTTCTCATTTCTGAGTGCAGTTCTTTAGTGAACAAAAATTCTGTATCAGATTTAGAAAGTTGGAGTTATTACATCCTTGTAACCACACTTTCCCTTTTTATATATATACGGAAGCTTGTGAAAACCCTTCCCACCAAGAAACATTCAATGAATGTTGTCGTTCCATTGAGTAACAATTTGCAGCACTGCATATTTTAGAATGGCAGTTAAATGAGTGAACTGATTCCAAAGTAATTTGACTTTGAAAAAAACTTGTATTTGTTGAAACATTAAGAAAATATGTTGATACCAAGTCTGGTTTTTGATTTTACAACCTCTGTGGAAGTGAGATACCAGTATAAATACTGTAATTTTGTTCCAATTAAAATACTTTATTTGTGACTAATTTCTTCCAATCAAATCCTTACAATTCCTCGTATTTTCAACTTCTATTTAGGAATGCAATCAGATTGCCTTGCAATACATTATTATTACAGAGTCATGAATGGTCTATCTTTTCCTCAAATGGGGTTGGGGGAATTCAACTTTTATTGAGGAAAAATGAGAACCTGCACATTTTATTCAATAACTGATCAATATTTCCAGAGGTAGAAATTAAAATCCACACAGAACCAACAGAGAACAAGTCAATAGTTTTAATCTGGGTCTCAGAAGCCAATGTACTGTACACAAAAAGACTCAATTAAAACATAATTGAAATATCAAACTCTTGAATTTGTGGTTTTTCCCCCCTCATATCCTTTCTTTTATTTCTGGTGTTCAGGCTGCAAGTGCCACTGCTTGAGAGCTAAATCTACCCAGTGAGCCTACTGGCAGAGGAAGGCCTTGGTTTACAATCATTCATTTAGCAACTGTTCAAAGTTAAATGGCACTGAAAAAAATGATACAAAACCTGATACAATTACAACCATCTCGACATGCTTTCTGACCAGCAAGCCAATGAGAGAAGCTGGATGTGCTAAGAACATAAGAACATAAGAAGAGCCATGCTGAATCAGGCCAAAGCCCATCGAGTCCAGCATTCTGTGTCTCACAGTGGCCCACCAATTGTACATGGGGATCTTGAGCAGAAAGAGAAGGCAAAACCCTCCCTTTCCCTTGACCCCCAACAAATTGGACTCAAGGGAATCCTGCCTGCCTCAACCAACATAGAGGCGGCACATGGACATCCGTTTTAATAACCACCGATACACTTGGCATCCATGAATCTGTCTAACCCTGCCTTGAAGCTGTCAAGGCTGACAGCTGTCACGACCCCTTCAGGAAGTGAATTCCATAAATCAACGACCCTCTGGGTGAAGAAATATTTCCCTTTATTTGTCCTCACTTTCTTAGCTATGAGCTTTAGGGAGTGCCCCCTTGTCCTGGTATTGTGTGATAGAGAAAATATTTTTTCTCTATCCACCTTTTCTATCCCATGCATGATTTTATACACATGCATGTGCTTAATGACTGTGATTCATTTAACTGCAGTGATTTGCTTAACAACCATAGCAAAAAAAAAAAGATCATAAAATTGGGCATGACTCACTTTTAACAATTGTTTACAGTACCTGGTATAATGACGGATGCATCCTGGGTGGGGGAAGCGGACATAAAATCCCCCCGGTTGTTGTGGCTCTTCCACTGACGGTGTCCCCATAAGCTGGCGGGAGAGCTGGCTGCATCATCCGCCACAGCTCATGATTAATCACATGTTTCTCCTTGCCTTCCAGGTGGAGCCCTGGTAGAGGGGGCCGCCTGTCAAGCCTCTGTGGGCTCGACACTGATGGGAGGGGGGAGGGGGACAAGGACAGCACCTGGGGGCATCCAGATACAGTGGAGGAGGCCAGCAACAACCAATGGTGACAACCCTTTCCTCCCCCGTTACCTGAGCTGTCAAAGGGGAACCTGACAGAGTAAGGCGGTATGTCCATCGGCTCTGCGGTTGTCCCACTGAACAGCTGATTGGCTCCACAGCGGGCCTGCCGAACAGCTGTTTGGCGCAGGGAAGCACCAGGACATCAGAAGCCTGCAGTGCATCCTGACAAACAGTTGGTCGGCATAGGGAAGCTACACGGAGCTGGGAGCCTGCAGTGCGTCCTGCCTGGCTGCTCTTATTAACTCGCACATCAGATGCTGGTTAGGTGGGTGGGGGGTGGGACCCAGTTGGGAAACACATAAATAGAAATCACCAGTTAAAATACATATATAAAAACCCCTAAGTTAAAAGAAAACCAATCATTCAACAAACATACACACAAACATACACTGGCTAGGGGCAAGATGTTAACTGCCCCAGGCCTGCCGGCAGAGGTGTGTTTTAAGCAGTTTACGAAAGGCGGAGAGGGTGGGGGCGACACGGATCTACGGGGGGGAGTTGGTTCCAGAGGGCCGGGGCCGCAACAGAGAAGGCTCTTCCCCTAGGCCCCGGCAGGCGACACTGGCTGACGGGACCTGGAGAAGGCTGACTTTGTGGGCCCTAACCGGCCGCTGGGATTCATGGGGCAGCAGACGGTCCCGTAAATAACCTGGTCCGATGCCATGTAGGGCTTTATAGGTCATAACCAACACTTTGAATTGGGTTCGGAGACCAATTGGCAGCCAATGCAGCTCGCAGAGTGATGCCGAAATGTGGGCATTTCTGGGCAAGCCCAACACTGCTCGCGCGGCTGCATTCTGCATTACCTGAAGTCTCCGAACGTTTTTCAAAGGTAGCCCCATGTAGAGAGCATTGCAGTAGTCGAGCCTCGAGGTGATAAGGGCATGAGTGACTGTGAGAAGACTGTGAGTGACTGTAAGGCGCTGGGAGGCGATTGCTTCCAGCATAACTTTGTTTGCTGTTTCTGTGACTAAATGCATGCCAGAATGTTCCGTGATTAAAGCCAGCCATCTGTGAATTCAATGACTTGTTTCTTGTTGGAGCCAGGGGTATGGCAAGGACTTCTAACACTCTGCTTAACAATGGATATTCTGGTTACAACTATGGTTGTAAGCTGAGGACTTCCTGCCCCATAAACAATGTAAAATTGACTATCTTGTGATCAATAGTCACAGTTGACTGCAGGAGTGGGCTGGGAGGTGGAGAGAGAAGTAAATATGCCCAGGAGAATGGGGAGGGGAGAATGCAATGACTGAAGTGCTCAATTGGAAAGTCTACCTGGTATTGCCTTTTGTGAAAGATTAATGTACTCTTGAATTAATATGGAACCAGTTTCAGTTTTTAGACCCCAAGATGGCTCCTTATTTTTATATCTTCTTCTCTCAATAACTTCAAAGAGAGCAATGTGGAAGTTACTGCTACTTTTTCTCAGGTTAACTTAGAGGTGTTGTGTTCATATGACAAAATTGTATGGCAGGTTGCACGGCATGCTAGGACAGTGGCTGATGTCCACTGTCCAGGGTACAAACTGCCTGTGATATACTGAAGTGCAAGATACCCAACTATTTATCCCAGTATAGTTTATAAAGTAATCTGTGTTCTCAGCTTTTGCATAAAAGTTTGGTATTTCCCTTTATCATGTTTAGAAAGCAGGGTGACCAAAAGACCCAAGTTGTAAAAACATTCAGGCAATTATTTTGCTCTGAGATTATATTATTGGCTTTCTGATGCTACATTAGGCATTCCTGGGCTGATTGCTGAGCTGAATTTTGCTTTAAATTGCTTGAGATACATAGATCTATTGTAGTGTGATAAACATTTTGGGCTGTGTTTCTTATCAACTTCTTGCTTGTAAATTTGGCTCATGATTACAATTACAACAGATCTAAAAGTTTCGTTGTTCATACCTACACTGTTAGGTGTTTAATGAGAAGGTGGTGACAAACTAACGACAGTGAATGGTATAATTTTTTTTGCATTTTTTAAATCTTCCAGTATGAAACTACTTCAAGGGTAATTGTGGCTCTTTTTTCTCCTTTTATGATCTTTAGAACATTTATGTTGTGCCTTCTGAAGAGTAGGAAAGTTTAATTTGGTCCTTGCTTTGAAAGTGTTCAGAGCTTTAAGAAGCTGCTTCTTCCTATCTTCAATTTGGTGATAAATTCTCCCCTCCCCTCCTAGCAGAAACTAAGATGCTAAATTCTGCTGGCTATGTTGATTTGAAATATTTACAGGATGCAGTTTGACAAGAATTCTAAACCTTATCAAGATTCTTTGGTCACTATTCATTGAAATGTAAATATTGTTCAATATTGTCCAATATTTGATCTGCAACTTCATATTCTTGTTCAGTGTTTTATGTACCCGTTTATATACCTGTTTCAGCAGAAGGATATAAAAAAACTTCCTTTCATCTTTAATGGTCTATTTGCAATGACCAGTATTACCATTGATGATTAACAAAATGGCAGTAGCCTGTTGTGTGAACCCAGTCACTGTGGATGCCAAACCATGGTTTACAGCTTAGTGCAGTGTGTAAATGCACCAATTGTTTCTTCTATCAACCATCCTAAGGTAGAGGTTTGTTTTGAGTTTGGGAAATAAAAAGCCATCTTCATGGCTGTGAATAGATGGTTGGATGTTCTACTAATATTATTCTAATATTCTAATATTACATGAATGCAAACAGGTCAACAGAAAATTAGCTTAAGACTGATATGGAACAGCGGTTATTCCACCAGCAAAGCTATTAAAAATCGATGAAAGTTCTCCGCTTGCTGCAGGTTGGTAGTCTAAAACAGGGCTTTTCAACCTTTTCACCCATTGTACCTCTTTTAGGATATGGCAGCATCCGAGTACCACCAGTCGCCTAGCAAGATGTCAAAAACTTGACCTCCCCAAAAGGAAAAAAGTGATGAAGTACAGGTAGTCCTCAACTTACAACAGTTCGCTTAGTAACTGTTCGAAGTTACAATGGCACTGAAAAAGGTGCCCCCCCAAGCCACAGCCGAGCAAGACACCTGCCTGCCCGCCCAGCAGTGCTCTTCCTCCTGTCCGAGGTTTTCATTGTGAGCATTTCTGTTGGGGATTGGCAGTGAGGGTGGGGTGGGGGGTGTTTGGTTTTTATTCCCCCCGTCTGCTGGGCGGTTGCAGCAGGTTTTGGTCACTTCACATGACCCTGGGACACTGTGACCGTCATAAATATGAATCAGTTGCCAAGCATCTGAATGTAAATCACAAGACCCTGGAGATGCTGCAACATTCCAGCTGATTGGGGCTTCTTCTGGGCTCAGCATAAGCGCCAGGATCAGTGCTGCTTTCCAGCTGATTGGTGCTTCTTCAGGGCTCAGCTGGAGCCTGGCGCTGATCCTGGTGCTTCCGCTGAGCCCTGACAGCCCTGCAGCTCTAGCCGTCTCTCGCTCAGGCTTGTGCGGTGCTGCCACTGGTTCAGCTCATTCCCCTCCCCTGCTACCACTTTTCTAGGATGGTCGCGTACCACCTGCCAGGTGCCAATGTACCACAGGTGGTACCCAGACCACTGGTTGAAAAGCCTTGGTCTAAAAGACATAGTACCTACTAAATGAGAGCAAGGTTGTGTAGTGGTTAAATCATCAGGCTGGAAACTAGGAGACAGTGAATTCCAGTCCCACCTTAGACACAAAGCTGGTCATTCAGCAGAATAACAGAGATGGAAGGGAACTTGGAAGTCTTCTAGTCCAACTCCCTGCTCAAGCAGAAGACCGTATACCTGTCAACTGTCAAGCTAGTGAATCCAACATTGAAGAAACTCTACAGTCTTGAAGTGCCATAAGAGATAATCTTACATACCGGCCCTGAAGAAGCAAACTCAACTCTAGTTTTCCCATGTGAAATTCTGGTTAGTTAACAATGGCTCTTCATAACCCCCACCCACCATGTGTTCACATTGCCCAATCACATCCTTTCTGATTGTTATGAGAACAGTCCACTTCTCTGCCAGACACCTGCTTTTGATGGCCTTGGGTCTCATGGTCCATGGACGGCTTCTTGAAACTCCCACTTCTTTCCCATGCTTTCCCTCCCTCCCTGTTTCTATGGCAAGTTGAGTAGTGGCAGAGGTTAGCAAGCATCTTAGCAATTCAACCTTGACAATACCATTCAAGACAAGTAACTGTCCAGTCACTTCTTTAAAGCCTCCAGTGATGGAGCACTCACAACTTCTGAAGGCAACCTGTTCCATAGTTAATTGGTCTCACTGTTAAGAAATTTCTCCTTAGTTCTAGGTTGCTTCTCTCGCTGATTAGTTTCCATCCATTGTTTCTTGTCTTGCCTTCTGTTGCTTTGGAAAATAGGTTGACCCCTTTGTGGCAATCCCTCAAATATTGGAACACGGCTATTATGTCACCATGTAGTCCTTCTTTTCGCTAGACTGGACCTCAGCCCTAGGAAGAAGGCAAGGGCAAGCCACATCTGAAATCTTGCCAAGAAAATTGCATGGACTTGTACAGGCAGTCACCAGGAGTCAACACTGACTTGAAGGCAACTGCATGCATGTGTGGACACCCCCCCCCAGAGTCACTCTATTGCTCAATACTTCCATCTAGGTTGAATCTCATTTCTCCCTCTTCTTCCATAGACCATCAAAGCAATTTCATTGTTGCTCTTCACCTCTCTGATCATAATCTCTCCCCCATCACCAATAGATCCTTGCATAATGAATATCTTCCTTGCTGATTCTCCTTCCAAGCACTCTCCTCCTCCATAGGCTGAATCTCCCAGATTGTCCCTGCTTCCAAATTCATTAAAGAGGGTCCTAATAAACGCCTAATAATAAATTACCTAATAAACATCCTAATAAACGCCATAAGCTACACCATGCTTTTCAGCTACAAAGAAATGATAGGTAACTAGTGAGTCTTCTAGGCAACATCAATACATCTCTTTGTTGTTCAGTTTTTGTTTTTCTTCTTTGTATGGTTTCCTAAGCAAAACCCTGATAGGAAGAATTCGGAAAGCCACCGAATATAGGTGACAGTTGTTCTCAACATTCTCTATGAATGTTGGTTGCCACAAATGGTGAGATTCTTAAAGGGAATTAGAGCAACTATAGCTAGAAAGGGAAAAAAATAATTATTGTGTTCTGCTTAGTGGAGCACTATCATTTTAGAAAATGTGATACTTTAGCTTGATACTTTGGCTATTAAAGAGGACTTTCAGCCTGACAAGACAGTGTTCCTGAGTAAAAGAAGAGCCTTGGTTTCTTATGGAGAGCCCCAGCACGAATCCATATGGCAGAAGAGAAATTATTTTCTCCATAATTACATTTTTGCATTTTACCTGTTGGAAAAGTCATCCCACAATAATTTTAGCTGAATGGATTTACTAAAGGGGGGATAGCTACATCTAGAGGCCAGCACGAGCAATATAAATAGTCCTTATTTAGCAATCACAATTGGGTCAGGTTAACTGTTAAGGGAAGCAGTTGCTAAGTGTAACGGTGATTATACTTATGATCATACTTCAGCTTTCCTTTGCATATCTGTGAAAATTGTAAATGCAATGATTGGTCATAAAGTTACTTTTTATCACAGTCTTAATTGTAAATGGTCACTAAATGAGGCACTTGCTAAATGAGGACTACCTGTACCTAAAAAAGTCAAAAGGGACACTTTAAAAAAATAAAGATTTCACAGGCAACAGCAGTACCTGAGTAATCTTGCCTAGGGACCACAAAAAAAACTCCTGGCCTAGTTAGGATGGAATTCTACCAGAGTCCAGACAATGTGGTACAAAGCCAAACCAAACCACAAACGCATCCTTGCTGGGATTCAGTTTAAGTCTATTTCTCCCCATCCAGAACTGGGCCTTCAGGATCTGGGTCAGGTCTCCACCTCGTCTTCTGCTTGGGCCAGGTTGAAGATCTATAATAGAGTAACACTGGCATCATGATGACTCTTTCATGCTGGCAGAGGAGCTCTCCCAATCCCTTCATGTATAGTTGTACTTTTCAGTCTCTACAACTTTAAATGTGTGGATTTCAATTCCCAGAATTCCCCAGCCAGCATGTAGATTGGGGAGACATCCTATAGCAGAGCTCCCAAGAACCCAAATTCTCCTTCCTCCACCTGCTTAGGACAGAGAAGAAACACTACAAAGGACAGTGACCCCCATTTCCAGGCCTTCCAACTATCCCAGAGGGATAGTCTCCAAGATCCCTTAGCAGAACAAACAGGACCAGGAGATTCACACATGCCCTATCCCAGGGGTAGGCAGCCTTGGCTCTTTTATGACTCATGGACTTCAACTCCCAGAATTCCTGAGCCAGCATGGGAGTTGAAGTCCACGAGTCATAAAAGACCAAGGTTGCCTACCCCTGCCCTATCCCAATTGCACTCTAGATCAACAACAAGAATGACTAATGTAGTTTCAGTTTAATATCTAAGTCTGTTCCTGACGGGATAAAGTCCAGGTAATCAATTTCATCTAGGACTCCAGTAAATGCAGTCTGCTGGCCTTTAGAAGGCCTTGAGAACTTGGCTTTCCCCCCAGATGTTGCCTGTCGTTTGTTTTACTGTTAGAGATATTTGTAAGGGCCTTGACTGGTAGAGTAAAGAAACATTTGCTTGTCTCTTAAAATGCAACTACAAGTACAAGGTCAGTGTTGGGCTTTCTGTTTACTGGAACAGTTTAGAGAGCTGTCTTTCCCCTCTCTCATAACAAATGCTAAACGTTGAGGTCATTCCCTGAACTTGCAAGATGAAAGATCCAGAACAGAGTCAAAGAAGGTACTCTGCTTCTCCCAGAGCACAGTTTGTGGACCTCTAATCCTGTGGATTCCCAAAGCAAGAGGCAAGCAGGGATGCCAGACATTGTTGTCAGAGCGTGCCCAGTCCTGTCACGTGCGACAGCCCAGGAGCAGACATAAGTAAACAGTGGTTTGTAACAAATGGTGGTTTATCTACAATATCTCCAATGCCATACAAGTATCACTAGGAACAATATACATACATGTGCTACGAGCAGAATCCAGCAAATACAGCAGGAAAGGGAAAAGAAGAAGAGACACACTAGCAGAACCTCTCCTCTCTTAAAGAGACAACAGCCAAAGACCCCGATGACTCATTCACATCATTGCATCAGCTAGTCATCTCTTAAATAATCACCTTGAGAACTGTCTACACAGGTCAGTCTTGGCAACTTTAAGATGGGCGGGCTTCAGCTCCCAGAATTCTCCAGCCAGCCATGCTTGTTTTTGGATGTTGACGTCCACACATCTTAAAGTTGTTAAGGTTGAGAGACACTGGACCACGATATCAGAAGTAGAATATTTTACAATATCCATTATTGGGAAACATGTATAAGAAAATTTTATTGTGTATTTGCTGTTTTTTTTGGTTGATATGAGTTTTGCCAGAGAGAATCTTTATTTTCTAAAAATCCTTTTACAATGTAGATGTAGAAATTTGTCTGACATTTGATTCATATTATAGTTAAGTCATATTGATAGTTTCCCTATTTTCTGCTTTTTTATTTCATTTTTTTGTTAACTTGATTAGCTCTATATATTTTTTTAGTTTTTCATAAAAAATAGTTTTCTGTTTTTGGGGTGGATGAGTATTTTATATTCTTTTTCTATTTCTTTCAGTGAAATGTGTTAAGACAATAAATAAAAGTACCTTTTAAAAATACATCAGGATATTGAACCTGGCTCTGCCTTGATTTAGCATGGCTGTTTTATTTTCTTTACTCCTTTCTCTTGTAAAATATACAGTATTGCACTTTGATCCTCAGTGAATGGAAACTTTGCTTGCTGAGGCAAGTTCTACTTGTGGCAGCAGGTGGCACTATTGTCCCCTTTAAAGGTTTTTTTTTCACCTTTAATAACTTGCTGAAATGTCTGTACTGAGATTATAGGGTGTTTTTTTTCTCTCTCAAAATGTTTGCTTATTCAGTTTTAATGACTAGTTCTTTAATTCTACGATGCTGATGTTGGTATTGAAAGCTTGGTTTCTAATAGCAATAACAATAATATAAAACTCTAAGTACAATATCTACGCAATTCTTAAAACATTTCAGTAAAAATAGCTCAGTGAGCAACATCAAGATAATAAATCACAATAGAATGTGAGAAGAATATGAGAGAACATTTGTCAGACACAGGCAAGGATCTCTTACAGAAGGAGACCTAATGTGGTGTATTTGCTAAGGTGTTATATATATTATATATTATATATTTATATTTATATTTATATATTTATTCAATTTCTATACCGCCCCTCTCCCGTAGGACTCGGGCGGTTTACAACCCAATAAAAACATATAAAACAATAAATATTTAAAATTAAATTAAATTAAATAAATACAAGGCTGTTACTAAAAACCTGTTAAAAAACCCAATTCTAAAACCCGAACAGCCTTGTTTAAAAATTTAAAACCCGAGGAGATCTAGGCCAGGCCGGCTTGATTGAAGAGATGAGTCTTCAACTCTCTTCTGAAGGTGCGGAGATCATGACACATCTGGAGTTCAGGGGGGAGCTCGTTCCACATCGTCGGTGCCCCCACAGAAAAGGCTCTCCCCCTGGGCGCCACCAGCCGACACTGCTTAGCCGATGGCACCCTGAGGAGGCCCTCTCTGTGGGAGCGAACTGGTCAATGGGAGGTATTTACTGGCAGAAGGCGGTTGGATTTAGGAGCAAAGATATCCAGGTTCAAATCCATTCCCAGCCATAAATGCTCTCTAAATGATTTTGTGAATGTTGCTCTTTCTCAGCCCAACCCACCCTTACAAGGTTGTGCAATTGTATGCTCCTGAATAAAAGGCAAGAGATAAAACTAATAAATAAATAAATATCTGGTCTCTGTTGTTGAAAGAAAAATCTTCATCAGGGTCCAGTCCAAGCTGGGAATAAACAAAATAGAGACTGCTTTAGAAAGAAGGTTGGAGTTTATTGGAGAGGAGAGCCAGACAGAAAGATGGCTCTGGGAAAAACTGACCACATGTAGTAGGGAGTGGTGGGTTTTTATACTTTCTTGAGCTTTTGTTTGGAGTTGTTCCTGTGGCATGAACTTTGACCTGAGGTTCAGTGTGCCTTTCTGGTACTCTGATGGTGGTGGTTTAATCCTGTTATGTCCCAGAGGTCATATCCTGTTTCCCTGGGGCTGTGGCTGATGACTGTTGGATTTTTTTGTGTGAGGGATTGTTGATTCTATGGATCTTTGTCTTTCTAATCCAAGCTTCCTGGCTCCAATCTTTCTGACAAGATTATCACATCTGCAATTCTGCAGACCTGGTTTCTGTTTGGGGCAGAGAGACTTGGGGGAGGGATGTTGGTTTCTGCCTTTAAGATCCTTTGGGGAAATATATTCTGCCTTTTTAATATTTCCTAAAATATTTCTTGCTCTGGATTCTTCCTACACTATCATTCTAGAAAACAGAGCCCTGTACATTGGTCTTGAGTTACAGGAAAATATATTCTGGTGGAATGCTAAAAAAGAAAAGTTTAGTCATTCCTTCAGAGCGCTGATAGGCTTCCCTTCACTGGATTTGTTGAGCAGAGGTGGGATTAAAGCTGTTGGCAAAGCTTTAATCTGGATTCCTGCATGTTTGGCTCAATGAACCCTAGCAGAGATTCTGATTTTTTTTTTAAAATGAAAATCTACAGTACAATGTCCTAAGTCACATTGCTGGAAGGTGAGAATTCTTTGTTGGTACACCTTGATCTACTTTCATTCTTCCCTTATAAGATCAGCTACAAGCGAGGAAGGGACCTTGGTCCACGTGCAAATTCTGTCTATGAGTTTGCCCCCACAGCCAGCCCTGACTTTCCCATTTGGAGCAGGAGGGTTAGAAGGAGGCTTCTGCATTGTTTCCTCGCTTCTTCTGTTTCTATGTGATGGCCAATTCCTGGAAGTTGAACTTTTGGCTGACAGTTGTGTACTAATGAATGTGAGAAGAGCTTCCGTGTAGACCAGGGGTATCCAGTCTTGACAACTTAAGATTTGTGGACTTCAACTCCTGGACTTCTCAAGTTAGCATGGCTAGCTGGCTGAGGAAGTCTGGGAGTGGAAGTCCACAAGTCTTAAAGTTGTCAAGGTTGCAGACCCCTGGTGTAGGATCTCCAGCTTGAGCAGGGGGTTGGACTAGAAACCTCCAAAGTCTGTTATTCTGTAATTCTGTAAATCTTCCAGTAGTACCAGAAGTTATTTTTTCAGGTTGCTGATGAGATTTTCTAATGGACCTGGGATACAGCTCATCTTCACTCAGATACTAAGCCTTTGCTATTTCTGGAATCCTGGGACTTGTAGTCTTAGCATATCTGGAAGATACCTGGTTGAGAACAGCTGATACAGCTTGGTTCATTACATAATCATCACTCATGCATATGTTGTGCTATAGGTCAGATTCCCTAACCTGGTGTGTTCCAAGTATATCAGGACTATCGTTTCCAGCATTCCAAAAATGGGGAAAAAATACATGTGAGAATGGGAAGCCCTAAATTTCCTCATAAGGCAGTCCTGGCATGGGCATTGACATTCTCCAATAACAACAGTTGGTGATCCTTCTGTTAGGATATAATTTAGACAGAGAACAGGGCTCTAGCCCAAAATCACCTCCATAACCTTACATAGCCAATCTCTGGGGCTAAAGAGTGGACATTACAGTTAAGCACATTAAAGTATAGTACATTAATTTCTCCTGTCTCCAGGTACAGAATGTGAAGTCCTGAAAAATGCATGTGAGTGGATAATGCTTTTCTAGCTAATTAGGCCTAGTTGGTCTGTAGCCTTTCTGAACCAGAGCTTAATGATACATTCCAGGATGACAGCTTAATGCAATTACCAGTCCCAGCAAATTAACCAGTGATCTATATCAGTCTTGCTATGTTGTTATCTCCTATAACTCTAGGACCTAGAGCAGCGGTTCTCAACCTTTTTCAGGCCGAGATCCCGACCTGCGCCACGCATGCGTGGCGCGACCCCGACCTGCGCCGCGCATGCACGGCGTGACGGCCCAAACCGTGCATGCGTGGCGCACGTGTGACGGCCTGAACTGCGCATGCGTGGCACATGTGCAACGGCCTGAACCGCGGATGCGCGGTGTGACGGCCCGAACTGCGCATGCGCGGCACGACGACCTGCATCGTGCATGCGCTACATGACGGCCCGAACCACACATGCGCGACATGCGCGATGGCCCACATTGCGCATGTGCGGCGCGACAGCCCGAACCGTGCATGCGTGGCGCACGCGTGACGACCTGAACTGCGCGACGACCTGAACTGCGCATGCACGGCGCAGTGCAGCGGCCCGAACCACGCATGCGCGACGGCCCGAACCGCGCATGTGCAGCGCACGTGCAACGGTCCGAACTGCACATGCATGGCACGCGCGCAACGGCCCGAACCGCGCATGCACGGCGCGCACGCGACGGCCAAGGGGAAATGGGGAAAAAATGGCGGACTGCGGCGTTTGGCGACCCCCGTGAAACGGTCATTCAACCCCAAATGGGGTCGCGACCCACAGGTTGAGAACCGCTGACCTAGAGGTATCTGAATGTTAAGGTGACCAACTTTTTTACAATGAAAAGGAGGACACAAATAAATTGAAGAAAAAAAATATCGTAAATAAAAGAAACATTTTATTAATTGCAACAATAACACAGAATACATTATAATATGATAAATGCATAATAAAAAACATTTGTAACAATAACATTTTATATTGTAATTATGCTTACGTGCCTATTAATTATTATTTAAATGAGTAGTTTTCCATTGAATGAATATTTTTGTCAATGTATCATCTAACAATATATTGGAAATATCTGAACAAGAAATATCCTTCATATTGAATTTTACGGCAAGTGCTGCAGCTAGAGTATCAACATTCAATCTCGATTTCTCACTTTTCTAAAAATCATTAGCAATTGAAAAAACCCTTTCAACTGCTGCATTAGTTCCAGGGCAGCACAATATCAATTGAACAAGAATAAATAAATTTTCACATGGAATATGTTCATTTTTGAAATGGCTGAATATTTTCACCCATCTTTTATCAATTTCAACATGTTTATTTTCCCATTCTATTAATTTTTCAGAATTTAAAAATACATTCAGTCTTCTAATTTCTTCAAAGAGACAATTGTCGTCTATTTTAATGTCTGGCATTTCTTTAGATAAAAACTCAACACAAGATTCAATATCTGTCCAATATATTTGTGATGAAGTCAAAAAACACCATTGAAAACTTATTTCTTATGATGTTTGTTTCAGACCATTCTTCGATATATTGAAAACATGTTTGATAAAAATTCTGCACTTCTTTGATAAACTTTTCCGTTATGCCCAGGTTTGATTCCTCTAAGTCTGACAATTTTCTTTTTGTAACTAAAAGAAGAATTTTTTCTTCAAATCGAGTTTTATATTGAAGGATAAAGTCAATCAAAATAAGACTAACTTCTGTAGCTGAAATGTGTTCACCTTCAATCTTTTGAATCGTTTTGTGAAAAATAGATGCTTGATTATGTACAAAATACATTAATATTTCAGATATTTCATTATTGAAAAAGCATTCCAGGATTTTAGGACATTTGTCTAAACTTAAAAAATATGAACGGAGAGGCTCAAATAATTGTAGAACACGCTCTATAGCAGGTGTTAGAGCAAGCCATCTAACTTTTGAATATCCTAAAAGTTTTTTATATTGAACATTCGCTTCTTCATAAAATTGTTTTAAAGTAGCCACATGAACGGTAAAATAACTAAAATACAAATAAATTGTCGTTATTATTACTTCTACATCAATTGGCATGGCACATGATGCTGTGTTGATTGCATTTGACAAAATATGTGCGTTACAACCTATTCCTAGTATTTTCTTTTGGAGTAAATCTTATAATTTTACATACACATTATTCACCTCTTTACCTCTTCGTCCACCAAAATTTGTGTTTGTATGGACATTGTATGTGCAACAACTTTGGTAACCAAATTTTTTCATTTATTACTCTGTATAGATGGTTTGACAAAATTTCAGCAGTTTCACCCTCAATGGATTCTAAATTTAAAATTTTTACTTGAATGCCCTTGGTAACATTAAAATATCTTACTAGTATTGGATACAATTTAGTTTCATTATGATTGGATGCATCAGATAAAACCATTACAAATGCTGCAGTTTCCAAGTCTTCTGTAAGTATTTTGTCACAGTAATTTTTAAATACTGATTTAATAATAGCCTCGCATTTTGTCTGGCGCATGAAAATTTAGCATCATGAATCTTTTTCAATAATTTAGTTGTACGATCCATACTACGAAAACTTTGATTGTGAATTATGGTATGGTATAGAATGCAAATGTTCCCTCCATTGCAGCTAACTGTTTTTCATCTTCAGAATACTTTGAAGTTTTAAAAAAACTTGTTATTTCAGATGCATCTGATGATTGCTTATGTTTCTTGGTGATCAAGTGTTTCGTTATAGCTGCTCTGCCCCCAACTGCAATACAAAATTCTCCACTGCAAATATTGCAGAAAACAATGTTATCCTTCTTTGATGTGATGAACATTTAAGATTCTTTGAATCTGTTCCATCCCTAAATGGAAGTTAGTCTCTCCAGGTATCTTCGGGACTAACTAGGAGATGGTGTAGTTGGGTAGTAGGGAGGGTGGCAAAGTTCCTGCCAATTCTCCTTCGCTGCAGACAACTTGCATGTACAAAGTTTGCCGGCGGGTGTTTTGGTGCGCTCAGTAGCAATTCCTATTGGCTTTCGAAAGCCAATAGGGGGAGTAGCACAGCTCATGCAAAAGTTGAAAAAAAATCATCAAAAAAAGGTGCCAGAACGACATTCTGAGCGTTCTATGAGAAAAAAAAGCCCTGCAGATTAGTCTTCAAATATCGAAAAGGAGGACATGAAGGAGGACACTTTTCGAGGGAGGACAGAACTTACAAAAGGAGGACTGTCCTCCCTAAAGGAGGACGGTTGATCACCTTATGAATGTACTGTATTTAGCAGTAGTCTTCTTAGCTAGGCCTGGAATACTGCTTTAATGTTCCATGAATGTAGCATAATCTTAGATTAACCCTCTTCCTCTCCTTCTAGTACAGTCACTGTAGGAGGCTGGCTATTTGAGAAAGATCATCTTGTGAAGAGTAGTGGCAAAATCACATTAAGAAAATAACATTAGTTGTAACTGATTAAGATTAAGGTCTATAGTCCTCTCTGGACAGTAATATCTGAGTTTAAAGAGACTGTCGTATTCAGGCAGATATATCTCACTTCCTAGATGCCAACATACAACTAACTGAAGATATAAAAAAAGGTTCTATAGATGCACAAAAGGAAACCTAATATTATTAAACATGGCTAAGGTCTTCTTGGGGTCAGGTTTATACCTGTATGTGCATAGGAACATGCAAATCAGTCTGTATCAATTTCCAGTTTGCATGTCTTGGATCACAGTTTTGTTCCATCCAGTTTCCACATCATTCTGCAAGTTTCAGCTTTCTCTAATATCTAAATATATATTTGTCTAAATATACATCTCTTTGCATGCCATGGTTGAATTGAGAACTCAGTGGCTCTTCTGATGAAGGATGATGGCAGTTGATGTTCAGTTCTTTCAAGGACACTATATTGGGAAAAGCTTCTTTAAAACAGAGATGCAAAATAAAAATTAAATGCTCCACTTGTAGATTTCCAGCACCCCTTGTATATAATCCCATTTCAGGGTATAAGTGTATTGCTGTTGATTTGAACTTTAATCTGAGCACAGACTTGTTTCTCTCCTGAAGAGCTGAGGAATATCCTCCGAGAGTTGGCGTAACAGTCCCCACCTTGCCAACAGTACCCTATCCAGGGAAAATAAACAAAATTCTGTAGGTAAGGAAAATGAAAAATCCCTCCCATGCATCTTTCCACAGAACTTGTATCCAGCACGTACACACTGCTTGACTCAGAAGCAGACAAGAAGAACCAGGGGAGATTCCAGACTTTTTTAAAAAAAAAAAAAGAAAGAAGATTGTTATACTCAATGCTTCTTTGCCAAGAGAATAAGACCCAGTAACTGGAGTAATACAATAGGAGAAAGTGAAGCAGGAATACTGATTTGGTATTTGTGCAAACTTGAAAATACACAGCTGAATAGGTTTTCAGTTCACATCACACCACTAACTGGAGAAGGGTAATTAGACTCACAACTGTCCTGATATGGTTTTCAGTTGAAACAGCCCCTTCCAAATAGACTGGGTTACTGGGCCACACCACATGCTGGACTCTTAAACTGACCTGGTTATATTTATTTAAATGAAGCCATAGTGTGAGCTGCATGTAATTCAGGCCAAACAGATCAATGTTAATACTCTTTAGTGGCCTGGGAAGAAATCTGAAACTCACCCTGTGTTGACCTACTTGCTACATCCACTCTACTATTTTTGACTGGCCTTATTGGACATCTTTATTCATAGGGTAATGGTTCAGGCAGTGAAGGAGTCTAAATGGACATTTCAGAAAGATGCTTGCCCTTGCTTTCTTCCTTATCTCCCTCTAATTCTGTCTGCATCAGTACTTCTCTCTGTCTACTGATCCATCTGTCCCAAAGATCAATGCATCAATGTTTCTCCACCTGATGCCTGAAGTACAGAGTGTTCTCAACTTATGACAGTTCATTTAGTGACCGTTCAAAGTTACAGCAGCACTGAAAGAAGTGACTTATGGCCCTTTTTCACACTTACGACCCTTGCAGCATCCTCATTGTCATGTGATCAAAGTTCAGACGCGTGGCAACTGGCTCATATCTATGACAGTTGCAGTGTCTCGGGGTCACGTGATCACCTTTTGCAACTTTCTGACAAGAGAAGTCAATGAGGAAGCCAGATTCAATTAACAATCCATGTTACTAACTTAACAACTGCAGTGATTTACTTAACAACTGCGGTAAGAAAGGTCGTAAAATGGAGCAAAATTCATTTAACAACTGTCTAGCAACAGAAATTTTGGGCTCTGTTGTAAGACAAGGACTGCCTATATGTATTACCTGTATGTAGTTTAACCCAGGGTGTTACTTTGCATCTTTGCAAGTAACTTAGGGGATAAATCACATTTTTAAAGGTTAATTAGGCATCATACAAACAAAATGGGACTGGCTTCTATGGGGTTTTGTGAGACAATCAAACCGATGGATCTAGAAATCAGTCAAAAACTATACATCATCCCAGCATTTTGATTACCTCACTTTTTAGCTTTGTTGCTACACACATTCATCTTTTTAGAGGGTGATAGAACTGCAAACTTTGAAAACCTCTGGAGTAATCAGCTCATGGCAAACTAGTTCCTCTTATTTCTCTTCTCTTGGACTCCTCAGTCTGCTTCCCAGGAAACAGGTCTTCCCTTGGGAGATAACACATGGCCTCCTACGTATTTTCACTACCCCTAAGCTAGTTCACTTGTCTTTATATAATAAATCTTGTTTTAAAGTAAAGTGGTGCTTACTTCCTGGAAACTGCATTAAAGCACTAGTGAAACTTTCTGAGTATCTCTGAAAATGGAAGACAGGAATTTAAGAATCTATGATAGATGCAGCTTCAGTAATTAAGTTTTCATATTTGTACCTCTCCCTTATTCATGTATAAAGGGTGTTAACTATAATTTCAGCTGATTCCCCCTTTCTTTTTCTCCATAGCTTGTTGCTTGAAGTATTTTTCACATCTTGTTTTGAGTATGGAGAACTGAAAATAAGGGAAAATGAGAGAAGAACTCAGAAAGTTCAGATTGTCCAAGGAGCTGCTGATACAGTTCTACAAAGTTCTCATTTGCATCTATATAACTGTCTGGTTTGGCACTGCAACGAAATAAGACAGACACAGACTTCAGTGGGTAGTTAGAACTGCAGAAAAAACAATTGCTATCAGCTTGCCTTCCATTGAGGCTCTGAAAATATCTACAGACCCTTCACATTCTGGACATAAACTGTTTCAACTTCTTTGCTCAAGATAACGCTATGGGGGATTGCATGCCAGAACAACTAGACACAAAGATAGTTTTTCCCCCATGCCATCATTCTGCTAAACAACTAATTCCCACAACACTGTCAAACTACCTAGTAAGGTTGTATTACTATTATTCTTCTCATTTTTCCTATTACCTATCTCCTTATGATTATAACTTTGTTGCTTGTATCTTACAATTTATATTAATTGTTTTATTTAGTATCCTAGTATGATTTATGTTGTTTGCTTATTTAGTATCCTATAACTATCACTAAGTGTGGTATCTTATGATTTATAATACATGTATTTTTATGATTATTATGAGCATGATTTATCATTTATTGCTTGTATGTACACTGGGAGCTTATGCATTGAAGACAAATTCCTCGTGTGTCCAATCACACTTGGCCAATAAAGAATTCTATTCTATTCTATTCTATTCTATTCTATTCTATTCTATTCTATTCTATTCTATTCTATTCTATTCTATTCTATTCTATTCTATTCTATTCTATTCTAATGTTTGGGCAGTGGGAGGCAGAGAAGTTTGCGTCTCTTAAAGGGTGTTAATGAGAGCTCCTGCACCGTACTTTAAACATTAGTAGACATAACATGAGTGGTTGCTATGCATCATTGCAGTTAGTTTGGCTCTCAGCCTGACAGGTTCCGCTCTGGAGTTTTGCCATACCTAAACATAGAAAAAGACAAAGATTGAAAAAAATGCACTGAATTTCTTTGAGGGATCTTCAGTCATTTCCTATTTTGGATTAAGAAAGCAAAATAGTAGAACTTTCTTCCTGAATAAACACTTTCTTTGTGGATTAGTTTCCTCTGGAGGATGATTTTAAAAAAATGCATTTTTTCCAACAAGGAGAAAATGACTATAAAATAAAGTCAGGCTGCAATCCTAATTTTATTGATATAGAATACAGAGTTTTATCCAAAACCAATGAAATTTAATGGATAAAGAGTTGAGGACTTCAAATATTGAAAAGCTAAGGGTTTATCAATACTTTTCACAGGATTCTAAAAAAACACAGATCTTTCTTTATACAAGGGAAATATATAAGTGGATTAATTTAACTTTAATCTGGAATTGGAATGGAGGATGTTTTTAGACAGAGAAATGTTCTCTGATTGTTCTTTAAATAGAGTCCATTTTCTAAAAATAGGACACATCCTATCTGTAGACTACATCCTATTTGTAGTCTAATTTTTCTTAAGCTGAAGTCTACCCTTGGTTGAGAGTTTATGGGACGAGGATGAAAATTATGGTTGTTGTGACATCAGTTGTGTTTTAAAATTAATTGCAGTTACTTATAGATGATACGATTACCCCAGGGATATTTAATTACTTCTCCCTTCAGTCATACTTCACATTAAATTGGGTTTATGGACTATGCTTAAATTACTTACTGAATTAACCCACTTTCTGAGTTTGTACAATACATTGATTGGTAAAATGCCCTGCTTCAGACAATCCATGGAATCATAGAAAATCTAATAGAGACTGAAGCTAACCAAGTACAGTGTATTGTACAATGCAGTCTCTAGCTTTAGAAATGGCCTAATTAAAAGTGATGTATAAGAAATTGCATTCAAATTCATATCCAGTTTTGGAGATCACCGTGGGTGATATTCAAGATTTTAGGGGATATACAAGTGGCTCTGAGGCATCAATATGTTACTCCACTTAGTTCCTTTTATTATAATAAAAACTAAGTGAATTGAGAAATGCAAGAGTTACACTAATATCAAAGAAATGGTGGAATAGAACCATTAAAGAAAGGATGCTAAGGAAGGACCAAAAGAATTGTGAATGACAAAAATTAAAATAATGTCGAAGAAACGGAAGTGGAGGACAGTACAGTTATCTCACATTCAGTTATCCTGCGTTGAATTCTCCCACATCAAGTTGTCCTGGATAGAGTTGGCCGTGATGAACTGTCCCACATCCAATTGGCTGGGGCAAATTGATCATAGCGAGTTGTCCCATTCTGCTTTTGAGAGCCACTACACTTTTAGTTGTAGTCCTTTTTTTTTTTGAACAGGTGGATGTTGATTGAGGATTACTCTAACCCGGTGTCTTTTATTGTTCCTTTTACTTTTTTTGCATGTATGTTTTTGTTTTGATGCTTTTTTGGCTACCCCGTTATTTGAGTAAGATAGGTGGTCAAATATGTTTGCAGAACAAATAAATATTTTTAACATGTAAAATATGGATGCATGGTTAATGTATGTTGAATGTAACAGGCACTAGATGGGATATATTAAATTTTGCTGGCTGTGGATAATATATGTTGTATTCTAACACATAAGAATGGTGTTGATTTGGAAAATGGCTGATCTGAACATTTGCTAAATGTTATGATAGATGTTTCAGCTCAATATTGTTATGAGGATGGATGAGAAAATTGTGGGGGAGCACAAGATATCTCATGCATCATGACATCATGGTAATGATGTCAGTTGTATCATTCATGCCATATATGATGTCATTATGGCGTTGCAGACATCTATCAAGGTAATATGTTCTATTCACTTCAGGTTTAATCCAAATGTCTCATGGCTTTTTTTTGGGGGGGGGACAGTGTTTTGAAAAAGTGAGTATTCAGTCATAGCAATATTTCAAGGACAATCCCTTCATTTTTAGGGATGTTATGTTCCCTTTTGTTCTTTTCTGAAGTAAAGGGTGGAAGTCAACAACAGTTGAACTATTTTTCCATTATTCAATATTGCTGTTGATATTTAGCAATATAAAAAAAGATACAAGTTCCTCTCCCTGCCTCAGAAGATAGAAGAAGCCCAGGAAGACTCTTGGATGACTCATCACAAACATTCACAATCAAGAAGCAAGATTCTGTCAGTAGTAGTAGTAGTAGTAGTAGTAGTAGTAATAATAATAATAATAATAATAATAATAATAAAGTTGGAAGGGACCTTGAAGGTCATCTAGTCCAAACCCCTGCTCAGGCAGGAAACCCTATACCATTTCAGACAAATGGCTGTCCAGTCTCTTCTTAAAAACTTCCATTCACCGCTTCTCGAGGCAGGTTGTCACGTTCTCAACTTCTGCTGGAGTCCCTGAGATTGAATGACAGCTGTGGAGGGATTTAAAGCATTGCAGACAAATGGTAAGAAGAGAATCTGAAAAGCTGTGCAGCTCTATTTTTTTTTAACCTCTCCCAATTTTAAGATGTGTCTTAGAGGTTCTGCTCTATGCGCTCACACTGAGTGAAGTCAGTCAGAGGTCTACCAACAAAGACTAGTTTCTTACACAAAATGATACCCTTGGCTCCTAATGGAGTTTTGGTACAAATTGAAGATGATTGTATTCAGTGTCTAAGGGCTCCTTGAGTTTTTGCTGTTTTAGAATTGGTTTTATTAATAGAGGTTATTGGATTACTTTATAGGTTTCTATTAGTAGGAAGGCAAGACATTTTATATTCCTCATTTATAAAAATAAGACATTATACAAATCATGTTTTGGAGTTGATTTAGTCCATTAAATTAAAGGTAACTTGATATTGTCTGGTTTTGACATAATTAGATATTAAGGTTATACAGAAGTGAAAACTTTTGATTTGCTTCTTGTGTTCATGTTGGGAGAAACGTCAGTTCAAAAGATTCTTTAGGCTTCTGCATGTGATATGGTGTTCAAGCAATAAGATTATTGCTTATTTTTGGTTTAGTGCAGGGCTAGACAACCTTGGCTCCTTTATGACTCGTGGACTTCAACTCCCAGAATTCCTGAGCCAGCATGGCTCAACATGGAACTCTCCCTTTCCCATCAGCATGGCTGACTACGGGACTATAGCAAGCAGCTATAAATGTGGGCTTGTTACTGCACACCCAGATATGGCCACATGATTGGGTAGGCAGCTGTTGGAACTTTAAAACTGAGTGATAAGCAATTTGAGGGGGAGGGTCTGTTGTAACTGTGAATGTTGAATGCAACAGGCCTTAAGTCAAGGACTATCTGTAATCCACAGGATGCAACACAAAACCTGTTAAAACATATTAAGATTTGGCAAAGCGTACTTTGCTAGTCTGTTGCAAGTTTTCAACAAAATATGGTTAAAACAAACTATAGCATTGCAGGATATATGAATTCAATCATAATTGACATACAGTGCATTCAGCAGCAGGAGAAGAGAAAGGATCTTCTCGGGATGCGACTGCACTGAGGACGGATGTCAATAAAACCATGGAAGCAGGACAGCTTAAAGAGCCAAGGCAGACGAGGGCTACTACTAAACGCACAGAACAGCAAGAAAAGATCCCACAAAGCAATATGAACACCAACCTGGATATCATGGGAGCGAGACCAAAGAAGAAAGCAGGGGAAAAAACAGAGGTGGTCTGGCAAGAGTGTCCCGAAGCCGATCATGACAAGTAAATATTTGACTTGGAACGTTAACGGGTTAAACTCACCACAGAAAAGGAAGAAAATATTTCATTATCTGAATCAAAGGAAAAATGATATAATTTGCTTACAAGAAACACACATCAGAACTACGGACCAGAAATATTTAACCAACAACAGGCTAGGCATACAATTTGTTGCAGCGGCAGCAGTAAAGAAGAATGGCATTGTCATCTATGTGAAAAAGCACATAAGAGCTAAATTAATAGAGGCAGACTCTCAAGTTAGATATCTAGCAATTGAAATAATACAAGAAGATAAGAAAATTCTTTTGATGGGCGTATATGCACCAAATCAACAACAAGGAAAATTCTACAAACTGGTACATAAAAAGTTAACACAACTCAACTACAGATCGTGTATTATATTGGGAGACTGGAATGGTGTCATAGAGGTTGACCTGGATAAAAAGAGGACAGCACCAAACCCGCAAAAACACTCCAAATTGCCGAAATCCTTCTTTGACATAAAGGATGACTTCGAACTGATAGACATTTGGAGGGAAAGACATGGCAAAGAGCAAGAATTTACCTTTTTCTCAGACAGACACCAATCATTCTCCAGAATTGACTTTATATTAACAACCAGCGACTTGCTTGTTAGCCTAAAGAAGGTGAAAATCCTACCCAAAGTACTATCAGACCATAACCCGGTGTGGATGGAATTAAGACATGGGCAGAAACCTAGGAGATCCTGGAGAATTAATGAAAACCTGTTTAAATACGATGAAAAGGTGGACGAATGCAAAAATGCTATGAAGGAATTCTTTAGCATAAATATGAATAAAGAGACACCGATTGAAATGATATGGGACGCCAGCAAGGCATTTATGCGTGGGATTCTCATGGACCTGAACAAAAGACACCGGTGCAAACAAGAACAAAAAAGAAAGGAGTTAGAAGAGGAGATAGGTAAGAAGGAGCAACTATTAGTAAAAAGACCGGAGGACAAAGTCACCAAGGAGGGAATCAAGATTTTAAGGAAACAATTTGACTTGTTGATGGCAGATCAAGTGGCAAGGAATATACAATATGCAAAGCATAGGACATTCCATAATTCCAACAAACCTGTCGGTGGCTGGCTTATATATTAAGGAAGAAGCAAAAATCCCGCATAATTGAAAAGATAGAGTATAAAGGATAGGAAGAGTTTCAACAGGAAATGATCAAGAAAGCTTTTACAGAATTCTACTCCAAGTTATACGCTGAAGAGAAGACACAAGGAGATAGATAAGTTTCTGCAAAATGAAAAGTTATTGATAATCACCGACGAACAAAGAGATAGTCTAAACGCACTGATCACGCAAGAAGAAATACTTTCAGTGATTAAACAACTGAAAAAGGGAAAATCGCCCGGGACGGATGGGCTAACAGCGACCTACTACAAGTATCTCCGAGAGGAAATGATAGAACCCCTTAGAGAGTTATTTGTCAACATACAAGAAGGTGGTCAAGTTCCACCGTCGTGGAAAACAGCTTACATCTCTCTAATCCCTAAAGAGGGAAAAGACAATGCTCAACCCGAAAACTACAGACCCATCTCACTACTGAACACGGATTACAAAATCTTCGCAAAAATCTTGGCTAACAGATTAATGACAGTGCTACAAAAAATAATTCACCCGGACCAAACTGGATTTATACCAGGACGTCAGATGAAAACCAATGTAAGACAACTGTTGAACATAATAGAGTATTTGGAAAGGCATAACCAGGTGCCTGCCACTCTCATGTTTGTAGATGCAGAAAAAGCCTTCGATAGATTGAATTGGCCGTTTCTGATAAAACTGATTGGGGGGATGAAAATGGGAGAACAGTTTATTAATTCCATAGTGGCAATTTACCAGAAACAAACGGGCCAGATCATTGTGAATGGGGGCTTAACAGACTCATTTAACATAGAGAAAGGCACTAGACAGGGATGTCCACTATCCCCCCTGCTGTTTGTTTTAACGCTGGAGATTCTACTGAACAAGATAAGAGCGGCAGATGACATAAAAGGCATACAGATTAAACAACAGGACTACAGACTATGTGCCTTCGCGGATGACCTGCTGGTGACACTGGCTCAACCAGCACAATCAACCAGGAGATTGATGGAGATAATGAAGGACTATGGTAGAGTTTCCGGCTTCAAAGTAAATATATCTAAGACGAAGATGCTAGTTAAAAATCTAGACAACAACTCAAAACAGGACTTAGAAAGAATAACGGGCTGTGAAATAGTGAAGAAAGTTAAATACCTAGGAGTGGAGATTGAAGCTACAAATGGGAAATTATATAAAAATAATTACGAGATGTTGTGGAACAAGATACAAACAGATCTGGTCAGGTGGAAAACATTACAACTGTCTCTGCTGGGCAGGATAGCAGCAATAAAAATGTATGTATTGCCAAAATTTCTATTTCTCTTTCAAATGCTACCTATACTCAAAAAGGATGTGGACTTGGACGAATGGCAGAAGGGCATTAACAGATTTATTTGGGATGGCAAGAAACCGAGGGTTAAATTAAAAATCATCCAGGATACAAGGAAGAGAGGTGGTTTACAAATGCCCAATCTGAAGCTATATTACTACGCTGCGGCGCTGGTAGCGCTGAGCGATTGGATTAATACAACGAACGACAGAATACTGAATGTTGAAGGGCATGGTTTACTATATGGCTGGCATGCATACCTTGTGTATGACAAGAAGGTTGACAAGAGCTTCAGGGAGAACCCACTGAGAACCCCGCTGTTGTGGGTCTGGAAGAAATATCAGTACCTACTACACGAAAAGATTCCCATCTGGACGATCCCCAGACACGCAATAGGGGACATAAATATAATACAAGGTCAGGATGTGGTGCCCTATAGTAAACTTGTAATGGAAGAAGGAAATGTGTTTTCGTTAAAGCCATCAAATACGCTAGCAGATGAAGGAATAGTGTGTACCTGGCTTTCATATTTGCAACTGCAGTCCAGATGGCAAAAAGACCTGAAGAAGGGTATATCCAGAACAGATGAGAATTTAATTGAACAGGTTAGAGCGCAGGGGCCCATGCATATCAAACGAGTGTACAGTGTACTGATAGAAATTGACTCTGAAACTGTACTAGTTAAGAACTGTATGGTAAAGTGGGAACAAGATTTTGGTCAACATAGCACGATGGAAACGTGGGAGGGAATCTGGGTGAGAAATGTAAAATTTACACAAGCGCAACACTTAAGGGAGAACTTTTATAAAATGTTCTATAGGTGGCACCTAGACCCGAAAAAATTATTGCATATCTATCCAGACATCCAACCTAAATGTTGGAGGTGTGACAGTATGGAGGCTACATATTTTCATGTATGGTGGACATGTAGAAAGATTAAAGCCTTCTGGAGAAAAATATGGTGGGCAATCCAAACCATTTTGAAAAAGTGTATTGAATTTCTACCTCAGGTGTTTTTGTTAGGGATCATAAAAGACTGCACTACCACAGAGACGAACTTAATTCTGAACTTGATCACAGCAGCGAGACTGCTGGTGGGACAATACTGGAAGAAGCCAGAAATACCACCTATAGAAGAATGGACTTTGAAAGTAATAAAATTGGCAGAAATGGCTAAAATATCGGCATACTTGAAGGATCGCTCAAATGAACAATATATGATAGACTGGAAACAGTGGATAGACTACATACAAGAGAAACACCAATCAAAGAAAATGTATCTGGCTTATAGTTAAATCTTGACACAGGGAGTGAAGAATGTTTACAAATTTAAATTTAAATCGATTGTATTAAGTTGGATAGCAGTTAGCTTGAATCTTTCCCTGGTTTACATATACAAATATTTATCTATTGATTATTGGAAGGTATATATCAAATAGACTAAGAATGTACTTGATAGAGGGAAGGGCGTATCGACATGAAAATTATTAATTTTAATAAGATGACTTGTTTGTTTGATATCCAATGGACTGATCTGAAAAGAAGTGAAAGTTACAATTTTTAAAATGTAGGTGGTTTATAGTTAAACTTGGACACACGGAGTGAAGAAGGTCAACAAATTTAAAATGATTGTATTAAGTTGAATGGCATTTAACTTGAATTTTTTCTTTGTTTACATGGACAAATGTTTATCTAATAATAAATATTTTTAATAATAAAAAAACATCAGGAAAAAAAAAGAAATTATTCAGAACCCCTTCATTTATTTATTTATTTATTTATTTATTTATTTATTTATTTATTTATTTATTTATTTATTTATTTATTTATTTATTTGGGTTTGTATGCCGCTCCTCTCCGGGGACTCGGAGTGGCTAACAACATATATATAACAATAAAATTACAATAAAAAAACCCAAACAACGATATCTAAAAAAAACAATAAAACACACATTCAATTCAACAATCAACCACAATCATCCCCAGGCCTGCTGGCAAAGATGAGTTTTTAGATTTTTCCGGAAGGCCGGGAGAGTCGGAGAAACGCAGACTTCAGGAGGCAGTTGGTTCCAGAGGGCGGGCGCCACAACAGAGAAAGCCCTCAATTTTGTGATGCTGCAGCCTGATTCTAGTTGTTGAAATTCATTTTTTCCTCATTAATCTACACTCAGTACCCCATAATGACAAAGTGAAAATATCATATCATGTATTTGCTGCCAAAAGTGCTTCAGCAAAGTACTGAGTAAAGGATCTGAATACTTATGCCAATGTGATATTTCAGGTTTTTTTCTTTTTAATAAATTTACAGACATTTCTTCAATTCTGTTTTCAATGTCATTATGGGGTATTGAATGTAGATTAATGAGAGAAAAAATGAATTTCAACAACTGTAGAACCAGGCTGCAGCATAACAAAATTGACAATAGTGAAGAGGATCTGAATATGTATAATAACTTTCTAAATAAGGCTATACTTTGTGAAACTGTTTATTCCAGGCAAGAATGAGATTGGATGGCTCTAGTGGCAGAAGAATGTGATATAAGCAGAGATCAAACTATTGTCTTTCAGTCCAAAGGTTGTTTTGAGCAACCTTTTGAGACACTTGGCTGAGTTTTCACAAGTTTAATTAAGGACCTAGCAGCTGAATTTGCAAAAAAACTAAACTTGGTTGCTTCTGACCTTGATTAGTTCTTTTGATTAATTTGCATGCCCACCAGTTTGGCTACTTTGTGGCAAAACATAATGTTGCAAACCCAGAAGATGAGTTAATGCATTATCCAAGTTAAATATATTGTGTGAGTCCAATTCACGAATTGCACTGCAAGCAGACCACAATCATTTGTTCTGAACATTATGTATGTTTATGTATTTCTGCTGCAGCTGCCAGCTTCCCTAACTGAACCAAAGCTTTTGCTTGTGCTCTAAACAGTCTAAAGGTCTTGACACTCTGAGTCTGCACAGAGTCTTCTTGACCTTATTTGTTCTCTGATTTCAGAAGAGTGAACCAAAGACATTTTTTTGCTTTCCCCCAAAGAGGTGTATTTAAAGCTGTCCACAATACTTTCCCAACCATAGCTGGCCTGGGAATTCTGGGAGTCGAATTCCACATATCTTAAAGTTGCTAAAGCAATGGTCCCAAACCTTTCTGGCACCAGGGACCGGGTTCGTGGAAGACAATTTTTCCACAGATTGGGGGGGGGGAGATATTTTCACAACAACCTAGATCCCATGCATGTGCAGATGAAGCTGCGCTATTTGTCGGCCACTTGTGAGGCCTGGTTCTCAACAGGCTACAGACAGGTACGACTTTGCATTCTAGGGGTTGGGGATCCTTGCTCTAAAGGATCTGAGCTTGTGCAGTACAATTGCGTGCTTTTTCACTTGTTATGTAGAAAGACTCAGCCAGCAAATTATGCTTCAACCCTGTTCACGAATAGCCATGTGAGGAGTGGAAGAAAAAAAAAATAGCTTGAATGTAGCTGTTTGCTATTCTCAGTTAGAGTGTCATTAATTTGAGGAAATTGCTGGTGTTTGGGCTACAAACTATAAGAAGAGTGAGTCAAGTGTCCCCATTTTGCTGCTTTTTGAGGTTGAGACTTTTGCAGGTGTACTAGATGCCTTGAGACGGCCTTTCTTGAACCAGTGTCCTTGTGAAATACAGGGCAATTGAGCTCACCTCTGCACCACTTTACCTCCAAGTTCACTTTGTCAAAGTGCTGCAAATACTATTATTCTGTGTTGTCTTCTAATTTGCTCTGATCTTCCCAACATTTAAAGAGATTTGGATGCCTACCATGTGCCCAAGTATAATTTAGGAGTATTTTTTGAAAGTGAAGATTAATGGCACAATCCTGTGCAGTTCTAAGAAGTAAATCCCACTGAATTAATAGATTCTTATTGCAAGGTAAATCTAGAGCAGCGGTTCTCAACCTATGGGTCGCGACCCCATTTGGGGTCGAACGACCGTTTCGCGGGGGTCGCCGGACACTGCGGTCTGCCATTTTGTTTTTTTCCCATCGCGCGTGTGCCGCGCATGCACGGATCGGCCCATCGCGCGTGCGCCACGCATGCGCAGATCAGCCCATCGCGGTCCGCCATTTTTTCCCTGTCGCGGTTCGGGCTGTCGTGCACGCACCGTGCATGTGCGGATCGGCCCGTCGCGGTCCGCCATTTTTTTGTTTGTTTTTGTTGCGCGCGCGCCATGCATGCGCGCCACGGTTTTTTCATTGCGCACGTGCCGCGCATGCGCGGATTGGCCCGTTGCGCGTGGGTCGGGGTCGCACCGCGCATGGGCGGCGCAAGTGGGGTCTCAACCTGAAAAAGGTTGAGAACCACTGATCTAGAGGATTGTAGCTTAAATGAGAATCATGATCCTATGCTCTGCTGATTTTTGGCCCATATATCTTCAATAGATCCATCTGAAAGGGTATGGGTACAGCAGCAGATGGGATGATTCCCTGCATCTGCCTCTGTAATTTGAGCTGGCATTTGGAGAAGATATTGGCTCAAGAGTTAAAGACCCTCTCCTTGGGATATCCCAAGCTGATATGTTACCCTTGAGATCTACAGGTTCATCTGGGAGTTCCAATGCTATTGAGCAAACTCACAAGCCTTGACTGGCACAAAAGGAGAGGATACCAGACCAATCACAAAACATGTTTCTTTTAGGGCAGACCAGAAGCTGACCAGAAATGCAGGACTTCTAAGGTAAATCTACAAACAAACAGAAGGACTTGAATACACAAGGATTATCAGACACATCATGTTCATTTGTGGATCGAACTGTAGGAAATCACAATCCCTTCTTTTAAAGGTAACAGGACAAAAGACAAAATAACAAGAGTATCAGTTTTTCTTCTGACTATATGACAATACAGAGATTTTTTTTTTCTGGAAAGAACTGTCCATTGATTTTAAAATGTTCTGCAGAGAACTGGAAACAGTAAGTAATGTCTGAGTGATTGCTACACACAAATGCCCATCAATAATTTACCAAGCTCTTTCTTCTCTTTTCTCTCTAGCAATTAGAGACTGAAGGCTGCCATCCAAAGTACACTGTTACCAAGAAGTCACCAAGTGAGTGGACAATCATCTGTTGGGATATGTCGTGCACTATATATCACAATCCCAAATGTTCATAAGAATAAATTATGGGGGAAAGCATGGGAGATACACCCAGCTAAATATAATCAGAAGTATACAATAGATCAAGTATAAAGACAAAGTTAAAAGAGACTGAACTTACATTCTGATTTCAACTAAATATATACTGGTTACATTCAGACAATATTGGTTGCAAATACATTTAAGCATAAAGTTACTGAAGAAGCTGGGTTTGTTAACACACACAGCTGACAAATTTAGCATGTTATGAGAATACATCTGCTAAAATCTTTACCTGATAAAAATAAAGCATGTGTGTGAACACAGTCATGCCCTAATTGTTTTTTCCAAGAAAAGTGGGTCAATTTTATTTGATGGATTGTCACAGAATAGTCCCCTACTTGAAATCTGACTTAAATACAGCTCAGTAATAATAATAATAATGTGATCATGCATATCATTTTATATAAATTGGTATTATTTTGTCCTTTGGGGGGGACAACAAATTTCATATCCCCATTTTTTTCCTGACAACATGGGAACAGCCATGCTAGTGGAAATATATTTTTTCAAAAGTTCTTCAGTTGCTGGGTATATGCACTATAGGAGACAAGGGATTATTTAAGCTTTGTTACTTTTGCCAAATACTATTAAGTCTGGTCCCAGGGCAGCTGTCTGGTTTAAAGTGGTGATGGCTTATTTAAAGCTTTGGGTGCCCATATTTAGATGGGCTAAGAAATTGTTCCTGACAGGAAGCATGTGTGCTGGAATTAGGGGATAGATTCCAGGGCAAATTTCTTCATAGTAACATGTTCAACCCCTAGACTTTGGTGTGTCACAGCAGTGCCCTGCAAAGATCAGGTAAGTTGAACAACAATAATAACAATAATAGAGTTGGAAGTCTAACCCCCTACTCAGGCAGGAAACTCTATACTATTTCAGATAAATGGCTGTCCACTCTCTCCTTAAAAACTTCCAGTGTTGGAGCATTCACAACTTCTGGAGGTAGGTTGTTGCACTGATTAATTGTTCTGTCAGGAAATTTTTTCTTAGTTCTAGGTTACTTCTCTCTTTGATTAGTTTCCATCCATTGCTTCTTGTACTGCCTTCAGGTGCTTTGGAGAATAGCTTGACTTCTTTGTGGCAACCCCTGAGATATTGGAATACTGCTATCATGTCACCCCTCGTCCATCTTTTCATTAAACTACTAGACATACCCAATTCCAGCAACCATTCCTTGTAAGTTTTAGCCTCCAGTCCCCTAATCATCTTTGTTGCTCTTCTCTGTACTCTTTCTAGAGTCTCAACATCTTTTTTACATTGTGGTGACCAAAACTGGATACAGTATTCCAAGTATGGCCTTACCAAGACATTATAAAGTGGTATTAACACTTCACGTGATCTTGATTCTATCCCTCTGTTAATGCAGCCTAGCACTGTGTTGGCTTTTTTGGCAACTGCAGCACACTACTGGCTCATATTTAAGTGATTGTCTACTAAGACTATTAAATGATTTTGGTTTCTCCCAAAGTCTTTCCTATGTAATCCTATTTATACAATGACACAACTTAAGAAAACTGTCCTGCACCTTCTATCATTCTATCAAGGGTCATTAAAGGTGTGAGTTTAGCTACTAGAGGGTTTCTGATTGGCTACTGCTGGTCGATCAGAGAAGATTTTCCTAAAAATTAGGACCTTTTCCTATTTCTACCTAACCATATTACCAACCTGCTGCCTTTTTGCTGTTGTCCATGACTCTGCCTTCATTTGATCTCCAGTCATGAGAGAGGCAACTAAACCTGTATTAATTTATATTAAAGATATCTTCCTTTATTATGGCATGCTATCCAGCAACCTCCATATGTATAACATCTGTCAGTCTTTGTAATCTGTTTTCTTGGAAGAAAGTCAGATGACTGTAGGGACTGCAGAACCAGGATAGGTATTGCCAATGGGGAGAGTAAATGTCACAGCAGTTATTGTTTTCTAGTAACTTCAGGGTAGGTAGATAACACTTCAAGTCAGCAGAAGGAAAAGGCCTCCAAAGGCATTATCAATTTGTCTCCTATACAGGATTCTGTAAAACTGAGGACAGTTCAAAAAAGGGGAAAAGGAGAAAAGGAAAAAAAGGAACAAGGAGGACCTGCTTGTCAACTTCCATGAAGGAAATCCATATAATATCTTTGCATCTATATTTTATATAATGAACTTTGAGCATCTGCTGAAACCTAAGTACTTATTTAAATAGACAAGAAATCCTTTGTGGACACCATATCCTTGCCAAGAGCCTGGGGGGGAAAGCTAGGACTTCAAGACTTGCTTGATGAATTCGTGGTTGGAGCTATTCCAGCATTTAGGGCAGTGTTTCTCAATTATGGCAAATTTATGCTGAGAGAACTTCATCTCCTACATTTCCCCAGCCAGCAAGAAGTCTACACACACTGTGGACTTGACAGAGGTGTCAAGGTTGAGAAACACTGCTCTGGAGCAATGCTGTTCTGGAGGGCAGATATGTGAAAGAGAAGACATACTTCTGGGTCCCATAATGTGGCATTGCTTGATAGATGGGAGCTGGAGTATGCCTAGTGTGCAGCTCTTATAAAATGGACAAAGAATTTGTCATGAATATTGCAACTGGCCAGGCCCACCATGAGAATAGTTTGGTTATTAATTTCATGAATGCGTCTATCCTGTGCTATCAACATTCTGAATGAACTTCTGATCCAAACAGCTGCCAAGTTCTGATGTAGGCAACAGGCCGATTAGAGAAGTTATATTATGAATTATTGTGCAATATGGTATTGGAAGAACCTTTGCCTGCTTGCATTCCAGCATCCAACCAATGCACAATATTCACTAGACCTGTGTTTAGAAAGAGCCAAATTGACAGATCGCTGTCATAAAGTACCCCTGCACCTGCTAGCTGGGCAACATGACAGATGGCACAGCTCTGAACACCTGTCTATATTTTCCCCATCGTACATTAGAGATAATAATTGGCGGTGGTTTTTCAATTAGCGGGCAATAGGTGGTAGGAAGGGTAGCAAAGGCAGAAGTATCCACTAATCTCTTTCCTCAACTTGACTCAGAATAGATATGTTAACAAGATGTCCTTCATTAACTCTTCTTTTGTTGCAGAACAAGGACCGCCAATGGGGATTACGCATTGTATGCCACTATTTTCTTCTGACTTAAGAACTTGTGGTCTTCCACTACATGAATATGCCCGTAGAGTGACTTCTAGGTCACCCAATCAGCACTGTGTTGAATAACAGTAATGAGGACAGGCTTTATATCACGGGTGTCACTCGATCATGTTACATGACATATCATGATGTACTGCAACGTTGTTTTTTTTGCCTTTGTGGTGCTGGGGTGGGTGTGGCCTGCATGTGACGCATCTGGACCACCAGTTGACACAGAGATCTGGGCAGCAAGGTTTTGTATTCTGCATTAGTCCTCCAAGCCTTGGGCAGGGGAATTGATGTAGCAATTATATACAAGTAGTCCTCGTTACAACCATTCATTTAGTGACTGGCTAAATGTTACAATGGCATTGAAAAAAGTGACTTATGGCCACTTTTCACACTTGTGATTGTTGCAGCATCCCCATGGCCATGGAATCAAAATTTAGGTATTTGGCATATATGCATTTAGGACAATTACACTGTCCTGGAGTCATGTGATCACCATTGGTAACTTTCCCACCCTGCCTCCCACAAGCAAAATCAATAGGGGAAGCCAGGGTTGCTTAATGACTGCATGATTGATAACGGCACTCATTTGCTTAACAACTGTGGCCAAAAAGGTTGCAAAATGGGTCAAACTTGCCTTGCTTAGCAATAGAAATTTTGGGTTCTGTTATGGTCGTAAACCGAGGACTACCTGTACTGAGAAAACCTCATTCTTGTGAGGAGTGCTGTATGACAGGTAGCCAGATGTAATGCCTTCTTTGTGATGCTGGACCAAAGGGATAAGCTGTCGCTGCTATTGTTGTATCATCCTCTCAAGTGCATGGTGACATTTGTGGATGCTCCTGCATAATAGCATCCCTTTCAGAAATGCTTCACACAGGCCATTGTTTTGATGTCAGCATGGTTTGCTATGGTCACCACTGAGAGCACCTTGTTGCGTTTCTCTGTCTTCTTGATTATGTACCACCAAGTTGGTGTTGATATTAGAGACCACACAGATAGATCTCTGCAGAATGATCTGCTCTCAATCTCATCCTTCAGGTCTCCCAATGGTGTTCTCGTTGCTGCTGTAATTAAGTCCATCCAGCTTGTTTCTGGTCATCTCTTCTACCTTTCCCACCATTACAATCTTCTCCAGAGAATTAGATCTTCACATAATGTATCCAAAGAAGGATAATTTGAACCTCATCATTTGTGCTTCAGATGAGAACTTTGGATTGACTTAATGATCCGTTTGTTTTCTTGGCTATTCATGATATTCTCGGGAGTCTTAGTTCAGTAAACAGTAAAGGTCAAAGGCATCAGCACTCATTCTACCCTGCTTTTATTTCCATAGTCTATCATAGGGAGAATCACTACATGCACAATTCTGATATTTGTAGGTATAGACCAGGGGTAGGCAACCTTGGCTTTTTTATGACTCATGGACTTCAACTCCCAGAATTCCTGAGCCAGCTGGCCCAGGAATTCTGGGAGTTGAAGTCCACGAGTCATAAAAGAGCCAAGGTTGCTTACCCCTGGTATAGACACATCATGGTATGTGAATATCTTTTCCAAGGCATTTATTGTTAGGGTGCAGTATAAATTTTTATATGTATACAGTAATGTTACAATATTGTTGGAGAAGCTGTTTTTAGTTGCTGTGTGGACAGAAGATGAAGCTTCTGGATGGTGCACGGATTCTGCAGCTGTGTCCATCTGGAGGTATTGCAAAGCAGGATGTCCAGTTGCCTTCGTATAGCGACTCAGAAAAGAAAAGAGTTTCAATACCACATCCAGCAGGAAATTCTTTGATTTAATTGCCAAAATCTGGCTTGTCCCTGCCTTCTTGTTACTGTAAAATACCCCCACACCCTCTTTTTTTTTCATGGTGCCCCAACCTGTGTTGGAGTTTCAGACTAAATTCTGGCCATTTCCTACTGACTTACAGCATCTTCTAGAAGCATCCAAACATCAATATAATAGTAATGTGGACAGGATTTCTATCACCTCAGCCATGGATGGGTGATCTTAGAACACTGCTAAATATTGATGGGGAAATGGCCTCCATCATTTTTTTTTCTCTTCAGTTCAATGGCCCTCTCAGTGCACTGATATCTCTTAGGCTTAGGTTCATTTTCCTATGGCTGAAGGATAAGCCTAAAATAACAGCAACCCAACAATTGTCCTCTTTTAAACCAACGCTAGACCACTCTATTAATAAATTCACATGTCAGAGAGGATATCCTGAAAGGAAATGAGAAAAGAGCTCTTTAAAAAATGGCAGCAAGGAGGTCAAAAGCCATGGGACAGCAAATGTGTCTCTTTCTCATGCTGTTCTCAAGGCTGTGTTGTGGCACTAGAGAGCACTGTAGAGCTAACAGATCAGGGCAAGCAAGAGTTTTTGAGTTTCCTGCTGAATAAGGGGCTATCCTGTAAGGCAAGGTTTTTTTATTCAAAAACTAAAACACTCCAGAAGACAGGCTTAAGATAACAAGAGGACCTGGACAGACTTGAACACTGGGAGCTGTCTAACAAAATGAAATTCAATGGTGAAAAAAATAAGGTTCTACATTTAGGCAAGAAAAACCAAATGTACAGATATAGTATAGGGGGTACCTTGCTCAATAGTAGCAATTGTGAGAGAGATCTTGGAGTCCTAGTGGACAATCACTTAAATATGAGCCAGCCGTGTGCTGCAGCTGCCAAAAAAGCCAACACAGTGCTAGGCTGCATTAACAGAGGGATAGAATCAAGATCATGTGAAGTATTAATACCACTTTACAATGCCTTGGTAAGGCCACACTTGGAATACTGCATCCAGTTTTGGTCACCACGATGTAAAAAAGATGCTGAGATTCTAGAAAAAGTACAGAGAAGAGCAACAAAGATGATTAGGGGATTGGAGGCTAAAACATATAAGGAACGGTTGCTTGAATTGGGTATGTCTAGTTTAACGAAGAGAAGGATGAGGGGGACACGATAGCAGTGTTCCAATATCTCAGGGGCTGCCACAAAGAAGAGGGAGTCAAGCTATTCTCCAAAGCGCCTGAAAGCAGTACAAGAAGCAATGGATGGAAACTAATCAAGGAGAGAAGCAATCTAGAACTAAGGAGAAACTTCCTGACAGTTAGAACAATTAACCAATGGAACCAACCTGCCTCCAGAAGTTGTGAATGCTCCAACACTGGAAGTTTTTAAGAAGAGACTGGACAGCCATTTGTCCGAAATGGTGTAGGGTTTCTTGCCTGAGCAGGGGGTTGGACTCGATGACCTCCAAGGTCCCTTCCAACTTGATGATGATGATGATGATGATGATGATGATGATGATCATCATCATCATCATCACACAGTCAGCCAGATGTTCAGACTGGATTTGGCATTTTGTCTACCTATCGAGTCCTTACCAAGGACCTGGGATAGGCAGACGTGGATGTTTGATGGTATTACAGATATCGTCGCAGGATGGAAGCAGTTCCTAGTAAGCAGTTCCTGCCTTTTGCAATTGACTAATGGCGAATTTGTCAATGCCAATGGTGTTCAAGTGGTGCTCCAGTTGTTTTGGGATTGCACCCAAGGCACCTATTACTATTGGTACTACCCTTGCTTGCTTTTGCCACAGTCTTTCTATTTCTATTTGTAGGTCTTTGTATTTTGTTATCTTCTCCAGTTCTTTCTCGTCTATTCTGCTGTCTCCAGGCACTGCCACGTCCACTATCCAGACTTTTTTGTCTTTCTTATCGACAACTGTTAAGTCTGGAGTGTTATGTTGCAGGTGCTTGTCTGTTTGAATTCTGAAGTCCCAGAGCAGTTTAATTTTATCATTTTCTATGACTTTCTCTATTTTATGATCCCACCAGTTTTTGCTTACAGGCAAATGATATTTCTTGCAGATCTTCCAATGCACCATTGTTGCTACTTTGTCATGCCGCTGCTTGTGGTCAGTCTGTGCGATTTTCTTGCAGCAGCTTACCAGGTTGTCCACTGTTTCTTCAGCTTCTTTGCATAGGCGGCACTTACTGTCTGTTGCTGTCTTCTCAATTTTGACTTTATATGTATTATTATTATTATTATTATTATTATTATTATTATTATTATTATTATTATTACTATTATTATACCAGGGTGCCATCAGATTGTCATTTTAATGGGTTAGAAAATTGTAAAGACATATGGAATCATCATGTTAAGCACAGTTCATACATGGCCAAAGTTCTCTGTTGTGGTGCACATGTTCTAGAACAACATTCTGGAAAGTGAGAAGTTTCCTGAGGATAGGCTCTGGAATGATTCCAAAAGCTTGGAAGAATAGACCTCTGTTCAGGTTGGATTCTGCAACATTATCCTGGGACAGGTATATTTACTTTCATTCACTAGAACACCTCCCAGAGATTAGAGTTGCTTCTTCTCTGACATCCTTTAAATGAGTCTTGAATCCCTGGCTCTTTTCCCAGGCCTTCTAGTAGAAAATATGTGCCTTTACGGACATTTTATCAATATGTCAGATACTTTAGTCCTTGGTTTTTTGTTTTTCTTTTCTTTTTTTTTTAAGCGCATCTTGGATCTTGCATTTAAAGAGTTATTTATGAGTTGGGGGAACTTATCAATTTAATGGAAGGAAGGAAAAAAAGGTAGAAATCAGCTTTTGTAGCTTGACCTTGCCCATTTCCCGTTTTGGGCCTCATGTTCTAAGAAACCCTTGGCTCAGAAATGGTCATTAATCCAAACATCCCGCACCCAGTGTAAGGCACATGATAGACATATTTCGCCGTAGGCTCTCACAGGACATTTCCCAAGTGATGGAGGATCCATGCTTTTTAATGTGCACATGATTTTTAAATAGCTTCTCTATAATGCATACTTGTTATTTTCTAGTCAGCACTGCTCCTGGGGAATTAAAAAGGCTTATCCATGAAATAACAAGGAGGATTGAGGTACATCCAGTTCTCTACAGGCACCCTTTCCCTTTATGTCCCAATGTTATAGGAAGTCAAAAAGGGTGCAACACTCTGTCAAGGGATGTTTATTTTATTTATATAGATGTGACTAACAACAATGGTTTTTCCTGCCTTCTTCCCATGATGTTGTTTTCTTCATCTTGTCAGCAGTCCACAAGAGACACAGATTTAAGATGTCCTTAGCTGTACCAAAGTTACAGCTATTTTTCTTTCTTGACCCAGCAACATCCAGTAGCAGTTGCTAGATGTATAAAATGACCGGTAGTGGGGTGGGATCAGCTTGACTTTTATTGTCCATTACAGCCCTTGTGGGCAGACCTCTCCCTTCCTGCTTCCAAAAGGTCTCTTTTATTGCCATTCTGTTCTTTTCCCACCAAAAGCTTTGGGCTTGGCCTACCTACCATATAAGGTGATTTCAGGAAACATGGGAGCCACACTTCATGGCTGCTCAGTAGAAGGGACTTCTTTTTTGCTTGGATTTGATTATCCAGCCTTGTGTGTTTTCAGCAAGGTGTGAAAGGACTACAGTGGGATCTGGTGGTTCTAGGAAATCAATGCTACTTTGCTATTGGTTTGATGACGTGGCCTGTGGCCAAAAATTTGTGATGTGATGTTGCAGACCTATGTGGAAATTGCTAGAGCTACATGTCCCCAATGCACTCTGCTTTCAATCCCATTTCCAGAGAAAAAAAGATGCATAGAGCTTGGCACCCTTACCCCTTATGTTTCTCTACTGTTGCTCAGGCATTTCTCCTCTGCAATTGTTTCACTCTGTTCCCCTCCCATTGCCATTGAAAGGAATGGGAGCAAGAGCCACAAATTGCAGGCATTGCACAAAGTTGTAATTGTGCAACGATGAAAGATAGGCTAATAGTTCTGTGTATTTTGCATATTCATGGGACTCTATGTGGGCTTGTGTAACATAGTTCCCTTTTTAGCCACAGTCACTTCTCAGTCTTTATTGGTGTACAGTGAAATAGCACAAAATCTTAAAAGATGCGAAATCCCACACCACTGTTGTATCACAATGGAGATTAGGGAATGTTTTTGTAGTGGCTGATGCTGTTCTTAGTTCTTAAGAGTTAAGCTAACCACTTTGCTTAGGGCCCTGCAGCTGTATAATCAGGACACTATCACTAGATAGCAAAACAGAGGCACCAGAGGTAAGATAAAAACCTCACTGGGGGCCAGCAAATGTCAAACTGGTATACGTTTCTGCCAATCTCCATCTCAGAGATGTGTGGGTATCTCTTTAACACAGCAGAAGGGAAAGACCAAAGATGGTTCCTGAACATGAAACTAAAATTAGTGGTCTGTGGCTTAATCTAAATGGAAAGAGTTGTCCTAATTAAACAGATAATCATTGACAGACACCTCCATTAACTGGGAGTTACCAAGACATTTATTTGCCTGAGCTGAATCTCCCACTGCACTTGAGCAGGCTAGTTTAGAGGGCCAGGCATGGCCAGGAGGCATTGTGCTATTTCCTCCCATCCTTACCATTGCCCAACACCTACCACTTGCCTAAGGATAGGGCCGGTCCTGAGAATAACCTCTTCATCAAGCATGCTGATGAAAACCCTGCTTGTTGATTAGGCCTTTATGTAACTTGATGGTGATTTGTTGTACAACATAGCTTACACAATTTTGTACAGTTCTTACTCATTCCTATCACTCCTTGTGAAATAGATTAGCTGGAAAAAATTAGGACATTCCCAGGCTTTGAATTTCCAGCTACTTTGCAGGGCAGCATGGTTACTGGTTCTTTACTTACAAGGCCACAGAATATGGATGGTGCTTGAAGGAATATCCATAAAGACATTCATAATCTATGTTCTTAACATGCCAAATCCTCCATTTATAGTCTCTTCAAAATCTCTTGGTGGTAAGAAAACAGTTCCTATCTGTCTATCTAATTTCAATTGATGTGTCAATAATTGATGTGTCAATAATCCCTAGAACTTTTCATCCAAGAATTTAAATTAATATTATAGTTGAAATGGGATGGGTGGGTGAAAGTGCAGTTGGAATTCATGCACAAACATGCCTATAGAGTGTAAAACCTGAGACTTTAAGCAACTCCAGAGAAATCAAGAGGTAAATATCAAGAGATCAGAACACACAAACAGTTCTAGGGAATTGGTGGGCCAGAAAATAGTGTCCAGTTGCAAAAGTTTTCTGCTAAATATATTCTATGGTATTGGAGTTGGCAATTCTAGGCAAACAAATGAACAAAAAACAAACACAAAACCCAGCACATAAGTAAGTCTTATCTATCAGAGCTCTTTGAGACCTCTGCCTACATAATCAATCTTTTACCTTTCCCCCACTGAAGTGTCTTTTTGTCTCACATTGTATTCCCTGTAGTAATGAAATAGGATCCAAAATAAAATGTTTTATGCTCCAAAGTTTCTATTTGGCTTCCTTAAAGCAACAGAAGGAAATGCTGCAATATTTCAGAAATCACAGGTTTCTGCGATTGTCTTCCATAAGAGTATATTTATAACAGGCCGGAAAAATGGTGGCTTTCCAATTGTTAGGGAATTATAAAACCAAGTATGAAGTCCATGTGAAAGTTATCAGGAGTTATAGTTTATCAATATTATGGGCCACCATTTACTATTTTACACTGTAATCTATTTTGGTATCCCTTTATTAAATCTATTGCCATGACATATTATGAAATGCAGAACCATTCCTCCACATCATTTTTAGGTTTGCAATATTCTAATTTTTCTTAGATTTCTGCAACTTTCCCTTTTCTTGTTTCCTATCCTGCAACTACTGTTCCCTTATCTCTGTACTACCCCCACATTCAGTCTCTCATTGTTCAATTCTATTCCCTTATCTCTGTACTACCCCCACATTCAGTCTCTCATTGTTCAATTCTAGGAATTTCCAACCAGATAGTCTCTCTCTCTCTCAGCTTCCTGGCATCAAATTGGCTCTTGGTCAGTTCAGGATAGGTTAACTGAGAATAAGTAATTCCAGGATCTGGCTTCTTAATTGTCCAAGAATAACAAGCTGGCCCAAGTTTCCAGATTCAGCTGTCTGACACCTTAGGAAACTCTAAAAATAGCCTTCTGTGAAGACTTGGGCTGATCTCTGGCTCCCACACTTTCAGGAGGATTCAGAAGGATTGTTATTGCTCTCATGTTTTCTTTAAAGCAAGAGGAACTTAATTTGTCTGATAGTTCATTAACATAGTTTGATTGTTATTTAGAATAAAATTAACTTACCTGACGTTATGCAACAAATTGTTCTCAGGACATGGTGCTGCTTATCCTAGAAAACAAGTCTCTGCATTCCTTATGTTAAAAAGAAAGAAATAATGAAATCAAGCAGACTTCTATAACGCCTACAGCCAAAACTCTTTTGACTTATCAACATTCATATAATTGTCGACAAATTACCAATCACAAATGAAAAAGGATATAATTTTAGTATCAAAAACCAGCATGATGAAGTGACGTAAATATGGTTCAGAGCTCTTTTCTAAGAACGTTTGTTTCTGAGGGGCATTTCAGGCGCCACAACTTGATCTTCCCTGAAACCAGAAGCAGTCAGATCACAATTAATAACATGTACGCTCACCAAGCCTAAGGGAAATGTGGAACGTTGCAAAGAAGAGACTGACTTTAATCTGGGGCAGGTTTTCCCATCAAGAACTGCCAGGAGGAGAAACAGTTACAAACAAGGCTGATTTTCCTTCAAAAGGCCAAGATTGCTCTGTGCTCTGGAACTGGCAATTCGTTTAAAGAGCAAGAGAGATGGTTTAAGAATTGCTAGCATTGTTCTCCTAAGGAAAACAGGAATTAAAAGCTAACAGAGCTCTATGGAAGCTGAGAACTCTAACAGAAGGACATCAGTGCAAGCTGGGTTTTAAGTATGTCAGGGAAAAGTCAAGAAATAGACCAGGGAGTCTGCTGGTTTTGTGGCCTGTGCTTGGTGACCACCCTCGCCTTAAATACATTGCTAGAGTGCTTGATTTCAGGTCTAGTGAATACAATAGCAGTGATTTGGATTTTTGCAGTCTAGTTCTAGTCTCAGCAGAACATTTTTTTCCTCAAGTATAGTAAATTGCCAATCTGAATGGAAACCTGAAGGTCACTTTCTATAGAACCATGGCTTTTTCAATAGACTCTTTACTATAGTACAGTTCTTTATGATTCTGCACTGACCTTTGGATTTTATTCCTTGGTTATTAGTGTTTCCTTCCTTCTCTCTTTTGATTTTTTTTATTTTCTCTTAAAGAAAAGAAACACAGTTTAAATAAGCATAAAGAAAATATTTTAATAGCATGACTCTAATAGGGTGGATCATAATCTGCTTGCCAGCTGAAGACCATTATCACAAAAGGTTTGTGTGTTTAATCACTGTCAAGGAGAGTGACTTTCTTCATGTGGATTCCCCCCCCACACCCCCTTTTAAATTTGGCACTATAACTTATTTTTATTCTCAGAAGAGGATGTTGCAACTCTTTTGCTAGTCATTTACAATGAGTTCCAGGATTTTATCTCCAGTTCAAAGACCACTACATTAACTGTGCAACTTAGCTGAGCGTAACTATATTAGCTCTGGACAATTCTGCACCAAAGCAATAACAGCTGTTCCCAGACTAGCAAAATGGCATATTTCCTTCCCTGTATTTGCCATACAAAATTAATTAAATACTTCAACTACTTCAATAAAGCTGTTATTTTGGATTCCTCATATCTTCAAAGATGTTTGTTCCCAGATATATTTGATCAAAACTGGTTTGTAAAAATATTTTTTCAATAGAGAACAGAAAATTACTTCATGCTACTTAATATGTTTGTCTTAGGTCTTGTTAGTCACTTCCTATTTCCTCAAAAGGTTACAGTAGTAGGCCACTATCAATGCCACAAAGTTTCGTTTCTTTTGAATAAGAAACTAAAAGAAATTTCTTGTGATTTTATTTATGCGACTATTTCTTTATTTTGCTTCTTTTACAAGCATACAGACAAAATCTATGGAAGCAATCACACTGCTATAAGCAGAGGACACATCACAAACTTGACAGGGACTGGAGAAGCCCTCCAGGGTTGACTTCAAAGGGATCATTCTTGAGCAAAGCAAACCAGCTGAGTCTCGGTTCAGCAAGATATTCAGTTTTATTTTCATGGATGAAGCCGAAATAGTATGGCTGCTTTCACGCAACATGATTAAACCAGTCTTAGCTTGTTGCTGTTGGATTTGGTGATACATATTGACATAAATTGGGATGAGGGCTCCATTTTAGGGGAATAGTAGCTTGATTCACCATTGCTTTAAATATTTTGGGTTGAACTTGACCCCTTTGTGCTGTGGAGCTAATTCTGTTTTGCTGATCCTACCCCCAACCAAGTTAAACATGTTTTGTGACACCAGCATCATTGGGTTTAACTCATTCATCAGTGCAAGAATTATTGTAATACACCAAATAAATATTTAATAACTGATCATAATCAAATAATATCTTCATTTAATTTTCCTCTGGCATCGGAATTTACTGCAATGTCCCCTCCCCTAAGTATTTGTTTGAGGATATTACTCTCTGCAGCTCATTTTTGTGAACTGAATAACATGCAAAAAAAGTAGCTTTGGTGGTGGCATTAGGGTTTGTTTAACTTGCATTTTCTTCTTAGAAAATTGTTATTGCAGTTACCTTAAAGTGGACACCAGTTAACTTGCCTTCACACAGTTTCTAAACTCAAACCCCGCAAACTTATTCCAGATTGCATTTCTAGCTGTCTTTGAGCCAGTTCACATTCTATTTCTTCTTTCATCTCTAGTTTACTGAAAGGGAGTGGGAGTAAAACTATGAGTTGCTCATTTATTTATTTATTTATTTATTTTAAAGAACTGCTACCTTTTTCCTGTGTATTGCCTTTCCTGAATTCAAGAGTGCTCAAAGGGTGAAAATCCAGTTGCAGCCACTTCGGGCCCATGGTTACTACTCTCTGCGAATTTCAGCCTTTTGTCTCTGGATCTCTCCTTCGTCTCATTTGGAAGAGCAAATTGCTCCATGAAAATCCTAGAGTTCAAATAAAAATGCTGATGAAACTTCAGAATAATAATACATGCAAGGGAAGGAAGTTGGGATACGGAATTTTGGACCTGCCTGGCAAGAGAAAAGTTAAAGAGAAACTTGACATATATTCCCCACTTCCCCTCAAATATTTCGTGAATCAGTTGTTGTCTAGCTAGCGGGATTGAACAGAAGAAGTGAGATCATATAAGGATGTCTCCAGTATGGTAACAAGGGAGTAATAGGAGTTGCCTTTTCCTTCCACTGGCGCACTCTCAAAGTAACACCATCCAGAAGTTTTTTTCTTCAACTTGAACTTGTTGGAATTTGGCTCAGTCGAGCAGAAGTGGCATTTTCTGTCATCTGCTGTAATGAAACTGACATGGCACTTTGGCCTGGGTTTCACAGCACATCGGGCTAAAATGCAGTGGGCTCATTTGTGTTGAGTATGTCATGTGGTAGTTCTCGGCTTACAACCATAATTGAGCCTGCAAGTTTGGTCAGTGGTAAATGACGTCGGTTATAAATTTTATAAATAAATAGAAAATATAAATAAAGCAAATTACCATACGACCATGCCTGATTTTACAACTATTTTATTGCAGCAGTCATTAAACATGGCAGTCATAAAGCAAATGCCATTGTCATTAAGCAAATCCATTGTTCGTTATGGAGTGTGAGTTGGAGGGGTTTTTTGTCAGAAATTGGAAATAAACACTAGTTTTTGGCTAAAATGTAAATTACAGTCATGTGATTCTGGGGCACTGCTGACAGCCATAAACATGGACTGGTTGCCGAGCACCCAAAATATGATCATCAGGGTGACGGTGTTCTGAATATTGGAACTTTGAATCTGGGTTGTAAGCCCCTGGTGAGGCAGCCTCTCATAATTTCGAACAGTCACTAAGTGACCAGCCACAATTTGAGGACTACCTGCATTGAAGTTACTTTAGGACAGCATATTGTATGAATCCAACCCACTGGGTTAATTCAGTAAATCATAACGATGCAATCTGTTCCACAACTCCTGATATCCCACTAGGGACAGGGTCAGTTCCAGAGCTGTGCTTCATCAGGCTTTCTGGTCTCTGTTGCAGTAGTTGGACTTGGAGGAGGTGGACGAGATCAAGTGATCTCACTGCATCTGGTTCTCATCTTAACCTGGCTTGCTGATAGGAAGTCACCGTGTGGGTACATAGTACGAGGGGAGTCTCTTTTGGTCTGCTGCTGGTGGTGGCTTCCTTGAAAGGGATAGCAGTGAGGTCTCATGAAGGGAAGTGGACGTGGGTAAAAGCAAGACAACATCCACACTGTGGAGTAGCAGTTTTCTGTTTAGATATAGGAGAAATAAATACAGCAATACAATAATAAAAAATAGACACAACAGAGCAATACAACCCAGGGGTATGAATAAACCAGACTAAAGGATGGATAAATAGGTTTTCACTGATCGGTTGACACATTTCATGTTTCTAAGGGGACATGCCACCTGTGGGTAGAATTAGAGTTCACTTTTTCTTAAACTTTGTTGAGCCTTTTTGGGGACTCACACTGCATCTCAAAAGAGCAGCAAATCCCATAAATAAACTCCAGTTATTGCAATGCCAAAATTCAGTAGCCTGGTCAAAAGAGATCCAGGAATAGAAAAAAGAAATTTTTGACGGTGGGGTTGCATGAAGTCCTTGGCTCTTATAGCAGTTACTTGGAGTTTCATGTTCTGAATTGTATGAACTTTCAAGAAAACAAATATATTTAGAATAGGTTTGGATTTAGAACATTTTCCAGGTACTGTTACATTTCCCCATTTCTGGCATGAGAACTTGGTGTTGCAAGCAAAATTCACAGCTGCCTTTCCCAGCATTAGTGAAATGACTGAAATAAACTGACTGTCCAGCATCCTCTTGCAGAAAGAAGCTGGCTTACACCCACAGGCAGTATTTCTGCCTAAATAGAGGCAATAGGAGATGACCCTCATGCAACACAAGTTTCAAGCTTGTGAGCATGAATTAGATGACAAGGAAAGCACAGATTCCTTCCATTAAGTCATGGGGGCAAGCAATGCATCTTCAAATAATAACCAAAGGAAAAAAATGGCAATGGGCTCACTTCAATCAAATTTTTGATCTGTGTTGCTAACAAGTTTCTCCTTCAGAGAGTGGAAGAAAGGACAAGAATCTTTTATTTGACCATAATCAGTAAGGAGACGTAGTTGAGGTAACAGAAGTAGCAGAACCATTGGGGGGATGTGACTCTTGTAATGCTTGAATTCTTGATTTTAAGGAAAATTAAGGTTAAAATGATGATGATGATGATGATTCATTGCACAGTCAGCCAGAAGTTCAGACTGGATTTGACATTATTGGTTGCAGAGTCATCCCGATGTTTAGACTGGACATACCATTTTTATCCACCTATCAAGACCTTCTCAAGGACTTGGGATAGAGAGATGCTGTTGTGTGATGGTGTTAAAGGTATCGTTATTATGGTTGGTCTCACAGTCAGCCATATTTTTGGGCTACATTAAGCATTTCCATCAATCAAATCCTTCCCAAGAACCTGGATAAGTAGATATTGTTTGATGGTTTTAAAGATATTAAAGATATTGTCGCAGGATAGAAGCTGTTCCAAATGAAGGTGCTTTTCTCAAGTGAGTGATGGTGATTTTGTCAATGCCAATTGTGTTCAAGTGGTACTCCAAATATTTTGAGATTGCACCCAAGGTTTCTATTACTGCGGGTACTATCTTTGCTTTCTTTTGCCACAGTTGTTTTACTTCTATTCACAGGTCTTTGTATTTTGTGATTTTATGCAGTTCTTTGTCTTCTATTTTGCTGTCTCCAGGCATTGCAATGTCCACTCTCCAGACTTTTTTGTCTTTCTTATATATAGGACAATGTAAAATTATATCTGCCAATTCTTTTACTGGTGTTGGCCTTCATTTGCATTGAATTATTCCTAAAAACCTAGGATGTCATAATGAATTGATGTAGTATACTGTATGTACAGATTCAAGTAGGGTGGTCTTTTGTAATTAACAGATGGAAATTTTGTCAATGTGCACATTTTCTAAATGTTGTCCAAGGTTTTTAGGCATGGTGCCAATTACCACTGGGACCACCACAGTAGTTTATACCATAATCTTTCAAATTTGATTTCTTTAACATCATCAAACAACAATATCTACTTATCCCATTTCCAGTAGACTCTGATAAATCATAAGCATAACTCAGAGTTAGAAGAAACAGATATTTGGAAATTTAGATGAATGATAAATAAAATTCCATGGTAGGGTGGATCAATGAGAAATGAAACTCAAAATATCTGGGAGGTCCTAGAAGAGGAAACACTAAAAACACAATTGCAAACCACTCTTAAGGAGTTGTTAAGAGGCTAAATCACAAAGGAAGAATATAAATAGAAATATAGAGCTTATATCAGAGAGGTAAAACCCTACACCAGCTACTCAATGAATATGGCAAAATCCTTGAGGGAGGTTGGGGGTCTACAAACACAAAATATAAATATAATTATAAAAGTAAAATTATAAGTGAATGAATGAATACATTGCTGACATTGCAGACAATAAGGGAAAAAAACAGAGTTGCTGAACTCTTTCTTTGATATGTTTCATCATATGAATGAAGGGCAGAATCAAAACATTTGGTCTTGATAAAAAAAGAAATCTTTTGTCAACCATGCAGCTGGAGAATTCAATATTGAAGAAACTCTATGGTCTTGAGATGCCATAAGAGATAATCTTTATTGAATACACATACCGGTACTGAAGAAGCAAAATCAACTCTAGTTTACCGATGTGAAATTCTGATTAGTTAACAATGGCTTTTCATAACCCCCATGTGTTCACGTTGCCCAATCACATCCTTTCTGTTTGTTATGGGAATGGTCCACTTCTCTGTCAGACACCTGCTTTTGATGATTTTGGGTCCTATGGTCCCTGGACAGCTTCTTGAAACTCCTGTTTCTTTCCCAGGTTTTCCTCTCCCCCCCCTCCCGGTTTCTATGGCAAGTTGAGTAGCGGCAGAGGTTAGCAAGCATCTTAGCAATTCATCTTTCTTTGAAAAAGGTCAAGGGTGGCTCTGTGATCCTGGGAATGGGGGCCACTGCTTTAAGGGGTTTAATAGGGTTTGTTCTAAAATTGTTCAGAAATGTCATGGCTGAGAGAACATTTGAGGATGGCTGACAAAGTCTTACCGGTAGTTGAACTTGATCTTTGCTTAATTGACATAAGTGCTCCCAAATAAGCTTTCAATAAAAACCTATTTTATCGGGGAAGAGGTCATCATCTGCAACTGTCTCTTGTTCCTTCCCTATTTGGAATGGCTTGTTTTCCCCTCCCTGGAACGGCTTCTTCTTCAAGTAGTCCAAGCAATCTGCATACTGCTATAGAAATGTAAAAAGTTGAGATTAGATTTTAATGTCTGACTTTACTGCAACAGAGAAAGTCAGAAGTCAATGCCTTTTGTTTCTTCCCCTCCCCTTCTTCACACATTTTTTGTTTTCTCTTTCTCTACTGTTGTCCTTACTGTACTATTTGCTTTTGTATTTTCACATTTTATGTTATAAATGAATAAAATTTAAAAAAGCAACAGATCTACGAACACCTAGAAACAAGCAAAACTATTACTAGAAGCCAACATAGGTTTGTCAAAAACAGATCATGCCAGACAAGCCTTATTGCATTTTTTGACAAAGTGACTAAATTAATGGACCAGCAATCTGCTATGGAGATAACTGTAAGGCATTTCACAAAGTAGACATAACCTGTTTCTTGGTATGAAAGAGAAATATGGGATAGCATCACCGCCAGATGGATTCGTAACTGGCTGACCAATCACACTCAATGTGTAGTCCTCAATGGAACTGCATCTTACATGGAGGGAAGAATGCAATGGGGTATCCCAGTACTCTTCAATAGCTTCATAAACAATTTAGAAGAGAAGCTTGAAGAGGCACTCATCAAATTTGCAGATGACATCAAACTGGGGGGAATAACCAACACTTTGGAAGATAGGCTAAAACAGGAGTGTCAAACTAGCAGCCCATGGACCAGATCTGTCACGTGCAGGCAATGGCTCCACAAAGGCAAAAAACGCTGCGATACATCACGGTACATCATGTGACGCGATCAAGTTTGCTACCTGTGGGCTAAAAATACAGGAGGACCTTGACAGACTTGAACTCTGGGCTCTAGGTAACAAGGTGCAGTTCAATAACGAGAAAAGTAAGGTTTTACACTTAAGCAAGAAAAATCAAATGCAGAGGTATAAAATAGGTGATACCTACTCAACAGCAGTAACTGTGAGAGATATCTAGGAGTCCAAGTGGGCAACAACTTAAATATGAGCCAGCAGTGTGCTGCAACTGCCAAAAAACAATGGAGTCCTAAGCTGCATCAACAGAGTGATAATATCACTCTGATCTGATACTCCACAATCTTTGCTCATTCTTTTTCAGGCTGGTGTTAATTATCATCTCGTCCTCCTCCTCCTCCTCCTCCTCCGCCGCCGCTTCTTCTTCTTCTTCTTCTTCTTCTTCTTCTTCTTCTTCTTCTTCTTCTTCTTCTTCTTCTTCTTCTTCTTCTTCTTCTTCTTCTTCTTCTTCTTCTTCTTCTTCTTCTTCTTCTTCTTCTTCTTCTTCTTCTTCTTCTTCTTCTTCTTCTTCTTCTTCTTCTTCTTCTTCTTCTTCTTCTTCTTCTTCTCTTCTTCTTCTTCTTCTTCTTCTTCTCCTCCTTCTCCTTCTCCTCCTCCTCCTCCTCCTTCTCCTCCTCCTCCTCCTCCTCCTCCTCCTCCTCCTCTGTTGAAGGAGAGACAAGTTCTGGCACTAAAGTTTTAATCCTGGGAGAGACAAGTTCTGGGACTAAAGTTTTAATCCTGGCACTAGCACTCCTAGAGTAAAACCTTCTCCAATCTGATATCCTATGAGTGACCTGGGGTGGAAGAAAATACCAGTGGCCTTTTAATATAACCTTCTTCAGCAACTGTCTGGAATGCAAATGCCAGTTATGACATTTCTAGAATTCAGCAGCTACCACTTTAACTGACCATGAAGCTTTGATCTTTAATATCTGCTAATAATAAAGCATTTTACTGATACCAATAAAGAAGAATATTTGGAGCTAGGAAGGAGTGCTATTTGCTGACAGTTTAAATAAATAAAATAAACTGACAGCAAACAGCATTCCTTTACTGGCACTGATGGTGTGACCTAGTCTGGGTAATGAAACGTCTGCAAGAAAACAAGCAAAATCAGAGAGTACCAAGGAACCTTCATTTTATTGATGCCTGACCTTCCCTTCCTATTTACACCTGACACTGCTGTTGCATCCTCCCATTCCTTTATTCATTTCCTCATGATTTTGTCATGACATGTAGTAGTCAGGTATGAGATATTGGCAAAATCTTCCAAGGTCATGCCATGAGACAGGATGATGGAGATTTTGTCCCGAGGCTACTCAGAGTTCCAGAGTGACCCATGTCTCATCATCTCACAAGCTTATGAGCACAAAAAACACAGTTATAGCACAGAGGCCTGAAATAAACATTTATAGGAGGAAATACTTAGATGTCATTATCAACCTTGATGCTGACAGTGAATTAAATCCTGAGATGTTTCATTTCCAGGATATTTTTTTCTAAACTATGTGGGATAATTATAGTTTGCTCTTCTAGCTCTTTACAGCTAGTTGCAGCAGCAAACTCCGTGTAAATGCACTTTGCAAAGATTAGCTGTAAGGAAAGGCCATAAGATGGGGGAAATCTAATGTTATCTGTTATCTGTATGAAACTTTTTTTTTTTGTTCTGTGGAAGCTGAACTTTTGAAAGCTTACTATAAATAGTTCAAATGACCCTTTTATGGACTAGGCAGCTCTATCTCACTGTCTTAGCCACACCCATTTCCAATATCAGAGTAAAACCCTTTTCCGGCATAGAAGGCTTTCAATGACTATGTCATCCCCTCCTGAGGCTGTAAAATAGGAATAACACATTTGTGTTGCTGCCACACACAGAGAATAGCATTTCGATAAAATAAACAGAAAAACTCAGCTACCATGGGAGGAATTTTGAAGTACCATTTCAGTTAAACTCTACTATCTATTTGGTTGTGGTCACATTGGATTTTTTTTAAACTTAACCCTAAGTGACAATTTTGTTTTTACTATCTCCCAACTCAGTGGTACTTAACCTTTTCTAGGATATGTTTGATTAATGTTCGCACCCCCTACAAAAGTGATTGTGACTTGACTCATCATTCAGGGACACATTCAAGGACAAGATGCAACAGATGGAAACTAATCAAGGAGAGAAGCAACCTAGAACTAAGGAGAAACTTCCTGACAGAACAATTAACCTGTGGAACAACCTGCCTCCAGAAGCTGTGAATGCTCCAACACTGGAAGTTTTTAAGAAGAGACTGGACAGCCATTTGTCCAAAATGGTATAGGGCAGTGGTGGCGAACTTATGGCACGGGTGCCAGAGGCGGCACTCAGAGCCCTCTCTGTGGGCACGCAGGCTGTCGCCCCAGTCCTAGGCCTTCAGCTGGGTTTTATAAAACCTTTTGGCTTTAGGCCTCCGCCGCCATGTGCAAAAAAAAAAAGGTTCAATCAATCAGTCAATTTCAAATTCTCGTGGGAAAAAAAAGATCTTGCAAAGTTGGAATTGATTGATTGAACTTTTTAGTCCCACCCAGTCTGCCGTTACCACTGCAGCCATGCCCACCTAATGGGCCACACCCAGCCAATAGGCCACACCCACCTGGCACCCAATGATGCATAAGTGGGTTTTGGGTTGCATTTTGGGCACTCAGTCTCTAAAAGGTTCGCCATCACTGGTATAGGGTTTCCTGCCGAAGCAGGGGGTTGACTAGATGATCTCCAAGGTCCCTTCCAATATTATGATGATGATGATGATGATGATAATGTCATTCTTTGTTGAACCCTCTGAAATTACATCTCACAGCCCAGGTTGGGAATCCCTGCCCTAACTGATGTAATGAGAGCCAGTTTGGCATTGTGGTGATAGCATGAGCTTAGAAACTGAGAGACCATGTGTTCTAGTCCCACCTTAGGCACAAAGGCAGCTGAGTGACCTTGGGCCAGTTACTTTCTCTCAGCCCTGGGAAGCAGTCAATGGCAAACCACTTCTGCCAAGAAAACTGCAGGAAACTGTCTAGGCTAGAGGTGTCAAACTGCCGGCCGTGGGCCAGGTGCGTCATGGCAAAACCGCGCCCACCCATTGTCGGCAATGGAAAAAAAGTCGTGATACATTGTGAGTTTGACACCCCTGGTCTAGGCCGTCTCCAAGGATTGGACACAATTGGATGGAAGAAAAAAAACTGTGTAATGGGTTAATAAAGAAGCACATTTATTACTATATTATGTATTTATAATTTTAAAAATATTTTCACAATTGTATTTGAGCATAACTGTTTTTCTTTATAATACAATCTACATGTATTTTATTTTATGTGTTCAAATAGAGTGTTTAAGTTTAACCAGATTCTCAAAAGTGTTCATGGCACAAAAAGATTAAGGGCTCCTTGTTAGAAGTCAAGTGGATTGGCAGGCACATTACAATAAGCCAAAACAAACATAAATGTATAACCTTGTTTGATGAGAAAGCTGAGATAAACAATTTGTAATTCTCAAATCCTTTCCTGCCCTCCTAATATTCCTTTCACCATGTTGTCAAATTTTGATAGTATCTTTTTCTAAAAATCAGGAACTTGAATAATTGACATTTTTAATTCAGAAACATGCAAAAATTGTGACTAGGTCTTACAAAGTCTAATACAAGGAGGGGGAGGGAGGGAGGGAGGGAAGGAAGGAAGGAAGGAAGGATTTCTCTGTTCACTGCATCTTTGTGCTTTATGATCTGTCAGCCATACAGACCTCCTATATTTGATACACAGCAGTGGATGTGGAAACTAAGCAGGTCTAGGGTTTGTATATATGTGGAACAGGCTAATTATCAGAAGAGGGAAACAATTTATTCATTGATTTGTTCTGGATTCAGAATTCTATAAACAGAATGCAGTGTTTATAGAGAACAAAATATTTTTGTGCACTAACTTCTTTCCCCACTTCTCCCAAACCTGTTTGCCCTGAAAATCTACCAACTGTACATTTTGTTTATTTGCCATTCTTTTAGGAACTCAAGATGACATACATAGTGATTCCTCTTTGCATTTTATGCTCACAACAATATTGAAGTGAGATAGATGAATCTGAGAGGCCGGGACTGTGTGCGAGTGGCCTAAAATTATCCCCTTTGTGTCTATTTGAACCTGGATCTCTCTGGCTACTCAACATCTGAATTATTCTGCCAATGGGAGAGAAAGACAATAGTGATGTTGCATGACTCCCAACTTTGCCCATATCAGTGGTGAGGGTTGAGGTACCTGTAAGCAGCTGCTAGCTAAGATAAAACAATGGCAGGCCTGCCCTTTTGGGAAGACTGCTCTTTTGTTCAAAGAGGGCGCATAATTAATGTACCTTTGATTCTTCTATTGCCTCAAAAGGGGTGATTATCCATAGAAAACAATAGAATTATTGAAATATTCAAACTCTGATTGGGTAAAAGCTACTATGCTACTTGCCAGTGCTGATGTTGAGGAGGGAAGCAGTATTGTTCCTAGAATAGATACTTTATAGATGAGAGAGGTCCAATTGTCAAGTTGTCCCAATAAGAAGATGCCCATTATGTTCCTGGACCTTTTCATAGGTAAGGAATAATTGGTGCACAATTATTTAGTAGCCAAGACTACTAAACTAGAGAGCCATATGTGTCTGGTTGATAATAATATCAATGGAGAGCAGGAAAGAGGAGGGAGAAGGGGGAAGGGGGACTAGAAAAATGAAAGAGGAATATCTCAGAATTGCATGTGACAAGTAAAAAGGAGGCAAGCAGAAGATTTAAGCAAGTGTAGCAAAATCCTTTGTGTACTTGAAATCTGATCTGAAGATCCCAATCATTGCTAGGTGTTTTGCTGGGGAATGCTAGGTGCTAAATGTGAAATGTAGAGTTAATAAAGATCATGTTCCTCACATTATGCAGGATCTGATTGCATTCCTTATTAAAATATTTGATCTCCTATATGCTCATATATAAAGTGAACAAAACAAAAAGATGATTGGTGCATAGGAAGCTACCCAATCAGAAGTTCTATAGGATTTTAGACACGAGTGTTTCCCAACTATTTATAAATCCAATAAGGACAAAGCCATGCAAACTTGTGTTTTGCCACTAAGCTATAATCCTTTCTTAGACCTGGAGTTGTATAGGCACTAAATATTATCGAAAAACAGACAGTACTGTCATTCATTTTTCTCTTGAAGTAGTTGCTAATCCAGTCTAGCACTGTATAATCAGGAAAAAAACCAGTCCAACAAGGAAACTGAGGCTGCCAGAGAGAACAATTAAAAAAAAACACCAGATATGAGGCAGTGACTTCCTTGTTCTCCTTGGTGGGGAAAATCTAGTTATTACTGGAAAGGAAAGTATGTGTGGATATGTGCTAGCATTATATTTGGTCACATTATCAACTGTCTCATCTAAGACATGCTCCAACTCACCCTCCTAATATTATTTTCCTTACATATATGTGATTTCCCCCCCCTCCTCTCGATATGTCGGTTGTTTTGAGTGGGCACATTTTCCATCAGTTGCCAAATGCAATGGGTTCCAATGCATCTGTTTACTTCTGGAGCATTACTAAGACAGGATCCTCTTTGTATAAACACAAAATCACTTTCCATAAGCTAGTTATAACAAGATGATGATATCTATTAAACCAGGCTCTCAGATAATACGGAACTGGAAAATTGATGAAAAGCAGGAAAACTGGCCAGCAGGACTACAAAAAGATGATATTTCTGAAGTTTTTGATGTTCACACTATTACCTCTAACCATCGCATATGCTGAGAGCCTAAATAAATAGAATTCCTGTTTTGTTTTTCAAAAATCCTTTCTCATAAAATCAATTTTAGACAATGGCCTGATTGATGGTCATTTGGGCTCTCTCCATTACTCTTCTTTTTCTGTACCAATGACTGCATCTCAAAGGATCCCTCTGTTGAAGCACTGAAGTTTGCAGATGATACAACAGTCATTGGTCTCCTTCAAGACGATGATGAATCTGCCTATAGATGGGAGGAAGATCAACTGGCTCTGAGGTGCAGCCAGAACAATCTGGAGCTGAACACTTTTAAAACTTTAGGAGTAACTGTTTTATTCTACCACTTCTTACAATATTAGACAACACAGTATCAACAATAGAGACCTTCAGGTTTCTAGGTTCTATTATCTCCAAGGACTTGAAATGGACATTAGAACCATCATTAAAAAGGCACAACAAAGAATATTCTTCTTCAGCTCAGAAAGCTCAGATTGCCCAAAGATCTGCTGATGCAGTTCTACAGAGGAATTATTAAGTCCTCAATATTATTTATTTATTAATTATTATTTGTACCTCAATAACCATCTGGTTTGACACAGCAACCAAACAGGACAGGTACAGACTTCAGCGATAGATAGGACTGCAGAAAAAACAATCACAACCAGCCTGCTTTCCATTGAGGACCTGTATACTGCATGAACTAGAAGGAGGGATGAGAAAATATCTACAGACTCCTCACATCCTGAACATAATCTATTTCAACCTCTCCCCTCATGATGCTGCTATAGAGCATTGCACGCCAAAACAGTCAGACACAAAGATAGTTTTTTTTTCCGGGCCATCACTCTGCTTAATACTTAATTCCCACAGCACTGTCTCACTTCTCCTCTTCTCCTCATTCCTACTATCTTCTCCTATTGGTATCTTATGAGTAATAATAATAATGATGATGATGATGATGATGATGATGATGATGATGATGATGATGATGATGATGATGATGATGTGGGAAGAGACCTTAGAGGCAGTGCTGGGATTCAAATACCTGAACATCCGGTTCTCTGTGTGGATGCAGGCCTGGGCCTCCGAGGCCTAGAATGGACTTCCGGAAGTGACATCCATGCACTTCTTGTGGGCTGTTCTAGGCCTGGGAGACCTCTTCCAGGCTTCCGAGGCCTAGAACAGACTTCCGGAAGTAACATCCACGCACTTCCAGCAGACCATTCTAGGACTGGGAGACCTCCTCCAGGCCTCCAAGCCTAGAACAGACTTCCAGAAGCAGCATGGGTTCAGCCAGTTCTCCGAACTCAACAAAATTTAGCTACCGGTTCTACTTAACTGGTGCGAAGTGGCTGAATCCCACCACTGCTTGGAGGTCATCTAGTCCAACTCCCTGCTCAGGCAGGAAACCCTATACCATTTCAGACAAATGGCTGTCCAGTCTCTTCTTAAAAACTTCCACTGTTGGAGCATTCACGGCTTCTGGAGGCAGGTTGTTCCACTGATTAATTGTTCTAATTGTCAGAAAATTTCTCCTTAGTTCTAGTTTGCTTCTCTCTTTGGTTAGTTTCCATCCATTACTTCTTGTTGTGCCTTCAGGTGCTTTGGAGAATAGCTTGACTTCCTCTTCTTTGTGGCAGCCCCTGAGATATTGGAATACTGCTATCATTTCACCCTATCATATCAATTGTTGTTTGTAACTTATGATTAATGATTGTAACTATGACCTTTTACTTGCTATTTATATGTACACTGAGCTTATGCACCAAAGACAAATTTCTTGTGTGTCCAATCACATTTGGCCAATAAAGAATTCTATTCTATTCTATTCTATTCTATTCTATTCTGTTCTGTTCTGTTCTGTTCTGTTCTGTTCTGTTCTGTTCTGTTCTGTTCTGTTCTGTTCTGTTCTAAAATATTTATGCAGAAGTAACTGAAGGACAATGTAAGAGTTGACTCCTCTTGAAAACAGGTCTTAATGATTTTTTGGAAGGATTTGGACTGGGCAATGTAGGAAATGATAAAGTCAGGCCACAGGTCTTTCATGACAAAGCATAATCTGAGCAGAATTTATGTCTTATGGAATCCAGGGCAACATGTTCAAATGTTTGGTTTCCATGCCACACTGAATCCTACTGATATACCAAATAAGCAAACTGTCTTAGTTCACTATGATAGCAGTATTCCAATATCTCAGGGGCTGCCACAAAGAAGAGGAAGTCAAGCTATTCTCCAAAGCACCTGAAGGCACAACAAGAAGTAATGGATGGAAACTAACCAAAGAGAGAACTTAGTTCACTTAGTTCACTTAGTTCACTTCCTGAAGGGGTTGTGACAGCTGTCAGCCTTGACAGCTTCAAGGCAGGGCTAGATAGATTCATGGATGCCAAGTGTATCGGTGGTTATTAAAACGGATGTCCATGTGCCGCCTCTATGTTGGTTGAGGCAGGCAGGATTCCCTTGGGTACCATTTTTTGGGGGTCAAGGGAAAGGGAGGGTTTTGCCTTCTCTTTCTGCTCAAGATCCCCATGTACAATTGGTGGGCCACTGTGTGACACAGAATGCTGGACTTGATGGGCTTTGGCCTGATTCAGCATGGCTCTTCTTATGTTCTTATTACTGGCACATACTGTACTTATAACAAATCTGTGAAATATATGGATTACACTGAAATATGATAATATGGAGAAGCAACTTTGAGAGCACATTGACACTTTAGTGTGAACTGCTTTTCATCAGCCTCTTTAGTATCTGAGGATGCTTGCTTTAACTTTTCCTTTGTCTTTTGCCTGGGTAGGTGGGTGTACCTGCAAACAGAACATTGGCCTGCATTTTTATTTTCTGAGACTGTCTGAAGGACCTCTGGGGTCCACAGATCCTGTTGGAAACACAGAATGTGGTTAAGAGTTGTGCTTTGCAGCATCTAGCCTCCTATGCATTCTTTAAAATAAAAGAATAATTAAGAAATAACATAAATAAAACAGATAGCCTGGTGAGCACTAATAAATTAACATGGAGGATATTGTTATGCCTGAATATCTCTTTGGTAACCCATACCTTAAGCTAAAATGGTTTAGATCAGGTACCTGAGGAGAACATTTTGCTACCCCTTCCTTCCTTCCTTCCTTCCTTCCTTCCTTCCTTCCTTCCTACCTTCCTTCCTTCCTTCCTTCCTTCCTTCCTTCCTTCCTTCCTTCCTTCCTTCCTTCCTTCCTTCCTTCCTTCCTTCCCATCAGAAGCCTTGTTCATAGTTCCATTGCTAGCATAAACCCCTTTATAGATTCCAAAACTGAGATCTTTCTCTGTTGGAATGCAATAACTTTGAATTGTTCTTTGGAAGGGAATAATAACTGGTGCCAACTGTACAGGTAGTCCTCAACTTACAACAGTTCATTTAGTGACCGTTCAAAGTTACAAGAACACTGACAAAAGTGACTTACAACCATTTTTCAGACTTACAACCGTTGCAGCATCCCCATGATCAAAATTCATGTGGCAACTGACTCATATTTATGATGGTCGCAGTGTCCCAAGGTCATATGATCACTTTTTGTGACCTTCTGAGAAGCAAAGTCAATGGGGAAGCCAGATTCACTTAACAATTATGGCAAGAAAGTCATAAAATGGGGCAAAATTCATTTAACAAATGTCTCACTTAGCAACAGAAATTTAGGCTCAAATGTGGTCGTAAGTTGAGGACTATCTGTATCCTTTCAGTGTCAAATCACAATCGTCTTTTCCAAAAAGTATATATTTATTTACATTTACAATGCATTGTTTTATTTTACCTTAGGTCTGTTGGGTTTTATTGTGCTGATTTTGTCTTTATTATTGCAGGATGCTATATTTTTTAAAATTTGTTTGATAAAATAACAAATAAGGAACAGAAGTCTCACATACCTAATTTTTACAGAAATGTTTGAAGCTGGTGAGTAAGTGTATGAATAGCATATATTAGATTTCATCTGGATTTATTGGGCTCTGTTTGTTAAAATTAATCTGAATCACTCAAGTGACTGCATGACCAGAAAAGCTCAGAGGCACATTGTTCTGGAGGCATCACTAGGTTTGCTTGCTTTAAAAAGGGTTGGTGTGCATTCTCAGATCACCAAAATGGAACAACGGTGTGGGGTTGATAACTGGCTGGAAAATTACTAGATATTAAAATACAGCCTGTTCTCTGGGGCAGTTAAACAGAAGTAGTATTTCATAATGGGAAAAAAATGTCACCTGATGTCACCTGGAAAAGAGCACTGAAAAAAGTGACTTATGACCATTTTTCACACTTAGAACATAAGAACATAAGAACATAAGAAGAGCCATGCTGAATCAGGCCAAAGCCCATCGAGTCCAGCATTCTGTGTCACACAGTGGCCCACCAATTGTACATGGGGATCTTGAGCAGAAAGAGAAGGCAAAACCCTCCCTTTCCCTTGACCCCCAACAAATGGTACTCAAGGGAATCCTGCCATCCTCAACCAACATAGAGGCGGCACATGGACATCCGTTTTAATAACCACCGATACACTTGGCATCCATGAATCTGTCTGACCCTGCCTTGAAGCTATCAAGGCTGACAACTGTCACAACCTCTTCTGGAAGTGAATTCCATAAACCAACGACCCTCTGGGTGAAGAAATATTTCCCTTTATTTGTCCTCACTTTCTTACCTACGAGCTTTAGGGAGTGCCCCCTTGTCCTAGTATTGTGTGATAGAGAAAAGAATTTTTCTCTATCCACCTTTTCTATCCCATGCATGATTTTATACACTTCGATCAAGTCACCCCTTAAACGCCGTCTTTCAAGGCTGAAGAGACCACGGGATTGCAATCTGGTTTCATAAGGGAGGTGCTCCATTTCCTTGATCATTTTTGTTGCCCTTTTTTGCACCTTTTCCAGTTCCATTATATCCTTCTTGAGGTGCGGTCACCAGAACTGTACACAGTACTCCAAGTGTGGTCTCACCATCGATTTGTACAGAGGCAATACAACACTTGCTGACTTATTTTCGATTCCCTTCCTAATCATGCCAAGCATGGAATTTGCTTTTTTTACTGCTGCTGCGCATTGGGTTGACATCTTCATCGAGCTGTCCACCAAAACCCCAAGATCCCTTTCTTGGGTTGTCTCAGAAAGTTTGGTCCCCATCAGTTGGTAAGTATAATTGGGGTTCTTTGCCCCAATGTACATAACTTTGCACTTGTTTAGGTTAAAATGCATTTGCCACTTTGTTGCCCACTCACACAATTTCGAGAGATCCTTCTGGAGCTCCCGACAATCAGTTTCACTGTTCACTACCCGGAACAATTTGGTGTCATCAGCAAACTTCGCTACCTCACTATTTACTTCTACATCCAGATCATTGATGAATAAATTAAAAAGTAAATGTCCCAAAACTGAACCTTGGGGTATACCACTTCTCACTTCTCTCCATCCAGAGAATTGTCCATTTATTGCCACCCTTTGCTTCCTACAATTTAGCCAGTTACCAATCCAGGACAAGACCTGTCCTCTAATTCCGTGGATGACTTACAACCATTGCAGTGTCCCCATGGTCACATGAACAAAATTCAGATGCTGGGCAACTGACTCATACTTATGACGATGTCCCAGGGGGTCACGTGATCACCTTTTGCGACCTTCTCACAAGCAAGGTCAATGGGGAAGCCATATTCGTTAAACAACCATGTAAATAATTGAACAGCTGCAGGGATTTACTTAACAACTGTAAGAAGAAGTGTCATAAAATGGGGTAAAACTCACTTAACAACAGAAATTTTGGGCTCAATTGCGGTCGTAAGTTGAGGACTACCTGTACTGTGTACATGTTTCTAACCATTAATTAATTAATTAATTAGCTTCCATTTTCCTGTCATTCTTCTCAGCCAGTTACTGTGTTTCAAGTAGCTATATTACAGACAGAAATTAGCAAAATAATGTTGGCAATGAATGGAGACAAATCTTAGCTACAAACATCCATTCCACACATCTAATGACTGTTTAAAAGACACAGCAACAGAACAGTTGGCAGCCATGCTATTCATCATCATCATAAGTTACCTGAAACTAATACAAGGGATGTGAATAAAATGAGTATGAAACTGCAATTTTTCTTGAACAAATTTCCAAAACAGTTGACTGCTTTTTCAAGTCCATAATAAGCTCCTGGTGTTGAAAGATTTGGCAATGCTGAACATCATAGTTAACTTAATGACATTTATTATTATGCCAGATAAGATATGACGGTTTCTGCTAAACATACGTTCTCTGTTTGAGTGGCATTTTTGATGTTACCCCAACATTCCAGAATAATGTGGTCTCCAAACCTGGTATATAAAGGATAATTTATAATTCTGGGTGAGTGCTGGTGTTCACGCTGAAAACACTAAAGAAAAACTGTTGGGCAGGGTAAGAACACTGGCAGCAGCAGATCAGAAGGACGGAAATCATAGCGCAAAGCTTACGCCTGAAACTCATGACATGGAGTTGGGTGTCACGTTGCATAAATCCAAGGCTCTGAAATAATGGGAGGGGTTCACTGAAGAATGCCTATTCAAAGCTTATTCAACAGGAATCAGGTATTGTTCAGGCCTGCTGCAAGAACACAAGAACAATCAGTCCCTTTCCTGGGAGTTCCCTTGGCCCAAAGGAAGAGGAAGGGGAAGAGGAAGGAAAGGGAAAATGGATGTTGAAAGGAGTGGCTTGTTTAATGCCTCTTTAAAAATCCCCTTGCCACCTAGCAGCCCAATTCAGAATAGACCCTATGTGGTAGGAACAGAATAAATAAAAGTATTGAAATGGCTTTAAAAAGATGAATTGGTGATGATAAAGCTGCTCATCTAGGCAGAAATCCTGGTGATGGCACTGTTCTCCCTTGCAATTTATAAATAGCAACTTTTGATTTCATTTGCACCAGTCTAAAATTAACTTACTTCCACACTGGCCTTTGCCACATTTTAATCTCAGTATTGTTGATGGTTTGCAAGTGCTTTTTCTACATTAGGTTTTATTGTATTTTGAATCTGTGTGATACTCCAGTTAGGCTGAATAGCAGATAGTTAAATTATTGTATAAATATAATACTTACTGATCAATACAATTTACTATAGCTTTCTCTCTTTGTCTTTATCCAACATATACAGGTTCAAATAATGTTTTAAAGGTGATTTTCTCTCTTGATTATATGTGAAGAGGTTTATATTTTTACCTGAAAAGAAATAAAAGTAAAACTTATTGTAAAGAAAAGGATGAAAAGCATCTGAGAAATCATAACAAGTGCACAGTTTCCCAATTTTGTCAGCTAGAGTTCCACCTCTCACTGAAACTAGCTTGGAGATTGTGTACAAAGGACACACTTTTTTATTCATACATATGTATGAAAACACATGTGTAGACACATATACAGCAAGAAAAGACAGATCCAGGACAAAAATTGCCAGTGAAGAAAATACTATATTTGTAAAATTATTGCATACACACAGATATAAGCCATCTTCTTGTACACACACATATACACAATTGCGGTCATGAAGAGAGAATGCAGAAATCTGGGCTGACAAAGCATAAACCCACACATGCTTACTCTATAGTACTAAGTACAATTAAGAGACTCTTATTCCCAGATAAGTATATATAGATTACTATTATACTGAGGGCAAAAATCAGAAGATATAAGGGGGAAAAAATCAACATATGTTTCTGTGCTTGGCTTCAGGCACAAAAGCCAGCATGGTGTAGTCATTAAGTGTTGAACTATAATTGTGCACATCCTAAACTTTGATATTTGCGGGAATCCAACTGCAGCCTTGTTTGAATGACTCTTTATGGGAGAACTGTCAGATTCATAAAGCTGAACTCCCAGAAAGTTGTATTTTACATTTTCCCTTTCGCAGCTTGTGTATTACAGTTCTTTGTATGCCAGAACTCTTTTGTTGGGTGCTTCCCCTTGCCTGGTGAGCTGAACAAAATGCTGCTTAGGAAGCAATAATTTGTAGCATCATCTGAAGCAGTGCCCCTTTTTAAGAACTTGTGATTCTGTAATTCATGCTGGCCAGGACTGCTGGAGGGCTAAGCTGTAATGGGGGTGGTGGTGATGTCATAAGAACATCTTGACTTTTACAGCTGTTTCTTACCATAATGTTCCCTCCACTGGTTCCTCAATCAAAATGGTGCTATGAATAGATCTCTTTTTGACACATTGATTGAGCTTCTAATTTGTTCAATGACTGAAGTTTCCTGAACAGATTATGAAATTATTGCAAACATTTTTTTTAATAAAAGGTAAAAGCAGAAAAAAATGTTTAATAGGAAGGCCACAGGAAAGATGTAACAAAAAAAGAGGGTAGACAAATGCATGGATTTTTAATGCTAAACTAATTAACAGAAGAAAACATATACACATATGGTGTTAACAATCTTGACTTCAAAATTAATTATCACGGTATTTTTTAAAAAAAACAGGAAAAAGAAAAAGAATAAAAAGCTGAAAAATTATGTTGCAAACTGAACAGCTCCTAAAAAGTTTGTCCTTATTTTTCAGGTTTTCTTCCCTGCTCTTCTGAAGAAAAAAATCTAATTCTAATTTTGCCAATACTTTTGACAATGTATTGCTGCTAATCAGGTTCAATTTTCTTCTTCCAGTTTTGTGCGGTCATTCTCTGAACTTGTCTCATACCCAAAATATTCATAATTCTTGACTGATTCCACATTATTCCAAAAAGAACAGATACATCTAAAGAAAATATAGCTACTGCGTTGTCTATTTTCAGTTAACGCAAAATCATTGATTACAAGTTTGGTACATCAGGACCTTGGCTTGGAAATAGATTGGTGAGATCATATTATATTTCACCTAAACAAACAAAAGAAATACTCCAAAGATGCTTTGGAGGCAATTGGACTTTCTTGGTTTTCTTTGAAGACGTTTCACTTCTCATCCAAGAAGCTTCTTCAGCTCTGACTGGATGGTGGGAAAGAAATACTCAAATACACCTTTTCTGCATAACAAAACAAACAGAAGCTTGAAGGAGGCAATTTGGATGAAGAAATAAAATCTCTGCCAGAGATTGTGACCCAGGTCTACCCTCACAGACACACCTACTCTTGAAGGAGTTAAGAGATGAGATGTATCCCTTGGTTTGTATCACAGATTGCTACTGAACATTTCTGTGATGCAATTCCTGAGAAGCAACACAACTCCCTTCTGTACCTGTAAATTATTGCAAATTTAAGAGTGCTATTGTTTTTTAAATTTTGTTCTTAAGCTTCTTAAAGTTAAGCCACCCTACCCAAAATTCTGATCAAGCCAATCAAACACACTTGGAGTTGCCTAAGTAGCCCTTATTCTTTAAAGGATGAAATGCATTAAACCTGAGGGAGAAATGTTGGATCTGCCAGAATGAAGAAATCTGTGTTATGGACATGAAGCAACATGACTCTCTTCATACAGCTGAAAAGGCAAGGCTCATTCTGGTCAACAAAGCCTTTGCTTTGCCTTGCAGTTCACCTGGCAATTCTGGCAGCTTTGGTGGGGGCTTTATCAAGACTTCATCAAAAAAGCACACACACCTGCAGGTGCTGTGAACAATAAGCTGAAATTATCAGAGGTGTAAAAAAGCTGGAAGCCTAGAAGAGCCGGGTCTGACCATTTTTCCATTTGGCTGGCTCAGCTATTAATTTTTAAAAGTAGAATATTATTATCAAAAATTATAAAATTGTACAGATGGAAAGGACCCAGGGGAAGCACGATGGTGCTCCCATAGTTGTGGTAGGTGGCTTTATTTTTTCCAAATCCAGACCAAAAAAGGAAACCTTTCCTAGCTTGGGAATAGTCCAGAATATGACCTGCATGAGACTTGATGCTTGGGGGCATTCTGGTGGTTTCCTACCCCCTAACAACATCAAGGCATGGTGCTTTCCAAGTCCAAATAAATCATCCTCCTTGGCTCTCCTTGGATTTAACGTACTTTCCTATTTTATTCCCTTTGGATTTTTTTTTCTTTT